>CM062297.1:234946422-235546422 GCA_031216915.1 Pictodentalium vernedei | reverse complement strand
GATTGTATTTCTCACCCACGGATCTTCTGTGATTTTTATCCAGTTTTTTGCGAAGTTGATAACCTTCCACTAACTGGAAAGCAACAGAGGTCTAGACCATTACCTGTACAACTTACGGGAGGAGAAACTACGTCCTTCCCGCAAAGAACCTTGTCCCATCGGCCTAGGGGCATCTGACTTATAGTCTTTATAAGACTTGCACCCCTTTCCCGAGTCACTATACCGACGACCTCCGAAGTCACTGTAAGAGGGTTTCCTAGACCCTCGCTAGGAGCTCCCTTCTATGATTGGGAACTGGAATGACCTCGCCTACTCCGGCCAGCTGATGCATGTTGTTGAGATGCTGATCTCAGTAGCAGTGCACTGGAAGCTTTTTAGTAGCCTGTTCGTAGACTAAGGAAAGCCTGTCATCCAACAGTGTGTGTCTGGAGACCGGAGCGACTCGGCGAGAGCTTTTCACCCTGTCATCGATAACAGATGATGACGCAAGGGCTGCAGCACGTCTAACCAACTCCAAATTTGCCACTGAAAGGGCGGAGTGGTATGTGGCATACATGACTGCCCTGGAAAGAACTCTTAACGAGGAACTAACATCCTCAAATTCCTTTCTATTTAGACACCGCGCTTGAGCCCTGGTGATATGATCTGTGTAGGGCATAACATCCAGAATTGCCCATTAGATGAAAGAGAAGATTCCATCACATCCGAGTGTAAATTAAATGATGTAGGCAAGGATATATCCAAATCCCCAGCCTGCTCATCCAGACACAGAGTAGCTCTTTGAACATCTCCAACCGTTTTAAATTAACGTGCTGATTGAAGATGCAGATAAGAAACCACCTTTCTTATTCGAACTTGCTAGGTTGAAAATGGTGTTGTTACTGTGGCCGAAGGTCTCCGACACTTGCCAAGATAGAACATCATCTTTCCTTCGCATGACATCTCTGACTGGAGAGGACAGCAGTTTCTGCCTAGCAGATGCAGCTTGCTGATCAGGTGGAACAAGGTTAGGATAGTACTGATGAATGAAATTCATTGCCACCATATGTTGTTCCGAAAGGGAAAGGTAATCCTCCTCTTTCTCCCTTTCACCATCCGACTGATTGAGCTGAGAATTTCGGTCAACAGCATCTGAATGTACAGATGACCAGAACGACCCAGCACCGTCCGACAGCTCACCACCGGAGTCTGCGGAAGGCTGTGCTTGCAATTGCTGGGAAGCTGCGATGAGCTGCGCAATCTGCGACAGCAAGTCTGTTACAGAGGCTTGAGGAGCAGTGGTCTTCTGTTTATGCTACTTGCTGCTCCTGGGATGGAGATCCGGACGTAGATCTCTTCTCCGAACGTCCCAATGAATGAAGCCTCAGATCACTAGCTACCGGATAGGATGACCTCACGGCGAAGACTGGGTACATCTTCGGGTGGCTGCCTAGATATCCGAAGTCGGGTAGCTAGAGTGCGGTCGTGTGTGCTATATCTGAACATGAGGAAGAAGCTGTAACTGTAGCTGACCCTAGCTGCAGTTTAGACGGAGCATCCCGAGCGGCTAGTGTGGACGTTAGCTCCGACTCAGGCACGTTTCTCGAAACAACATTTGGCCCCAAATGTTGCTAGGTTGGGGAGAAGGCTCTCCCGCTCGTGGTCTATCAGACCTCGCCGAGCTTCCTGAAGAGAAACTTGCAGTCTTCTTCCCTTTCGCTGGGTGAGCTTTAGTTTTTGAGGTGTTCGCTCTACCCAATTCTACACTTCCCTCAACCACAACGAACTTACCTGGTGTCCCGGCTCCCACTAGCGGGGTAACTGCTTCACCAGTCGAGCTAGCTACTTGCAAAGGATTAAGAACACTAACTAGAGGCCTTATCCCTTGCTTAATATTCATCAGCACCTTTGCAGCTAGCTCTGTTTGCTCATCAGAGTGCGATGACAGTAACACATTATGGATGGGTGTCACAATATCATCACCATGTTCTTGTTCCTCTGAAAAAGAAACTTAAAAACTCAAATTATCCGGTGGTGAAAGCTCCGGCATCAGAACCTCACCACCGACGATGAACCGTGACACCCGTCTCCAACGTCTGTCATCCCAATGTGCAAAAGTAGGACAAGAAACTGTTGGAGTGCATCGACTACAGTCAAGACAACAAGCATGTAAATCCGAGGAAGACTTCCTCGCCTTGCATTTAGCGCAGTAAGCTTTCATAATTAATTACAATCCAAAAATAGAGTCGATAGCACTCCTACAAATTCAACATCAACAATACATGATAAGGATACATAAAAATAGCAATCAAATTAATTTCAAAACAATTAAAAAAAAAGAAATTCGAATTTTTTTTGAAAATGCCTAAGTTCCCAAAAGGGAACATCATGCGCCCAAGGGCATCCCGATAGAGCCTAAGTGTGGACAAACGCAAATTTATTTTGCGCTACACTAGCAGAATCATAAGAATGTATCCTAGAGTAATTCTAAAGTATTATAAAACTAATTACTACATGTTAAGGGTGTTGTCAAATGCAACGTCAATAGAAAAAAATGGAAACAAGACAGCAGGCACACCAAAAGGCCCAAAGTCAGTAACTGATTTAAATGCTACCAGATGCAAAGCTAGATCTTCATACGAAGAAAAAACGGATAGAAGATGCATGACCCAAAACCACTTGGGTGAGGACGTAACCATGGGGATAAACAGAATAAACATTCTGTAACACACGTTAAACTTCCTAGAAATTTAATAGAAAAATTTCAATAAAAACAGCCAAAAAGCTTAGGAGTTTAACAGGAGGGTTCATGGAAGGATAGGGAAGAAACACTTGACAAACAGTAGATGAATCATTAGCAAGAATGATGACGTCAGGTGCATGTCCCAAAAATGGGAAACATTAAATAATTTTTATCATTATTGTAAAGTTTCAGCCCTGAACATCTCAAACCACCGTTGTTCACTTCCATCATCCATTTATAGCCTTGAATCCACCAATTCTTTCACTGATTTGTGTCTGGCATCCTCAAAAAAGGAGATTTAAAGCACAGATGTTAGATCATTGTTTACTGACTTAGAGCCAAACAAAGAATGATGTTTGCGCCAATTCCGGTCTCTTCCTGAGTACTGCGCATGTGCAAATACTAAAAGTATGGAGGGCCAGATAGGACTTTTAATTTTCGGTATTGTATGCAAATTTTGGGGATTGGGTTTTCAAAATTTGTGTTTCGCCCTTGATTTTATAAAGTTCATGTTCTTGGTTTGTTTTATGTTTTAGGCCTCATAACCTACAGAATAGCATAGATGATGGTGTATTTCGTCCCTTGAGTGCAACAAGACTTTGCAATGCTTTACAAAGCTTTGTTGTACTAATCTTTTAAGTTTGCATTGGTTATAAAAAGAGAACATGTGGCAGCCAAAAGGACCATGCAGGAGGGCCTTAGAAACAGATTTTTAACTTTTTAGGCCCAATGAAAGGGGCAATAAATACAGAAAGTTAAAAAATTTATAGTAATTTATATATTTTTTATACTTACCAATGACCCAGACATAGCTGGTGCTAACTCTTAAAATATAGGGCCAAACACAAATTTTGCCCCCCAATCCCCAAAATTTGCATCTAAAACTAAAGAAAACATGTCCAGAGAGGCCCTCCACACCTCGCCCCCACTGCGCATGCGCAGTGTCAAGGACGTTCCGAAATTGGCGCCATTTATCATTCTAATAACCAGTGCCTGGTAAGCGCTATGTACTCAGCGGGGAGGCAAGAGTTCCCAACTCCTGGGAGGGCCATCCCCGTCTGGGTCATTGAGGACAGATCGGAGGAAGCCAACAACATAGGGGACCGCATGTTGTGGTTCAGATATTTTACATTCGGAGCATATGTCCGTTGCTCGGGACGCTCCGTTATATTGACAGTCCGAGAGACTGTCTTTAATGCTTCCTCATCCTCACAGCAGGGCACACGACCGCACATTGGCTACGTGACCTCGAGTATCCGATCAGTTTCGGCATTCAGTGATTCCACAGCGAATAGGTCGCGCCATCCGGTAGCCAAGGGACACGAGGCCTATACACTCCGTTCGCTCGCATATTGGAAGTATGCACGGGGTAACGATCTCGGAGCTTCCTGCGGCAATGCATCGTAAGACCGCTGCTCCTCAGGCCTCAGCGACGGACGTGCTATCCGAGTTAGCACAGTTGTTTCGCAGCATCCCAGCAATTGACGGTTTCTCGGTCGAAACTATCGTAGAGTGCATAGGTATGAGGTAACATAAACCTATAACCTAAATAACAACAGGCTGCAGTAGATCTTGTGAAACAAGTATACTAAAAAATAGCAATGAGTAGTATGGAGGGATCAACCATATGAACATAATGATCCCTACACCACGACGGAAGAGCCTCCACTTTAGTCGCATAGAATAGCGAAGAAGAGGATCTCCTATAGTAAGAAATCGCGTCCAAAGCTCGTCCAGTACAGTGCTTACAATGCAATATGGACCACACAACGGAAAACATGAAGGTTGCGACCTTGCTGGTTGTGATAAAAATGACACGATTTACCCAGTGAAAAAAGATCCTCACATAGAGGAAGATTTCACGTTAAGATCCACAGTAGACAAGAGAGTAAATTACTCATGATCTCTGTGAAGATAGAGATGCTATCAACTGAAATATATTGTGGTTGTTTATCTTAGCAATACCTGCTAAAAACAACAGCGCCGGAGGATACGCGTATCCTATCATTCTGTCCTATAGATCAATAGAGCGTTAACAGTATTAGCTCAGAGATCTGGACAAGCCAACACATACGTCTGCAATTGATTAGCCAACTGTGTCATAAATAAAACATCATTGGGCGCTCCCATAGATAGCAAATCTGATTGAATACTTGTTTGTTGAGAGTCCATTCTGACAGCAACAAGCGACCCGTAAGAGAACGGGAGTGCGATAAAACAATCAGACGACCCAGAATATGACGGACCAAAACTGAACTTGGTGTACTATAACCAACAGACGGATTCTTTCCATTAAATTGAATAACGGAAACGAAAGAGTGCCTCCCTGGTTCCGGAGATACGCCACTACTGTCGAATTAAAGGACAGGAATTTGGGCATGCGTTTCTGAATAATGTTCATGCAATGACATAAAGCAAGCCTAAAAAACATTATTCCGCGGAAGTTAACTGATAGCTAAAAGACTGCGGAACCCAAAGACCCTGGCACTTCGAATCCGTAGGGATCAGTATATATCCCAATCTGTTTGACTGGCAACCGTCATAACAGCCACACTCGGGTCCGGCAACTGCGGCGGCACTCTCTGAGTCAACCACCGAATGTTTGCCGCAGTCTGAATCTCTTGTAACACTAGATAGACAAGAGAATGTATAAATCAAGCAATTCATGGATTGCCGGAAAGTTGCCGTCGAAGAGAAGCTCCTCCGAGAACGAAGCGACTCTGAGAGAGTTCTTAACCTACTATCCACGCGTGGATGTAGCTAGGGCTGCCTCACGTCTAACCAACTCCAATCAGCCACTGAAGGGCGGAGTTATACGTGAACAAACTACTGCCCTCAAAAGAAATTACATTGAGAATAATATCCCGTAAATCTTTTCTTGAAGACGTAATGATAACGCCTCAGTAAGGCGGATTACGTATAATAAAGCGTCTAAGTTAAGTCTAATATACATAATGTCGTTCCCAACATTGAAATTGGAAAAGACATAAACGGTGAAAAAGAATATATGCAGTCTTTAATCACACCGTCTAGACGCATATGAACTCTCGGTATGCCCTGCTCTGCCAAAATAAACTATATGTAAAAAAGATAAAATGGCAGAAATGAGCCACGCGGACAAGAAACTAAACTATCATGCTTAGTAGCCGTCTTGTATATATATAAATATATAGCGTCGAAAAATAAAACACATGTTGTAATGACAATATTGGACTGCGTCGGTAAGTCAGGGACAAAGTCCCTGTACCGATCGAAAAATCCGAGTCCAATGACGCTATAAGTCTCTTATCCAAGATCGCAGCAATGAAGTCCGAAAAATAATCACTGGAAGAAATGCCAGAAGATATGAAAGGCATCTTCCGATCCCACTACTAAAGGGAAAACTCGAAATCTTTCGAATCCCTTTCGCCATCCTGTCGGACCCTATAAAGCGTTCGGTCGTCCGTAGCTTGATGCAACCGCGGACCGCACCGACCCAGCGCCGTCGGATAATTCCTGATTCGACCGAGAAACCGTCAATTGCTGGGATGCTGCGAAACAACTGTGCTAACTCGGATAGCACGTCCGTCACTGAGGCCTGAGGAGCAGCGGTCTTACGATGCATTGCCGCAGGAAGCTCCGAGATCGTTACCCCGTGCATACTTCCAATATGCGAGCGAACGGAGTGTATAGGCCTCGTGTCCCTTGGCTACCGGATGGCGCGACCTATTCGCTGTGGAATCACTGAATGCCGAAACTGATCGGATACTCGAGGTCACGTAGCCAATGTGCGGTCGTGTGCCCTGCTGTGAGGATGAGGAAGCATTAAAGACAGTCTCTCGGACTGTCAATATAACGGAGCGTCCCGAGCAACGGACATATGCTCCGAATGTAAAATATCTGAACCACAACATGCGGTCCCCTATGTTGTTGGCTTCCTCCGATCTGTCCTCAATCTGCCGTCACTGGGTGAGTACTAAAATAATTAAAGTGCTCGCATCACCCAAATCTCCTTCCTAGACCGCAACGGACGAACCCGGCAGCCGAACCATTCGATGAATGTACGCTACACCGGGTGAGCTAGCGAATGTCACTCCGTAAGCGATAGACATATTCCATGAGCACTTATTGCCGCTAACTCTTCATTAACTATGACGACAGAGGCACACTTTTGAAAGACATCTCCATAACTCTTCGAACAAGAAACCAGAAATGCTTGGATAGCAAGCATAAAATAATAATATATATAGCGTCGTTCAATAATTCGAAAGTTTGTGTGACATTATTGGACTATGTCGGAACTGAGGGACGATGTCCCTGAACCGAACCAAAAATTTCTAAGTCCACCGACGCTATCAGTTTCTTATCCGGCATCGCAGCATATGTTGTTCCGAAAGGGAAAGCTTGAAATCCACCGAATCCCTTTCGGTATCCCGTCGGACCGGATGAAACTTTCGGACGTCCATACCCGCTTCCGCGGAGCGTCCCGACCCAGCATCGTCGGATAAAATATATGCGACAGATTCAGTTGATGCTGGGATGCTGCGATAAACTGTGCTATTAAGGAAAGCACGTTCGTTCCCGAGGCCTGTGCAGTAGCGGACTTACGATGCATTGCCGCTGGAAGCTCCGTGTACGTTGACTCCCGCATACTTCCTATGCGAACGTCCGGAGTCTGCAGACCTCGAGTCCCTGGCTACCGACCCAGCGCTGTCGGATAATTCTCGATCCGACACCGTTTCTGTCGGCTGCTGGGATGCTGCGATAAGCTGTGCTATGTGCACAAGAATGTCCGGCGTCGAGACCTGCGGAGGCGCAGTCTATCGCTGCTTCGCCGAGGGCAGCTCCGCATCAGATGGCTCCCGCATACTTTTCCTATGCGAACGTCCGGAGTCCATCGGTCTCGAATCCCTGGCTGCCGGATGGTGTGACCTGGTCGCCGAAGAATCCTTGATCGGCGAAGCTGGTAATATATCGGCGGTCACGCAGCCAAGGTGCGGTCGTGTGCGCTGACGAGAAGAGGAAGCCTTAGCAGTCTCAGCGGACTGCCTATACAACGGAGCGTCCCGAGCGACGGACGTATGCTCCGCTAACGACACATTTGTACCACAACATCTGGGGCCAGATGTTGTTGAACGAGAGAGGGGCCTCTCTCGCTTGCCGTCCGGATGGACCGGAACGAGCTATGAACCGGACTAAAAGGCTTCCTCCGTTCTCCCTCCGATCCGCCGTCACTGGGTGTGCATTAAGTTAATTTTATAGTGCTCGCATCACCCCAAAATTCCTTCTAGACCGCAACGGACGAACCCGGCTGCCGAACCATTCGGTGAATGGACGCTACACCGGGCGAGCTAGCGGACGTCAAAGGCCGTCGAACCTACTAGGGTCCTCTTAGGCAATTGGCGTATTACATGAGCACTTTTCCGCTAGCCCTTCATTAATTGTGACGACGGAGGCACACTGTTGGAAGACATCACAGATACATCACCCTAATCTTGATCGTCTGAAATAGAAATTGATAAAGTAGAGTGACCCTGCGGGGAAAGGACCGGAGTGTCCAAATCCCCAACAACATACCGTGACATACGCTTCCCATATTGTCATCGAAATCATACGATACAGAACCGGAGTTAATGCGAGTACACTGACCACATATAGAATGATAATAAGGTCAGAGGAAGACTTCCTCTTAAAACAATAGATCAATATCCTTTCAATGTGAAAAGAAAACAAGTCCTGGTACTCGCACTAACCCCTGGCAATCAAAATACATAATAATAATATGATCCATTAATATAGAAAAAATAATTGAAATCAAAATATTTTGAAAAAATATTTTTTCAGAACAGCCCAAGTTTCTGAAAAGTAACGTTGAGCCCCAATGGATCCCAAGCCTAAGTGTGGACAAAAATTTTAAAAATATTTTAAACAATTTATTCAACACTTACGAACAATAATAATGTATCTAGTTATGATTGAAATAACATAAAGATATTATTATTTAGAAATCCCCCCCTCACACAGAGGGCTGTTGTAAATGTAAACAATGAGTGTAAAAACACTAAAATAAGACTCCAGGCACCCAGGCCCGAAATCAGTTACCAAAAATACACCATCTGATGCAAAACAGAGACTTCCAGGGAAGAAACTGCAGAACATCAGATGGTAGATGCAGAACACAACGCCTAACCACCCGTAGGTGAAGACGTAAACATGGGGAAAGAACAGAATTCATTCTGTTATTCAGCTAAACTCCCAAGAAATTTTAGTAATAATAATTACAGAAATTATGCCAAAAGCATGGGAGAATAGCAAGGGGGAACTTAAAGGACAGGGAGAGAGGAAAAACACTTGTAAAAACAGTGTAACTAAATAATCAGAATGACAACAAAATGGCTGCTGCCTTGAAAATAGGTAACTTAACATAATTTCATTAAAAAATTTTAAGTTACAGCCCTGATAATATTCTGTCACACATTCTTTTCCTCTCCTCCTTTTCTATCCTCCTTAGAATCACCATTTCACTAATATTTATTTGTCTGGCATCATTTAAACTGAGATTTAAAAGCACAAAGATCAGTCAGATGTTAACTGATGAAGGGCCAAACTTAGAATGATAAATGGCGCCAATTTCGGAACGTCCTTGACACTGCGCATGCGCAGTGGGGGCGAGGTGTGGAGGGCCTCTCTGGACATGTTTTCTTTAGTTTTAGATGCAAATTTTGGGGATTGGGGGGCAAAATTTGTGTTTGGCCCTATATTTTAAGAGTTAGCACCAGCTATGTCTGGGTCATTGGTACAGTATAAAAATATTGCTTGTTGAGAGCAAGGTTAAAAGGTTGTGAAGTTGTATCTAGTGTACTAAGACTAGAGATGTGGTTAAGAACTTGGTCATTTTCATTCTCAAACTTATGTTTTCAGTCAAGGTCAATCTGGTACACTGGAGTCCATTTAACTGAATATCTCTTAATTGTGACTTAATTTACCTTTCAAACACAAACCATTTACCACATATGTTCAGTATAAAATTGACCTGTGAATTGCATATAGGTTATAGAGTCAATTCTTGTTATCTGAATAAAAAATTTATAAACTTTTATAATATATCAACAAATCACTCTGACATCCACTAAATTCCCTATGTTTATAATTCTTTTTGGCCTCAGTACAACCAACAGAGACCTTTAATCTATTAAATCTTGTTTGACAGAGATCAATGAGTTTATCACTAGAATA
Source organism: Pictodentalium vernedei (assembly GCA_031216915.1). NCBI lineage: Eukaryota > Metazoa > Mollusca > Scaphopoda > Dentaliida > Dentaliidae > Pictodentalium > Pictodentalium vernedei. Next base: position 235,536,485 of record CM062297.1, on the reverse strand, counting down.
CAGGGACAAAACCCAAACCCTGTCAATTGGATATTCTTGTTAAATGACCATTCATTTTGCAATTTGGCTATTCAATTAACAGGGTTTCACTCTATTAGTAACTTAAATAATTGTATATATAATGCTGTGCTGTTGGTGGTCAGTAAGTGGACCTTTTTAGAATCACATTCCATCCTGCATCAACAGCCAGGGACATATTGTGTCGGACGGTTTTACAGGGGGAGGAAGCCGGAGTATGAAGAGAGAACCATATAAAACCCTTTGAAATCCTTCTCAACTCATTTTAAAGTGAAACAAAATTCATCCAATGGACCTCACATCATCCATCCAATCCATGGGGACATCCTAGTGAATATGATGCAGTTTGAGGGTACGCTTTTATTTTCTTCAAAATTCACTTTGATGCAAAAACAATTTTTCACCCAATGGACCCCTCCCATGCTGGGCCTTGTAGGCCATATCTGCACACACAAAAATCTTATGTACCCATATATATATATCTACATTTGAGTACACCCAGCCCATCAATCATGGGCAGAATTCATTTAGCCCTTTCAGGGCATTCTGTCGGGCTGAGGGTCAATAAATCATTCACATTGAACTACTTGATAGTCTGCACACCAACAATACCTTAACCCCCTGTGCTCTGATGTCGGATTTACTCACTTTTTCATCTGTGGTTATCCATGGTTATCTCTCCTGCAGTTGTCAAAGGTTCAATAATTTATATTTTGATTGACAGAGCTCTTTGAGCTCTGTCAATCAAAATATAAATTGTTCAACCTTTGACAACATAAGGAGAAAAAGTCAAGATTTGGAAATTTGAGAGTCTAACCTCAGAGTGAAGGGGGTTTAAATCTTCTAATCACTCTCAGTCTGTCGTGTGTAATTTATATCATTAGAAGAGAACATTGTTATGCTAGGTGTTTCTGTAGATTAGTTGTAGTATTCACAACAGCCCTATGAGCAGTGATGACATGACTGACTGACAGCTTCACCAACTGCATGCCCTACGTAAATCATATAAATGGTACAAAAAGATTCTTCTCCTTCATATATCATGGAAAGCTTGCTGAATAGACTTTACTTAAACTTTATGCAGTGAATGGAAAGGATCAAGGACTGTTATGTTCAATGATACCCATAAACTACACCAATGTTAGTGGCAAGATTTCCTTGACAAGGAGCTTATGCTCCCCAACAGGGTTGAGGTTTCCTCACATTGGACTAATTATCCTCAAATTGCACTTAATTAAAATTCGGCTCCAATGGGAAATCCAAAGATAAACGAAGGAACTTCATTAGAGCAAACTTCAATCTGGCCCTCAAGGATGCTGTTTACCAAATATCTAAAGATTCTGATTGGTGGGTGTGGAGAAGAATGATATTTTTAATTTTTGAAAAAAAACTTTCTGGATGCTAACAGAGTTATGTCCCTTGTGGCAACGTTATTTGAACAAAATTAAATTTAAATATGATACGAAACATGCATACAAGTTGTTTTTCATTTTCAGTAGTTTTTGAAAAGTCAATGATGTAAAGTATATCACATAACAGTATTTCATGAGCAAAGATCCATAAAGATGTTCTCATTCTTGAATAGGCCATAACACTGACATAGATATAATTTCATCCAATATCCAATCAGATATAACAGAGGTCATAAACTCTTCAATCACGACACAAATTTAGGATCACCAACAAGTCATGATTTTGTATGACATTTCTGAACCGAGTTAAAATTAATCTGAGCTTCGGTTCTACAATCAATTTTAACTGAGGTTTACAAATGATCAGATGAATTATAATGAACTCAGTTCAGACATTTCATATCAAATTGTGACAAATCTGAGATATTTTTATCACAAAATTTGTAATTCAACACTTTACCCATGCTAGGTTCAAACGAGCAAGCGCTATTCATGAAAATCGCCAACAAAATTTGATATTTTTTCAAGTTTTGACTCTCATTGGAATGAGCTCTTTAAGTTCATTCAAATGAGGAGTGATAAGCTATGCTTTCGGGGGTAAAAAAAAAGAATTTAGTTGTATATTATTTAAGAAACAGTTTTGCAAATGTCATCTGCTAGATGGATCAGGAAAACAGTTAAGGAAATATAAGAGATGATTAATTCAATTCTTCTTCTGAAACAACTCACACACAATGTTCTGATGTCATGTCGACTTCTGATACCTGTTTATTATTAGACATGGTGTAGATATTTCCATAATGAGCTATTTGATTGTGATCATGTGACAAAAATACTTCCAAGACAAGAAAACATACCTAAAGTAACAGAGTCTGCAAAAGATACACTGTACTTGGATATGTTATCTGTTAATCTACTCTCTGTCAAGCACTTGCTGGTACCCATCTCACTCAAATCCATAGAATGTCTCCGTTTGTGATTATAGTTATCTGGTGTATCCATTTCTGAAAAACAATTAATTTAAGGTCCTTGAAAAAAAAAAAAAAATCTTGTTTCTCGAGCACTTTTGCTTCAGCTTTATGATGAGGGAGTGAGGCTTTTTTAATTTATGCTTAACAGTCCTATAACTAGTTGGCATTGAAAATTTTATGAATTGCACTATTATGTGGAAAAAACACAATGTTTTCAGTAGTGGAAATTTCCCATAACTCCAGGCCTGGCATTCTTTAGGAGTGCAGGAGTGCTGCACGCCTACTGTACGCCTAGAAAAAACAGAGGAGGGCAATTTTTTGCACCCCTTGATTTTCTGGAATGCCAGACCTGTTTGGGACTGCCTTTAAAATCTATTATCACTTCGTCCCTTGAGTTCCAAAGTGTTCTCTGTGCCTACTGGCACAGAGAACACTTTGAAACTCAGGGGACGATTTGCCAATGTTGCATTGATTCGCAATAATTCATGACTCATTCTGTGCCTTTTTTCGATACATTTGAGTGTAGAAGACAGTCACATAAGAATTGAATGCAACATTTTGAATAATGAGGAGATGTGTGTGCCAATTTTTCCACTATGTAGCTGAGTGTAGTACTATTTTTCAGTCACAATATTAATACAACCAAAATAGCATACAAGTTTTTGCATTGAAACTTTCAGGTGCAACTGCACTCCCAAGCAATCTGAGGAGGGCAACTATTTTGCACTCCTTGATTTTCTAGATTGGCAGGCCTGTAACTCAGTTGCAAATTTAACCAACAATATCTTGTTTGACAGAGCTCAATGAACTCTGTCAAACAAGACATAGTTGGTTAAATTTTTCATCCTACAAATGCAAAATAGTATCACTGAAGAGATTTCAAGGTAAAAAAAATGAAAGTGTCAATGACACTTAGCTCAACTTGACAAACTTGAACTTGGTAAGTTATAAATGAAATGGCAAAATTGAAGATCATTGGTACCAATGTTATTTGATGAAATTTCAACATAACAGCATTGTGTGTGCACAACGTCAGAGTAATCCATGCATTTTTAAATGCAAACTGTAAGACTGGCTGAAGGAAGAATGATGATACACAAATGCAGTATGTTCAGAGGTTATTGTAAATGGCAACTTTTTTCACAGAAATGAATGCTAATCAACAGCTCTTATCTAGAGTTCTTGACTAATGAGCACACCAAGTTCAAAAACAATCCTATGATAAATGTGGCCTGTAGGCCATGTCAAAGAATGTTAACGCACAAATGCAATGAATTCAAAGATTGTTGCTAACAGCAACAGTTTTTGATGGAAATGAAAAGAAAATCAATAGCTCCTATCTTTGTCACCCTGCATAAACATACAAAGTTTCAAAACAATTGATAATGAATGTGCCCTCTGAGGCATGCCAAAGGAAGATGTTAATGCACAAATGCACTAAGTAGATTGTCATAGCTTTGTGGCAATGTTTTTTTTTTTTTTTGGGGGGGGGGGGGCAGTGTGGGGGGGGGGGGGGGGTATGGAAATTCATAAATATACCCTACAGAGAGTGCAAAAGGGATAAGTTGATGCACAAATGCAGTAAGTTCAAAGGCTGGTGATAACGACAATAACTTTTTATGGAAATTAAAAAATAGCTCACATCTAGGTCACCCCAAACACACATACCAATTTTCAAAGTGATCTGATTATAAATGTGCCCTGAAGGGTGTGTTAAAGAGAAATATTGAGGTCTGACTAAACTAAGTTCAAAGGTCAGCGGCAAAATTTTTTGAGAGAAATGGAAGAAAATCGACAGCTCCCATATAGATGTCAACCCACACAAGCACACCAAGTTTGCAAGTGATCTAATCTTAAATGTGTCCTGCAGGGTGTGTCAAATGGAAATATTGATGCTTAACTGCACTAAGTTTTTACTAAGTTCATCGAAGGTCATTGCCAGTGGCAACATTTTTTGATGGAAATCGAAGAAAATCAAAAACTCCCATCTAGAGGTAACCCCAAACAAGTATACAAAGTTTCAAACTGATCTGATCATAAATGTGTCCTGTAGGGCATGCCAAAATAATATATTAGATGCCTGACTAAACTTAGTTCAAAGATCGTTGCCAGTGGCAACATTTTTTGAAGGACAGAATTGGAAGAAAATCGATAGCTCCAATCTAGAGGTCACCCCAAACAAGCATGCCAGGTTTCAAAGCAATCTGAACATAAAATGTGTCCTGTTGGGTGTGCCAAAGGGAAGTATTGAGGTCTGACTTAACTGAGTTCTAAGAATGTTGGCCGCGGCAACATTTTTCGAGGGAAATGAAAGAAAATCGATAGCTCCCATCTAGATATCTCCCCAAACAAGCATACCATGTTTCAAAGCAATCCGATCATAAATGTGCCCTGTAGGGTGTGCCAAAGGGAAATATTGAGGTCTATCTAAACTAAGTTCTAAGAACGTTGGCCACGGCAACATTTTTTGATGGAAATAGAAGAAAATCGACAGCTCCCATCTAGAGGTCACCCCAAACAAGCATACCAGGTATCAAAGCAATCCAATCATAAATGTGCCCTGTAAGGTGTGCCAAAGGGAAATATTGTGGTCTGACTAAACTAAGTTCTAAGAATGTTGACCGCAGCAACATTTTCTGACGGAAATTGAAGAAACTCGATAGCTCCCATCTAGAGGTCACCCTAAACAAGCAAGCCAGCTTTCAAAGCAATCTGATCATAAATGTGCCCTGTAGGGTGTGCCAAAGGGAAATATTGAGGTCTTCTGACTAAACTAAATTCTAAGAACATTGGCCGTGGCAACATTTTTTGACGGAAATGGAACAAAATCGATAGCTCCTATCTAGAGGTCACCCCAAATAAGCATGCCAGGTTTTAAAGCAATCCAATCATAAATGTGCCCTGTAGGGTGTGCCAAAGGGAAATATTGAGGTCTGACTAAACTAAGTTCTAAGAACATTGGCCGCGGCAACATTTTTTGACGGAAATTGAAGAAAATCGATAGCTCACATCTAGAAGTCACCCCAAACAAGCATACCAAGTTTCAAAACGATCTGATCATAAATATGAGGTGTGCCAAAGGAAATTGTGGACGTACGTATGGTCGCCGACGGACGAGAAGTGGTGCCAATAGCTCAGCTTGACTTTGTCAAGTTGAGCTAATGAAACAATGAGGCAGGTTTTCATTGATGAGGGAGGTGCCTGAGAAACAAGATTTTTTTTTAATAGTGTAACATCATTATATCCACTGTTATATACTGGATGTGGAATGAATGTTTTGGCCACTCGATATTTATGAAATGAGTGAAAGAATTTTCCATTTTGCCAAGCCTCTGGCAAGGCAAAACAGCAAATGTGTAGAAGAATTTCATAAATATCAAGTGACCAAATCATGAATTTCATATTCTGTTTATCATTTGACACCACATTTATCAAAAACACATCTTTTTAGATAGGAAAGAAAGGTTAAAGAATGGAATTGCCCCTTGTTTGTCATGCTTTTGACTGTGACGCATCACAGCTGCATGCAATCATACGTCATTACTGCAGTAATCTGACACAGATCTTTTTGGTGATAATCAATCAGATAGCGTACTTTTGAAATTAACCAATCAAATCAACTGAAGGTAACTATTATGAAGTAGTAATTAATATTTATTGAAAATATGAAACAGTACTAAGCCAAAAAAACGGAGAGGTCATATGATAAAATATGATTACTGCATGTAGTTCCCAAATACAACCGTAGATTTCCCAACAGTTCTGGCTCAATGAAAAATAAGTCTCAACTTTTCCAAATCCATATCATGCCTGTTTCATCTGAGGTCCATGTGACAAATGTAAATTATTTTAGACAAAAGTTTTATAAATGTGAAATAATAAAAGGTTGTTTGGCCAAATGTACCCTAAAAATGGTGGCTTCTGAATCTTTATGATATTTTCTTTTCAGAAATCACACTAGAAATCAGACTAGCTACACAATGAATCTTGAATTGAAGTGAAAGTTAAAAAGGACCAGCATATTCTAAGTCCAAGAAGGGCCATAACTCCGACAAAATTGATCTGACCAACCCTATTTAAAACATGACCTGTATTTTTTCTTGGCAAAACAACATGCCAAACTTGAAGGCAATCAAATAAATGAAACTCAGGTTATCAACCAGAGACCAAAATATTTAGCATATTTTTGAGTCCAAAAAGATGCATAAAGGTCCATAAGTCTGGCAAAAGCAATCTAACCTATCCCAAATTGAAACCTGACCTGTATTTTCTTTTGATAAAACAATGAACCATATTGGAAGGCAATCGAGGAATCGAAACTGAGGTCATCATCCAGAAACTGAAATACACAAGTATTTCCAAAATAAGTCCAAAAATTGGCCATAAAGGTCTATAAGTCTGGGGAAATCAATGGAAATGACCCCAAATTGAACTTCACCAGTATTTTCTTTTAATAAAGCAACATACCAAATTTGAAGCCAATCAAAGAATTGAAACTCCAGTTAACAATCTAGAGACCAAATTACTTAGCCTATTCTTAGAAAAAAAGGGCCATAACTCTGGCAAAATTGATTAGATCGACCTCTGATTCAAATTGAACCTTATTTTCATATGAATAAGCCACATACCAAATTTGGAGACAATAGAAGAATCATAAATTTAGCATCTAGAAATCATATCCAGACGGACAGATAGCCAGAAGTGCTGATATATTGTCTGTTGTGTGGCTGTTAAGTTATGTGGCTTGTACATTATGGGGCAGCACTTATTGTGTAGCTTTTTATTTCATTGTATATTGTTTTCAGCAGACCTATGTGTGTTAAATCAACAAATTTAAATTTAATTTAAAGATAGCTTTTTAGACAGCCCAAGTAAAATATTCAGTGGCATAGAACCTCATAATTTTTTTACACCTTCTAATGGTTCGTACCAAAAAGTAGACACATATACCACCATCCATGACACATGCTTGGACATCTATAGAGTATGGATAATGGACATTTTTCCATACAAAAAATTAATTGTCTAGAAGTTAGAGAGGGACTTATTCGGAGACATAAACATGATTTATACTAATATTTTTGTTGTTTATGTGGCTAGCTACATAATGTTTGTTAGACACATAATGGTAGTCTGTACAGACAACTAGCCACATAAACTGCTGTTTGTGAGCATGGGCAGACAGATGGATGGATGGACACTGGTATTTCTATCACTGCCAAGCATCTATCCGTACATGTAGATAGATGTTTGGTGAATCTGAATCAAAACTACCAAGGCCCAAAGTGTAAAGTCTTATCATAGTTTTACAGAAATGCAACGCAGCACTGAAAAAAAGGTTAGCCCTTTAGACAACCCAAACATAGGATCAACAATAGGGTTTATGCTGGCCCAAGATATTTTGGAGCCAATTGAAATATTTGTTTGGCACAAATGATTTTTTTTGGCGCCAAATAATAGATTTTAGTGTCAAATGGAATCTGAGTGAACATGAGAATAAATTAACCCTGTTATCCGCCTTTGAGTACAAAAGGCACCATAACATTGCAGATGGTTCCTTGTTGTACTCGAAGTATAATATTTTAATTTGTGTCACCTGGCTCTTTTGTTTTAGTTGCCAAAAACCCACAAAAAATATAGATATGGATGGATGGATGGATGGATGGATGAATGGGTGAATGAATGAATGAATGAATGAATGAATGAATGAATGAATGAATGAATGAATGAATGAATGAATGAATGAAATTGGATTGGATTGGATTGGAGTGGATTGGATTGGATTGGATTGGATTGGATGGATGGATGGATGATGGATGGATGGATGGATGGATGGATGGATGGATGGGTGGGTGGGTGGGTGGGTGGGTGGGTGGGTGGGTGGGTGAATGAATGAATGAACGAACGAACGAACGAACGAACGAACGAACGAACGAACGAACGAACGAACGAACGAACGAACGAACGAACGAATGAATGAATGAATGAATGAAAGGCTATTATTAACAATGGCATAGTGGGGGTTCAAAACCATGCTGAGAGAGTTTCCTCCAGTACCAACCGCCTAGCGAAACTACACTGAACCACACACACCACTCAGCCACAACAGACCCCAAAGGGAATGCAAGTTAACCAAGTGGATATCAGACCAGTACAGATCACATGGAATTCTCTCTCAATTATTTTTAAGTTATTCATCAAGTAATTGCATCAATTCTACATACTGCGATGCAAGGAAATGAGTGAGAACTTCTGTTTTTCAGGTGTCTGTCAGTGGCAAGATGACAATATAGTTCTTGAGCAGGTATATTATCTCTCTTAACCAAATTATGGAGCCATCAGTTAACTCACCGTAAAACACAAACCCCCTACCACATACAGAGAAACATACCTTTGAATGAAGATACTCCTGACATGTCAGTCTGTGTTCTGTAAAAGCTACTCTCTGTTTCATCATCTGAAAAATACTCTGGTTGCTTGGGGGATCTAAAATAAAATTGAAAAGACTATAGTGTTTCTATTCAACATCAGATCAAAAAGTAATCTAGTATCACATGATGAGCACTATCCTAAGTCAGAGTGGCATTTTAACTGGAAGAGTGCCAAATAATTTGTCAAAGGTTATTTGTAATGTGAGTATTTTATCTTCAAAGATGACATACTAAAAACAAGGGGAGCCTTAGTTGGCAAGGCTTTGTTCATAATTGTGTTGGTACAATTTATTGGGGAGTGACTATTGGAACTCTTCAATAAAAAATTATAACAAATCACTTTTAGGCCAAACTAACCATAGTTTTGATTATTAGATAATTTTTTTTCTCAAATCAGTGAGGGATGGAGCATTAACATTTTATTGTAATATGTTAAATACAGTTCAGTGATTTGAATGTAGTGGCTATCACATGCTTTGGGGTTACATACATTCAGACCGGTGAACTAATGTCATATGGAGATGCCTTTTTTTAATTTTTTTATGTTACAATGCAAAGTAGGAGACATATATACAAAGAAGGACACGCACATGTGAATGGGTTAAACGATATGGCAATTGATCCCTCAGGACCCATTCACAAGTGCATGTCATTGACAATTAACCTATAATCATTCAAAGGTGCATGTTGTTCTGTGTTTTTACATGCCTTCACATCTATAACTAGAGTGATGTCACACATACAGCCCGACTGTCCCAGCAATAGCAATGCTTAGACACAAAATAGTCTGAGCCATTTTTTGTTAACCGTTTACCTAACGAATCTGCCATATCTGCACCTGTGATGTACAAAAATTGCTATTCAAATTTTATTTTTTCATTTCTCTACCCCAAAACATACCTCATGACCTATTAATGGAACAAGCTTGATGAGCTTGTTCCAATAAGGACTAATAAGCAAAGGTTAGAAGTAAAAAATGAAAAAGTTAAAAAATTTATAGTAATTTATATATTTTTTATACTTACCAATGACCCAGACATAGCTGGTGCTAACTCTTAAAATATAGGGCCAAACACAAATTTTGCCCCCCAATCCCCAAAATTTGCATCTAAAACTAAAGAAAACATGTCCTGAAAGGCCCTCCACACTTCGCCCCTACTGCGCATGCGCAGTGTCAAGGACGTTCCGAAATTGGCGCCATTAATCATTCTAATAACCAGTGCCTGGTAAGCGCTATGTACTCAGCGGGGAGGCAAGAGTTCCCAACTCCTGGGAGGGCCATCCCCGTCTGGGTCATTGGCAAGTATAAAAAATATATAAATTACTATAAATTTTTTAACATTTTTATACTGTACCAATGACCCAGACATAGCTGAATAGTAAAAAGGCTGGAGGGCCAAGGACATAGAGCAAAATGGAATACGCTCAATAAAATAAAATAGAGTCATCCCCTGTAGGGAAAAAGAAGTAATAGGCCTTACATGTATCTTTCTTATTTATGATAAATTAGAAAGATACAACACCTTCCAAAATTGAGCTTCATACATCCATGTACTCTATTAATATCCAATATAATCCTTATACTAATAATTTTTAAAGTAAGCCAATAAATAAAGTAAGTCTAGAGAATAGAGACTCTTATACTCCTAAAAGTGTCTGAGGATTGCATAATCATGTCCGTTGACATATGCAATATTCAAAAGCTATACTTTAAAAACTAAGACTTGAATGAATTTTAAAAACCTAAACTTCTCACTAAACAACCATCCCAATAACAGCTCAGAATTACTAACTCCGGAGGAGGTATCCCCTTGTTTTCATAGTAAAACAGGTGACCCAAGGGAACACCCTCCCCCCCCCCCCCCCCTTTTTCTTGCCCTGGGTCAAATAGCCCAGAGCAAAGAGGGCAGCCGAACGGAGACACTGCCGAAACAGACAGCCTACCTAGCTATAGTAGCAACTGTTAAGTGAATGACATTCTGAGCAGTAGATAATAGACCTAACCATAGAGGCCTCCAGAAATGGACTCGATATTTCTAAGATAAAATTAAATGAATGTGGATGGCTGAGCGCAATGAGCGGCCTTCAAAAATCTATAATAGCGACACTATTAATGTAAGCCCAAGAAGTAGAAGAACTCTTACTTCATGAGCCGAAATCTTAAGCACAACTGCTAAGTCAATGATATACCATAAGCAGTACCGATAGTTAATAGAATCCATTAACAATAAAAAGGAGCGTAACGTCCTTCTACTAGACATCAAAGACAGAAGAAGCTTACGCCCTTTGTAATAAACAGATATCTGTTTATAAATACATAAACTGTACCCGGAAAGAGTAAAGGCCTATGCCCATACGAAGACGGAAGGACCTTAAAATAATAGGTTCCGGATAATAGGAGCCTAACTCTTATGCAACAATCCAACCTAAATAGTAACGGAAGTATTGATTCCGAAACTATGAAAGTGAAAATCATCCATCGATAGTGCATGAAACTCACTGACTCTACAGTAAAAGAGAAACCAACAGAATTACTGTCTAAAAGGTCAGAATTTGAAAACTACTGTTTCCAGAGGCTCAAATGATTACTTAGCTAAATAAGAACCGAAGTTAAAATCTGTATAGGAATTTAATCTAAAGATTCTAAGTCTATTTATCAAAAAGTTACTAACTGACTTAGATAAAGAGACAAAAGACTCAATTGTAAACTATCGTAGAGTGCATAGGTATGAGGTAACATAAACCTATAACCTAAATAATAACAGGCTGCAGTAGATCTTGTGAAACAAGTATACTAAAAAATAGCAATGAGTAGTATGGAGGGATCAACAATATGAACATAATGATCCCTACACCACGACGGAAGAGCCTCCACTTTAGCCGCATAGAATAGCGAAGAAGAGGATCTCCTATAGTAAGAAATCGCGTCCAAAGCTCGTCCAGTACAGTGCTTACAATGCAATACGGACCACACAACGGAATACATGAAGGTTGCGACCTTGCTGGTTGTGATAAAGATGACACGATTTACCCAGTGAAAAAGATCCTCACAAAGAGGAAGATTTCACGTTAAGACCCACAGTAGACAAGAGAGTAAATTACTCATGATCTCTGTGAAGATAGAGATGCTATCAACAGAAATGTATTGTGGTTGTTTATCTTAGCAATACCTGCTAAAACAACAGCGCCGGAGGATACGCGTATCCTATCATTCCGTCCTATAGATCAATAGAGCGTTAACAATATTAGCTCAGAGATCTGGACAAGCCAACACATACGCCTGCAATTGATTAGCAAGCTGTGTCATAAATAAATCATCATTGGGCGCTCCCATAGATAGCAAATCTGATTGAATACTTGTTTGTTGAGAGTCCATTCTGACAGCAACAAGCGACCCGTAAGAGAACGGGAGTCCGATAAAACAATCAGACGACCCGGAATATGACGGACCAAAACTGAACTTGGTGTACTATAACCAACAGACGGATTCTTTCCATTAAATTGAATAACGGAAACGAAAGAGTGCCTCCCTGGTTCCGGAGATACGCCACTACTGTCGAATTAAAGGACAGGAATTTGGGCATGCGTTTCTGAATAATGTTCATGCAATGACACAAAGCAAGCCTAAAAAACATTATTCCGCAGAAGTTAAACTGATTGCTAAAAGACTGCGGAACCCAAAGACGCTGGCACTTCGAATCCGTAGGGATCAGTATTATATCCCAATCTGTTTGACTGGCAACCGTCATAACAGCCACACTCGGGTCCGGCAACTGCGGCGGCACTCTCTGAGTCAACCACCGAATGTTTGCCCCAGTCTGAATCTCTTGTAACACTAGATAGACAAGAGAACGTATAAATCGAGCAATTCATGGATTGCCGAAAAGTTGCCGTCGAAGAGAAGCTCCTCCGAGAACGAAGCGACTCTGAGAGAGTTCTTAACCTTACTATCCACGCGTGTGGATGTAGCTAGGGCTGCGTCACGTCTAACTAACTCCAATCAGCCACTGAAGGGCGGAGTTATACGTGAACAAACTACTGCCCTCAAAAGAAATTACATTGAGAATAATATCCCGTAAATCTTTTCTTGAAGACGTAATGATAACGCCTCAGTAAGGCGGATTACGTATAATAAAGCGTCTAAGTTAAGTCTACTATACATAATGTCGTTCCCAACATTGAAATTGGAAAAGACATAAACGGCGAAAAAGAATATATGCAGTCTTTAATCACACCGTCTAGACGCATATGAACTCTCGGTATGCCCTGCTCTGCCAAAATAAACTATTTGTATAAATGATAAAATGGTAGAAATGAGCAACGCGGACAAGAAACTAAACTATCATGCTTAGTAGCAGGCTTGTATATATATATATATATAGCGTCGAAAAATAAAACACATGTTGTAATGACAATATTGGACTGCGTCGGTAAGTCAGGGACAATGTCCCTGAACCGATCGAAAAATCCGAGTCCAATGACGCTATAAGTCTCTTATCCAAGATCGCAGCAATGAAGTCCGAAATAATAATCACTGGAAGATAATGCCAGAAGATATGAAAGGCATCTTCCGATACTACTAAAGGGAAAACTCGAAATCTTTCGAATCCCTTTCGCCATCCTGTCGGACCCTATAAAGCGTTCGGTCGTCTGTAGCTGATGCAACCGCGGACCGCACCGACCCAGCGCCGTCGGATAATTCCTGATTCGACCGAGAAACTGTCAATTGCTGGGATGCTGCGAAACAACTGTGCTAACTCGGATAGCACGTCCGTCACTGAGGCCTGAGGAGAAGCGGTCTTACGATGCATTGCCGCTGGAAGCTCCGTGATCGTTACCCCGTGCATACTACCAATATGCGAGCGAACGGAGTGTATAGGCCTCGTGTCCCTTGGCTACCGGATGGCGCGACCTATTCGCCGTGGAATCACTGAATGCCGAAACTGATCGGATACTCGAGGTCACGTAGCCAATGTGCGGTCGTGTGCCCTGCTGTGAGGATGAGGAAGCATTAAAGACAGTCTCTCGGACTGTCAATATAACGGAGCGTCCCGACCAACGGACATATGCTCCGAATGTAAAATATCTGAACCACAACATGCGGTCCCCTATGTTGTTGGGCGAGAGAGGGACCTCTCTCGCTCACAGCCCGGACGAACCTGGACAAGCCAGGAACCGGACTAACAGGCTTCCTCCGATCTGTCCTCAATCTGCCGTCACTGGGTGAGTACTAAAGTAATTAAAGTGCTCGCATCACCCAAATCTCCTTCCTAGACCGCAACGGACGAACCCGGCAGCCGAACCATTCGATGAATGTACGCTACACCGGGTGAGCTAGCGAATGTCACTCCGTAGGCGATAGACATATTCCATGAGCACTTATTGCCGCTAACTCTTCATTAACTATGACGACAGAGGCACACTTTTGAAAGACATCTCCATAACTCTTCGAACAAGAAACCAGAAATGCTTGGATAGCAAGCATAAAATAATAATATATATAGCGTCGTTCAATAATTCGAAAGTTTGTGTGACATTATTGGACTATGTCGGAACTGAGGGACGATGTCCCTGAACCGAACCAAAAATTTCTAAGTCCACCGACGCTATCAGTTTCTTATCCGGCATCGCAGCATTCTGGTCCGACGAAAGAAGCTGTAGAAGACCAAGTCAGATGACATACACAACAGCATATGTTGTTCCGAAAGGGAAAGCTCGAAATCCTCCGAATCCCTTTCGGTATCCCGTCGGACCGAATGAAACTTTCGGACGTCCATACCCGCTTCCGCGGAGCGTCCCGACCCAGCATCGTCGGATAAAATATATGCGACAGATTCAGTTGATGCTGGGATGCTGCGATAAACTGTGCTATTAAGGAAAGCACGTCCGTTCCCGAGGCCTGTGCAGTAGCGGTCTTACGATGCATTGCCGCCGGAAGCTCCGTGTACGTTGACTCCCGCACACTTCCTATGCGAACGTCCGGAGTCTGCAGGCCTCGTGTCCCTGGCTACCGGATGGTGTGACCTGGTCGCCGAAGAATCCTTGATCGGCGAAGCTGGTAATATATCGGCGGTCACGCAGCCAAGGTGCGGTCGTGTGCGCTGACGAGAAGAGGAAGCCTTAGCAGTCTCAGCGGACTGCCTATACAACGGAGCGTCCCGAGCGACGGACGTATGCTCCGCTTACGACACATTTTGTACCACAACATCTGGGGCCAGATGTTGTTGAACGAGAGAGGGGCCTCTCTCGCTTGCCGTCCGGATGGACCGGAACGAGCTATGAACTGGACTAAAAGGCTTCCTGCGTTCTCCCTCCGATCCGCCGTCACTGGGTGTGCATTAAGTTAATTTATAGTGCTCGCATCACCCCAAAATTCCTTCTAGACCGCAACGGACGAACCCGGCTGCCGAACCATTCGGTGAATGGACGCTACACCGGGCGAGCTAGCGGACGTCAAAGGCCGTCGAACCTACTAGGGTCCTCTTAGGCAATTGGCGTATTTACATGAGCACTTTTCCGCTAGCCCTTCATTAATTGTGACGACGGAGGCACACTGTTGGAAGACATCACAGATACATCACCCTAATCTTGATCGTCTGAAATAGAAATTGATAAAGTAGAGTGACCCTGCGGGGAAAGGACCGGAGTGTCCAAATCCCCAACAACATACCGTGACATACGCTTCCCATATTGTCATCGAAATCATACGATACAGAACAGGAGTTAATGCGAGTACACTGACCACATATAGAATGATAATAAAGTCAGAGGAAGACTTCCTCTTAAAACAATTGATCAATATCCTTTCAATGTGAAAAGAAAACACGTCCTGGTACTCGCACTAACCCCTGGCAATCAAAATACATAATAATAATATGATCCATTAATATAGAAAAATTAATTAAAATCAAAATATTTTGAAAAAATATTTTTTCAGAACAGCCCAAGTTTCTGAAAAGTAACGTTGAGCCCCAATGGATCCCAAGCCTAAGTGTGGACAAAAATTTTTAAAAATATTTTAAACAATTTATTCAACACTTACGAACAATAATAATGTATCTAGTTATGATTAAAATAACATAAAGATATTATTTTTTAGAAATCCCCCCTCACACAGAGGGCTGTTGTAAATGTAAACAATGAGTGTAAAAACACTAAAATAAGACTCCAGGCACCCAGGCCCGAAATCAGTTACCAAAAATACACTATCTGATGCAAAACAGAGACTTCCAGGGAAGAAACTGCAGAACATCAGATGGTAGATGCAGAACACAACGCCTAACCACCCGTAGGTGAAGACGTAAACATGGGGAAAGAACAGAATTCATTCTGTTATTCAGCTAAAACTCCCAAGAAATTTTTGTAATAATAATTACAGAAACTATGCCAAAAGCATGGGAGAATAGCAAGGGGGAACTTAAAGGACAGGGAGAGAGGAAAACACTTAAAAAACAGTGTAACTAAATAATCAGAATGACAACAAAATGGCTGCTGCCTTGAAAATAGGTAACTTAACATAATTTCATTAAAAAATTTTAAGTTACAGCCCTGATAATATTCTGTCACACATTCTTTTCCTCTCCTCCTTCTCTATCTTCCTTAGAATCACCATTTCACTAATATTTATGTGTCTGGCATCATTTAAACTGAGATTTATAAGCACAAAGATCAGTCAGATGTTAACTGATGAAGGGCCAAACTTAGAATGATTAATGGCGCCAATTTCGGAACGTCCTTGACACTGCACATGCGCAGTAGGGGCGAAGTGTGGAGGGCCTTTCAGGACATGTTTTCTTTAGTTTTAGATGCAAATTTTGGGGATTGGGGGGCAAAATTTGTGTTTGGCCCTATATTTTAAGAGTTAGCACCAGCTATGTCTGGGTCATTGGTACAGTATAAAAATATCTGATATTTCAGAAAAATAATTTGTACTGATGGCTTCAACCTGTGTTAGGTAAAGGGTTAAAGATGCAGAACATAAAACATTGTTGGGCTACAGAAGACAATTTTTTTTTGGCATGAAATAACTCCCAATTCTTCAAAATGCATTTTGGGAATAATTGCCTAAACTGGAGTTATCGGTCAGAAACCAATTGTTGACGGACGGACGGATGGATGAATGGACAGATGGATGGATGGACGGACAGACAGACCATTTACATAATATGACCATTTTTACAAATGGGCGTATAGAATTTGAAGAGCATTGTATAATTAGAACTGGATTTATCTTCTGGATAACATGGGAAGGAGGAAGGGGTGGATTGATTCCACCCATCTCCCCCGAAGTTTTGGAGACAGCATCAAAGTCACTCACTCCCATTTCCTTCCAATCTGTATTACTTTTGTAAAACATAAGAGTAAAAATTTTTTCTGCATGTTGTCACTCTAAATCCTTCAAAATGCATTTTGGACCCAAAAAAAAATGTTGCTTAAATGGCCCCGGGGGAGGAGGAGTGGGGTAGGAGAGAGAGGGGAGGAGGTATTATAGGAGTAAATTTTTTTTCCACATGTTGTCACTCTAAATCCTTCAAAATGCATTTTGGACCCAAGAAAAAAAAAGTGCCTAATTGGCACGAGGGGGGTGGGGTGGGATGGGGGGTTGGGGGGTTGGGGGGGTTGGAGGGGGTAGGGGTATGGAGTTAAAACAAATTTCAGCATGTCGTCACTCTAAATACTTCAAAATGCATTTTGGAGCAAAGAAGAAAAATGCCTAATTTGCAGGGGGGGGGGGGGGGGGAGGGGAATATGCAGGGCAATAACTTCAACATTGGATGATTGGATAATGGTGGTCATCAAACTTGACATAGACATAGACATTTCTGCTGTAGAGACACATACTGAAAAGAATTGAAATCTGTGAACTATTGTTCGAGTTATGCCATAAAGAAAGTTTGGACAGATGGATGGACAGACAGACTGATGGACAGACGGACGGATGGACAGAGATGTATGTTATATCCCTCCCTTGTGGGGGGATAGAAAGTAACAAAGTATGTGGTAGAAGCCTAATTTGAAATTTAGAGAAACTAAGTTCAAAAACTGTATTGAAAAGGGTTAAATTAATGCCAATATTTTGAAACCACTTTATATAGGTTCAGTAGACCTTGTCCCAAATGAAAAACAATAACACAGTGTTTGAAGAATGAAAGGTACAACCTTGAAAAGCAAAACTTTAATCCGAAACTTTAAGCTGGGAATACTAAGTAAAACTGACTGCCAAAAAGGGTTAAATATTTCCTAAAACTGATAAAAGAAATCATTGATGTAAATGCAATCATTAAAGTAAGAAAGTATGTCGCAAAGACTAATTTCCAATACAAAGAAACTAAGTCTGAAAAAAATTTTAAAAGGGGTTAAAATCATGCCAATATTAATGAGAATCACTGCAAAAAGGTTCAGTAGACAGTAGACATTGTCCCAAATGAGAAACAGTGACATTGCACTGAACTGTTTGAAGAATTAAAGGTGTAACTTTGTAAACAAAAAAACGTTAACCAAAAACTTTAACCTGGAAGTTGTAAGTTAAATTGCCAAACAAAAAAGGGTGAAATATTTCCCAAAATAACATGAACATAATGAGAATGATACAATCAATAGTAATTAATATTAATTTAAAAGAAAAAAAACTTTAACCTTTGCTAAAAAACTTTAACCACAAACTTTAACCAAAACTCTAAATGTTAACAGACGGACGGACAGATGGACGAAAGTCATGACTATACCCCTGACTATAAACAGTCGGTCTAAAAATAATTATGAGAGACACTCAGCAATTCATTTGACAACTATCAACAAAAAGAACACATTTTATCGGCAACCTGCATTCTCATACTCTTATTCTGCTGGATATTCATTATCCCCTTCATATATTGACTCTATTTCTTATTCGCTATTTTCATACACATTAGACTTGCCAATTTTTTACAATTGTCTGCCCAACGATTTTTCATTCGCAGGTTTGTATATACAAAAGTACATGTTCGGTTCTTTCAATTCATCGTCTTCTAATTTTCAGAAACTGCAGAATTTTTTACTCAAACTTTTCATCAAAGGTGAATTCCATTGCATCTGCTGTTTGTTCATGGTTATTTTACAAGATAAACCATTACTGAAAGCAACTCTCTAGTATATAGATTCATGACTCTTAGCTCTAAATCCCATTCAAATGGATCCAGGAATTTGCAAACTTACGCATATATGTTTCTTATTTTCATGGCAAAACCAATGGAGATATTTGAAAAATACCAAACATGCACACAAAAAAATCTGAGAATCAAAAGTAATTATTTGATTTTTTTTGCCTTATGTAGAAATTTTTTCCAATGCTGAGTGAACAATAAGCTACACATTCGGTGTAAAGCATTTCTAAATAGAGCCAGAAGTTTCTATAACTTAACCAGTTAATGATACTCTTCTGACTTTGAACACTGTCAATCATACAAGCTAATGTAGACTCAGTACATGTATTGTAAATGATAATAAGACTTAACGATTTTGGAAATAAATTTTGGTCAACAAATTGCTTGGATAAATTATTGTAAAACACAAGAATGATTAATTGTTTATGTGCACACCATTTTTTTTAAATATACTGTCTTGAACTGTCAAGCTGTATTCATATTTTCTTTAACAAAATTAAGAAAACAAGATATAAAGTATTTAAGTTTTCTTCTTTCAAAATACTTTTTGAAGAACGACAAATTAGTTTTTGGTTTTTTTTCAGTTTCTAAAACACAGAAATTTTTTATTTCATTGCTAAAGATATCTTCTACTTCCAATATGTAATTAAAAGATCAAATTAAAAGATTAAATGACCTCACAAAAAACCACAAGCGAAAACTCACCAAAATATCATTCTCATCTGAAGCTAGAATATGGTAAGTAAAGAGAACTAGAATCCACTGCTATAACTGGAGTGCACAACATAAGTTGTCCATTTTTCAATAATCTGTACAAAAACAAACGCCAGTGGAACAAACTCCAAGAGATTGTTTCACTGACTTGCATATTTGTATTATTTTTATCCGGAGATCTAACTGGTTGTGTGCTAGAAGCCACTATCAGGGCTTTCAGAAAAATGAGGGTACCAGAGCAAAAGTTAATATCTTGCTTGTTCATGTTTCATATTCAGTCAAGCACAAATAATATTTTGTTGATATAAATTTGTTCTATTACAAATCATTGGAGAGTGCCTGCGACACTCTCCCATAATTTGTAATAAAACAAATTTTGAATAACAAATAAAGACCACATAAAATAATCCAGCTCTCAACCAGTTAAATACCTTTTGAAAACTGAAATAAGTTTGATGTTAAAAATTATAAATTCAAAGTAATTTGTATATTTTTATACTTACCAATGGCCCAGACTAGCTGGTGCTAACTCAAAGTTATCAAGGGCCAAACACAAATTTTGAACCCCCCCCCCCCCAATCCCCAAAATATGCTTGCAAAACCAAAAATTAAGTCCTATCTGGCCCTCCATACATTTACTCTCTGCACATGCGCAGACACCAGGAAGTGACCGGAATTGGCACCATCATCATTCTTAGAAGCAGAGAGTACTACATAATAATTCAGTGGGGAGGAATGAGTGCCCACTCATGGGAGGGCCATCTCCGTCTTGGCCATTGGTAAGTACAACAAGAGGCCCAAGGGGCCTTAAATCGTTCACCTGACAAAGTAGTTCAAATGAGCATTTTAGGTCACGTTCAGCTAGTCATGGCTTATCAACACTATAGAGAAATAAAGTCATGAAATTTTTGATAGGTCCTGCTGACTGGGTCCAATTCCACCCGCTGTAGACAAGCACTGTCATAGTCTAAGGGTTGTTATGTCATTGCAGTTTGAAAGGCATAATTGATGGAAAAATACTAAGGAATGGATTTTAAAACAAGATGAAGCGATTGTACCCAGACAATACACAGGATTTTCCTCCTATTTTCAGTTCCTGCACTATTACATCTCAAAATTGAGATAAATGCATAAAAAGTAAAAAAATTTATAGTAATTTATATATTTTTTATACTTACCAATGACCCAGACATAGCTGGTGCTAACTCTTAAAATTGTAGGGCCAAACGCAAATTTTGCCCCCCAATCCCCAAAATTTGCATCTAAAACCAAAAGAAATCATGTCCTGAAGGTCCTCCATACTTTGCCCTCACTGCGCATGCGCAGTGTCAAGGACGTCCTGAAATTGGCGCCAATCATCATTCTTACAAGCAGTGCCTGGTCAGCGCTATGTACTCAGCGGGGAGGTATGAGTTCCCAACTCCTAGGAGGGCCATCCCCGTCTGGGTCATTGGTAAGTATAAAAAATATATAAATTACTATAAATTTTTTAACATTTTTATACTGTACCAATGACCCAGTCATAGCTGAATAGTAAAAAGGCTGGAGGGCCTAGGACATAGACGAAAATCCAATAAGCTCAACTATATCAATAGAGTCAACCCCTCAAGGAGAAAAGGAGTATTAGGATTTACATGTATCTTTCTTATTTTATAATAAATTAGAAAGATACAATAACCTTCATAATTGAGCGCAATAACATTCATGTTCTCTATTAACATCCAGTATAACCCCTTATACTAATTATTTTTAAAGTAAGCTAATAAATAAAGTTAGTCCAGAGAATTGAGACTCTTTATATTCTTTTAAAAGTGTCCGAGGATTGTATATTAACGCCCGTTTGACGCTTGACATATACAAATGCTTCACACCGAGCTACACTTTAAAAATATGACATGAATGAATTTTTAATATTAATATTACACTTTAAAACCATCCCGGTAATGACTCAGAATTACTGACTCCGGAGGAGGAATCCCCTTGCTTTTCACTATAAAGCAGGTGACCTAAGGGAACACCCTACCCTCCCCCCCCCCTTCCCCTTGCCCTGGGTCAAATAGCCCAGAGCGAAGAGGGCAGCAGGACGGAGTCACTGCCGGAACAGAAAGCCTGCATAACTATAGTTACAACTGTTTAGTGGACGACATTCTGAGCAACAGATAACGGACCTAAACAATGCAGGTCTCCTGAAATGGACTCTATATTTCTGAGATAAAAATTTGTGAATGTGGATGGCTGAGACCAATAAGCAGCCTTCATTAAATCTGTAATAGCAACACTATTTGCGTAAGCACAAGATGTAGAAAGAGCTCTTACTTCATGAGCCGAGATCTTAAGCATAGACTGCTGAGTAGAAGATAGATTATCATAAGCAGAACGGATAGTTAATTGAATCCATCTAGCAATAGAATGGACCGAAATGTCCTTTCTATTAGGCATCAGAGACAGAAAGAAGCGTTTTCGTCCCTTTCTGATAAACTGAGATCTTTGTTTATAAATACGTAAAGCTCTAACAGGACAGAGTAAAGGCCTACGCCCGTCTGAAGATGGCAGAGCCTTAATAACAATAGGTTCCGGATATTTATTAGGAGCCTGATTCTTAGCTAAAAATCCAACATTAGTAGTGATGGTGATAGTGTTCCCGACACTACGATAGTGAGAATCGTCCACCGATAGTGCATGAAGCTCACTGACTCTTCTAGCAGAAGAGAAAGATAAGAGAAAAGCTGTCTTATAAGACAAGAATTTGAAATCTACTGTCCCAAGAGGCTCAAATGGCTTTTCCTTCAGTTTAAGAAGAACCCAAGCTAAATTCCACTTAGGAATTAATCTAAGAGTTCTGGGTCTATTTATCGAGAAGTTTCTAACTAACTTAGATAAAGAGACATTAGATCCAATTTGTAAACTATCATGGTGTGCATCGGTATCAGATAACATAGACCTATAACCCTTAATAGTAACAGGCTGCAGTTTGATCTCGTCAAACAAGTATACTAGAAAGTTTGCAATATCTGGTATGGAGGGATCAAAAATATCAACAGAATGATCCCTACACCAATGACGAAAAACCTTCCACTTAGCCGCATAGTTTAGCGAAGAGGAGGTCCTCCTACAGTTAGAAATCGCGTCCACTGCTCGTCCTGTAAAATTGCTTGCCATGCAAGAAGGACCGCACAACGGAAATACGTGAAGGTTGAGACCTTGCGGGTTGTGATGAAGTTGACGCGATTTCCCCTGCGAAAGAAGATCCTCCCATGGAGGAAGCTTTCGCGGTAAGTCCCACAGCAGACACCTGAGTAGATTTATCCACGGTCTCTGTGGAGACAGAGATGCTACCAACAGAATCTTGCATTGAGATTGTTTTATCTTTAGCAACACTTGCTGAATTAACGGTGCTGGAGGATACGCATATCCTATCATTCCGTCCCATGAGATCGACAGAGCGTCTACTGCATATGCTCGTGGATCCGGACATGGTGACACATACGTCTGCAACTGATTGTTGAGATGTGTCGCAAATAAGTCTATCATTGGCCGTTCCCATTGGTAGCAAATCTGATTGAATACCTGTTTGTTGAGAGTCCACTCTGACGGCAACAAGCGACCCTTCCGTGAAATGGAGTCTGCGAGTACATTCAGACGACCCGGTATATGACGGACCGAAAGTAGAACTTGGTGTTCTAGTGCAAACAGAAGGATTCTTTCTGTTAAATTGAATAACGGAACGGAATGAGTGCCTCCCTGGTTCCGGATATACGCCACTACTGTCGTATTGTCAGACAGGATTTGGACATGAGCTTTGTGAATAATGTCCATCCAATGGCGTAACGCAAGCCAAATTGACATCATTTCCTTGATGTTTATGTGCTTGCTTAGAAACTGTGGATCCCAAAGACCCTGGCACCTCGAATCCGTTGGGATCAATGTTGCACCCCAACCTGTTTGACTGGCATCCATCATAATCGTAAAACTCGGATCCGGCAACTGCAGCGGAACTCCCTGAGTCAATGTTTGCCCAAGTCTGAATCTCTTGTTTCACTTGATCTGACAAGAGAACGTCTATATCGAGCGAATGAATCTTCACACTCCAATTCTGAGTCAAGAAAATTTGGAGAGGACGAGTGCGCAACCGCCCCATCGGAATGAGATCCGCAGCGGCTTCGCACAGACCTATCAGTCTCATGAACTCCCTCGCTTTGACTTTGTTTGCATGAAGACAATAGCGAGCGTAACAACTGATTAACTTCGCTCTGGTTAACGGCAGACGAACGAGATTGTTGTGCGTCTCGAAGCTCATTCCCAGATGAGTGAATGACTTGGACGGCACCAGATCCGACTTCTCCTCGTTTATAACAAAACCGAGACGTCGGAGCAATAGAAGCAGATTCTGCACATCGTTCTGAAGCGTTAACTCGTTGCCGTACCTCTGAAGAATGTCGTCCAGGTAGGCCGACGTTACCGCAGACGAATGAGCTCGGAAATACATCATTACCGAGTTCATTACTCGAGTGAAAGCCCAGGGCGCTAGGTTCAATCCGAAGCACATCGCCCGGAATTGATATACAACTCCTAGGACTGCGAAGCGTAGATACTTTCTGAATGTCGGATGTACCATGACGTGAAAGTACGCATCTTTGAGATCTATGCTTGTAGCATAATCATTCACCTGAATACTCGCTCTGACCGATCAAATCGTCTCCATATAGAACTTCAGAGCGACGATCAGCTTGTTTATCCAGCTCAAATCTATGACTGGACGGAACGAGCTGTCTGGTTTCGGAATCAGAAATAGATGGCTGTAGAACCCCGGTGATTCCTGGTCTTCTACGACCTCTACCGCGTTCTTCATCAAAAGAGACTGTACCTCCGATAAAAGAGCGTCTCTTTTCTGCGGATTTGACGGAAGTTGAGTCCATTTTGGACT
This sequence comes from Pictodentalium vernedei, assembly GCA_031216915.1. Classification (NCBI taxonomy): domain Eukaryota; kingdom Metazoa; phylum Mollusca; class Scaphopoda; order Dentaliida; family Dentaliidae; genus Pictodentalium; species Pictodentalium vernedei. Next base: position 235,511,873 of record CM062297.1, on the reverse strand, counting down.
TCCGAGTTAATGGAGGCTTTCGTTTGAAGGATATTCTTAGTCCTTCCGAAATCACCCCTCTCACCCAAGGGTCGTCCATAATCGACGCACACTCTTCTGTAAAACTCGACAACCTTCCGCCAACCGGAACACGATAGAGGTTCAAACCATCACCTCCTGGACCTGCGAGGCCTGCGGGAGGAGAAACCACGTCCTCCACGACCCGCACCTCGTCCCGTCGACCTCGGGACGTCAGACCGGTTGTCTCGGCCCGATGAACGTCCCGCACGTGAGTCGCTGCCTTGACGGTCTCTAGAATAAGACCAAGAGGACGCAAAGGAACCTCTATAGGAACCTCTCTTGGGCGTATTTGTCCCAGAAGTGCCTGTCTTACTCTTACCTGCTGAATCCGACTTTTTGGAAGCGGATTTAAAAAGCAGAGAATCCGAAGCTTTCTTAGTTATTTTATCATAGATTGCTGAAAGCTTGCCATCGAAGAGAAGCTCTCTGGAGACCGAAGCGACTCCGAGAGAGTTCTTTACCTTACTATCCACGCGTGTGGATGTAGCTAGGGCTGCGTCATGTCTAACCAACTCCAGGTTTGCCACTGAAAGGGCAGAGTTATACGTGGAATAAGCCACTGCCCTTGAAAGAAGTCTTAATGAGGATTGTATATCCTGGAATTCTTTCCCTTGAAGACGCAGTGATAACGACTTTGTAAGGTGGTCTGCGTATGATAAAGCGTCTAAGCTGGCTCTGTTAGACGTAATTGTCGTTTCCAACGCCGCGGTTGGAATGGACATAGACGACGGTAATGACAATTCCAAGTCTTCCGCCTCGTCGTCTAGACGCAGAGGAACTCTCGGTATGCCCTGTCCTGCCGTATCGAATTTATTCCTTGAATTGATGAAAGGCAGGTTAAGAGCATTGTCGGACAAGAAACCAGCTTTGCCTGTTTTGGAAGCATGCTTAAAGATAGCGTCGTTCAATAATTGGAATGTACTTGTGACATTATTGGACTGTGACGGAAACTCAGGGACGATGTCTCTGAACCGCTCAAAAAATTCAGTGTCCAATGACGCTATCAGTCTCTTATCTGGTATCGCAGCAGCCTGGCCCGACGGAACAACTTGAGGAAGGTAGTGCCGGATGAAATCTACGGCAGCTTTATGTTGTTCCGAAAGGGATAGCTCCAAGTCCTCAGTATCCCTTTCGCCATCCGGTCGGACCTCATGATGCTCCCGGTCGTCCGCACCTGATGCTTCGGCGGAGCGTACCGACCCAGCACCGTCGGATAATTCCTGATCCGACAACGATTCTGTCATTTGCTGGGATGCTGCGATAATTTGTGCTATCTGAGCTAGCACGTCCGTCATCGGGGCCTGCGGAGTAGCGGTCTTTCGCTGCTTAGCCGCCGGAAGCTCTGCATCAACTGACTCCCGCATACTTCTCTTATGCGAACGTCCGGAGTCTACCGGCCTCTTGTCCCAAGCTACCGGATGGCGCGACCTGGTCGCCGTTGAGTCCCTGATCGGCGAAGCTGGCTGAATATCCGCGGTCACGTAGCCAAGGTGCGGTCGTGTGCGCTGCTGAGAGGATGAGGAAGCCTGTACAGTCTCTCCGGACTGCCTATATAACGGAGCGTCCCGAGCGGCGGACGTATGCTCCGCTTGCGAAACATTTTGTACCACAACATCTGGTCCCAGATGTTGTTGTACGAGGGAGGGGCCTCTCTCGCTCGTGGCCCGGCTGGACCTGGACGAGCTAGGAACCGGACTACAAGGCTTCCTCCGATCTCTCCTCTTATCCGCCGTCACTGGGTGTGCACCTTGTATGTCTATAGTGCTCGCATCACCCAAAACTCCTTCCTGGACCGCAACGGACGAACCCGGATGCCGAACCATTCGGTGAATGGACGCTACACCGGGCGAGCTAACGGACGACAGCGCCGTCGATCCTACTAGGGACCTCTTAGGCAACTGGCGTATCTCCATGAGCACTTTTGCCGCTAGCTCTTCATTAGATTGTGACGACGGAAGCGCACCTTTGGAAGATAACATGGAAACATCACCCTGTTCTTCTTCCTCTGAAATAGAAACTAATAAACTAGAGTGACCCTGCGGAGAAAGGACCGGCATAGCCCTTTCCCCACTAACAACATACCGTGACACATGTTTCCAATGTTTGTCATCCCAATATTCACATACTGAACAGGAGTTAGTGCGAGTACACTGACTACAATTAATACAATGATCATGAAAGTCAGAGGAAGATTTCCTCTCATTACAATTTGAACAATATCCTTTCACTGTGAAAAGACAACAATAAGTCCTAGTACTCGCACGAACCCCTGAAAACAAAGATACATAATAACATGATCCATTAACATTGAAAAAACAATTGAAATCAAAAATAAATTTTGAAAAAATATTTTTTTCACGCAAAGCCCAAGTTTCTGAAAAGTAACGTTGAGCCCCAATGGATCCCAAGCCTAAGTGTGGACAAAAATTTTAAAATTATTTTAAATAATTAATGCAACACTTACGAATAATAATAATGTATCTTGTAATAAGATAAACTAGTACAAAGGCAAAAAGCCCCCCTCAAAAGAGACTGTTGCCAATGTAAACAAGAAGTGTATAAACACCAGAAAACATGACTCCAGGCACTGACAATCCTGGCCCGAAATCAGTTACCAAAATATACACTATCTGATGCAAAACAGAGACTTCCAGGGAAGAATCTGCAGAACATCAGATGGTAGATGCAGAACACTACGTCTAAACAACACCCATGGGTGAGAACGTAAACATGGGGAAAATAACAGAATTCATTCTGTTACCAAGCTAAATCTCCCAAGAAATTTTAGTAGTAATCTTACTCAAAAATATGCCAAAAGCATGGGAGAATAGCAAGGGGGGACTTAAAGGACAAGGGGAGAGGAAACACTGAATAAGCAGTGCAACTTCATAGCAAGAATGACAACAACAGGCCCATGCCTCGAAAATAGGCAACTTAACATAATTTCATCACAAAATTTTAAGTTACAGCCCTGAATATTTTCTGTCACTCCTTTTTCCTCTCCTCCTTCTATATCCTCCTTAGAATAACCATTTCTCCAATATTTATGTGTCTGGCATCATTTAAACTGAGATTTACAAGCACAAAGATCAGTGAGATGTTAACTGATGAAGGGCCAAACAAAGAATGATAATTGGCGCCAATTTCGGGACGTCCTTGACACTGCGCATGCGCAGTGAGGGCAAAGTATGGAGGACCTTCAGGACATGATTTCTTTTGGTTTTAGATGCAAATTTTAGGGATTGGGGGGCAAAATTTGTGTTTGGCCCTAGAATTTTAAGAGTTAGCACCAGCTATGTCTGGGTCATTGGTACAGTATAAAAATACAGATTTTTTTATTTTTGTTCAGAAATTTTCAAAGTCCCAAACAAAATATTTTCAGACTAAAAATTTTTTTTCTTTTTAAAATTGACCAAAATGCATAAAAAACGAAAAAACTAATTTCTGGATTTTGGTCCCAAATTTCCAAGTCCGGACCGGGACCCCAAATTTTCTGCCTAAATATGAATCCAGAGACTTGGCTTGAACAAACTTGAATCTCACCCCCCTAAGGATGCTGCATACCAAATATCAAAAGATTCTTATTGGTAGATCTGAAGAAGAATATTTTTAAAGAATATTCCTCATACTGCACTAATTTAAACATTTGGGCTCCCGTAGAGAGCCCAAATATGGACCCAGGGAATTGATTTCAATAAACATGTGAAACAATCTTCCAAAGATGTTATATGTGAAATTTGAAGCTTTTGGAGCAGTGGTTTGGGAGAAAAGTAGTCTTAAATGTTTTTCCCATTACACACAGTATTAAAAAATGCTGACTCCGCACTTTTTCAAAGTCCCCAAAAAGTACCCCATGATGAAACCGATAGCAATTTTTTTTACCATTCCATTCTGTTGGTCCTAAGGAAGCTGCACACCAAATAAGAATTCTCAGTGCCATCTAGTTTTGGAGATATGGGCATTTTAATTTTTTTCTATTTTTAGCGGTTCCCATGGGGTGACGGGAAAAACAATTTTTGGCATAAATTAAGTACTTATGACCCAATAAGCCCTCATATCAAATTTGGTTCAAATCTGCCTCTCGATTTGGAAAGTTAAAAAATTTATAGTAATTTATATATTTTGTATTCTTACCAATGACCCAGACTTAGCTGGTGCTAACTCCAACAAAACCAGGGCCAAACACAAATTTTGCCCCCCAATCCCCAAAATTTGCATCCAAAACAAAAAGAAATCATGTCCTAAAGGACCTCCATAGTACGCCTCTACTGCGCATGCGCAGTGACGCAGTCGTCCCGAAATTGGCGCCAATTATCATTCTTACTGGCAGTGCCTGGTCAGCGCTATGTACTCAGCGGGGAGGCAAGAGTTCCCAACTCCAGGGAGGGCCATCCCCGTCTGGGTCATTGGTAAGTATAAAAAATATATAAATTACTATAAATTTTTTAACATTTTTATACTGTACCAATGACCCAGACTTAGCTGAATAGTAAACAGGCTGGAGGGCCTCGGACATAGAGGAAAATCCAATAAGCTCAACTATATAGTAAGAGGTAACCCCTTAAGGAGAAAAGGAGTATTAGGCTTTACATGTATCTTTCTTATTTAATATTAAATTAGAAAGATACACTACCCTTAATAATTGAGCACAATAACATTCATGTTCTCTATTAACATCCAGTATAACCCTTATACTAATTATTTTTAAAGCAAGCCAATAAATAAAGTAGTCCAGAGAATTGAGACTCTTTATAATCATTTAAAAGTGTCCGAGTATTGTATATTAAAGCCCGTTTGACACTTGACATATACAAATGCTTCACACCGAGCTACACTTTAAAAATAAGACATGAATGAAATTAAACATTAATATTACACTTTAAAACCATCCTGGAAGCGACTCAGAAATACTGACTTGGAGGAGGCATTCCCTTGCTTTTCACTATAAAGCAGGTGACCTAAGGGAACACCCGCCCCCCCCCCCCCCCTTCCCCTTGCCCTGGGTCAAATAGCCCAGAGCGAAGAGGGCAGCCGGACGGAGTCACTGCCGGAACAGAAAGCCTGCATAACTATAGTTGCAACTGTTTAGTGGACGACATTCTGAGCAACAGATAACGGACCTAAACAATGCAGGTCTCCAGAAATGGACTCAATATTTCTGAGATAAAATTCGTAAATGTGGATGGCTGAGACCAATAAGCAGCCTTCATTAAATCTGTAATAGCAACACTATTAGCATAAGCCCAGGAAGTAGAAAGAGCTCTTACTTCATGAGCAGAAATCTTAAGCACAGACTGCTGAGAAGAAGATAAATCTTCATAAGCAGTACGGATAGTTAACTGAATCCATCTAGCAATAGAATGGACTGAAATGTCCTTTCTATTAGGCATCAGACAGAAAGAAACGTTTCCGTCCCTTTCTGATAAACTGAGATCTCTGTTTATAGATACGTAGTGCTCTAACAGGACAGAGTAAAGGCCTACGCCCGTCTGAAGACGGAAGAGCCTTAATAACAATAGGTTCCGGATATTTATTAGGAGCCTGATTCTTAGCTAAAAAACCCACATTAGTAGTGAAGGTGATAGTGTTCCCAACACTACGATAATGAGAATCATCCACCGATAGTGCATGAAGCTCACTGACTCTTCTGGCAGAAGAGAAACCTAAGAGAAAAGCTGTCTTATAAGATAAGAATTTGAAATCTACTGTCCCAAGAGGTTCAAATGGCTTTTCCTTCAATTTAAGGAGAACCCAAGCTAAATTCCACTTAGGAATTAATCTAAGAGTTCTGGGTCTATTTATCGAAAAGTTTCTAACCAATTTCGATAAAGAGACATTAGATCCAATTTGTAAACTATCATGATGTGCATAGGTATCAGATAACATAGATCTATAACCCTTTATAGTAACAGGCTGCAGTTTGATTTCGTCAAACAAGTATACTAGAAAGTTTGCAATGTCTGGTATAGAGGGATCAAATATATCTACAGAATGATCCCTACACCAACGACGAAAAACCTTCCACTTAGCCGCATAGTTTAGCGAAGAGGAGGTCCTCCTACAGTTAGAAATCGCGTCCACTGCTCGTCCTGTAAAGTGCTTGCCATGCAAGAAGGACCGCACAACGGAAAAACGTGAAGGTTGAGACCTTGCGGGTTGTGATGGAGTTGGCGCGATTTCCCCTGCGAAAGAAGATCCTCTCGTGGAGGAAGCTTCCGCGGTAGGTCCCACAACAGACACCTGAGTAGATTTATCCACGGTCTCTGTGGCGACAGAGATGCTACCAACAGAATCTTGCATTGAGATTGTTTTATCTTTAGCAATACTTGTTGAATTAACAGTGCTGGAGGATACGCATATCCTATCATTCCGTCCCAAGGGATCGACAGAGCGTCTACTGCAAATGCTCTTGGATCCGGACACGGGGACACATACGTCTGCAACTGATTGTTGAGATGTGTCGCAAATAAGTCTATCATTGGCCGTTCCCATTGGTAGCAAATCTGATTGAATACTTGTTTGTTGAGAGTCCACTCCGACGGCAACAAGCGACCCTTTCGTGAAAGGGAGTCTGCTAGCACATTCAGACGACCCGGTATGTGACGGACCGAAAGAAGAACGTGATGTTCTAACGCAAACAGAAGGATTCTTTCCGTTAGATTGAACAACGGAACTGAATGAGTGCCTCCCTGATTCCGTATATACGCCACTACTGTCGTATTGTCGGATAGGATTTGGACATGAGCATCGTGAAAAATGTCCATCCAGTGACGTAACGCAAGCCAAATTGACATCATTTCCTTGATGTTTATGTGCTTGCACAGGAATTGCGGATCCCAAAGACCCTGGCATCTCGAATCCGTTGGGATTAATGATGCACCCCAACCTGTTTGACTGGCATCCGTCATAACGGTAAAACTCGGATCCGGCAACTGCAGCGGAACTCCTTGAGTTAACCACTGAATGTTTGCCCAAGTCTGAATCTCTTGTTTCACTTGATCTGACAAGAGAACGTCTACATCGAGCGAATGAATTTTCACACTCCAATTCTGAGTCAGGAAAATTTGAAGAGGACGTGTGCGTAGCCGCCCCATCGGAATGAGATCCGCGGCGGCTCCGCACAGACCTATCAGTCTCATAAATTCTCTCGCCGTGACTTTGTCTGCGTGCAGACAATAGCGAGCGTAACAACTGACTAATTTCGCTCTGGTTAACGGCAGACGAACGAGATTGTTGTGCGTCTCGAAGCTCATTCCCAGATGAGTGAATGACTTGGACGGCACCAGATCCGACTTCTCCTCGTTTACTATGAAACCGAGACGTCGGAGCAATAGAAGAAGATTCTGAACATCGTTCTGAAGCGTTAACTCGTTGCCGTACCTCTGAAGAATGTCGTCCAGGTAGGCCGACGTTACCGCAGACGAATGAGCTCGGAAGTAGATCATTACCGAGTTCATTACCCAAGTGAAAGCCCAGGGTGCTAGATTCAATCCGAAGCACATCGCCCGGAACTGATACACCACTCCTAGGACTGCGAAGCGTAGATACTTTCGGAATGTCGGATGTACCATGACGTGAAAGTACGCATCTTTGAGATCTATGCTCGTTGCATAATCGTTCACCCGAATACTCGCTCTGACCGATCGAATCGTCTCCATATAAAACTTCGGAGCGACGATCAGCTTGTTTATCCAGCTCAAATCTATGACTGGACGGAACGAGCCGTCTGGTTTCGGAACCAGAAACAGATGGCTGTAGAATCCCAGAGATTCCTGGTTTTCTACGACCTCTACCGCATTCTTCATTAAAAGAGACTGCACCTCTGATAACAGAGCGTCTCTTTTCTGTGGATTTGACGGAAGATGAGTCCACTTTGGACTTCGAGTTAATGGAGGCTTTCGTTTGAAGGATATCTTTAGACCTTCCGAAGTCACTCCTCTCACCCAAGGGTCGTCCGTAATCGACGCCCACTCTTGTGAAAAACTCGACAACCTTCCGCCAACCGGAACGCGATAGAGGTTTAAGCCATCACCTCCTGGACCTGCGAGGCCTGCGGTAGGAGAAACCACGTCTTCCACGACCCGCACCTCGCCTCGTCGACCTCGGGGCGTCCGACCGATTATCCCGGCCTGAAGGACGTCCCGAACGAGTCGCTATCCTGACGGTCTCTCGAATAAGACCAAGAGGACGCACCGGAACCTCTATAGGAACCTCTCTTGGGCGCATTAGACCCAGAAGTGCCTGTCTTATTCGTGTCTGCTGTATCCGACTTTTTAGGAGCGGATCTGAACAACAGAGAATCATTAGCTTTCTTTTTAATTTTATCATAAATAGCGGAAAGCTTGCCGTCAAAGAGAAGTTCTCCTGAGACCGAAGCGACTCTAAGAGAGTTCTTCACCTTAGAATCCACTAGTGTGGATGTAGCTAGGGCTGCGTCACGTCTAACCAACTCCAGATTTGCCACTGAAAGGGCGGAGTTACACGTGGAATAAGCTACTGCCCTTGAAAGAAGTCTTAAAGAGGATTGTATATCCTGAAACTCTTCCCCTTGAAGGCGCAGTGATAACGCCTTAGTAAGGTGATCTGCGTAAGATAAGGCATCTAAATTGGCTCTGTTAGACGCAATAGCTGTTTCCAACACCGCGGTTGGAATAGAAGCTGACGACGGTAATGATAGCTCTAAGTCTTCCGCCTCGTCGTCCATACGCAGAGGAACTCTCGGTATACCCTGTCCTGCCGTATCGAATTTATTCCTTGCATTAATGAAAGGCAGGTTAAGAGTATTAGCGGACAAGAAACCTGCTTTCCCCGTCCTGGAAGCAAGTTTAAATATAGCGTCGTTCAATAATTCAAATGTTCTTGCAACATTATTGGACTGCGACGGAAACTCGGGAGCGATGTCCCTGAACCGCTAAAAAAATTCAGAGTCCAATGACGCTATAATTCTCTTGTCCGGAAGCGCAGCAGTCTGGCCCGACGGAACAACTTGAGGGAGAAAGTGCCGGATGAAGTCCACGGCAGCTTTATGTTGTTCCGAAAGGGATAGCTCCAATTCATCTGTATCCCTTTCACCATCCGGTCGGACCTCCCGATGTTCCCGGTCGTCCACCCCCGATGCTTCGCCGGAGCGTACCGATCCAGCGCCGTCGGATAATTCTCGATCCGACACCGTTTCTGTCAGCTGCTGGGATGCTGCGATAAGCTGTGCTATCTGCACAAGAATGTCCGACGTCGAGACCTGCGGAGGCGCAGTCTTTCGCTGCTTCGCCGAGGGCAGCTCCGCATCAGGTGGCTCCCGCATACTTTTCCTATGCGAACGTCCGGAGTCCATCGGTCTCGAATCCCTGGCTGCCGGATGGTGTGACCTGGTCGCCGAAGAATCCTTCATCGGCGAAGCTGATAAAATATCGGAGGTCACGCAGCCAAGGTGCGGTCGTGTGCGCTGACGAGAAGAGGAAGCCTTAACAGTCTCTGCGGACTGCTTATACAACGGAGCGTCCCGAGCGACGGATGTATGCTCCGCTAAAGACACATTTTGTACCACAACATCTGGTCCCAGATGTTGTTGTACGAGAGAGGGACCTCTCTCGCTCGCGGCCCGGCTGGACCTGGACGAGCTAGGAACCGGACTAAAAGGCTTCCTCCGTTCTCGTTTACTATCCGCCGTCACTGGGTGTGCATCTATTATGTTTATAGTGCTCGCATCACCCAAAATTTCCTCTTGGACCGCATCGGACGAACCCGGCTGCCGAACCATTCGGTGAATGGACGCTACACCGGGCGAGCTAGCGGACGACATTTGTCTAATCTCCATGAGCACTTTTGCTGCTAGCTCTGAATTCATTTGTGACGACGGACGCACACTTGAAGAAGATAACATGGAAACATCACCCTGTTCTGGTTCCTCTGAAATAGAAACTGAGAGAGTAGAGTGACCTTGTGGAGAAAGAGCCGGCATCGCTCTTTCTCCAGAAACAACATATCGTGACACACGTTTCCAATGTTTCTCATCCCAATGTTCACATATAGGACAGGGATTAATGCGAGAACACTGACTACAATTAATACAATGATCATAAAAGTCAGAGGAAGATTTCTTCCTATTACAATTTGAACAATGTCCCTTCATTGTGAAAGAACAACAATAAGTCCTAGTTACTCGCAAAAACCCCTGACACAAAGATACATAATAACATGATCCATTAATAAATGAAAAAACAATTGCAAAACAAAATAATTTTGAAAAAATATTTTTTCAGAGAAGCGCAAGTTGCTGAAAAGTAACGTTGAGCCCCGATGGATCCGATGGCAAAGTGTGGTCAAAAATTTTAAATTTATATAAAATAATTAATGAGACACTTTCGGATAATATAAATGTATCTTATAATGAGATAAACTACCACAAAGGCAAACAGCCCCCCTCAAAAAAGGCTGTTGCCAATGAAAACAAACAGTGTAAACACACTAGAAAACATGACTCCAGGCACTGAAAAAACTGGCCCGGAATCAGTCATCAATTACACTCTATCTGATGCAAAACAGAGACTCCCAGGGGAGAATCTGTAGAACATCAGATGGAAGATGCAGAACACAAACGTTATACACCCATGGGTGAAAACGTAACTATGGGGAAAATAACAGAAAACATTCTGTAACCAAGCAACTCTCCCAGGAAATTTTAGAAATGAAACTTCTCAAAAATATGCCAAAAGCATGGGAGAATTGCCAGGGGGTACTTTAGAAGGCTAGGGGAGAGGAAACACTGAATAAGCAGTGCAACAATTAGCAAGAATGACAACAAGAGGCCCATGCCTCGAAAATAGGCAACTTAACATAATTTCATCAAAAAATTTTAAGTACAGCCCTGATTATTTTTTGCCACTTCTTTTTCCTCTCCTCCTTCTATCCTCCTTAGAATCACATTTTCTCCAAAAATTACGTGTCTGGCATCCTTTAAACTGAGATTTACAAGCACAAAGATCAGTGAGATGTTGACTGATGAAGGGCCAAACAGAGAATGATAATTGGCGCCAATTTCGGGACGACTGCGTCACTGCGCATGCGCAGTAGAGGCGTACTATGGAGGTCCTTTAGGACATGATTTCTTTTTGTTTTGGATGCAAATTTTGGGGATTGGGGGGCAAAATTTGTGTTTGGCCCTGGTTTTGTTGGAGTTAGCACCAGCTAAGTCTGGGTCATTGGTACAGTATAAAAATATAGAAATTTTGGGTGGGGCGACAATTCTTACCCCTCCCAAAACGAAGGCAAATATAGCTCCTCGAACTTCTCTTGAGCAAGGAAGCTGCACACCAAATATCAAGTCTCTACTACTGCTGGTTCATGAGAAGATTTTTTAACATTTCGGTCTCCCTTGGGGGCGTGGCACCACCCATGGAGAGGAACAACTTCATTTGAACAAATCGCAATTGGCATTGGGTAATAAACATTTACCCAACATTTGAATAAAATTGGGCTAGCGGTTTTGGAGGAGAAGTCGGTTTTGTAAAGTTTACAATGGACGACAGACGACGGACGACAGACGGCCGACGAACGACGGACAGAAAGTGATAAGTAAAGCTCCCCTTGAGCTTTGCTCAGGTGAGCTAAAAATATACAAATTACTTTGAATTTATATTATTACACTATAACCCAATGGCCCAGACTAGCTGAATCGTAAAAAGGAGGAGAGCCTAGACTTCAGAATTAGTAGATCAACAAAGTTCCAATCCTGTAATCCAAGGTGAAAGGAAATTAAAATTATTTGGAATTACATGTATGTCTCTCTATACAGTAATAGAGAAGACATATCATAAAAAAGGAGCACAGTTCAAGTAATTCCATTTACTTAGCATGAAGACTATGCTAATTTGGATGTAACGAGCTCCCAATTTTTAAGGCTAGTCTGGACTGAGCCCCAAAAATTAGGATGGCGTATTTAAGAAAGAAAGAATATCCCTCACAAACATATGCCATATACAATAAAACTCCAGCTGTATGCAAGATATAATTACAGACAAAACAGCTTCACTCATAGTTACATACTTATCAAACCGGAGGAGAGGTAAAAAATCCCACCCCCCTTTTCTTTTGAAGAAATCTTCAAAAAGAAAGAGGGGAGCGCTCTGGAATAAGTAAAAGCGGGTACCAAAAAAAACAATATAAATATTCATCGAACAGGCATGCAGGTAATAATTATTATTAATAAATGGTGCTTAATGCCACTTCAGAAGCTAAGGCTATAGTGACGATCCCGGTAATTAACATCGCCCACATATAACGTATACCAGAGTCGGCATATGCAAATAGGTCGAAAACCGGTGATATAATATTTAACATACACATGTCCAACAGAACCACAATGAACGATCTCTGGAGAGTAAACACACTTCCGAGGTAACCCACAGGCGACCCCATTCAGGCGTACAAAAAATTCCAGTAACAACACTCCCCGATGTGTACTATCCGATATCTATGAAACTATAAATGTGTGAATATACAAGAGTGTAAAACAAGGTGTATTCGATTGAGTAACGACATTGATAGAAACCTGGATCTAGAAATGGAAGTAGGTATGATTAACAGGCTCGACATGGACCGCTCCTGAAATAATACATAATTTCTATGGTCCATAACATACAATAAAGCGTCTGTCTAATAATTCATTATTATGCGCGTGAGCATTGAAATCCCACATGTAATCATCTGAATACCAGTTAACTGGCTAGGAAGCCCCTGAGGTACCCAAAGACTAGCAATTTATTTATGATGAATTATGCGCTTGTATATGACATATAGACGAACAACCACAGGAAACCAACCAACTAAAAAGTGGATGTGCTCATGAGGTCTCCATAGAACATGACCTAGCTACCAATCGAGAAGTCAGGAAATTAAACTCATACGAGGCTTACGGGAAGAAAACTATGTCTTGCCCGGTAATCGCCTCTAAACACACTGGCGGTGGGGAGGGGGGATTCAAAGTCATATCGAACCCTCCTCACCTGCATTACTCGAATCATTCTTGTGTTAGTCATAGAATAATATAGGAACCACAAAGGTTCCCTCACGTCTAACCGACTCCATTATACCACTATGGGCAGAGAAGGATGTGAAGAACAAAAACCTCCCCTGATAAAGAAGGCACTCTCGTGGAGGAAGCTTCCGGGGAACGTCCCATAACAGACACCTGAGAAGACTGCTCCAAGGTTTTTGTGATGACAGAGGTGCTACTAGTAGGATTTCAGAAGGAGACTGTATGATCTTAAACATAATCTACTGAATAAACGGAATTGGAGGATATGCATATCCTACCATTCATCCCCGTGAGATCCACAGAGCGTCTACTGCGTTTGCTCGATGGTCTGGGCATGGTGACATGAACAACGATAACTGATTGTTCTGGTGTGTCGCAAACAGATCTATCATGGGGCGATCCCACTGGTTGCGAATGTGCCCAAATACTCACTTGTTGAGCATCCACTCCAATTGCAACAGGCGACCTTTCAGAGAGAGCGAGTCTGCTAGTATGTTCAGACGACCCGGTATATGATGGATAGAAAGTTGAACATGATGATTCATGACGTATAGGAAAATCTTCTCCATTAGTTGCATAACGGAAATGAAAGGGTGCTGCCCCTTTCCCGATGTACGCCACTACTGTCGAGTTGTATGACCAAATCTGAACATGGACTTATTATGTGAATCCAGTGTTGTAGCGCTAGCTACATTGACATCATCTCTTTGATGATTATGTGTTTCTCCTGGAACCGAGGGTCCCGAAGACCCTGACACTTCAAGACTGTGGGATTTAGGGTCGCGCCCCAACTCATCTGACTCGTATCCATCATAATCGTGAAAGCCGGATCCGGCAGTTGCAACGGAACTCCCTGAGTTAACAACTGAATATCTGCCCAAATCTGAACCCGTTTTACTGGGTCCATTAAAACAATTCTGGTTCAAGCAAAAGCATCTTCACACTCCAGTTCTGAGTAAAGAATGTCTGGAGTGGGCATGCACACAGGCAGCCCATCGGAATGAGATTCACAGCCGAATGAATTCCCTCACTGTTAATGCGTCTGAGTGTAGACAAAAGCGAGCATAACAACTGACTAATTTCTTTCTGGGTAACGGCAGATGAACCAGATTGTTGGGAGTCTCAAATCTTATTCCCAAGTGATTAGACGACTTGTACGGAGCTCGTTTACGATGAAACCGAGATGTCGGAGTAATAGAAGCAGACTCTGAACATCGTTCTGAAGAATAATTCTGTTACCGTATCCCTGTAGAAGGTCATCCAAGTAAGCCGACATTACCAAGTTCATTATTTGAGTGGACGCCCAGGGAGCCAGGTTCAGACCAAAGCATATTGCTCTGAACTGATACACCTTCCCATGTACAGCGAACCGCAGGTACTTTTAGAATGCCGGATGTACCAGAACGTGAAAGTATGGATCCTTAGATCTATGCTTGCCGCATAGTCGATCAACTCAAATGCTTGCTTTTACCGACCGAATGGTCTCCATATAAAAATTTTTGGAGCCATGATAAGCTTGTTATCCAGCTCAAGTCTGTTACCGCTCAGAACGAGCCGTCTGGCTTCGGTACGAGGAACAAGTGACTGTAAAAATCTTGATATTCCTGATTCTCGATGACCTGTATTGCTTCCTCTGATAAGAGAGCCTGTACCTCCAGTAGGAGAAACTCTCTTATGCAAGGATTTGATGGAAGATTTGTCCAATGCGGACAACTTGTTAGTGGGGTTTTTGCTCAAAATGATAGCCGTAGGCCGTCCGAGACTACACTTCTCAGCCACTGATCTTCCATGACTGTTATCCAGTTTTTTGCAGAGCTTGATAACCTTCGGCCAACTGGCCAGCAATCAAGGTCTTAACCATCACCTGTATGACCTGCGAGGCTTACGGGAGGAGAAACCACGTCCACCCCATGAAGAACCTCGTCTCGTCGGTCTAGGGGCGTCTGACCGTTAGTCCCGATCAGACCTACGCTCTTTCCCGAGTCGCTATACTGATGACCTCCAGAGTAATTATAAGAGCGTTTTCTTTTGACGATTTTTGTCTGGAACACCCTCCTTTACTCTTGTCTGCTGAAGCGGATCGTTGATATGCCAACTTCAAAGTAGAGCACTAGTCGCTTTCTTAGTAGCCTGTTCATAGACTAACGAAAGCTAGCTGTCGAAAATAAATGACCACAAACCAGAGCGACTCAGAGACAGCTTTTCACCTTGTCTTCTTATCAATGATGATGATGCAAGGGCAACATCACATCTGATTAACTCCAGATTAGCCTATGTTAGAGCAGAGTTATATGTGGTATACATAATTGCCCTGGAAAGAATTCTAGGAGAGGTACAAACGTCCTAAAATTCCTTTCCCTTGAGACGTTGCGCCATAAGTCTTGTAAGGTGATCTGCATAAGACATAACGTCCAAATTCGCTCTATTTGAAGAAATTGCCATCTCAATTGTGTCTGAACGAATAGTGAATGATACAGGTAAGGATATGGAAGATGAAGATAAGAAACCGCCTTCTTCCTCGCACTCAAGAGGATAAATACACGTCGTCTATATGGCCGAAGTCCTGCGACACCTGCATAAACTGAACCGGAAAAGAAAGGATTTCCTCCTTTATCCGGATAAAGTCTGTATCCAACGACGCCAGCGGTTTCTCTCTTGTCATCGCAGCATTCTGATTTGGCAGAACAAAATCAGGGTAGTATTGATTTTAAGAAAACCATCGCAACCATGTACTGTTTCGAAAGGGAAGGGTAATCCTCTTCCTTATCCCTTTCACCATCCGAGAGAATCAGTTGCGAATCTCGGTCCATTGCATCTGTGCATCGGAACCAGCACCGTCCGACAGCTCAGAATCTGAGTCTGAGGGAGGCTGCATTTGCACTTGCTGGGATGCTGCGATCAGCTGTGCAATCTGCAACAGCAAGTCCGTCATCGAGGCCTGAGGAGCAGCGGTCTTCCGTTCCTTAGCCGCATGCTGCTCCTGGGACAGTGTGTCGGAAACGGATCCTTTCTCCGAACATCCCAATGATCGAGGCCTCGTTTCCCTAGCTACTGGATGGTCCGACTTCACAGGCGAAGAGTGGTTCCTTTTTCATGCAACAGACAGCGAAGTCAGGTAGCTAGGATGCGGTCGTATGTGCTTAAATAACGTAGCGGAGGAAGCCGTGACCCCGGCTCCAGACTAGATGGAGTGTCCCGTGCGGCGGCCGGACATATGCTCCATCTCATGCAAGTTTGCAACGTGAAAACTTCATTGCAACCTTGTGAAACATAGCGGAGGAAGCCTTGACTGAAGCCGACCCCGGCTGCAGACTAAACAGAGCGTCCTGAGTGGAGGGCGGACATATGTTTCGGCTTGTGCAAGTTTCTCAAAAGAACATCCGACCCCAGACGTTGCTAGATTAGAGAGGGGGGGGCCTCTCCTGTTCGCGGTCTAAAAGACCTCTCCGAGCACAAGAACTTGCTGACTTCCTCCCTATTTCTGTCATCGCTGGGTGAGCTATTTATATTAGAGTGCTCGCTCTACCCACATCCACTTCCTATGACCGCAACGAATTACCCGGCGTCACGGCAAACATGGGCAGAGTACAGCTTCACCGGTCGATTTAGCTTTTTGCAAGAGATTAAAACCCTTAACAAAAGCCCCTAACTCTTGCAATAATGAGCACTGCAGCTAGCTCTATATGCTCCATGGAGCGCGACGACAGTAGCACACATGGATGGGTGTCAGAATATCATCACCATGTTCATGTTCCTCTGAAATAACTGAAACAAATGAATTAAAATGAGGTGAGAGTCCTGATCCTCAGAACCTCACCGCCAACAACGTACCGCGACACCCGACTCCAACATCAGTCATCCCAGTGAACACAAGAATGACAAGAGTCTGCAGGAGTGCATCAACTAAAGTAGATATCAGTCCTCCAAACTCCACAACAATAAATATATATAACTGAGATACATGAATAATAGCAATCATAATTAAATTCAAAATATTTTTGTAAACAAAAAATTTTGAAAAAATGCCTACGTTCCCAAAGGGAACATTAAAAGCCCAAGAGCATCCCGATAGAGCCTAAGTGTGGACAAAATCCAAATTTTTTGAGCTACACTACCAGAATAATAATCCATGTATCCTACAGTATACTACAGAAATAGAATATAAAAAAACTGCCTATATATGAGGACGTTGACAATGTAAACAACGTCAATGTAAACAAGACATCAGGCACACAAAAAGGCCCAACGTCAGAACCAATTACAAGAGCTGGACTTTCATGTGGTGCATACCCCCACATGGTGTACCACCTAGTGTGGGCATACCTATGACCAACAAATATTATAGAAAATAATAATTTACTTAAGTTATGAAAGGTATGAATATTCTCGGATGGACTCACACATGGATGGATGGACGGACGAATGCCCAGACGCATGTAATCCAGTATACCCCCATTTTCTTCGAAAGTGGGGGTATAAAAATGCTATCAGATGCAAAGCTAGATCTTCATACGAAGGAAAAACGATACATCAGAGAGAAGATGCAAGACTAAATGACCTAACACCCCTAGGGTGAGGACGTAACCCTGAAGAAAAACAGAATAATATTCTGTAATACAAGTTAAACTCCCAAGAAATTTTTTTTTTAAATTTCAATAAAAAATTGCCCAAAAGCTAAAGAGTTTAACAGGAAGGTTTCATAGGGAAGGAATACTTAAAAAAAAAACAGTGGAATAATCATTATCAAAAATGATGACGTCAGGAATATGTCCCGAAATTGGGAAACATAAAATAATTTTATAAATATTATAAAGTTACAGCCCTGAATGTCCAAAACCACCGTTGAACACTTCCTTCATCCCATAACAGCCTTGCATCTACCAATTCTTGCACTGATTTGTGCCTGGCATCCTCAAAAAGGAGATTTTAAAGCACAGATGTCAGTTCAATGTTTCTGACTTTAGGGCCAAACAAAGAATGATGTTGGCGCCAATTCTGGTCACTTCCTGACGTCTGCGCATGTGCAGAGAGTAAATGTATGGAGGGTCAGATAGGACTTTTAATTTTCGGTTTTGCAAGCAAATTTGGGGGACTGGGGGGTTCAAAATTCGTGTTTGGCCCCTGATAACTTTGAGTTAGCACCAGCTAGTCTGAGCCATTGGGTTATAGTGTAAAAATATGATAAATTTTAAGTAATTTGTATATTTTTTATACTTACCAATAGCTGACTTAGCTGGTGCACACTCAATATTATCAAGGGCCAAATACAAATTTTGAACCCCACAATCCCCCAAATCTGCATACAACACCAGAAATTATAAGTACTATCTGGCCCTCCATACATTTACCACCTGCGCATGCGCAGCACTCAGGAAGAGACCGGAATTGGCGCCAACCTCATTCTTTGTAGACGAGCGTACTAAATAATAACTCAGTGGGGAGGTATGAGTGCACACTCATTGAAGGGCCATCCCCATCTAGGCCATTGGTAAGTATAAAAAAATATACAAATTACTTTAAATTTATCATATTTTTTTTACTAATAACCAATGGCCCAGACTTAGCTGAATCATAAAAAAAGCAGAGGGCCTAGCATTCCAAGGTGAAAAGGAGATTAAATTAAAAGGAATTACATGTATGTCTCTCAAAACAATAATAGAGAAGGTATATCATACACAAGGAGCCATATTCAAGTAATTCCGTAATCTTAGCATGGATGATTATGCTAATTGGGTGTAACAAGCCCCCAATTTTAAGGCTAGTCCAGACTAAACCCCTTAAATTAGGATGGCGTATCCGAGAGTGAGAGACTAACCCCGACAAACATACGCCATATATAAATAATAAACAAGCTGTATCTAGGATCAGTAATAATCTACAGACAAAACAGCTTCACTCATAGTTACACACTTATCAAGCTGGAAAAGAAGAAGAAAAATCCCCGCCCCTTTTTTTGAAGGAATATTCTTCAAAACAAAGAGAGAAGTACTCTGGAATCAGTGAAAAGTGGTACCAAATAATCTATATATATTTACTGGTGCTTAATGCTACTTCAGAAGCTAAGGCTATCATAGCGATCCCGGTTATTAACAGCACATGCTTCTAACGTATACCAGAGTCGAAAGGTCGAAAACCGGTGAAATAATGTGTCAACCATACACTTATCCAATTGAATCCCAATGGAAAGTATCCGAAGGCAACCAACAGGCGACCACGATCAGGTGTACAATTAATTCCAATAATAAAACTCCAAATGAACCGTGCGAATATACGTGAATGTGTACCGTCTCTCGTAGAAACCTGGATTCAGAACATAGAACGAGCTATGATTAACAGATTCGCCACGGACCATCCCCTAAATATTTCATTTGTTCCCTAAGTCCATTACAACCAATGACTGTTCGGAGAAAGAATATACTACTCTGAATAATGATGCTAAAAATTGAGAACGTATGCATAGACGGCCTATTGGAAGTTCCATAACTTATCCAAATAGTCTCAAAATTTCATGAGCTCTATAAAGCAGAGCAAGAATTTTATAGAATCTGTCCAATAATGCATCTGCCTAATAAATATACATATTACGCATGTGAGCAACAGAATCACGCATGTACTCATCTGAACACAGCCTGTATCCATGGTATGACCGAGTGATACAAGTGTAACTAGGAAACTGAATGAATAATACAACATTATTATGCAGTTAACTGAGTTATAAACTCATGCGTCGTAAGAAAAGGCCAGACAGCTCTGAGCAAAACTTTTTACAGTGGACCAATTGCCACACTGGAGAATGTCGCCCAGATAACCGACATGTCATCCACACAGGTACCCGAAGGCTAGCAATTTTATTGATAAGGAATCATATGCTCGTATATGACTAATAAACTAACAACCACAGGGAAAAAACCAACAAAATAGTGCATGTGCCCATGAGGTCACCGTTAGAACACAACCCAACTGCCAATCGATGAAAAGCATGCATATACTTGAATGTAATAGAGGATTAGAGGAAGAAACCTATGTCCTGCACTGTAATCGCCTCTTAAAAAAATGGCCGGGGGTGTGGGGAGGGGGGGAGGGGAGGGGTCGAAGAATGATTCCTATTGAACCCCCCTCACCAGCATTACTTGAATTGCTCTTGTGTTAGTTATCAAATATTATAGGAACCGCAGGGTTCCCTCACGTCTGACTGACTCCATAATGCCACTAAGGATGGAGGGGGACGAGATGACCAAATAATACACCATATAGACATAATATCCAATCTCTAGAGTGGAAATATAATCCACAACAATAGATTGGATAGAAGAGAAAAGGGAGACAAAAACAATGTTCGGACACCCGATAATAAAAACCTAGATGAAATCCTTACATTCGATCTGATATCTGGAAATATATTCCTAAGAAGGAGTTAAGTGTAGGCGTTTGAAGAAAAGTTCATT
Organism: Pictodentalium vernedei; assembly: GCA_031216915.1. Classification (NCBI taxonomy): domain Eukaryota; kingdom Metazoa; phylum Mollusca; class Scaphopoda; order Dentaliida; family Dentaliidae; genus Pictodentalium; species Pictodentalium vernedei. The sequence goes on along the minus strand of CM062297.1, from coordinate 235,491,335 downwards.
AATACACTAGGTTAATATGGCATCATCAATAGGGCTTATTGCCTCAGATAACTATCACCAAATATTACCGGTAGGAAGAGAATAACCTCCTCTAACATAATGGTATCATGTCCAATAGAACAGTGAACTCAGCCTAGCTGAAGCAGCTAAAGGTCTTCCAATACGTGAAGACAATTAAAAGGCTGATAACTGCGGCCTTAGAAGGTCACTTAGACTTACAACGCCAGCCGTAGCTTAGAAGTCTTCATCTCCATGAATATGGAGTCATCAATAGGGCTTATCGCATCATATAACTAACACCAAACCATACCGGTAGAAAGAGAATAACCTCCTCTAACATAACGGTATCATGTCCGATAGGACAATGAACTAAGCCCAGTTGAAGCAGCTAAAGGTCTTCCTATACGTGAAGACATTAAAAAGGCTGATAACTGTGGCCTTAGAACCTCACTAAGGAGACTTACGATGCCAGCCGTAGCTTATAAATCTTCATCTCTGTGAAGACACATATATCGGTGTAAGTTGCAACCTTGAAAGCTCACTAAACAGAGACTTACAACTATTGTCGTGCAAGGTAGGGAATGAAGAGCTGCTATTTAAACAGCCCTAAATTCCCAAAGAGACAGTTGTCTCAAGAGATAATTATTTCAGTTATGTCACTGCATAATACTGAAAAACATCGCTCATGATTCTAGCTAGGCTACTATGGTGTAAACAATAAGACTCAAGTCTATGACACCTAGGAAAACAAACTGAAAAGCACTCTATCTTTATCGGTTTTATACCCAAAAGACAGCGGCCAGAGACTAGCTAACGTAGCTTAGAAGTCTTCCTCTCTTTGAAGACATACATCTGTGGAACTTGCGACCTTGAAAGCTCACTAAATGGAGACTTACAACCATCGTCGCGCAAGGTAGGGAATGATGAACCGCTATTCTAACAGCCATAATTCCCAGAGACAGTAATCTCAAGGTAGCTACGCAGTTATGAGTCTTCGTCTATGTGAAGACATATCTGTGTCACTTGCGGCATTTGAAAGCTCACTAAATGGAGACTTACAACACTAGCCGCTAATTTAGAAGAAAAGACCGCTGTAACAATGCATAAGGCTACTATGGCGTCCACAATGGCCTCTGAAAGCTCACTAAATGGAGACTTACAACACTAGCCGCTAATTTAGAAGAAAAGACCGCTGTAACAATACATAAGGCTACTATGGCGTCCACAATGGCCTTAAATGTCTTGACGCCAAGGAATACAACACCGAGAGGGAAAAGACATACTTATTCCCTCTACGGCTCTATTCCAAACAAGACAGCTGTCTCAGCCTATCTATGCACTATCTGTCTGGCTTCGGGACGAGAAACAGGTGACTTGAAAAAATTCCCAAAGAGACAGTAGTCTCAAGGTAGCTATGCAATTATGAGTCTTCATCTGCGTGAAGACATATCTGTGTCACCTGTGGCCTCTGAAAGCTCACTGAATGGAGACTTACAACACTAGCCTCTAATGTATAAGAAAAGACCGCTGTAACAGTACATAAGGCTTCTATGGCATCCACAAAAGCATTAAATGTCTTGACGCCAAGGAATACAACACCGAGGGAAAAGATGTACTTATTCCCTCTAATGGCTCTATTTCCTCTATTTCCTATATTCCAAACAAGACAGCTGTCTCAGCCTATCTATGCACTATCTGTCTGGCTTCGGGACAAGAAACAGGTGACTTGAAAAAACCTGGAGAATTTGATTCTTGATGACCTCTATTGCTTTCTCGATAGGAGAGCCTGTATCTCCGCAAGGAGAGACTCTCTAGGATGAATTGCCGGAAGATTTTCCAACATGTACTTCTTGTAAGTGGAGCTTTGCTTGGACTGATAGCCGCAGGCCTGCTGAGACTACATTCTCATCCACTGGTCTTCCATAATTTTCATCCACTTTTGCGAGGTTGATAACCTTCCGCTAACTGGAAAGCAACATAAGTCTAGACCATCACCTGTACGACTTGCGACACTTGCGGTAGGCGAAAGTGCATCCTTCCCACAAAGTACCTCATCCCGTCGACCTGGGGGCATCTGACTTATATTCTTTATAAGACTTGCGCCTCTTTTTCGAGTTGCTATACTGACGACCTCCGAAGTAACTGTAAGAGGGTTTCCAATACCCATGCAAGGAGCTCCCTCCTATGATTGTGAACTGGAATGACGTCGCCTACTCTGGCCAGCTGATGCATGTTGTTGAGACGCTGATCTCAGTATCACTTAGCTGGAAGCTTTTGGTAGCCTGCAGGTAAGGATATAACCAAATTCCCAGCCTGCTCATCCAGACACAGAGTAGCTCTCTGAACATCTTCTCCAACCATTTTATAATGACATGCTGATTGAAGATGCTGATAAGAAACCGCCTTCTTATTCGAACTTGCTAGGTTGAAAATGGCGTCGTTAATGTGGCCAAAGGCCTCAGACACTTGCCAAGATAGTCCCGGGAAGGAGAGAACATCATCTTTCCTTCGCACGGTATCTTTGTCTATAAAAGACAGCTGTTTCTGCCTAGCAGATGCAGCTTGCTTATAAGGTGGAACAAAGTCAGAATAGTATTGATGAATGAATTTCATAGCTACCATATGTTGTTCCGAAAGGGAAGGGTAATCCTCCTCCTAGTCCCTTTCACCATTCGACTCATTCAGCTGATAATTTCGGTCAACAGCATCTGAATGTAAAGATGACCGCACAGACCCAGCACCGTCTGGTGGAGTCTGCTGAAGGCTGCGCTTGGGCTTGCACTTGCTGGGAAACTGCGATGAGCTGCTCAATCTGCGACAGCAAGTCCATAAAAGAGGCTTGAGGAGTAGCAGTCTTCTGTATTTACGCCGCTTGCTGCTCCTGGGACGAAGATCCGGACGTAGATCTCTACTCCGAACGTCCCATTGATTGAAGCCTCGGATCACTAGCTACCGGATGGGCCAACTTCACGGGCAAAGACTGGATACTTATTCGGGCGGCTGCCTGGATATCCGAAGTTGGGTAGCTAGTATGTGGTCGTGTGTGTTATATCTTCCTGAGGAAGAAGCTGTAACTGTAGCCGATGCCAGCTGCAGTTTAGATGGAGCGTCCCGAGTGGCGAATGTTGACATTAGCTCCTACGCAGACAAGTTTCTCAAAACAACATTTGGCCCCCAAATGTTGCTGGGTTAGAGAGAGGGCTCTCCCCCTCGCGGTCTTATCAGACCTCGCCGAGCTTCCCTAAGAGTAACTTGCAGACTCCTACACAGACAACTTTCTCAAAACAATATTGGGCCCCAAATGTTGCTGGGTTATAGAGAGGGCTCTCTCGCTTGCAGTCTTATCATCCTCGCTGAGCTTCCCCAAGAGAAACTTGCAGGCTTCTTCCCTTATGCCATCGTCGCTGGATGAGCTTTAGTTTTTGAGGTGTTCACTCTACCCAAATCTACACTTCCCTCAACCACAATGGACTTACCTGGTGTCACGGCTCCCACGGATGGAGTAACCGCTTCACCGGTCGAGCTAGCTGCTTGCAAAGGATTAAGAACACTAACTAGAGGCCTTATCCTTTGCTTAATATTCATGAGCTAGCTCTGTTTGCTCATCAGAGCACGACGACGGTAACACACTTGAGTGTCACAATACCATCACCATGTTCACCATGTTCTTGTTCCTCTGAAAAAGAAACTGAAAAACTTGAATTATTTTTGTGGTGAGAGCTCCGCCCTAGAAGCCTCACCGCCAACGATGAACCATGACACCCGTCTCGAATGTCTGTCATCCCAATGTACACAAGTAGGACCAGAATCCGCAGGAGTGCATCGACTACAGGCAAGGCAACAAGCATGTAAATCTGAGGAAAAAGCATGTAAATCCGAGGAAGACTTCCTCGCCTTGCAATTTCAGTAGTAAGCTTTCAAAATTACAATCAAAAGGCAAAGTCGATAGCTCTCCTACAAACTCCACAGCAAAATATATGATAAAGATACATGAATAATAGCAATCAAAATTAAATTCGAAAAAATTATAAAAAAAAATTTCGAAAAAACATCATGGGAACATCATGAGCCCCAGGGCATCCCGATAGAGCCTAAGTGTGGACAAAATCCAATTTTTTTTAGCTACACTACCGGAATCATAATCAATGTATCCTACAGTAATTCTAAGATAATATAATATTAAATAATACATATATTTAAGGACGTTGCCAATGTAAACAACGTGAAAGAAATCAAACGGAAACAAGACATCAGGCACACAAAAAGGCCCAAAGTAAGTAACCGATTAAAATGCTACCAGATGCAAAGCTAGATCTTCATACAAAGAAAAAACTATACATCGGATAGAAGATGCAAGACCAAAACGACATAACCATGTGGGGATAAACATTCTGTAATACACGTTAAACTTCCAAGAAATTTAATAAAAAATTTAAATAAAAAATAGCCAAAAAGCTTAGGAGTTTAACAGGAGGGGTTGATGGAAGGATAGGGAAGGAACACTTAACAAAACAGTGGATTAATCTTTAGCAAGAATGATGACGTCAGGCATATGTCCCGAAAATGGGAAACATGAAATAATTTTTATAATTATTATAAAGTTACAGCCCTGAATGTTTGAAACCACTGCTGTTCACTTCCATCATCCATTTACAGCCTTGAATCCACCAATTCTTTCATTGATTTGTGTCTGGCATCCTCAAAAAAGGAGCTTTTAATTTTAAAGCACAGATGTCAGATCATTATTACTGACTTTAGGGCCAAACAAAGAATGGGGTTGTGCCAATTCTGGTCTCTTCCTCAGTGCTGCGCATGTGCAGATAGTAAAAGTATGGAGGGCCAGATAGGACTTTTAATTTTTGGTGTTGTATCCAAATTTTGAGGATTGGGGGTTCAAAATTTGTGTTTGGCCCTTGATAATATTGAGTTTGCACCAGGTATGTCTGGGCCATTGGTTATTTGTATAAAAATACACGCTGTGCACTGAATATTGTTTTAGCATTAGTCATATTTCATCTCCACATGACTACCTTGTTTGTGCACAGGAGAGTCAGGGGTCACTTGCTTTCAGTTCACTCTTGGAAAAATGTGGTAAAGTATTTATGCTTAATAATCAGGTTTCATGCACCGAAGAAATGAAAAAATTCCAGAACTAACAAAGACTCTTCTCAATTATTTACAAGCACTTTCCTGAACGTTCATCAAGAATTATTTTTATTATCTCTCGTGTTTTCTATAGAGTTAAAAAGGGGTATATTGTGCATTGAGTCATCGATACATAATATTATTTATTTATTTATTATTGGTGTTTAAGGTCACATACTTATGCACAATGGCTAATCGTGACCGTGACAGTTTTACGGGTGGAGGAAGAAGGAGTACCCGGAGAGAACCACTGAGCATTGACGAGCAACTAACAGCTCATCAACATTCTAACTCTGTTCAAGCTCCACTCAAACAGGGTTACAGCGGTTGAAGACATGTGCACTATCGATGTCCAGTACGCCTTTGTACATGGTGTGCCCCATGTAGGCAACTGGGATAAAGTGCCTTGCCCAAGGACACAACGCAGGTTGTCCCAGACAGGGATCAAACTCGGGACCTCTAGCATAGAAGTGCAACAGTCTATCACTGAGCCACCGCGCTCCCAATCAATATATAAGACATAAGTTATCAACCTGAGGAGCATGGTAGTTCACTAGTTAGAGCAATGGACTTTAAACCGAAGGGTAAGTGGTTCAATCCTGACCAGCGTCATCTGCATTGTCCCCATGAGCAAGACATTTAATCCCAATTGCCAACATAGGCCAACGGTGGCATTGTGTACTCAGGTATACTGTACATTGATGGTGCACTTGCCTTCAACTGCTACCTATTCTAATTTACATGACTAACAAGTAGAGAGCTCAATTATTTTCAGTCTTCAAAATTTGTTCCCAAATCTTTGCCTTGTTACAATTTATGGGAGAGTGCCTACAGGCACTCTCCCATAAACTGTAACAAGGAAAATCCATACAGACCAAATAATTTAGATTCAAAGGCAATATGAAGGACACTCACAGAGTTTGAAGCCTGGGAGTTGAAGTACCTACACTTTAGAATAACGCCCAAATATGGGCTTCCAGCACTTAATCAGTTAAACACTAAAAACTCAACATTATTTCATACATTTAGTTCAGCAATGTGTAATATCATACACTCCATGCACATCTGCTGTCACATTATTCTGATTTCATATGCTAAATTAACAACAGTTGTTTTTGTTTGATGTCATAATATGTGGGACACAAAATGATGTCAAATTAGGGATGTGCTTCCACATGAAATTATTGCTGGTGCTCTGGAAAACTAACCTACATGATATACCCACTCTGTGTGATATGCCTGCCTTTTACCTCTCATACCAGTTAACAATTTTTAATCCAAGCCAATAATGCTGGCACCTGACAGAGAGCTTAACCAAGTACCTGTTTTGATGCAGATATTATTCCAATGGAAAAAATACACAAATTCTGCAGCTTATAAACATACATTTCAACCAGAATGAGAAAAGCAATTACCTACAAATAATTTTCAATCATTTTCTATTACTTTTCCATAAAAATCTGATTTTCAAGCCAATTCAATGACCTGGAATTTTAAATTCAAGAACCCTAAACCCTATACCCAATACAGAGAATACCAAAACTTGTCATTTTAGTTATTTGTCTTCAAATGTTTCACAAAGTGCCCGGTCACTGGAATAAGCTTGAGGATCTCATTCCAATGAGGAGGTCACATGACACATGACTTGTCACATGACAAGATTTTGTTGAAATTTTTAAAAATATTTTTTATGACTCAATTTGTAAATTATGTGGGAGGATGTGACCGGTTTGTTAGGAAAATGGTTATGTACTTTCAAGAACCCTTCTATTCCCCCAAATATATATCCGAACATTATACGACGATTGCTGTGCGTGCGTATTCTAGATACACCATATCATCGCCTGAGTGCTAGAATGTTCTATGTCCCATACGGGACATAGAACATTCTAGCACTCAGGCGATGATACGTGTAAAAACATCATGTATGCAGGGACCAGCCTAGAGGGTAATTTGAGGGAGAAGTCACTTCTCCCTCCACTGACTTTAGAGAAGTCAGACAAACCGGGAGAAGTGAGAAGGAAATGTAGAGCGATGATATTATATTTTCATCTCTCACAAAAATAAATCACTACAATTGGGCAATAACACATCTCTATGTGTAAATTTATTTGTACAAAGAATTGTTTACGAGAAAAAAACATGCCTCTCTGTATTAATTTATTTATAAAAAGAAAAGTTTACAATTCAAATTCAAATGGGCATTTACTTTTTAGAAGAGACAGATCAGCCTTGAATTAAACAATTCAAGTGTGTCCATTTCTTGGTCCAGAGTGAGTAAAAAGTAGGTCAATATAAGTTGGTTTTTGCTGCACAAAAATAAAATCCAGATAGGAATTAAAACTTCAGCTTTTACAAAAAAAGTGTTGTTTTATGAAAAACTGCTCCCCAGAAAAAAAATTCTGAGTGTGAAAAATACTTATTTTAAAGATAACTTAAATAGAAAATCTTGTCTTAACTTGACGACTTGTCACCTAATTTCAATGCAGCCAAGACAGTTTGCGATTACATTATTAATCGGGCATTGTTTTTAGATGCTGATTTTATTTTTAGTTACTATGAAAATTAATCACAATAACAATTAACCCTAGCAATAATACTCTTTTCAGATGGAAATTACTTTGTAAATTCTACTTGAATTCATCTAATTCCAAGGTAGGTCAATTGGGAATTTACAAATTACAGGACGACACGATTTTGCTTTTTAGTGATGTCAGAGCAAAGTTATGCAATCCAAGGCGACTTTTTCGTCCCTGTCGCCTGGTGGCTGGTCTCTTCATGTATGAATGCATCTTATTGGACATCACACGTATGACTGACATAATGATCTGAATGAAATTCTTTAACACAAAAGAGTGTCCGGCAAGAAAATCATCAGACCACCAAAGGTGATATTTTTCTTTAAAAATGTTAAAAAATTTATAGTAATTTATATATTTTTTATACTTACCAATGACCCAGACATAGCTGGTGCTAACTCTTAAAATATAGGGCCAAACACAAATTTTGCCCCCCAATCCCCAAAATTTGCATCTAAAACTAAAGAAAACATGTCCTGAAAGGCCCTCCACACCTCGCCCCCACTGCGCATGCGCAGTGTCCAGGACGTTCCGAAATTGGCGCCATTTATCATTCTAATAACCAGTGCCTGGTAAGCGCTATGTACTCAGCGGGGAGGCAAGAGTTCCCAACTCCTGGGAGGGCCATCCCCGTCTGGGTCATTGGTAAGTATAAAAAATATATAAATTACTATAAATTTTTTAACATTTTTATACTGTACCAATGACCCAGACATAGCTGAATAGTAAAAAGGCTGGAGGGCCAAGGACATAGAGCAAAATGGAATACGCTCAATAAAATAAAATAGAGTCATCCCCTGTAGGGAAAAGAAGTAATAGGCCTTACATGTATCTTTCTTATTTATGATAAATTAGAAAGATACAACACCTTCCAAAAATTGAGCTTCATACATCCATGTACTCTATTAATATCCAATAATCCTTATACTAATAATTTTTAAAGTAAGCCAATAATAAAGTAAGTCTAGAGAATAGAGACTCTTATACTCCTAAAAGTGTGTGAGAATTGCATAATCATGTCCGTTGACATATGCAATATTCAAAAGCTATACTTTAAAAACTAAGACTTGAATGAATTTTATAAACTTAAACTTCTCACTAAACAACCATCCCAATAACAGCTCAGAATTACTAACTCCGGAGGAGGTATCCCCTTGTTTTCATAGTAAAAACAGGTGACCCAAGGGAACACCCTCCCCCCCCCCCTTTTTCTTGCCCTGGGTCAAATAGCCCAGAGCGAAGAGGGCAGCCGAACGGAGACACTGCCGAAACAGACAGCCTACCTAGCTATAGTAGCAACTGTTAAGTGAATGACATTCTGAGCAGTAGATAATAGACCTAACAATAGAGGCCTCCAGAAATGGACTCGATATTTCTGAGATAAAATTCATGAATGGATGGCTGAGCGCAATGAGCAGCCTTCAAAAATCTATAATAGCAACACTATTAATGTAAGCCCAAGAAGTAGAAGAACTCTTACTTCAAGAGCCGAAATCTTAAGCACAACTGCTAAGCCAATGATATACCATAAGCAGTACGCTAGTTAATAGAATCGATTAACAATAAAATGGAGCGTAACGTCCTTCTACTAGACATCAAAGACAGAAGAAGCTTACGCCCTTGTAATAAACAGATATCTGTTTATAAATACATAAACTGTACCCGGAAAGAGTAAAGGCCTATGCCCATACGAAGACGGAAGGACCTTAAAATAATAGGTTCCGGATAATAGGAGCCTAACTCTTATGCAACAATCCAACCTAAATAGTAACGGAAGTATTGATTCCGAAACTATGAAAGTGAAAATCATCCATCGATAGTGCATGAAACTCACTGACTCTACAGTAAAAGAGAAACCAACAGAATTACTGTCTAAAAGGTCAGAATTTGAAAACTACTGTTTCCAGAGGCTCAAATGATTACTTAGCTAAATAAGAACCGAAGTTAAAATCCGTATAGGAATTTAATCTAAAGATTCTAAGTCTATTTATCAAAAAGTTACTAACTGACTTAGATAAAGAGACAAAAGACTCAATTGTAAACTATCGTAGAGTGCATAGGTATGAGGTAACATAAACCTATAACCTAAATAACAACAGGCTGCAGTAGATCTTGTGAAACAAGTATACTAAAAACTAGCAATGCGTAGTATGGAGGGATCAACCATATGAACATAATGATCCCTACACCACGACGGAAGAGCCTCCACTTTAGTCGCATAGAATAGCGAAGAAGAGGATCTCCTATAGTAAGAAATCGCGTCCAAAGCTCGTCCAGTACAGTGCTTACAATGCAATACGGACCACACAACGGAATACATGAAGGTTGCGACCTTGCTGGTTGTGATAAAGATGACACGATTTACCCAGTGAAAAAAGATCCTCACATAGAGGAAGATTTCACGTTAAGATCCACAGTAGACAAGAGAGTAAATTACTCATGATCTCTGTGAAGATAGAGATGCTATCAACAGAAATGTATTGTGGTTGTTTATCTTAGCAATACCTGCTAAAACAACAGCGCCGGAGGATACGCGTATCCTGTCATTGCGTCCTATAGATCAATAGAGCGTTAACAGTATTAGCTCAGAGATCTGGACAAGCCAACACATACGTCTGCAATTGATTAGCAAGCTGTGTCATAATAAAACATCATTGGGCGCTCCCATAGATAGCAAATCTGATTAAATACTTGTTTGTTGAGAGTCCATTCTGACAGCAACAAGCGACCCGTAAGAGAACGGGAGTGCGATAAAACAATCAGACGACCCCGAATATGACGGACCAAAACTGAACTTGGTGTACTATAACCAACAGACGGATTCTTTCCATTAAATTGAATAACGGAAACGAAAGAGTGCCTCCCTGGTTCCGGAGATACGCCACTACTGTCGAATTAAAGGACAGGAATTTGGGCATGCATTTCTGAATAATGTTCATGCAATGACATAAAGCAAGCCTAAAAAACATTATTCCGCGGAAGTTAAACTGATAGCTAAAAGACTGCGGAACCCAAAGACCCTGGCACTTCGAATCCGTAGGGATCAGTATATATCCCAATCTGTTTGACTGGCAACCGTCATAACAGCCACACTAGGGTCCGGCAACTGCGGCGGCACTCTCTGAGTCAACCACCGAATGTTTGCCCCAGTCTGAATCTCTTGTAACAGTAGATAGACAAGAGAATGTATAAACCAAGCAATTCATGGATTGCCGGAAAGTTGCCGTCGAAGAGAAGCTCCTCCGAGAACGAAGCGACTCTGAGAGAGTTCTTAACCTACTATCCACGCGTGGATGTAGCTAGGGCTGCATCACGTCTAAACACTCCAATCAGCCACTGAAGGGCGGAGTTATACGTGAACAAAATACTGCCCTCAAAAGAAATTACATTGAGAATAATATCCCGTAAATCTTTTCTTGAAGACGTAATGATAACGCCTCAGTAAGGCGGATTACGTATAATAAAGCGTCTAAGTTAAGTCTACTATACATAATGTCGTTCCCAATATTGAAATTGGAAAAGACATAAACGGCGAAAAAGAATATATGCAGTCTTTAATCACACCGTCTAGACGCATATGAACTCTCGGTTTGCCCTGCTCTGCCAAAATAAACTATATGTAAAAAAGATAAAATGGCAGAAATGAGCCACGCGGACAAGAAACTAAACTATCATGCTTAGTAGCAGGCTTGTATATATATATATAATATATAGCGTCGAAAAATAAAACACATGTTGTAATGACAATATTGGACTGCGTCGGTAAGTCAGGGACAAAGTCCCTGTACCGATCGAAAAATCCGAGTCCAATGACGCTATAAGTCTCTTATCCAAGATCGCAGCAATGAAGTCCGAAAAATAATCACTGGAAGAAATGCCAGAAGATATGAAAGGCATCTTCCGATACTACTAAAGGGAAAACTCGAAATCTTTCGAATCCCTTTCGCCATCCTGTCGGACCCTATAAAGCGTTCGGTCGTCCGTAGCTTGATGCAACCGCGGACCGCACCGACCCAGCGCCGTCGGATAATTCCTGATTCGACCGAGAAACCGTCAATTGCTGGGATGCTGCGAAACAACTGTGCTAACTCGGATAGCACGTCCGTCACCGAGGCCTGAGGAGCAGCGGTCTTACGATGCATTGCCGCAGGAAGCTCCGAGATCGTTACCCCGTGCATACTTCCAATATGCGAGCGAACGGAGTGTATAGGCCTCGTGTCCCTTGGCTACCGGATGGCGCGACCTATTCGCTGTGGAATCACTGAATGCCGAAACTGATCGGATACTCGAGGTCACGTAGCCAATGTGCGGTCGTGTGCCCTGCTGTGAGGATGAGGAAGCATTAAAGACAGTCTCTTGGACTGTCAATATAACGGAGCGTCCCGAGCAACGGACATATGCTCCGAATGTAAAATATCTGAACCACAACATGCGGTCCCCTATGTTGTTGGCTTCCTCCGATCTGTCCTCAATCTGCCGTCACTGGGTGAGTACTAAAGTAATTAAAGTGCTCGCATCACCCAAATCTCCTTCCTAGACCGCAACGGACGAACCCGGCAGCCGAACCATTCGATGAATGTATGCTACACCGGGTGAGCTAGCGAATGTCATTCCGTAAGCGATAGACATATTCCATGAGCACTTATTGCCGCTAACTCTTCATTAACTATGACGACAGAGGCACACTTTTGAAAGACATCTCCATAACTCTTCGAACAAGAAACCAGAAATGCTTGGATAGCAAGCATAAAATAATAATATATATAGCGTCGTTCAATAATTCGAAAGTTTGTGTGACATTATTGGATTATGTCGGAACTGAGGGACGATGTCCCTGAACCGAACCAAAAATTTCTAAGTCCACCGACGCTATCAGTTTCTTATCCGGCATCGCAGCATATGTTGTTCCGAAAGGGAAAGCTTGAAATCCACCGAATCCCTTTCGGTATCCCGTCGGACCGGATGAAACTTTCGGACGTCCGTACCCGCTTCCGCGGAGCGTCCCGACCCAGCATCGTCGGATAAAATATATGCGGCAGATTCAGTTGATGCTGGGATGCTGCGATAAACTGTGCTATTAAGGAAAGCACGTCCGTTCCCGAGGCCTGTGCCGTAGCGGACTTACGATGCATTGCCGCTGGAAGCTCCGTGTACGTTGACTCCCGCACACTTCCTATGCGAACGTCCGGAGTCTGCAGGCCTCGAGTCCCCGGCTACCGACCCAGCGCTGTCGGATAATTCTCGATCCGACACCGTTTCTGTCGGCTGCTGGGATGCTGCGATAAGCTGTGCTATGTGCACAAGAATGTCCGGCGTCGAGACCTGCGGAGGCGCAGTCTATCGGTGCTTCGCCGAGGGCAGCTCCGCATCAGATGGCTCCCGCATACTTCCTATGCGAACGTCCGGAGTCCATCGGTCTCGAATCCCTGGCTGCCGGATGGTGTGACCTGGTCGCCGAAGAATCCTTGATCGGCGAAGCTGGTAATATATCGGCGGTCACGCAGCCAAGGTGCGGTCGTGTGCGCTGATGAGAAGAGGAAGCCTTAGCAGTCTCAGCGGACTGCCTATACAACGGAGCGTCCCGAGCGACGGACGTATGCTCCGCTAACAACACATTTGTACCACAACATCTGGGGCCAGATGTTGTTGAACGAGAGAGGGGCCTCTCTCGCTTGCCGTCCGGATGGACCGGAACGAGCTATGAACCGGACTAAAAGGCTTCCTCCGTTCTCCCTCCGATCCGCCGTCACTGGGTGTGCATTAAGTTAATTTTATAGTGCTCGCATCACCCCAAAATTCCTTCTAGACCGCAACGGACGAACCCGGCTGCCGAACCATTCGGTGAATGGACGCTACACCGGGCGAGCTAGCGGACGTCAAAGGCCGTCGAACCTACTAGGGTCCTCTTAGGCAATTGGCGTATTACATGAGCACTTTTCCGCTAGCCCTTCATTAATTGTGACGACGGAGGCACACTGTTGGAAGACATCACAGATACATCACCCTAATCTTGATCGTCTGAAATAGAAATTGATAAAGTAGAGTGACCCTGCGGGGAAAGGACCGGAGTGTCCAAATCCCCAACAACATACCGTGACATACGCTTCCCATATTGTCATCGAAATCATACGATACAGAACAGGAGTTAATGCGAGTACACTGACCACATATAGAATGATAATAAGGTCAGAGGAAGACTTCCTCCTAAAACAATTGATCAATATCCTTTCAATGAGAAAAGAAAACAAGTCCTGGTACTCGCACTAACCCCTGGCAATCAAATACATAATAATAATATGATCCATTAATATAGAAAAAATAATTGAAATCAAAATATTTTGAAAAAATATTTTTTCAGAACAGCCCAAGTTTCTGAAAAGTAACGTTGAGCCCCAATGGATCCCAAGCCTAAGTGTGGACAAAAATTTTAAAAATATTTTAAACAATTTATTCAACACTTACGAACAATAATAATGTATCTAGTTATGATTAAAATAACATAAAGATATTATTATTTAGAAATCCCCCCCTCACACAGAGGGCTGTTGTAAATGTAAACAATGAGTGTAAAAACACTAAAATAAGACTCCAGGCACCCAGGCCCGAAATCAGTTACCAAAAATACACCATCTGATGCAAAACAGAGACTTCCAGGGAAGAAACTGCAGAACATCAGATGGTAGATGCAGAACACAACGCCTAACCACCCGTAGGTGAAGACGTAAACATGGGGAAAGAACAAAATTCATTCTGTTATTAAGCTAAAACTCCCAAGAAATTTTAGTAATAATAATTACAGAAACTATGCCAAAAGCATGGGAGAATAGCAAGGGGGAACTTAAAGGACAGGGAGAGAGGAAAAACACTTGAAAAAACAGTGTAACTAAATAATCAGAATGACAACAAAATGGCTGCTGCCTTGAAAATAGGTAACTTAACATAATTTCATTAAAAAATTTTAAGTTACAGCCCTGATAATATTCTGTCACACATTCTTTTCCTCTCCTCCTTTTCTATCCTCCTTAGAATCACCATTTCACTAATATTTATGTGTCTGGCATCATTTAAACTGAGATTTAAAAGCACAAAGATCAGTCAGATGTTAACTGATGAAGGGCCAAACTTAGAATGATAAATGGCGCCAATTTCGGAACGTCCTGAACACTGCGCATGCGCAGTGGGGGCGAGGTGTGGAGGGCCTTTCAGGACATGTTTTCTTTAGTTTTAGATGCAAATTTTGGGGATTGGGGGGCAAAATTTGTGTTTGGCCCTATATTTTAAGAGTTAGCACCAGCTATGTCTGGGTCATTGGTACAGTATAAAAATATCAGTTTATTTGACTTAATTCAAGTCTAACACACTCGAGTAGAGTACAGGGAACAGGAAACAACAACCCTTGGTGGAGTTTTTTCTGTCTTTCACGCAACCCTATTGTGCACAAGAAATACAGAAAAACTCCACCTCAGATCGTTGATTTCAATTCTCCATACTCTACCCTCATTGTGTTATGTCTTATTCTTTTACCAATATCCAGTCAGGATCTTCTTTCTGATCCTAAGTTAACTCTTTACCAAATTTGAAAGGAGATGACACTTGCAAAAAATCAAAAACTTATGATTTTTTGCTTCCAAAATATATCTTATGACCCTCATTGAAACAAGCACAAACTGAATAGAAACAATAAAATTTTAGGGGCAGTTTTTGTGAATGGCACTGGTTGTATATGGTCATCCTGTTACCTAATGGGCCTAGGAACCATTATCTTTTAGCAGGCAGATCAAATAAAACGTAAAAATTTCACACCACAAATTGAATCTTTACCTCTTAGGAAATTTTTCAATTTTTCTTCCTCCATATTTTCGTTGACGATCATGATTTGAGGAGTGTCTTTGCTTGGGAATGTTCTCTGTGGGGCGTCTTTGTTTATAATCTGATACAAGTGATCTCATCTCATTCAGCAAGTACTTCAGTTCATTTTCCGTTTTACCATCCTGATAAAAAAGAAAAGAAAAATCAATTGAAAGATTCACAGATTTACAAGTCGAGTTATGATATTTAACTAAACCCTAATTTTTTAATTACAATGCTAGCCTTTGGGTTAGAAGATAGAAGGAGAAGAAAAAGACTGAACCAGCTGAAGGTGGAATTCATTGGCTAAATGCACGTAGTTTGTTCATATTTGCAGATAAAGTATAACAGGAATGCCTGAATATTTCTACCAGAGTACATCTCCTGCCCGACAAACACACTAAGCTTCAATTTCTTATTTTTGATAATCAAATATGCATGTACAGTACGTGTAGAGTGTATTATCACTAAATCACCCACGGAGTGGAGATCCCACCAAAGCAATAATTGCAAATTTTTTGCAAAGCGTAACAAGCACAAGCAAAGTTCCAGCCAATGGACCTCCGGGTTAAACCTGGAGGTCCATTGGCTGAAACATTGCTTGTGCTTTTGTCCATATGTGGAGAATTTGAAAGTGATACTCTGGGTGATAACCCCACTCTGTGGGTGATTTCATTATAATCCACTCACCACGTACTGTATATGTGTGGAGTGGGGAGATGGTTCAAAATAAAGATATGTGGCAATATTTGGACTGGAAGGGGAATGCTTTGAGTATGTGCGGTAGGTATATTACGAATTAATGAAAGTGTCAATGACACTGCAGCTTAACTTGACTGTGTGTAATGTATGATGAAAAGGATAATGTTCAATATTTATGAAAGGATTATGAAATAAGACAAGAATTGTGATAATTGAGAATATGTTAATCTCTGTTCCCTATATGCTATGTTTTCAATAAGAATAATTTGAAGTGCAGACTGTACGAAAGAATTGAAGACTGGGTTAATGTGGCCCCAAAGTTCCCAAGTTACAGTAAAATCATTCCAAAACGAGTCATCCTACCAAGTTACAATGAAATCCCTTCATAAATATAACTCGTAGACTTTGCTAAAGGAATCTAGAAAAGTGGCGGTTCGGTGGTCAATATTGACCGATCATGACCAAAATAGGACAGACTCATCTAGATATCATACCAAGTTATCTACCAAGTTACAATGAAATCCCTTCAGAAAAAAATACCTGCAGACAGTGCTAAAGGAATCTAGGTCACCTGACAGCTGCGGTAATGGCTGACCGATCATGACCAAAATAGGACAGTCTCATCTGGACGTCATACCAAGTTATCCTTCCAAGTTACAATGAAATCACTTCATAAATATGAACTGTAGGCTGTGTTAAACAAATCTAGGTCAAGTGCCTGTGTGGCCATCATGGTTAACCGATCATGGCCAAAATATGATATTCTCATCTTGACATTATACAGAGTAGTCCTACAAATTTGCAATGAAATCCCTTCATAAATTTAAGCTGTAGACTGTGCTAAAGGAATCTAGGTAATGTGTCACTACTGACAGAACCCGACCAAAATAGGACATTCTCATTTAGACATTATACAGTCATCCTATGAAGTTACATTAAAATCCCTTCATAAATATGACCTGTAGACTGTGATAAAGATTTTCAGGTTTTGGGCCAGTGCAGCCGACACGGCCAATCGATCATGACCAAAAGAGGACGTTCTCATCTAGACATTATACAGAGTCATCCTACCAAGTTACAATGAAATCCCTTCATAAATATGACTGGTAGACTGTGCTAAAGGTTTTTGGGTTTCGGCCTGCATAGCCATCATGGTTGACCGATCGCTACCAACAGGGAACCTTCTCATCTAGACATTAAGCGGAGTCATCCTACCAAGTTACAATGAAATCCCTTCATAAATACACCCTGTAGACTGTGCTAAAGATTTTAAGGTTTTGGGGTCGTGTAGCCATCACAGTTGACTGATCACGACCAAACAGGGACGTTCTCATCTGTCTGACATGACCTTGAACCTGCATATGAAATTTCGTGATGATCGGACAAGAACTATGGGGTGTAGACGGTGCTAAAGAAAATGTGAATAGTCTGACCAGACTTCCACATGTGTGATTGCAATAGCTTATCTTGACTTTGTCAAGTTAAGCTAAAAACATACCAGAACTTTGTCTTCAGTATTGGGCATTATTTGCTGTTCATTATGAGAATGAAGATTGGCCACTTCATGTGTTCTTCCTGGATAGATTATGATATCCTCTTGTGCAGGCTGGTGGTGAGATGTATTCACTGCTTTCTCACTGACTAAAAAATTATGGTTACAAGGACCTGGATTGGCTTCCATGTTCTTTGATCTAGGAGTGGTATTGCTGCTTGATGAGCTTCTTTCAACTTCCTAAAATTATTCAAAGTATAGGCAAATTAGAAAGTTATTGTTTTGAGAGAAAAATAATAACAATAATTTTTAATAAAAGAGCAAATGGTAAATAACAAGAGGCCCCATGGGGCCTGAGGTGAACATCTGACGAAAGTTGTTTAAAGGAAGATTTAATTAGCATCTATGGCTAGTTGACACTTCAGGTATGGAGTTATTTAATTATTTATAACTCTGTTGTCCATGCCAGATGATTTTTTTTGTTGCATTGGGATGCTAACACAGAAATAATGCCCAGATTTCCAGTAATACAAAACTAGGGAGGCCAAATATAAACCTAGTGACTTGACTTGAACAAATCTCAAACTGACCCCGCCCTCTCTGCCCCCAATATGCCATATACCACATCAACAGATTCTCAATGGTGGATCTGAAGAAGATTTTTTTAAAGATTATTTGTCATATTTAAAAATTTGGGCCTGAATAGGCAGCCCAAATATGAATGCAAGGACTTCATTTGAACAAACTTGAATCTGAACCTGGCTTGGGTGTTGTATACCAAGTTTCAAAACATTCTGAATGGTGGTTCTCAAGAAGATAAGATTTCAAATAATATTCATCTTTTGCACCAAGTTAAAATTAGGGCTCCCATGTGGAGGCCAAATATAAACCCAAGGATTTAATTTTTTTTAAACTCAAATTTCACCCCTCCTCCCTCCCCCACTCCCCCTCTTGGAAGGATGTTGTATACCAAAAATCAAAAGATTATAACTGGTGGTTCTGGAGAGGAATGTGTAAAGAATATGACAAATTTTGCACTGCTAAAATTTGGTCACTCCACTTTTGGGAACACAAATATCAACCTGAGGACTTTATTTGAACAAATTAACTATGAACCCTCTAAGGATGCAATATACCAAATATCAAAAGATTCTGATTGTATCTCAAGGTGCAGATTTTCTAAGATTATTCCTTATACTGGACTAAGTTCAAATTCGAGGCTCCAATACCCAAATATTAACCCAGAGACTTGATGTTAACAAACTTGAATCTGACTCTCCTAAGGGTGTATACCACACATCAAAAGATTCTAACAGAGGGTTCGGGAATGAAGAATTTTTAAAAAATATTCCTCATATTACACCAGGCAACAATTTGGGCTCCAGCAGGAAGCCTAAATATTAATCATAAGACTTGATTTGAACAAACTTGAATATGACCCCCTGTAAGGGTACTGTAAACCATATATCAAAAGATTCTGACTGTTGGTTCTGGTTGAAGATTTTTAAAGATTATTCCTCATATTGGATGAAGTTAACATTTGAGCTCCAATAGGGAGCCCAAATATTAATCCGGGGACTTGAATCTTACAAACTTGAATCTGACAACCCCTCCAGTGGCACAGTGTACTAAGGCATAATACCCTTCAATGTTAGCTTGTGTGGAGTTAGTACACTGGGGAGTCTGACAGTTAATCAGCGTTGCTCAGTGGTTCTCTCTGGGTATTCCGGCTTCTTCCACCTGTAAAACTGTTCGACATGAGGTGGCCCTGGCTGTCAAAAGTGTCATTAAATCCCAACAAATAAATAAATAAATTTATTGGTAAAAAGCTATGCAGGGTCATCTTTTAGTTATTTAGGAAAACAATATTGGGTTATTACTTTGTTGGGTTAGGTGAAGGGTTAATTTAGCAGTGTGCAAGCCAGAAAATAAGCAGACTGTCATCTGTAAAATGAGGTCTCAAGAGAGTGAATTTAGTGATGCTACCCTGAAAATGAGGTCTCAAGAGAGTGAATTTAGTGAAGCTACCCTGCACAGCAGGGTAGCATCACTAAATTTACCCTCTGTGAACCTCACTCTGAATCAGGGCCTCAAACCTAAACAGAAAGAGGTACCCAGAGGATAAATAGGCCCACTGTATGGGATAGCAGTAGTAAATTCACCCTCTGGGAACCTCATTCTGCAAATGGCAGATTGCTTATTTTCTGGCTTGGCTGTGTGACAGGTAAAAGCTGAGGATCACAAATGGTCACAAACTTACTCCTGTTTATTCAATATACTCTGAAGATAATATATATTTTTGCAAAATAAAAATATAATACAGGGCTTAAAATCCATGTGAAAATCAGATCAATTCTCACAAATGATTCTCAAAAGGAAAACAATGAGCATCAACTTCGATTCTTGCAAATTTCTATTCAATTCTCATCCTAGATTCTGAATGTGTTCTTAAAGATCAGGAGATTTCTACTTATTTTTTACTCCTCAGAATAAGACAAGTGTTTGACCACCGAGGTGGTATTAGTCCCCTATGGCACTCTTGTGACATAAGGTGTTTTTGTCACAAAAGACACTAGAGTATATAAGCATCTTGGATTTTGAAAAAAAAATATTGAGCGTGCATAAATGAAAGGTGTAGCTTGAAGCATATTAGAGGGAGAGGTGGTAACATAAAAACAGACAGACAAACAGACAGACGGACAGACAGACAGATGTTAGATTTTGAAAAAAAATATTGAGCGTGCATAATCCCCTCACAACCCCTTTATCCATGTACCATATATGAAAAGTGCAGCTTGAACCATGTTGGAGGGAGCAGTGGTAACAAAAAATAGAGAAAAAAGCTTAAAAAACACAACAGAAATGGTTGCCATGGCGCCATCTTGAATTTTGGAAAACAAATATTGAACGTGCAACATTCCATTACAACCCTCTATTCATGTGCCATATATAAAAAGTGAAGCTTGAACCATGTTGGAGTGAGGGGTGGTAACATAAAATAGAGAAAAAAGCTTAAAAAACACAACAAAAATGGTCGCCATGCCGCCATCTTGGATTTTGAAGAAAAAATATTGAATGTGCATCATCCCCTCCCAACCCTCTATCCATGTGCCAAATATGCAAAGTGTAGCTTGAACCATATTGGTGGGAGGGGTGGTAACATGAAAATAGAGAAAAAAAGCTTAAAAAACACAACAAACATGGCCGCCATTCCGCCATCTTGAATTTTGAAAACAAAATTTTGAGCGTGCATTATCCCCTCAGAACCATTTATCCATGTACCAAATATGAAAGGTGTAGCTTGAACCATGTTGGTGGGAGGGGTGGTAACATGAAAATAGAGAAAAAAAAGCTTAAAAAACACAACAAAAATGGCCGCCATTCCGCCATCTTGGATTTTGAACAAAAAATTTTGAGCGTGCATCATCCCCTCAGAACCATTTATCCATGTAACCAAATATGAAAGGTGTAGCTTGAACCATGTTGGTGAGAGGGGTGGTAACATGAAAATAAAGAAAAAAAGCTTAAAAAACACAACAAAAATGGCCGCCATTCCGCCATCTTGGATTTTGAAAAAATAATTTTGAGCGTGCATCATCCCCTCAGAACCATTTATCCATGTACCAAATATGAAAGGTGTAGCTTGAACCATGTTGGTGGGAGGGGTGGTAACATGAAAATAGAGAAAAAAAGCTTAAAAAACAGAACAAAAATGGCCGCCATTCCGCCATCTTGAATTTTGAAAAAAAAAATTTGAGCGTGCATCATCCCCTCAGAACCATTTATCCATGTACCAAATATGAAAGGTGTAGCTTAAAGCATGTTGGAGGGAGAGGTGGTAACATAAAAAACAGACAGACAGACAGACAGACAGACAGACAGATGGACGGATGGACAGATGGACGGACAGACAGACGGAGTGCAATCCTATAGTCCCCTTACGGTTCCCGTAGGGGACTAATAATGTGTTGAATTTGAAGTGGTATCTATTGAAGTCTTGGCTGCCTATACAGGCAGCCACCAACAAGACTGTCTATACAGGTAGCCGGGGGCGCAGTGGCTCAGTGGGTAGAGGTGCAGGCTGCAAGCCGAGAGGTCCTCGGTTCGAATCCCACCTGCGGCAACCGCGTTGTGTCCTTGGGCAAGACACTTCACCCCCATTGCCCATGTGGGGGCACGATGACGCCGTGTACTAAGGCGTACTGCAAGCCGATGGTATGCATGTCTTCAACCAATCTAACCCTGCCTGTGCTGCAGTGCGGAGTTACGATGTTGGGGAGCTGGCAGCTGCTCGTCGTTGCTCGGTGGTTCTCTCCGGGTACTCCGGGTAATCTGGCTTCCTCCACCCGTAAAACTGTCACGGTCATGATTAGCCATTGTGCATAAATATGTGCCCTTAAACGTCAATAAATAAATAAATACAGGTAGCCAGGCCTGAAAATAAGCAGTACGACATTTGCAAAATGAGGACCCCAGAGGGTGAATTTGATGATGCTATCCCATACAGTGGGCCAATTTATCCTCCGGGTACCTCTTTCTGTTTAGTTTCGAGACCCTGATTCAGATTGAGGTTCACAGAGGGTAAATTTAGTGATGCTACCCTGCTATGCCTCATTCTGCAGATGAGAGTCTGCTTATTTTCTGGCTTGCAGGTAGCCAAGACTTTAATAGAATCCCCTGCTAGGGTACTGTAACTCCATCAGCAAGATTACCAAAACCATTTATGTAAATGTAAAACGTAAAACAAAAACTCACAAAAGTTGAAACTAGGTCCTTACGGTAAAACTCTAGTTGTTTTTCATTTGGGACTATGAGCCTTTTGCACTCACCAGCCTGACAAGGGTATAATAGTACCTTCAAATTTTAAATTAAGAAATGAAAATTGATCCTCACAGTAGAGGTTCATGAGAATCAAAACTGATTGTCGCAAATCAGTTCAAATTTTAACCCTTTACCCAACGCAGACGATATGAAAATTTATTATTTTAAATATAATTTTTTTTTAATTTTTCAAAAAATTTCAACAAAACCATATCAATGAGCTCGTTCCAATGAGGGGTCACATGATATGGTTTAGTTAAAATATTTTCAAAAATTTAATTTTTTCAACTGCTCAATTTCCATATTACGCGAGCGGATGCGAGCGATTCATTGGGTAAAGGGTTAAGGCCTGCAACATAACAAGACACTAAGCTGTGCATTAACTCCTAAACATAAAACCTGAGGTGAAAGCTTACAGATGTGAGATGTCAGATGCAGTATAAATTCCCCAGTTATTGCAGGGCACCAGGTCATGCAGAAATGTTGAAATTCAAGGAAGTCCAAGAAAGCAGGTAATGAATAAATGAAAGTGTCAATGACACTGTAGCTCAACTTGTCAAGACATGTACATGTATAGTATGTGACACAGCAATGACAAAGATCTAGGTAATGACCTGATAACAAAGGTACATATAAAGTATTGTAAAGGTCTGTACATAAATACTGACTGTAGCCTGTAACAAATGTACAGGTAAAGTATTGTGAAGGTGGGTGACAATCAGATGCTAAACTAGAAAAGAAATCTTTGAGTCCCAGAGTGGGTCTGACTGAACCCCAAAATATTTGTTCTCATAGCACAGTGATAACAAAGGCACCCCAAAACACACTCATTCCTGTCCCAAGGTAAAAACAAAGGTACCCAAGAAGTTTCATGAAGATCAGTTCATAAATACGAGCTGTATAGAAGTTGTGACAAAAAACTGATTGGACCTAATTTCGGTACAAAATGGCCACTGGCAGCCATCTTGAATTTTGGACCGCACTCAGAAACACCCGTTCTCATCCCAAGGTGATAACAAAGGTACCCAAGAAGTTTCGTGAAGATCGGTTGATAAATACAGCCTCTAGCCTGAGCCGTATTGACATGTGCACTTACAGTGTATAAATAGCACTAAATAAATCAAAATTCATCTAATATGCATAATTTCTGTACGAGAAAAAACCTGTACTGTATGTGATGTATTCCATTTTACTAAACATTCATACAAAAATTTATTCAAATCAGAACTTTCATACAGAAGTTCTGTACAAAAGACTGACTGCACTAATTTTGATACAAAATGGCTGCGGTGGCCATCTTGAATTTCGGACCACACCCAAAAACACTCGTTCTCATCCCACGGTGATAATAAAGGTACCCAAGAAGTTTCATAAAGATCGGTTCATAAATAAGGCCTCTAGCCTGAGCCATGGAAGTTTCGTAAATATCGGGTTTATAATTATGGCCTCTAGCCCGAGCCGTATTGGCATTTGCACTTACAGTGCTGAAAGTAACACTAAATACATCAAAGTTATTCTAATTTGCATAATTTACGTACGAGAAAAAAACCCGTATTATATGTGATGTATCCCATGGTACTAAACATTCATACAAAAAATTATTCAAATCAGCGCTTTCATATGGAAGTTCTGCGCAAAATTCTGATTTAACCTAAGTCTGTACAAAATGGCTGCCAGCGGCCAACTTGAATTTCGGATCGGACCCCAAAACACTCGTTCTCGTCCCATGGTCATAACAAAGGTACCCAAGAAGTTTCGTAAAGATCGGTTCATAAATACGGCCTCTAGCCCGAGCCATATTGAATTGTTGATGGACAGACGGACAGACGACTGGCCATGGCATAAGCTCAAATTTGGCTTTGCCAAAGTTGAGCTAAAAATTAATCAGAATGTCTTGTTTTGTAGAAGAGAATATACATGTGATCAACATTTATTTATTTATTAGGATTTAACAACACTTTCAACAGCCAGGGTCAGACAGTTTTATGGGTTGTGGAAGCCAGAGAACCCGGAGATAACCACTGAGCAATGGCGAGCAACTGCCAGACTCCCCAACATACTAACTCCATACAAGCAGGGTTAGCATTGGCAAAAGACAAGTGCACCATCGACGTGCAGTATGCCTTAGTACACAGCACCACCTTGCCCCCATGTGGGCAATTGAGATTAAGTGCCTTGCCCAAGGACACAATGCAGTTACCCCTGGCGGGATCAAACCATGGACCTTTCAGTTCGAAGTCCAATGCCATAACCACTGAGCTATTGCGCTCTCCACCTGTGATAAAAAATCGGTCCAGTGTTCTTTTTTTTTTCCAGTACAAAGGCCATTCATTTTTAAATTGTTTGAACCCATTACCTAACACCATTAGAAACAACACTTCCAAAAAGTTTTCTTGCAAAACTGAATATTTCCATTTTCGCCTTTAAAACTGGAAAATGATCAAATTTGAATTGGAATGTTTGTGACAAGAGCTGGCTGGATATTGTCATTACATGTACACTAAAGTGTTGACAGAAAATTTAGTTATGGAGCTTTAGTTCACTTTCAGAATCTTTGGCTAGAGTGAGTGACAACAAAATGAGAATAAAGACAAATTTAACCAACTGCTTATAATTCTTTTGCCCACTTTTGAAGATTAAAACCTCAGGCATTGTTATCCAGTTCTATTGCACTAGTAAAACCTAACTGTCCTCTGACAATAAACAAGTTATGATCTTGCAGACTGACCACTCCTTCATAACTTAAATCAGTTATTGTAGGACCTGTATCAGAACATGTTCTCAAATTTAGCATTTAATGTAAGTATAATAGATTGACGTCACAGATTATATTTACATTCTGCAGCCACAATGCCACAGATTAAAAATATTACTGTGTAAACCACATTTTGGGGTGTGCCAATTATTATTTCTCCTGTCTTCTTCCAGCCTGAACCACATTATTATTATTCAGAACATTTCCAAGAATCGAAAGAAATTTTTTTAGTACTATCAAGATATCAAGAAAAGGAAAAATTTCAATTCTAGAACTTTCTAGGTTTTTCTATCTTGAGTAAAAACATTGAAAAAAAACCCCAACATTTTTAATAGGAAAGATTTACTATGACGGCAGGTGGAAGTCTTATCGACTGTATCTTGATTGACAGAATGCAGTGAGCTCTATCAAACAAGATACAGTGGGTTAAATTTTAGCAAATGTAAAATGGTATCATTGAACTATCATTGATTTCCAAGCCACAGAAACAAAAGTGAGGAGGCAGGTTTTCAAAGCCATGGGAGGTATCTTGAGAAACCAGAATTTTTTTTCAATAGCCTAAATATTACCTTTAAATCAAGCTGATGAATGAGTTTTACCCTTGCTAATTCCTGTTGAAATTGTTCAACCTGAGCTTCTGAGGTAGCATTTTTTATTGTAACCTGAAAAATTAGTAATAATTACTGAATAGGAAATTAGATGTTAGTACTGAAAGCATGCATGAAGGATATTTCTAAATATATTTCTCTTGTAATTACAATATCAGTAATTTAATTTTAATATACTGTTCAAATGACTATGGAAATTGGATTCAACTAGACGAAATGCAAAAGTTGAGCCGAAGTGGACTAATCAGTACTTTCCATCAACATTTTCATAGCTATACCACAGAAGTTGACCCACTACTGGTGTCATTTAATGGGTGCGCATGGGCGATATTTCAGTGGTAAGACATCAGTTTGGTTAACAATTCATGTGACAGTATCTTCAATCAACTAATGGGATAACTGACCACTGATATTGACAAGAACAGTGATCAATCAATCATTCATTCTGGACTTTTAACCAAATCCTAAAAATCATCTCTCTGTACATTTTACTCTTTTTATTAACACATTATTTCAACAAACTAGTATCTGTTCTCAAAATCACCCGGCTTCGATAAAAAGTTCTGGTTTTATTCGGAACATGTCACCCTTTGGGAACTGGAAGATTTAGTCTTCAGATGATTATTTCCAGCAGTTTTGAACTTTTCAATTTGAACTGAATGCCTTATAAAAATGGTATTGTCCCGAGACCGATCATGTGCACTTTTATTAATTAACTGTTTGCTAGAGTTTTGTGTGAATAGGCAGTGGTCAAAATGTGCCCTAACCAAAATGTCCCATAACTGGTCAAAGTGACCCTCAGCATTGTTCAAAATGTCCCTTAATTTAGGACAAAATGTGTCAGGTACTGGTCAAAATGCCCCACCCTAGAATTTGTCACAATGAAACACTGTATTTGTAAAAACATCTCCTCAATACAGTCAAAACATCCCCAAAGGAAAGATATATTGACATTTATCTGATAACCATAGAGTATAACAACCGTTGTATATACTTGAAGTATATACAACGGGTGTTGTATATAATTATAATTTATGCGAACGACCTCTGACCTCTTTCAATTCCATTTTCATTCATTCATTCATGAAACATCATTATATCACAGGGCAGGTTTTAATTGTACGCTTATTGCACTTTGTCAAAATCCTCTGATGGTGTCATTTCTTATTTATTTTGCTTCAATAAAGGCAACCTAAAATTTTGCTTCAAAACATTGTAGAAATTACTTGAATGTTAATAGTAATTAGTATGCGGTGACTGCGAACTATTTATAGTCACGGCCTCGATCAAAAGTACTCGCGGAACTGCGCTAATTAAAAGTTCGTCTGCTCTACCTGAAAAAAAAACACTTCGTAAAAATTGTAAACAAACGCAAAATTATTTGTTATATTGGGACTACAGCATAAAACATGGAAGAAAACTGGAACTATGTCAAAAAAAGAATAACTCTACTGAAACACCGTTTTGTTACTGTTAATAAAATAGTTGAAATTTATTTTGTTCCAGTGCAGTTACATGATGCAAGAAGTGCAATCGCACTTTACAATCGCCGTCATCGATTTTGTAATGTAAGGGACACAACTCTATGCATCTTGTCCTATTTCTTTTGTCTCGTAGACTGGTTTTCTTTGGAGACCCGTGGGAAGCATATATAAGTCGGGTAGACGCACGAGACGGGTGTCTGTTTGTTATCAGATAAAAACAATAAACATATAGCGTGTTTTTATATCTGTGTTATACAACTCGTTGAAATATGGTTTATTTTTTCTCGGCGAAGCCTCGAAAAAATAAACCATATTTCAACTCGTTGTATAACACAGATATAAAAACACACTATATGTTTATTGTCTATTTAACATCCTCGAAGGTGTCACAAAAGAAAAAGATATTAGTTTTTTTATAGTCTCCACCTACGTCCCCCAAATTAGAAAATATTACTTTTTTAAAAATATTCTGCAGGCAATGAAAATTCAAGTTGTTTTCTACTGTTCAGCATCCTCACTGTGAGTCATGTGACCCATGGTGGGGACATTTTAACAAATGTTGGGGACATTTTGACCAATGCAGGGGACATTTTTAGCAAGATATGAACTGGTGAGGGGTGGAGGGGATACCAATTTTGTTGGAGGACATTTTGATTAGTACCTACCTTGTCCGAACGTTTTGGCCTATGTATGATTTGGACCAGATGTTTTGTGGGATACAATCGGGTGAATGCTGGTCAATTCTCCACAAAAACGATTCATATCAGATTATTTTTCAACAATTCACCTTAGAATTTTGGATGATTTGGACCATCTATTAGGATGATTTGGCCCATGACTTAGTATAGTCTGCTGCTATGAGTATCGATACACTTTGTCAAAACTTTCACTGTATCACAAGGTAACTTAGTGGTAACCATTTAAGGGCTGCAAAAGATCTGTCTATTTGTATTAACTGTTCAGACAGTCAAGCATGTGACTTCACCTCGTGGAACATTGTTCTATTTTTAATGTCAGTAATTTTCTGTTTCTTTTCATGTAATTTTGTTTTCTCAGTGAAGATTAACCCACACATGTACATTTTCTACCAGAACTAAGGATATTTCCCACTTTATCCAATTATATTGCTGTATATTAAGATCAGTACAACTATCCTTTTACAAGATTTTATTCAAATCTGGTGATTTGAGTTGGAAGCATGTCTTCAGAAGCATCTTCGATTGGTCAGTTCTGTGCATGCATGTCATTTATCAAACCTTTCATGTCAGTCACAGAAACAATACTTTCCATCCAACCATTAAAAAATAAAGAACAAGTTTACAGTTCCATCACAAAATTAATAGCACATTGTTTTGTACCCAAATAAATGACACATTTTGCTTTGATAAAAAATAAAAAACAAAAGCCTGAAAAAATTTTATTTCCACATTTTGCTTTCAAAATAGACGTGTGAAGACATATATTAATCAGTTACTCAAATATTTATTTTGACTGTGTTTATTTCTTAGGTGAGACAATGGTCTTCCAGCCACATTATGAAAAGTTCTCTCATTCCTATTTCATGCCACATAATTTGGGTTTTCATCTTTTGCTTCACAAATCACTAAATTTTCTCTTCATCAGCACCTCTGTTAATTATTCGTAATGGTGTATCTTGAAATATTATATCATTCTTCATTTGCTGTGCTATCCTTTTCCATATTGTTTCAGACTAAATAAAGGCACATTTTGAAACTTACTATGAAGCAAGATAGATTCCTGATCTTCTGCTTGAAAAAATCAGTTTTATTTTGATTATTTCTAAGAACCTGTTAATTACTGATTTTCAGTATCCACATTTTATAAATATCATATATATTATTTTTCTGTGATTATTGAAAATCATAGAAATGCAACAACTGTTTCTGCCAGTCCAACAATCTTTTTGTGAAAGGTAGGACAATTTCATTTTGATATGATATTTTAAGCATCTCCTCTTTTGTTTCAAAAAGTTAAAAAATTTATAGTAATTTATATATTTTTTATACTTACCAATGACCCAGACATAGCTGGTGCTAACTCTTAAAAATCAAGGGCCAAACACAAATTTTGCCCCCCAATCCCCAAAATTTGCATCTAAAACCAAAAGAAATCATGTCCTGAAGGACCTCCATACTTTGCCCTTACTGCGCATGCGCAGTGTCAAGGACGTTCCGAAATTGGCGCCAATTATCATTCTTACAAGCAGTGCCTGGTCAGCGCTATGTACTCAGCGGGGAGGTATGAGTTCCCAACTCCTGGGAGGGCCATCCCCGTCTGGGTCATTGGTAAGTATAAAAAATATATAAATTACTATAAATTTTTTAACATTTTTATACTGTACCAATGACCCAGACATAGCTGAATAGTAAAAAGGCTGGAGGGCCTAGGACATTGAGGAAAATCCAATAAGCTCAACTATATAATATAGAGTCAACTCCTCAAGGAGAAAAGGGGTATTAGGCTTTACATGTATCTTTCTTATTTTATGATAAATTAGAAAGATACAATACCCTTCAAAATTGAGAACAATAACATTCATGTTCTCTATTAACATCCAGTATAACCCTTTATACTAATTATTTTTAAAGTAAGCCAATAAATAAAGTTAGTCCAGAGAATTGAGACTCTTTATATTCTTTAAAAGTGTCCGAGGATTGTATATTAACGCCCGTTTGACACTTGACATATACAAATGCTTCACACCGAACTACACTTTAAAAATATGACATGAATGAATTTTTAACATTAATATTACACTTTAAAACCATCCCGGAAACGACTCAGAATTACTGACTCCGGAGGAGGAATTCCCTTGCTTTTCACTATAAAGCAGGTGACCTAAGGGAACACCATCCCCCCCCCCCTTCCCCTTGCCCTGGGTCAAATAGCCCAGAGCGAAGAGGGCAGCAGGACGGAGTCACTGCCGGAACAGAAAGCCTGCATAACTATAGTTGCAACTGTTTAGTGGACGACATTCGGAGCAACAGATAACGGACCTAAACAATGCAGGTCTCCAGAAATGGACTCAATATTTCTGAGATAAAAATTTGTGAATGTGGATGGCCGAGACCAATAAGCAGTCTTCATTAAATCTGTAATAGCAACACTATTTGCGTAAGCCCAAGATGTAAAAAGAGCTCTTACTTCATGGGCCGAAATCTTAAGCACAGACTGCTGAGAAGAAGATAAATTTTCATAAGCAGTACGGATAGTTAATTGAATCCATCTAGCAATAGAATGGACCGAAATGTCCTTTCTATTAGGCATCAGAGACAGAAAGAAACGTTTTCGTCCCTTTCTGATAAACTGAGATCTCTGTTTATAAATACGTAAAGCTCTAGCAGGACAGAGTAAAGGCCTACGCCCGTCTGAAGACGGCAATGCCTTAATAACAATCGGTTCCGGATATTTATTAGGAGCCTGATTCTTAGCTAAAAATCCAACATTAGTAGTGAAGGTGATAGTGTTCCTGACACTACGATAGTGAGAATCGTCCAACTTTTAGTGAATGAAGCTCACTGACTCTTCTAGCAGAAGAGAAAGCTAAGAGAAAAGCTGTCTTATAAGACAAGAATTTGAAATCTACTGTCCCAAGAGGCTCAAATGGCTTTTCCTTCAGTTTAAGAAGAACCCAAGCTAAATTCCACTTAGGAATTAATCTAAGAGTTCTGGGTCTATTTATCGAGAAGTTTCTAACTAACTTAGATAAAGAGACATTAGATCCAATTTGTAAACTATCGTGGTGTGCATAGGTATCAGATAATATAGACCTATAACCCTTAATAGTAACAGGCTGCAGTTTGATCTCGTCAAACAAGTATACTAGAAAGTTTGCAATGTCTGGTATGGAGGGATCAAAAATATCAACAGAATGATCCCTACACCAACGACGAAAAACCTTCGACTTAGCCGCATAGTTTAGTGAAGAGGAGGTCCTCCTACAGTTAGAAATTGCATCCACTGCTCGTCCTGTAAAGTGCTTGCCATGCAAGAAGGACCGCACAACGGAAAAACGTGAAGGTTGAGACCTTGCGGGTTGTGATGAAGTTGACGCGGTGTCCCCTGCGAAAGAAGATCCTCCCGTGGAGGAAGCTTTCGCGGTAGGTCCCACAACAGACACCTGAGTAGATTTATCCACGGTCTCTGTGGAGACAGAGATGCTACCAACAGAATCTTGCATTGAGATTGTTTTATTTTTAGCAATACTTGCTGAATCAACGGCGCTGGAGGATACGCATATCCTATCATTCCGTCCCATGAGATCGATAGAGCGTCTACTGCAAATGCTCTTGGATCCGGACACGGTGACACATACGTCTGCAAATGATTGTTGAGATGTGTCGCAAATAAGTCTATCATTGGCCGTTCCCATTGGTAGCAAATCTGATTGAATACTTGTTTGTTGAGAGTCCACTCCGACGGCAACAAGCGACCCTTCCGTGAAAGGGAGTCTGCTAGTACACTCAGACGACCCGGTATATGACGGACCGAAAGTAGAACTTGATGTTCTAGAGCAAACAGAAGGATTCTTTCCGTTAAATTGAATAACGGAACAGAAAGAGTGCCTCCCTGATTCCGTATATACGCCACTACTGTCGTATTGTCGGATAGGATTTGGACATGAGCTTTGTGAATAATGTCCATCCAATAACGTAACGCAAGCCAAATTGACATCATTTCCTTGATGTTTTATGTGCTTGCTTAGGAACTGCGGATCCCAAAGACCCTGGCATCTCGAATCCGTTGGGATCAATGATGCACCCCAACCTGTTTGACTGGCATCAGCGAGCGTAACAACTGACTAATTTCGCTCTGGTTAACGGCAGACGAACGAGATTGTTGTGCGTCTCGAAGCTCATTCCTAGATGAGTGAATGACTTGGACGGCACCAGATCCGACTTCTCCTCGTTTATAACAAAACCGAGACGTCAGAGCAATAGAAGCAGATTCTGCACATCGTTCTGAAGCATTAACTCGTTGCCGTACCTCTGAAGAATGTCGTCCAGGTAGGCCGACGTTACCGCAGACGAATGAGCTCGGAAATACATCATTACCGAGTTCATTACCCGAGTGAAAGCCCAGGGTGCTAGGTTCAATCCGAAGCACATCGCCCGGAATTGATACACCACTCCTAGGACTGCGAAGCGTAGATACTTTCTGAATGTCGGATGTACCATGACATGAAAGTACGCATCTTTGAGATCTATGCTTGTAGCATAATCGTTCACCGAATACTCGCTCTGACCGATCGAATCGTCTCCATATAGAACTTCGGAGTGACGATCAGCTTGTTTATCCAGCTCAAATCTTTGACTGGACGGAACGAGCTGTCTGGTTTCGGAACCAGAAACAGATGGCTGTAGAATCCCGGTGTTTCCTGGTCTTCTACGACCTCTACAGCGTTCTTCATTAAAAGAGACTGCACCTCTGATAACAGAGCGTCTCTTTTCTGCGGATTTGACGGAAGTTGAGTCCATTTTGGACTTCGAGTTAATGGAGGCTTTCGTTTGAAGGATATTCTTAGACCTTCCGAAATGACCCCTCTCACCCAAGAGTCGTCCGTAATCGACGCCCACTCTTTTGAAAAACTCGACAACCTTCCGCCAACCGAAACACGATAGCAGTTGAAACCATCACCTCCTGGACCTGTGAGGCCTGCGGGAGGAGAAACCACGTCCTCCATGACCTGCACCTCGTCCCGTCGACCTCGGGGCGTCCGACCGGTTGTCCCAGCCCAAAGGACGTCCCGCACGTGAGTCGCTGCCTTGACGGTCTCTTGAATAAGACCAAGAGGACGCACTGGAACCTCTATAGGAACCTCTCTTGGGCGCATTAGTCCCAGAAGTGCCTGCCTTATTCTTATCTGCCGTATCCGACTTTTTGGAAGCGGATTTAAACAGCAGAGAATCCGAAGCTTTCTTAGTAATTTTATCGTAGATTCAGAAAGCTTGCCATCGAAGAGAAGTTCTCCGGAGACCGAAGCGACTCGGAGAGAGTTCTTCACCTTACTATCCACGCGTGTGGATGTAGCTAGGGCTGCGTCACGTCTAACCAACTCCAGGTTTGCCACTGAAAGGGCGGAGTTATACGTGGAATAAGCTACTGCCCTTGAAAGAAGTCTTAAAGAGGATTGTATATCCTGGAATTCTTTCCCTTGAAGATGCAGTGATAAAGCCTTTGTAAGGTGGTCTGCGTAAGATAAAGCGTCTAAACTGGCCCTGTTAGACGTAATTGTCGTATCCAACACCGCGGTTGGAATGGACATAGACGACGGTAATGACAATTCTATGTCTTCCGCCTCGTCGTCAAGACGCAGAGGAACTCTCGGAATACCCTGTCCTGCCGTATCGAATTTATTCCTTGCATTAATGAAAGGCAGGTTAAGAGCATTGGTGGACAAGAAACCAGCTTTGCCTGTTTTGGAAGCAAGCTTGAAGATAGCGTCGTTCAATAATTCAAATGTTCTTGTGACATTATTGGACTGAGACGGAAACTCAGGGACGAAGTCTCTGAACCGCTCGAAGAATTCAGTGTCCATTGACGCTATCAGTCTCTTGTTCGGTACCGCAGCAGACTGGCCAGACGGAACAACTTGAGGAAGGAAGTGCCGGATGAAATCCACGGCAGCTTTATGTTGTTCTGAAAGGGATAGCTCCAAGTCATCCGTATCCCTTTCGCCATCCGGTCGGACCTCATGATGCTCCCGGTCGTCCGCACCCGATGCTTCGGCGGAGCGTACCAACCCAGCGCCGTCGGATAATTCCCGATCCGACACCGATTCTGTCGATTGCTGGGATGCTGCGATAATTTGTGCTATCTGAGCTAGCACGTCCGTCATCGAGGCCTGCGGAGTAGCGGTCTTTCGCTGCTTAGCCGCGGGAAGCTCTGCATCAACTGACTCCCGCATACTCTTCCTATGCGAATGTCCGGAGTCTACCGGCCTCGTGTCCCTGGCTACCGGATGGCGTGACCTGGTCGCCGATGAATCCCTGATCGGCGAAGCTGGTAGAATATCCGCGGTCACCTAGCCAAGGTGCGGTCGTGTGCGCTGGTGAGAGGATGAGGAAGCCTGAGCAGTCTCAGCGGACTGCCTATACAACGGAGCGTCCCGAGCGACGGACGTGTGCTCCGCTTGCGACACATTTTGTACCACAACATCTGGTCCCAGATGTTGTTGTACGAGAGAGGGGCCTCTCTCGCTCGCGGCCCGGCTGGACCTGGACGAGCTAGGAACCGGACTAGAAGGCTTCCTCCGATCTCTCCTATTATACGCCGTCACTGGGGGTGCACCTTGTATGTTTATAGTGCTCGCATCACCCAACATTTCCTCCTGGACCGCAACGGACGAACCCGGCTGCCGAACCATTCGGTGAATGGACGCTACACCGGGCGAGCTAGCGGACGACAGCGCCGTCAATCCTACTCGGGACCTCTTAGGCAACTGTCGTATCTCCATGAGCACTTTTGCCGCTAGCTCTGCATTCAATTGTGACGACGGAAGCGCACTTTGAAAAGACAACAACAAGTCCTAGTACTCGCACAAACCCCTAAAAACAAAGATACATAATAACATGATCCATTAATATTGAAAAAACAAATTGAAATTCAAAATAATTTTGAAAAATATTTTTTCAGCGAAGCCCAAGTTTCTGAAAAGTAACGTTGAGCCCCAATGGATCCCAAGGCTAAGTGTGGTCAAAAATTTTAAAATTATTTTAAATAATTAATGCAACACTTACGGATAATAATAATGTATCTTGTAATGAGATAAACTACTCCAAAGGCAAAAAGCCCCCCTCAAAAGAGACTGTTGCCAATGTAAACAAGAAGTGTATAAACACCAGAAAACATGACTCCAGGCACTGACAATACTGGCCCGAAATCAGTTATCAACAATACACACTATCTGATGCAAAACAAAGACTTCCAGGGAAGAATCTGCAGAACATCAGATGGTAGATGCAGAACACAACGTCTAAACACCCATGGGTGAGAACGTAAACATGGGGAAAATAACAGAATTCATTCTGTAACCAAGCTAATTCTCCCAAGAAATTTTAGTAGTAATCTTACTCAAAAATATGCCAAAAGCATGGGAGAATAGTAAGGGGGAGACTTACAGGATAAGGAGAGAGGAAACACTGAATAAGCAGTGCAACTTCATAGCAAAAATGACAACAACAGGCCCTTGCCTCGAAAATAGGCAACTTAACATAATTTCATTACAAAATTTTAAGTTACAGCCCTGAATATTTTCTGTCACTCCTTTTTCCTCTCCTCCTTCTATATCCTCCTTAGAATCACCATTTCTCCAATATTTATGTGTCTGGCATCATTTAAACTGAGATTTACAAGCACAAAGATCAGTGAGATGTTAATTGATGAAGGGCCAAACAAAGAATGATAATTGGCGCCAATTTCGGAACGTCCTTGACACTGCGCATGCGCAGTAAGGGCAAAGTATGGAGGTCCTTCAGGACATGATTTCTTTTGGTTTTAGATGCAAATTTTGGGGATTGGGGGGCAAAATTTGTGTTTGGCCCTAGATTTTTAAGAGTTAGCACCAGCTATGTCTGGGTCATTAGTACAGTATAAAAATACTTTTTTTTTCCTCAGTGATAATGAATTTCTAAATCAGACTAATCAAGAGAAATTCACAAGTTGGTATTTTGTTTTACTGTATGTTGATTGTTGTTTTTATTTTCTTGTTTAACACCCATTGCATATATTTGTCACCGTATTTAAATATTTCCACACTTGGGCCTGGTGAATTATGATGTATCTCTCGAATTGAATCTTGAATCGAACGAAGCAAAAAGTTCAAAACCAAATTGAATCTTGAATCAAATCCACTTTTCCCTTATTACAATATTGTAGCCTCCTGGAGCTATCTCCGCTGTGAACCGAATATCAATAGGCATACTAAACTATCAGAAAATTGACAGGTATCACTAAGGCGGTTGAAGAAAAAGCCATTCATTGTCCTGCAGATAGCACCTTGGTGCACTTACATAAAATATATTGTGCAAACAAGCCATATTGCAATCTCCACTATCGCTTCAAATGTAATTTTTATGAATTTTCTGACTGCATTTGTGCTACCTCCATTATCCAGTTATACTGGATACATTTAATCATTCATCAGAAAACTGCAGGATCAGTTGTTATCAGCAGAAAGTCGACAATAAAGAATTATATGAAATTCAAATCTCTCCAGGATTCAACATTTTTTTATAATTAAAATGGTTTTAAAAAAGTGACAAGATTCCAAATCGAATTGAATCTCAAATGTTCACCGGACCCTATTCCATGGATATAAGAAAATGTAGCATTTGTTTTTCTGTCTACATACGATCACTTTGGGCAAATTTGTTAATATCTTTGCAATGTCATATCTTCTACAAATTTTTCTGCATGAAAGTTTTTGAATCACAGATTTAAGTAATTTCTTGTTGCTTCTGATACCCAACACTTGCCCAACACAACACACACCAGTTTTTTAACATGCTCCTTCACATACAAGCAAAATCTGAGAGCCAGTTTTTTTTTCAAATTAGTGGCTTTAATATTGTTAATATTTTTCAAAATAGTGACTTATTGTCTCTTTAAATCAGAGGTAGCTGGCATGATAAAATGAATGAAACTGCAGTATTCTAAAGCTACCTTACACACACTGCAAAAACATAAGCAGATTAGATACAAATTAGAGGTTAAAAGTTAAAAATCTACCATTAGTCAATACACATATATATCACCGAAGAGCTCTACCTGTAGAAGAAAACATAACTGTTTCTCAACAAAATGATTTGAAAACCCTAAAACTATCAAATACTAGGTAAAATTTTTAAAAATATCAATTCTCGTTGTGCTTAATATATTTTTCAATACCTAATCGTCTGTTAGATGCTATAAAGCAAGACAAAACCATGCTGATTGGAACAATTATTTTAGTTTATTGTAGTTTAAGGTCACTTTCAGAATCTATGGTTATATTCCAACTTAATCCACAGGTAGGCCAGTTTTCTTAGGTTCTGTGGATGTTTTATATTTGTATTGTTTCAAATATTTGGATGGTACAAATATCTGCACAACAGACTACTGTTTGTCATGAAGCACCTTGACACTGTGATAAAAGACACAAACAAACCTGAGTGTGTGTGATATAAACTTTCTCATAGATGAATCCTAGACATTTTGACCACATAGTTGCAGGATTTTGAACCCCTCCCCCCAAAATTAAGCCAAATAACAAAACACAAAGAGTCCTGTATGGCACTCCATAGATGACATCTGCACATGCGCAGGGGTCCAGGAAGTTGCCTTCAATCTCACCAATAACCATTCTTTTGTAGTGCCTGCTAAGTGTTAACAGTTATATGCAAGGAGCAGTGAATGAACAACTAAACTTCCTGTCTAGGCCAGTGGTAGGTATGATAAATATAGAAACAATTTAAAATTTCCAATATTTATCCGCCATTACCGCTGACCCAAATATAACTGAATAAATAACAGGACAGAGGCCATAACAGGACACAGGAAAGAGTTGAAAACAGGCTTACATAAATAAGTTCAGGAAAAAGAGGCTCTAAAAGAGATGTGAAACCATAACAATTAAAGAGTCTACATCTGTCAATATTAAAAGTAACTAACTACTGGCAGATGTAGAGACTAAATAGTATACAAGAATCCTAACCTGGAGTAACATCTGTTACCTCCTCAAATGCCAAGCATTTCACAAAATGCTAATTTAGATTAAGGAAGCCAAAATACAAATGCATCTGGAGGTAATATCAGTAAGGCAATTTGTATTAAGATTACAAATTATGTGGAATTGTATGGAATGCGCTCATAACTTCTAAAACTATATACAATTGTACAAACACCAAAATATCATGCGAGGGATAAACTCTGTAAACTTATTAGTGAGAAAATCTAGTAAGTCAGATGCATGCTCACCCTCCCCCAACCCTATTTTTGGAGGGAGAAATCTTCCTCTAAAAACAGATAGAAGTAGAGCAAGAGTGAATGTCAAAATCTCACACACAAAATGTACTCCCATTTATATGAAACATTTTGCACAACAGTTTGGGGACCTAATGATCTTAAGACTCCTGCCACAAATTCCAGAGTACAAAGGTAAAATAAACTGAATGTAGACAGCTTAGACCACTCAGCAACCTTCATAATGTCAACCAATTTGTGTAGTTAGAGTAATAGCAAGCCTGAAAATAAGCAATCTGTCATTTGCAGAATGAGGTCCCCAGAGGGTGAATTTGCTGATGCTATCCCATACTATGTGCCAATTTATCCTCTGTGTACCTCTTGCTGTTTAGGCTTGAGACCTTGATTCAGACTGAGGTTCACAGAGGGTAAATTTAGTGATGCTACCCTACTGTGCAGGGTAGCATCAGCAAATTTACCCTCTGTTGTCCTCATTCTGCAGATGACAGTCTGCTTATTTCCAGGCTTGAGTAATAGTATTTCTCACCCGATGATGTATGATGAGTATCATCAATAGAAAAAGCCTGTATTCAGTGACTCTCCTAGCGGAGGACAAGGCTAGGAGGAACACCGCTTTACATGTCCGATACCTAAACTCCACAAAGTCCAAAGGTTCGAATGGAGTTTCTTGTATTTATACAGAACACAGACTCATTTCGATTTTGGAATAAGCCTTAAGGACTTTGGCCTTTTGATAAAAAAATGTTTTAGCTATTTAGACAAAGACTGTTTTGAGGTGATATTTAAATGGACTTCATGAGAATAGGTATCTGACAGCATAAAATAGTATCCCTTTGCTGTAATAGGCTGGAGCTTTTTAACATCAAAAAGAAACACAAAGAAATCTACGATGTTGACGAGATACCTAAAACTAACAGAATTGTCATGACACCAGGAGTAAAAATCTCCATCCTTTACTCCATAGTTTAGAAGGAGGTCTTCCTTGGAGCAGAAATGCAGTCGATTGCTCTTCTGGAAAAACGTTTATGTCTAAGGAAGGACCTGACAATGGAAAGTGTGAAGGTTGAGAGCTGCCAGATTTTCATGAAAAGTGAAGTTGTTGCCTTGAAACAAGAGGTCATCCCAAAGCTTCATACAAAGGGAGTCTGAAAGAAGAGGTCTGCAAAGGTTGACCCATGCACTGTGATCAGACAGAGGGACAACCAGAATGATTCTGCAACATGACTGTTTGATTTTCAAGAGTGCTTGATGAATTAACCCTTTACCTAACACAGTATTTTTAAAAAATAAATTAAATTTCACATTTTTTAAAGATAAATTTCACACTTTTTTAATAAAACAATACAAGTATGGATATCATTAAAATCAGCTCAACGAGCTGGTTCTAATGATATCCACATTTCTATGGTTTTATTGAGAAACTTCCGAGATATTTTAGGCTGAGGTAGACTTATTCTGGTTAATTTTCTGGCCGTGTTTGGCAACTATGTTAGATAATGTTAGATAAAGGTTTAACAGTCGTGGGGGAAAG
The DNA here is from genome assembly GCA_031216915.1 of Pictodentalium vernedei. Classification (NCBI taxonomy): domain Eukaryota; kingdom Metazoa; phylum Mollusca; class Scaphopoda; order Dentaliida; family Dentaliidae; genus Pictodentalium; species Pictodentalium vernedei. Next base: position 235,451,387 of record CM062297.1, on the reverse strand, counting down.
CACATCTGACTATCCCATTCCAGGACATGGACAGGGCATCCACTGCAATCCGGGCATGGAAATACAAACATCTGAAGTTGTTTGTTCCATCTCGTGGTGAACGGATCTATCACTGGACATTCCCAACATGTGTGGATCTATCACTGGACATTCCCAACATGTGTGGATAGCTAGGAAGACTCATTTGTTGAGCATCCATTCTGTTGAAATTTTATGTCCATGTCTGAAATGAGTGTCCGCCATTACATTAAATTTTGACTTCTTCAGTGAGTAAAAGAATCTAAAGAATGTTCAAATTGTAAAATGTGGCACACAGCAAAAAATCAATGTGGAATATGTGACAAAAATAATCTCATCAGCACCCAAATAATTTTATACATGGTTCACCCTTCACCTAACAGCTGCTCAAACTAGCCAGTTACCTACCAAAGTCATCATTTAAATTTTCCTTTTTTTCATTCTTGCTACCAAAACAGAACTTATGATGATTCATTGGAATGAGATTAAATGGTAGTTATTCAAAATGTTTTTTGCTTGGAAGTGCCATCAGCTATTGTGTTGGGTAAAGGGTCAAAGTCAATAGTAATAATGGAGAACTTGATAAATATTCCTACCTTTTCAAGTGATGATTCAAGTTTACCAAGCTGATTTTTCAGGTCTTGAATCTTTGTGTCAGATGCTTCAATCTCCATGGTCAGTTGCTGATTTTGAAGCAGAGTTCTGTTTAAAGATGTTTTGAGTTTTTCTTTATCATTCTCCAAAAATCGCTTTTCCTGTATAATTATAAAAAGCACTGATCAGCTGCAAAAATTATTTCATGCCTACATATTGGTCTGTATTCTAAATTACAGTGATCAATTCTGGAACCATATATTTAAAATATATGTCTCATCTATATTAAGTTGCAAGATATATAGAGGATATGGAATGAGTGTTTTTCTCATATAATATTTATGAAACGAGTCTAAGAATTTTCTGTTTTGGCGAGCCCAAACCGAAAATTCGGACGAGTTTCATGAATATTACATGAGAAAAACACTCATTTCATATTCTATTTATCATATGACACACACACGCACAAAGTAGCCATTTAGTATGACTTTTTAACCCATCAACTAACTTGAGTTGCAGACGGAACTTGGAAAAAACATCCTCGGATAACAAAAATGTTCACTTTTTGCTTCCAAAACATAGATTATGACCCCCTCATTGGAACGAGCTTGTTGAGCTCGTTCCAATGAGGGGTCATAACCTGTGTTTTGGAAGCAAAAAGTGAAAATATAAAAAAAATGAATGGCGTTTTTCTTGTAGGTAAAAGATTAATACAATATAACCCACCCTAAATAGGACAGATAACGTAAATTCTCCCTACTGAAATTATGCAAATGTCACCCAGTTGTATTTTGTTTAGCCAATCAAATTGTCCAGTTTTGAAATTGACCAATGAAAGCTCCCAATGCTAATTATGCAAATTATAAAAATCTGGCACAGTTTTATTTTGTTCAGCCAATCAAATTGTCTAGTTTTGGAACTGACCAATGAAATTGATGGAAGGCTTTATTTAACACTGATTAATATGAAAACAAAATATGAAATGTTTTAAAGTGAACAAAACAGACGAGTCATATGATAAATGCATTTATTTATTAGATATAATAATCTTTCTCAGAATTGTCCATTATCAATTCCGGCAGATATGACTTCAAACTCACCTCATATGGTGTCAGTCTTAGCCGATATGTACCATGTTACAGTTGTTCCCCTTGATGCTTTAGTTGGTGTAGCCAATTAATTTACATCAATATGTTCATAGTTCTTCACTGAATGCAATCAGGAAAATTGGCATTATCATGCATGTGGAGTAGTTTGATGCAGCTTTGCATAATAAGGAATTAATGATGGCCATAAGTAATGATTCAGTGGATGATGAGATCAAAAAAGAGAGCTGTACAGAAAATTCCTTGTAAACTACTATTTCGGAGTTGCAAGCGGAGTTTTGCTGAAGAGGTAGTTTAGCTAATCGAAAGTGATAACTTCACCACTGGGGAAGGCGAGATGTTCGAATAGCTGAACTTGGAGCAGGAGAAGAGAAAACTTCCGATGCTGTGTAAAGAATGAGAAATAATACCACTGTCAGAAAACTGTAACAGATCTAAGAATTTTTGTAATTATCTGTTATGGTTTAAAAAATAAAGAAGTTATTACTTGGTTAGTTTCATTTCATTTTGGCTAAGATATCAGTCCTCAGTAACTTCACTCAGCCTTCAACCTTTGGTCTCAGGCTGATATGAAGTAACCTCAGGCTGATATCTCAGCTGATATACTACTAAGCAAGTAAATAACCTCTAAATATTCAAGAAAAAGATAAAATAGCATGTAATCAAGCCTGAATACAAGCAATCTGTCATTTGCAGAATGACGTCCCCAGAGGGTGAATTTGCTGATGCTATCCCATACAATGGGCAATTTATCCTCCGGATACATCATTCTGTTTAGGCTTGAGACCTAGATTCAGATTGAGGTTCACAGAGGGTAAATTTACCCTCTGGGGACCTCATTTTGCTGATAACAGTCTGCTTATTTTCAGGCTTGCATGTAATAAACTCTAAATATTCAAGAAAAGACAAAATAACATAAGAGCTATTTCTGTAAGTGCAATAAATCTGATGAAATGTGTTTTTTGTTTGCTGTGAAGGGGGAGAGGGTTGAAAGTGAATCAATTTGGGGCAAATTAACTCTTAACATGCTGTGTATTTTTTAAATATATTTTATCAAATCTAGTGATGGCTGCTGTAAAGATTTGATGAAAAATTTGATGAAAGATTTATCTCTACATAAATCCAGAAATGATTGGTCAAAAACGTCCAGCAGCACGCAAGGAGTTTAGTTTTTACTGGACAATTTATCTTTGAAGGCGTTATCTGCTGTATGAATTGTGTGTAGCCCAAGAACCACTGTTACCTGTGGTGTAGCAATGCTTCCTGTTCAAATACAACTCAGCTTTGGAGGCAGCCAAGACTTGACAAACCAAACAGTTCATTTAACCCTTTACCCATCACAGACGATATCAAAATTTATTATTTTAAATAACATTTTTTTAAATTTTTCAAAAAATTAAAAAAAAACCATATCATGTGACCTCTCGTTGGAATGAGCTCGACTAGCTCGTTCCAACGAGGGGTCACATGATATGGTTTTGTAAAAATTTTTTGAAAAATAATATTTTTTCAACTGCTGAATTTGCATATTACATGGGCAGATGCGGCCTATTCGTTGGGTAAAGGGTTAATCAGGATTACCGATTATACAAAAAAAATAAGCTGTCTTTTCAGAGCCACTAATAAAAGATACTGAACCAAGCAAAAGAAAATGTAAATAACAGTGATTTTCATTTTACTGTGATTGGTAATACTAAAAACACATGAGAAACCATTGATTGTTAAAAAGGAAGGAAGGATAAAATGGATGGTTGTACAAGCTGACAAGGTTCTGTCATTCAAATTCATGAAACAAATGTTTGTTAGTCTAACATATAATTAAATACACCTAAAAAATTCAAAGAACATTCATATCGGAAATTTCACAACTAAAATCACTGTGGCATATAATGTAGGAATAAAAACTTGTGCAAGAAAGTAATTATCCTGTCTGGTACCTTTTTTGGCAATTTACAAAAACCCAACAAAATATTTCTGTTGTTCAAGCACTTTCAGGGGTTTGAAATGTCAAGAGCAAATTCAAGCACTTCCTAGATTTATCTTCAAGCAATGCAACTACCCTAATTTTTCTCTTAACATTTTATGCAGACATCTTCACTCATTCTCAGATTTATTCTGCTTGTAGCTCCTCAAATACCATTCACTCAATAAACTGACCAAAATATCCATAATGAGTTTTTATTATAACAAACCTTTGTTAAGGAATCCACTTTGTCTTCCATCCAATTCATTTTTGACTGTAGTGAATCTATTACCCCTCGTTTTGCTGTCACTTCTTTTTGCATCTTGTCTGCAACCTTTACAGCTACAAAATAATGATATTTGTATAGTAATGTGATTACAAATGTTCATATACAATTTTGACTGGATCATTACTGGGTTGCAATCTGGTCAAAATTCTGTGCTCTCTGTCTTCTCCACAACACTGAAGAATCTCTTTTGTCGAAAAAGATAATCGAAAACCACTGAATCACAGGTGCTTTTTTCATTTAGCTTTCTTGATTCAGTCTTGATTTTGCAATATTTTATTTATCTGAGTGATGAAGAAGGAAACCATTCATTCATTCATTCATTCATTCATTCATTCATTCATTCATTCATTCATTCATTCATTCATTCATTCATTCATTCATTCATTCATTCATTCATTTGGGTTTAAGGTCACATATTTCTGCATGTCTGAACAATGGCTAATCATGATTGCAACATGGATATAAAGTGAACTCCAGCCAATCATTTATACCCATGTTTCCCATTTTACAGGACTTGCGCTGCAAACATTGTTTATCAGGCCTTATTTTACCAGTAAAACAGAGCTTGTGCAACTGCTTCTATGGTCACAGTACTCTATGCTAATTGGAGCTGCCAAAACTAATCCCAGTTTAACACTGTTAACTGAATAGTCACTTTGCCAGTGAGAATTAATAAATTAACAGGAGAATACAATTAACAGGTATGTGGCTACTTTCCTGTATTCTAGTTATAAGATGAGCATGTATTCTATTATAACTTGTTTGACAGAGCTCACAGAGCTCTGCCAAACAAGATATAATAGATTAAATGCCTGTATTAGATGCATTAAGGCCAAACAGTACTGTAAACAAGGGGAGATTGGTAACTGTCTTGGTAATTTCTTGACTTATTACAATATTTCTTATTCAATTAACAGGAGTTTATTCAATAACCTACATGCAATTAATAGATCAAATTTGTACTAAAGGTATGGAAAATAGTTATGTATTTGGAATTTTTTTCAATTAACAGGGTTATTCAATTAAAAGATATCCAATTAAGTAGGATCCACCGTACAATTCATTCAACGCATAGAACCCTATAACAATGGCCTCTGAACTATATATACATGAATTCAAGCTAGTGACAGAAAATTAAGAAAATCAGGTGGGTACAAATTCAAAATTCGAGTAACCTGACAAAAGGTTAACTCAACTATTTTCAGGCAACCCATTTGCTTTCTGGTAATCCTTCAGATTTAGAAGCAAGAGAATGGCAAAGTGATACTGATGTGTTGGTACTGAGGCTCATCTGAACATTCTAGACTACAGTAGGTTACTTCATCAGTTTCTTTCAGCAATCTGATGATACAGAGAGCCCTTTCCAACAGGGTATTACATCACAGCAGTTTCGAGTCGTAGTTAAATAAAACTATGTTTTATTATCATCATAAAGTAGATCCTGGTTCTAGGAGAGTGATCAAAATATCAACAAAACGTGAAGTTTCAAAACATTTGAATCCATCAAACAGAAACATAGAATGTCTCTGGTGGCCATATTTCTCTGGTGGCCATATTTTGCAACCAACGAAAACAAAAGGAGGATCGTTTGTAGAGGGCCTCCTATAGACCATTCTTGCCAAGTTTTGGTTCACGTCAGTTCAGTAGTTCCAGAAAGAAGATGAAAATGTGATTTCCCATAGGTTTTTTTCTATAGTAACTATAAACCGCAATTGTGGCCGTGTTTGCAATATGATCAACATTAAAATGAGGAACATTGGTGGAGAGTGTCCCAGTTATCAACCATGCAAAGTTTCAAAACATTTGGCCCTGTAGTTTCAGAGGAGAAGAGTTTTCAAAATTGACCAACCAGAATCAAAGAATGCTTCTGGCGGCCACGTTTTTTCACCCAACAGGAATAAAATGAGTAACAGTTGTAGAGAACCTCTCATAGACAATGTCTGGTTCACGTTGGCTCAGTACTTTCAATGAAGATGATGAAAATGTGATTTCCTATAGGGTTTCTATAGTAACTATAAGCCACAATTGCAGCTGTAATTGCAACCCGATGAAGATTAAAATGAGGATCATTGGTAGAGGGGGTTACAGTCATCAGTCACACAAAGTTTTCAAACCATTTGGCCTTGAAGTTTCAAAGATTTTCTTGAAAATGCACACATTTATGGATTCTGTTTCAACAAAAACAATCAGTAAAAGAAGGTTAAATATTTTGAAAATTACAATTTTCTTAGACAGTATTCTCTTTCAAAATAGCTTTGGATAGGTAAAGGGTTGCAGTCAAACACATTTTATTCCAATTTTGTCCAATCTTGAGATATACAGTAATTACCGTCAGCTAAGCTGACATGATGAGAAGTGAAGAAAAACAAAAACTTCCCTGGTTAAACACCTGTCATCATCAATCACTATTTTCTGATAAGTATCTTGAGACTAATAATACATATATCAACTGTTTACAGTACAAGTCAAAATAAGTTGTGTAGGATAATGCTATAAACTATGTATCTTTCTCTTCCTGCCAGTGATAAGACCAGAAGCTGACATCGTTTTCTGGAAAGCACTCACTGATAGCTTTCCAGAAAATGTCAGCTTCTCGATCAGAGACCACCTTCGTGCAACATTGCCCGGATAGTCTGCGTCAAAACATTTACCCCGGATGCATTCTGAAGGTGACTGCGAAGCTGGGTTGCTGTGTCAAAGGGGTTCCTATGGGCCTGAATGATCAAAAACCAGTCTTCAGCTGCAGATGTTGCCCTGTCTCTGCCACCACCATGTCATCTGACTGGTGTGCCATACTGCTGAAATCTTGACCAGGCTCTGGTGATCACCATCTGGTGCAAACCAAGGGCTTCACCAACCTGATGATAGGTAGCCCACCACATTTCTGCTTCAGACAAATGTCTTCTTACATTTGCATTTGCCATATTCAATCAAAAATCACGAGGGTTTGTGTTGAAATGAAGACTGAATATCCTACACATCTCATGTACATGTAGACAGTACACAAAAACATCATGAAAGTTAAAAAATTTATAGTAATTTATATATTTTTTATACTTACCAATGACCCAGACATAGCTGGTGCTAACTCTTAAAATATAGGGCCAAACACAAATTTTGCCCCCCAATCCCCAAAATTTGCATCTAAAACTAAAGAAAACATGTCCTGAAAGGCCCTCCACACTTCGCCCCTACTGCGCATGCGCAGTGTCAAGGACGTTCCGAAATTGGCGCCATTTATCATTCTAATAACCAGTGCCTGGTAAGCGCTATGTACTCAGCGGGGAGGCAAGAGTTCCCAACTCCTGGGAGGGCCATCCCCGTCTGGGTCATTGGTAAGTATAAAAAATATATAAATTACTATAAATTTTTTAACATTTTTATACTGTACCAATGACCCAGACATAGCTGAATAGTAAAAAGGCTGGAGGGCCAAGGACATAGAGCAAAATGGAATACGCTCAATAAAATAAAATAGAGTCATCCCCTGTAGGGAAAAGAAGTAATAGGCCTTACATGTATCTTTCTTATTTATGATAAATTAGAAAGATACAACACCTTCCAAAATTGAGCTTCATACATCCATGTACTCTATTAATATCCAATATAATCCTTATACTAATAATTTTTAAGTAAGCCAATAATAAAGTAAGTCTAGAGAATAGAGACTCTTATACTCCTAAAAGTGTCTGAGAATTGCATAATCATGTCCGTTGACATATGCAATATTCAAAAGCTATACTTTAAAAACTAAGACTTGAATGAATTTTATAAACTTAAACTTCTCACTAAACAGCCATCCCAATAACAGCTCAGAATTACTAACTCCGGAGGAGGTATCCCCTTGTTTTCATAGTAAAACAGGTGACCCAAGGGAACACCCTCCCCCCCCCCCCCCCTTTTTCTTGCCCTGGGTCAAATAGCCCAGAGCGAAGAGGGCAGCCGAACGGAGAAACTGCCGAAACAGACAGCCTACCTAGCTATAGTAGCAACTGTGTTAGATAATAGACCTAACAAAAGAGGCCTCAAGAAATTGACTCGATATTTCTAAGATAAAATTCATGAATGTGGATGGCTGAGCGCAATGAGCGGCCTTCAAAAATCTATAATAGCGACACTATTAATGTAAGCCCAAGAAGTAGAAGAACTCTTACTTCATGAGCCGAAATCTTAAGCACAACTGCTAAGTCAATGATATACCATAAGCAGTACCGATAGTTAATAGAATCCATTAACAATAAAATGGAGCGTAACGTCCTTCTACTAGACATCAAAGATAGAAGAAGCTTACGCCCTTGTAATAAACAGATATCTGTTTATAAATACATAAACTGTACCCAGAAAGAGTAAAGGCCTATGCCCATACGAAGACGGAAGGACCTTAAAATAATAGGTTCCGGATAATAGGAGCCTAACTCTTATGCAACAATCCAACCTAAATAGTAACGGAAGTATTGATTCCGAAACTATGAAAGTGAAAATCATCCATCGATAGTGCATGAAACTCACTGACTCTACAGTAAAAGAGAAACCAACAGAATTACTGTCTAAAAGGTCAGAATTTGAAAACTACTGTTTCCAGAGGCTCAAATGATTACTTAGCTAAATAAGAACCGAAGTTAAAATCCGTATAGGAATTTAATCTAAAGATTCTAAGTCTATTTATCAAAAAGTTACTAACTGACTTAGATAAAGAGACAAAAGACTCAATTGTAAACTATCGTAGAGTGCATAGGTCTGAGGTAACATAAACCTATAACCTAAATAATAACAGGCTGCAGTAGATCTTGTGAAACAAGTATACTAAAAAATAGCAATGAGTAGTATGGAGGGATCAACCATATGAACATAATGATCCCTACACCACGACGGAAGAGCCTCCACTTTAGTCGCATAGAATAGCGAAGAAGAGGATCTCCTATAGTAAGAAATCGCGTCCTAAGCTCGTCCAGTACAGTGCTTACAATGTAATACGGACCACACAACGGAATACATGAAGGTTGCGACCTTGCTGGTTGTGATAAACATGACACGATTTACCCAGTGAAAAAAGATCCTCACATAGAGGAAGATTTCACGTTAAGACCCACAGTAGACAAGAGAGTAAATTACTCATGATCTCTGTGAAAACAGAGATGCTATCAACAGAAATGTATTGTGGTTGTTTATCTTAGCAATACCTGCTAAAACAACAGCGCCGGAGGATACTCGTATCCTATCATTCCGTCCTATAGATCAATAGAGCGTTAACACTATTAGCTCAGAGATCTGGACAAGCCAACACATACGTCTGCAATTGATTAGCAAGCTGTGTCATAAATAAATCATCATTGGGCGCTCCCATAGATAGCAAATCTGATTGAATACTTGTTTGTTGAGAGTCCATTCTGACAGCAACAAGCGACCCGTAAGAGAACGGGAGTCCGATAAAACAATCAGACGACCCGGAATATGACGGACCAAAACTGAACTTGGTGTACTATAACCAACAGACGGATTCTTTCCATTAAATTGAATAACGGAAAACGAAAGAGGGCCTCCCTGGTTCCGGAAATACGCCACTACTGTCGAATTAAAGGACAGGAATTTGGGCATGCGTTTCTGAATAATGTTCATGCAATGACATAAAGCAAGCCTAAAAAACATTATTCCGCGGAAGTTAAACTGATAGCTAAAAGACTGCGGAACCCAAAGACCCTGGCACTTCGAATCCGTAGGGATCAGTATATATCCCAATCTGTTTGACTGGCAACTGTCATAACAGCCACACTTGGGTCCGGCAACTGCGGCGGCACTCTCTGAGTCAACCACCGAATGTTTGCCCCAGTCTGAATCTCTTGTAACACTAGATAGACAAGAGAACGTATAAATCGAGCAATTCATGGATTGCCGGAAAGTTGCCGTCGAAGAGAAGCTCCTCCGAGAACGAAGCGACTCTGAGAGAGTTCTTAACCTTACTATCCACGCGTGTGGATGTAGCTAGGGCTGCGTCACGTCTAACCAACTCCAATCAGCCACTGAAGGGCGGAGTTATACCTGAACAAACTACTGCCCTCAAAAGAAATTACATTGAGAATAATATCCCGTAAATCTTTTCTTGAAGACGTAATGATAACGCCTCAGTAAGGCGGATTACGTATAATAAAGCGTCTAAGTTAAGTCTACTATACATAATGTCATTCCCAACATTGAAATTGGAAAGGACATAAACGGCGAAAAAGAATATATGCAGTCTTTAATCACACCGTCTAGACGCATATGAACTCTCGGTATGCCCTGCTCTGCCAAAATAAACTATTTGTAAAAATGATAAAATGGCAGAAATGAGCAACGCGGACATGCTTACTAGCAGGCTTGTATATATATATATATATAGCGTCGAAAAATAAAACACATGTTGTAATGACAATATTGGACTGCGTCGGTAAGTCAGGGACAATGTCCCTGTACCGATCGAAAAATCCGAGTCCAATGACGCTATAAGTCTCTTATCCAAGATCGCAGCAATGAAGTCCGAAATAATAATCACTGGAAGAAATGCCAGAAGATATGAAAGGCATCTTCCGATACTACTAAAGGGAAAACTCGAAATCTTTCAAATCCCTTTCGCCATCCTGTCGGACCCTATAAAGCGTCCGGTCGTCCGTAGCTGATGCAACCGCGGACCGCACCGACCCAGCGCCGTCGGATAATTCCTGATTCGACCGAGAAACTGTCAATTGCTGGGATGCTGCGAAACAACTGTGCTAACTCGGATAGCACGTCCGTCACTGAGGCCTGAGGAGAAGCGGTCTTACGATGCATTGCCGCTGGAAGCTCCGTGATCGTTACCCCGTGCATACTTCCAATATGCGAGCGAACGGAGTGTATAGGCCTCGTGTCCCTTGGCTACCGGATGGCGCGACCTATTCGCCGTGGAATCACTGAATGCCGAAACTGATCGGATACTCGAGGTCACGTAGCCAATGTGCGGTCGTGTGCCCTGCTGTGAGGATGAGGAAGCATTAAAGACAGTCTCTCGGACTGTCAATATAACGGAGCGTCCCAAGCAACGGACATATGCTCCGAATGTAAAATATCTGAACCACAACATGCGGTCCCCTATGTTGTTGGGCGAGAGAGGAACCTCTCTCGCTCACAGCCCAGACGGACCTGGACAAGCCAGGAACCGGACTAACAGGCTTCCTCCGATCTGTCCTCAATCTGCCGTCACTGGGTGAGTACTAAAGTAATTAAAGTGCTCGATCACCCAAATCTCCTTCCTAGACCGCAACGGACGAACCCGGCAGCCGAACCATTCGATGAATGTACGCTACACCGGGTGAGCTAGCGAATGTCACTCCGTAAGCGATAGACATATTCCATGAGCACTTATTGCCGCTAACTCTTCATTAACTATGACGACAGAGGCACACTTTTGAAAGACATCTCCATAACTCTTCGAACAAGAAACTAGAAATGCTTGGATAGCAAGCATAAAATAATAATATATATAGCGTCGTTCAATAATTCGAAAGTTTGTGTGACATTATTGGATTATGTCGGAACTGAGGGACGATGTCCCTGAACCGAACCAAAAAATTTCTAAGTCCACCGACGCTATCAGTTTCTTATCCGGCATCGCAGCATATGTTGTTCCGAAAGGGAAAGCTTGAAACCCTCCGAATCCCTTTTGGTATCCCGTCGGCCGGATGAAACTTTCGGACGTCCGTACCCGCTTCCGCGGAGCGTCCCGACCCAGCATCGTCGGATAAAATATATGCGACAGATTCAGTTGATGCTGGGATGCTGCGATAAACTGTGCTATTAAAGAAAGCACGTCCGTTCCCGAGGCCTGTGCAGTAGCAGACTTACGATGCATTGCCGCCGGAAGCTCCGTGTACGTTGACTCCCGCACACTTCCTATGCGAACATCCGGAGTCTGCAGGCCTCGAGTCCCCGGCTACCGACCCAGCGCTGTCGGATAATTCTCGATCCGACACCGTTTCTGTCGGCTGCTGGGATGCTGCGATAAGCTGTGCTATGTGCACAAGAATGTCCGGCGTCGAGACCTGCGGAGGCGCAGTCTATCGCTGCTTCGCCGAGGGCAGCTCCGCATCAGATGGCTCCCGCATACTTTTCCTATGCGAACGTCCGGAGTCCATCGGTCTCGAATCCCTGGCTGCCGGATGGTGTGACCTGGTCGCCGAAGAATCCTTGATCGGCGAAGCTGGTAATATATCGGCGGTCACGCAGCCAAGGTGCGGTCGTGTGCGCTGACGAGAAGAGGAAGCCTTAGCAGTCTCAGCGGACTGCCTATACAACGGAGCGTCCCGAGCGACGGACGTATGCTCCGCTAGCGACACATTTTGTACCACAACATCTGGGGCCAGATGTTGTTGAACGAGAGAGGGGCCTCTCTCGCTTGCCGTCCGGATGGACCGGAACGAGCTATGAACCGAACTAAAAGGCTTCCTCCGTTCTCCCTCCGATCCGCCGTCACTGGGTGTGCATTAAGTTAATTTTATAGTGCTCGCATCACCCCAAAATTCCTTCTAGACCGCAACAGACGAACCCGGCTGCCGAACCATTCGGTGAATGGACGCTACACCGGGCGAGCTAGCGGACGTCAAAGGCCGTCGAACCTACTAGGGTCCTCTTAGGCAATTGGCGTATTACATGAGCACTTTTCCGCTAGCCCTTCATTAATTGTGACGACGGAGGCACACTGTTGGAAGACATCACAGATACATCACCCTAATCTTGATCGTCTGAAATAGAAATTGATAAAGTAGAGTGACCCTGCGGGGAAAGGACAGGAGTGTCCAAATCCCCAACAACATACCGTGACATACGCTTCCCATATTGTCATCGAAATCATACGATACAGAACAGGAGTTAATGCGAGTACACTGACCACATATAGAATCATAATAAAGTCAGAGGAAGACTTCCTCTTAAAACAATTGATCAATATCCTTTCAATGTGAAAAGAAAACAAGTCCTAGTACTCGCACTAACCCCTGGCAATCAAAATACATAATAATAATATGATCCATTAATATAGAAAAAATAATTGAAATCAAAATATTTTGAAAAAATATTTTTTCAGAACAGCCCAAGTTTCTGAAAAGTAACGTTGAGCCCTAATGGATCCCAAGCCTAAGTGTGGACAAAAATTTTAAAAATATTTTAAACAATTTATTCAACACTTATGAATAATAATAATGTATCTAGTTAAGATTAAAAACATAAAGATATTATTTTTTAGAAATCCCCCCCTCACACAGAGGGCTGTTGTAAATGTAAACAATGAGTGTAAAAACACTAAAATAAGACTCCAGGCACCCAGGCCCGAAATCAGTTACCAAAAATACACTATCTGATGCAAAACAGAGACTTCCAGGAAAGAAACTGCAGAACATCAGATGGTAGATGCAGAACACAACGCCTAACCACCCGTAGGTGAAGACGTAAACATGGGGAAAGAACAGAATTCATTCTGTTATTCAGCTAAAACTCCCAAGAAATTTTAGTAATAATAATTACAGAAACTATGCCAAAAGCATGGGAGAATAGCAAGGGGGAACTTAAAGGACAGGGAGAGAGGAAAACACTTGAAAAAACAGTGTAACTAAATAATCAGAATGACAACAAAATGGCTGCTGCCTTGAAAATAGGTAACTTAACATAATTTCATTAAAAAATTTTAAGTTACAGCCCTGATAATATTCTGTCACACATTCTTTTCCTCTCCTCCTTCTCTATCCTCCTTAGAATCACCATTTCACTAATATTTATGTGTCTGGCATCATTTAAACTGAGATTTAAAAGCACAAAGATCAGTCAGATGTTAACTGATGAAGGGCCAAACTTAGAATGATAAATGGCGCCAATTTCGGAACGTCCTTGACACTGCGCATGCGCAGTAGGGGCGAAGTGTGGAGGGCCTTTCAGGACATGTTTTCTTTAGTTTTAGATGCAAATTTTGGGGATTGGGGGGCAAAATTTGTGTTTGGCCCTATATTTTAAGAGTTAGCACCAGCTATGTCTGGGTCATTGGTACAGTATAAAAATATCAAGGGGTACATGCTTTCCATGACTGTCACGAAAAGTCTGCCTGTCAAGAGAGCTAATGTAAACACTGGGGACCATCTCAATACATTCCTCAATCATATCCACCAAAAATATCGCAAATGTGTCACAAGAAAATTTCACAATGATGTGTCAAATATTTGGTGCTTAGCAAACTTTGAGTAGTATATTTATGTTTTCATCAAATAGACAGTTGAGGCATTGCACTGTGACATCTGGTGAATGATTTCAGCGATAGTTGAGTGTCTGACAAGCACACATTCCATGCACCAAGCTGTAGAAGACATGGATGGTCAGTCAGAGAATTTACCACATTCAGTCCAAGACCTCAATACCTTGTAAATCCTCCTTGGTTCACAAGACAAGCAAGAATCCGACGTCGCATACTCCTCACCAAACATCCAATATCAGCTTGATTGATGTTATTCCATTCTTCTTGTAGTGCAGCGGCAAGTTCCTGGACATTGGTGGGGGCTGTTGGCATTGTCGTAGGCGCCTACCAAGCATATCCCAACATGCTCGATTGGTGAAAGGTCTGGACTTAGCCCTGGCCAAGGCAGTGTAGTGATGTTCTGCTCCTGAAGGAATTCTGTAGCAACATGGACTCTTGCACTGTCATCCTAGAAAATGAATCGACAGATGTGACATTGCGCAAATGGCACCACATGAGCCGATAACATGTTGTCTCGGTAGTACTGTCCTATTTCATGCCCTTGAATGACATGTAATACTGTTCTGCTTGTCATGGTTATGCCTTGCCACACCAGAACAGATCCACCAACAAAACGATCGTGCTGCCTAACAGTTACGTCATGGTATCGTTCATTCCGTCGCCGTCACACTCTGTTTCTGCAGTCATGGAAGTAGAGAGTGAACCTCGATTCATTGGAAAACATGATGTTGCCTCTCCGACAATTGTCCCAGCGCTGTCATGCTCCATACCAATTATGCCTTGCTGCGATGTGACATTCAGTCAAACGTGAAATTATTTGAGGTCATCAAGCATACAAATTCCCGCTGTGTAGGTGATTTCGGACAGTCTGACCACTGACTTGCACATCTATCGCTTGGTGCAGCTGCTGTCCAATTTCTGAGGCACTTTGATGGCAGTTACGTAATGCTGTGGTTCGGATGAAACGATCCTGGTAAGCAGTTGTAGCCCTTGGACAACCTGACCGGCGTCATCAACATTGCCTGTCTGATGGTAGCATGACCACAACCCGCTAATCACCAACTAAGTAATGTTGAGAATTTGAGCCACTGTAGTCTGTCTGTTGTCAGCTTCCAACATGCCAACAGCACTTAAATGTTTGTCATGTGTCAGTCTTCGCATACCTCAAAAGTTACATTTTGACCAAAAACAACTGATGAACGAGTTAGTTTATACCATGAAAAGAATGATGAGACCTCCGGAAAAGCCTATCCAGTACAAATGAAAATTTCAAAACGTACCCCACAGACTTTAACGCGGCACTCATGCAAAAACATGCATGAAATTTTCGTGGGCTAGTGACATTCACGATCCACACTTAACTTGGTAACATATTGATGTGTCCAATCACACGTATCCAATAACATTTTCCAAAAATATCAACATCAGTTTGGATATCCCCTACTTTTTTTGAATAGTATAATTAAAAAAATGCAGATAGGATCACCGATCCAATGTCGAGTTGTGACAGCACATAAGTGGGTTTAATCATTATCAACTCATCATCCGGAAACCAATTGTTTACAATTTACTATGTGAAGGGTCACTGTGACCTTGACCTTTGACCTAGTGATTCCAAAATAAATAGGGCTCTTTCTTGCACCAATGCCAACCTACCTATGAAGTTTCATGAACGTAGGTGAAACCACTGTCAAATTATCAACTGAAAACCAATTGTTTACAATTTATTATGTTCAAGGTCACTGTGACCTTGGCCTTTGACCTAGCGAGTCCAAAATAAATAGGGGTCTTCCACTCACCTAGGCAAACCTACCTATGAAGTTTCATAAACGTGGGTCAAGCCATTATCAAGTTATCGTCCGGAAACCAATTGTTTACGATTTACTATGTTGGAGGTCACTGTGACCTTGACCTTTCATCTAGCAAGTCCAAGATAAATAGGGTTCTTCCTCTCACTGATGCCAACCTACCTATGAAGTTTCATGAACGTGGGTCGAAAACGTTATCAAGTTATCATCCGGAAACCAATTGTTGACGTTTTACTATGTTGAAGGTCATTGTGACCTTCACCTTTCACCTAGCAAGTCCAAAATAAATAGGGTTCTTCCTCTCACTGATGCCAACCTACCTATGAAGTTTCATGGACGTGGGTCGAAACATTATCAAGTTATCATCCGGAAACCAATTGTTTTGATTTACCATGTTCAGGGTCACTGTGACCTTGACCTTTGACCTAGTGAGTCCAAAATAAATAGGGTTCTTCCTGTCACGAAGACCAACCTACATATGAAGTTTCATTAACGTGGGTTGAACCGTATTCAAGTTATCATCTGGAAACCAATTGTTTACAATTTACTATGTTCAAGGTCACTGTGACCTTGACCTTTGACCAAGCAAGCCCAAAATTAATAGGGTTCTTCCTCTCACCGATACCAACCTACCTATGAAGTTTCATGAACATGGGCTCAACCATTATCAAGTTACCATCTGGAAACCAATTGTGTACATTCCCGCCCACCCACCCAATCGCCTGACCATCCAACCGCCCTTCCACCTGCCATTCATCAAACTATAAGTCGAGTTTGACTTCGTCACGACTCAACTAAAAACAAATTTTGCTATTGTGTGCATAAGGTAAAGGATTAAAAAGAGCCAGTAACAAACCTCTACTAGATAACAAGATGTTCTGGGCAGGAAAATCCATCAGCAGCAGGTAAGGTGTTAAATGAATATATCACTTACAAAAGAACAAATTATTGCAAGGCATTTCTTAAATTCAAGAAATGTTCCAATCTTTTATACAACTTTATTTTTTTTTAAGAATGCATACCGGTAGTTCACACAAACTTTTTGTTAGCTTTGTATTTACTGACCTCCGACTTAGGTTTTTCACAACTTAACAACTATATGTTGGTTTTACAATGTGAGAGCAACCCCTCAAAAATATTTTTGAGGTGGTTAAATATCTAAAACTTGAACTAGAAAAACTTGTGGAGAATGAAAATTTTCAAAAACAAGATTCAAAGTTCCACTTCGGCTGTCGCTTCAGATGTGTAGAAATTGAAGAGGGAGGCTAAATTTTCGAGATTCTGATACAATACAAGAGGCCCCAGGGGGCCTGAGGGCGCTCACCTGACATGGTAGTCTAAATATCAAACCAAAATAAATCATACTGCATGCACTAATTTAAACATATGGGCTCCCATACTGAGCCCAAATATGGACCCAGGGAATTGATTTCAATAAACATGTGAACCAATCTTCCAAAGATGTTATATGTGAAATTTGAAAGCTTTTGGAGCAGTGGTTTGGGAGAAAAGTAGTCTTAAATGTTTTTCCCATTAACTACAGTGTAAAAAAAAAAGCTGACTCAGCACTTTTTCAAAGTCCCAGAAAAGTACCCCATGATAAAACCAGTAGCAATTTTTTTTTTTACCATTCCATTCTGTTGGTCCTAAGGAAGATTCACACCAAATAAGAATTCTCAGTGCCATGTAGTTTTGGAGATATGGGCGTTTTAATTTTTTCCTATTTTTAGCGTCTGCAGTTCCCATGGGGCGATGGGAAAAAAATTTGGGCATAAATTAAGTACTTATGACCCAATAAGCCCTCATATCAAATTTCGTCCAAATCTGCCTCTCTGTTTGGAAAACAGAAATTTTGGGAGGGGCAAAAATTCTTGCTCCTCCCATAACGATGGCAAATACAGCCCCTAGAACTTCTCTTGAACAAGTCTACACACCCAAAAGGAAGCTACACACCTAATATCAAGTCTCTGCTATTGCTGGTTCATGAGAAGAAGATTTTTTAAGATTTAGGCTCACTTTTTGGGCGTGGCCCTACCAAGGGGCAGGTCAACTTGATTTGAACAAAATTGAATTGACATATGATAAGGTACAAGCACAGCAAATTTTGTTGAATTTGGTCCAGCAGTTTGTTAGAAGTCGATAATGTAAAGTTAACGCCAGATGGACAGACGACGGACGGAAAGTGATTAGTAAAGCTCCCATTGAGCTTCGCTCAGGTGAGCTAATAATGATAGCAAGACATTTTCTAAGGTTATTATGTGCAATTTTATTTTTTTGAAGAGTGCACTGTTCATATGAATTTTTTGTTACCTTTGTATTTACCAACCTTCGATTTACACTTTTTTGCAACCATGTGGTGGTTTTACAAGGTGAGAACATTCCCTCAAAATTATTTTTGAGGTGATTCAATGTCAAAAACTTGAGCAGGAAAAGCTAGTTGAGAATAGAATCGTAATTTTCAAAAACAAGATTTGAGAATCGGCTTCAGCTGTTGTTTCAGATGTGAGGAAATTTGAGTGTGATGCTGAATTTTTAAGCAGCAGATCAAAACTGATCAAGATAGCAGATTTTTAAGCAGCGAAACAAACTGATCAAGATAGTGGATGCTTCACCTGGTGGCTGGGTAACTGTCCGGTAATATGAATCCAATCCATTTGTAAATGATTCTGAAGATGAAAGTAAAACATCAAAGCTGAGAACGGAGTACAATGCAAGAAAAACTTGAAAAAGTTCACAGGGCAACAGCATGTCTTCAATAAGTTTAGTTCTGTAAGTATTTCTCACCATTGTGATGTTGAGAGTGTTAATCCCTTACCCAATGCCCACGATATCAAAATTTGTTATTTTAATTGCAATTTCTTCAACGATTTCAAAAAAATTTCGACAAAACTATATCATGTGACCCCCCTCATTAGGAAAAGCTTGACAAGCTCGTTCCAATGAGGGGGTCACATGCTATGGTATTACAGAAACTTTTTTAAAACAATTTTTTTTAACTGCTCAGTTTGTAAATTACGTGGACAGATGCAGCCGATTTGTTAGGTAAAGGGTTCATGTGAATAAATCCTTGTTCATTTGTGCAACCTGTCAAGTTATTCCAGGAGTATAGTTTCTCAGGCATCAGAAGGGGATTCTGATTTCAGAGTGGATACTTCACCCCCTTCATTCACGAATGCCCTTTCAGCAGTGGCGGCAATAATCAATCCATGAAACTATGTTGTACAGAGTGCAAATGTAGTTTCTATTAGAGATATGTATTCTGAACCACATGATTACATTAACAGTTTTCCTGTAGACTTGTTGGAATGTGCAGAAGTAACCAGTTCCATCTGTTAAGACAGACTGGGGATAATATTTGCTTTGAAGAATCCATCAACAATTATGAAAAAATGCCGATAGGATCACCGATCCAATGTCGAGTTGTGACAGCACAGAAGTGGATTTAATCATTATCAACTTATCATCTGGAAACCAATTGTTTACAATTTACTATGTGAAGGATCACTGTGACCTTGACCTTTGACCTAGTGATTCCAAAATAAATAGGGCTCCTTCTTGCACCAATGCCAACCTACCTATGAAGTTTCATGAATGTGTGTCAAACCATTATCAAGTTATCATCCGGAAACCAATTGTTTACAATTTACTATGTTGAAGGTCACTGTGGCCTTGACCTTTCACCTAGCGAGTGAAAAATAAATAGGGTTCTTCCTCTCACTGATGCCAACTTATCTATGAAGTTTCATGAGCATGGGGTCAAACCATTATCAACTTATCGTCCGGAAACCAATTATTTTGATTTACTATGTTCAGGGTCACTGTGGCCTGACCTTTGACCTAGTGAGTCCAAAATAAATAGGGTTTTTCCTCTCAAGAAGGCCAACCTACATATGAATTTTCATGCATGTGGGTTGAACCACTATCAAGTTATCATCCGGAAATCAATTGTTTACAATTTACTATGTTCAAGGTCACTGTGACCTTGACCTTTGACCTAGCGAGTCCAAAATAAATAGGGTTCTTTCTCTCACCAATGCCAACCTACCTATGAAATTACATGAATGTGGGTAGAACCATTATCAAGTTATCGTCCGAAAACCAATTGTTTACGATGCTCGCCCGCTCGCCTGCCCGACCGCCATTCATCAAACTATAAGTCCAGGTTGACTTTGTCACAACTTGACTAAAAATTTCGAACATGATTTGGGAGGGTTATTAATTAACCCTTTTTTTGTCCTGATTTGGGGGTTTATAAAACACAAGAGGCCCCAAGGGGCCTTAACTGCTCAAATACTAAAATTTAAAAGAAGGATTTATAGTCATGTTCAGCATCTCCATGTTAGTATAGTTAATCTAATTTAGCTAACGGAGCGGGAATGGGGGAAGGATGGTCTGGGTGAACTGTTTTGTTTTTGTTTTGTTTTTTTTGTTTTTTTTTTTTGGGGGGGGTTGTGTATAATCACACAAACCCTTTCAAAACTAATTTTGAAGCAAAAAGAAGAAAAAATCAACCGTTGATCCCATCTACATCCTTCCCCCACAAACAAGGTTTTTTGCATAAAATCACATAAAAATCCTCCAAATCTTGTTCTCGAGCAAAAAATCTCTGTTTAGTGTAGGCACAGTTCATTTAAACAAATAGTAAACTCTACATTGGGTTCTGTGTTAAATTTCAAACCCCTCTGGTGCCTACCAAAATCAGTCAAGCATAACACCTTGAACAAACTTAAATCTAGGAATTATAGTAATGCTATATATCAAATATCAAAAGATTCTGCCTAGTGGATCTGAAGAAGATCTTTCAAGAGTATTCCTCATGCTGCACAAAGTTAAAATACGGGCTCCCGAAAAAATGTAGGTTGCCATAGGGATGCCAAATCTGAACACATAAACTTGATTTGAACAAACTGGAATCTGACCCCACTAAGGATACAGCAAACCGTACACCAAAAGATTCTGACTGGTAGATCTGAAGAAGAAGGTTTTTTAAAGAATATACCTTATATTTCACAAAGTTAAAATTTTGCCCTCCACAAGGAGGTCAAATGTGACCACAGGGACTTGATTTGCTTAACATCGAATCTGAACCTCCTAAGGATACAGGATATCAAATATCAAAAGATTCTGACTTGAAGATCTGAAGAAGAAGATTATTAATGAATATTCCTCATATTGCACTAAGTTAAAATCGAGTTCCAACAGGGATCCCAAATAACACCCCATGGACTTGATTTGAACAAACTTGAATCTCACCTCACTTGGGGTGCTACCTACTCAATATCAAAAGATTCTGACTGATGAATCTGAACAAAATCTTTAAAGGAAAATTCCTCATATTACTCAAAGTTATAATTTGGGCTCCCTCAAATATCAATTCAGGAATTTGATTTTAACAAACTTTAAGCTGACCCCCTCCTAAAAATGCAGTACACCAAATATCACAAGATAATGACTGGAAGATCTGAAGAAGAATATTTTTTAATAAATTTCCTCATATTGCACTAAGTTAAAATTCAGGTTTCAATGGGGAGCCCAAATATGAACCCAGGGACTTGATTTGAACAAACCTGAATCTGAACCTCCAAAAGAATTACAGCTTGTGTAAATGCAGGTATTGCGGTCTGGTTATTTCAGAGGCATGGCCATTGGGATTTGGGGAGTGCAAAGGAAGGGAAAATTTAAGATTTGATTGTGAAGAAATTGTCAGTATCTTTAACCCTTTACCCAGAGTAACGTCCAAAACCGGCCAGCGATATTCTCAAAAATCGCCAATTCATTTTCATTATTTTTTTATTTTACGTCTCAAAAACATAGGTTCAGACCCCTAGTTGGAACGGGCTCGTTCCAATGAGGGGTCATAACCTATGATTTTGAGACAAGAAATTAAAAAAATTAGTTATTCAAGAATTTTTTTTGCAAGTGTCATCTGCTTTTCATGTTAGGTAAAGGGTTAAATTTAAGCATATGAGACTTGGGGCTAATTATTAGTGATTGGATATTCATTTTGGAATTGCCTATGTGCTTTCTTTGTCACTATGTATCTGGCATCACATGTGGCCTCCAATGTGTGCTGTTGTGTTTGTGTTACAGCTTTGCAGGTGAATACAGTATAGCTGCCATGGAATGGTCACTTTCCATGGCTGGGCAGTAATATTAGATTCCAAACACTAATAATAGCAATAATCATCAAAAATTAAATCAATGAAGCATCAGGCTTTATTAATTAAAATTTTGCAGATGATGATTTTTATTACCTGGTAAACGGAAGCGTGGACATCACTGCCCACACGTGGATAATGAACAGTCCTCAGCGGCCGTACTGTAGGGAAAATATAATTTACACTATTTATTTATTGTTTACTGGTGTCTGAGGTTACATCTCTCTGCACAATGATTAATCGTGTCTGTAACATGTATATAGAGGCATTTACTCTATTATATCTTGTTTGACAGAGCTCTAACCAAGATATAATAGAATAAATGCTCAGTTTATCTCTGGAAAACATCCCTGTTAACTGTATACTCCTTTTAGTTGAATAATTTTCACTGGCAAAGTGTCTATTCAATTAACAGGGATCCTCTGTATTATTTATTTATTGGTGTAAAGGTCACATATTTATACACAATGGCTAATTGTAACCAAAAGATAGAGATAAAGACCTGTTCAGCCAATCGTTTATATGTTGCTCATTTTAGAGAACTTGCACCACAAGCATTGGCGACTGAATCCTATTTTACCAGTAAAACAGACCTTGCTTACCATAGTAAACAGGCACTGCTTTCCTTCCAGGGTTCCAGGGTTCACACAGAGATTTACTACGTTTCAACATGGTGAATTAGTTTGAATTTAAATTCCCCTTGGATCAGCATGGATGCAGAATTGATACAGAGCATGCTGGTATGCTGATAGGGTATTAGGAATAAATGGTTTAATCGTTCAATCGTTCTGCATGGGGATGCCATGAAGTTCACACAACCTTTTGTTAAATTACCAACCTTCAATTTACTTTTATTGAAATCGTTTTGCAATGTCAGAGCATTCTCTCAAAAATATCTTTGAGGTGGTTAAATTAAAAAAAACTTGAGCTGGAAGAACTAGTTAAGCAAATTCTGGCTGGACTGGTTTTTGAACTAATCCAGGGCATTCCTGAGTAGAACTCACAGACCAAATCAGGTAAACATTGGATAACATCTGTTCCAAGATATCATGCTGACAACACCAACAGACGGATGGATGGATATACCTACAGATGGACCCTGAAATGTTTTTTCTATTGTTAAAAAACACCCCCCCCCCCCACCCCCACCACTTAAGGACAAATGAATTACCACTTAAGGAAACAATACCCAGTACTTAAACAATAGAATTTCTTTTTTATTAAGTTTGCATTGGTTATAAAAAAGAGCATGCGGCAGCCAAAATGACCATGCGGGAGGGCCTGAGAAACAGATTATTAACTTTTTTAGGCCTAATTGCCAATTTTCAATATTGGTCTGGGGAGTAGGTTGTAAATGTGAACTAACATACTGGCTGAGTTAACTGCAACCTTTATTTTGCCATTAGATCAGCTGGTATGGTAGCAGAGCATTTAAGGTTAGGTGATTGGGTGCCAGAGACCAGAGATCAACTCTCATTAGAGGCAACTTCAGAAAACTGTAGAGTTTTCAGTTCAGTGCCTTGGAACTAGCACAATTCCTGGTTGAATTCTTGCTTGTTTAAAAACAAACACCATTAATCAATAATAAACGGAGCAGATATGATTTTCATTTCAGTCATTAGAAAGGATACAGAATATTTTAATGGCTTCCATATGGCCCTTAATTGTGTGTGAACTTCCTTTTTTCAATGTTTTGACCCATTAATTTTTTTTAATGCCCACTTAATTAGTGACCCTTTAAGGTCAATTAAATGGGATGTTAATTTTTAACAAGAAGGATGCCAACGCCCTATAGCTCACCAACATTCCTCTTTGATAGTAACTTTGGCAAACACTGTATCAAACAGGCTCATAACATGTGACAAAGCTTACCTAAACACAACCTCTTAAAAGTAAAACACAGAAACTGACATAAACACTAAGTTAAGCATGAAATTCTGAGCTAAACAGAAAACTAAACGCAACTAAAAATGTCCAAAAAAAATGTTTAAAATGCAGGGTATGAGGGGTTAATCATGGAACAATGATACTGAGGAACATGTATGATGAATATAAGTGTCATGGGAAGAGAAGGAGCACAGCAGCTGACATAAACACTAAGTTAAACATGAAATTCTGAGCTAAACAGAAAACTAAACGCAACTAAAAATGTCAAGAAAAATGTTTAAAATGCAGGGTATGAGGGGTTAATCATGGAACAATGATACTGAGGAACATGTATGAGGAATATAAGTGCCATGGGAAGAAAAGGAGCACAGCAGCTGACCTAAACACTTAGTTAAACATGAAATTCTGAGCTAAACAGAAAACTAAACACAACTAAAAATGTCAAGAAAAATGTTTAAAATGCAGGGTATGAGGGGTTAATCATGGAAAAATGATACTGAGGAACATGTATGATGAATATAAGTGCCATGGGAAGAGAAGGAGCACAGCAGCTGACCTAAACATCAAGTTAAACATGAAATTCCGAGCTAAACAGAAAACTAAACGCAACTAAAAATGTAAAGAAAAATGATTAAAATGCAGGGTATGAGGAGTTAATAATGGAACAATGATACTGAGGAACATGTATGATGAATATAAGTGCCATTGGAAGAGAAGGAGCACAGTAGCTAACCTAAACACTTAGTTGAACATGAAATTCTGAGCTAAACAGAAAACTAAACGCAACTAAAAAAGTCAAGAAAAATGTCTAAAATGTAGGGTATGAGGGGTTAAATCATGGTAAAATGATAATAATCATCATATAGCAGCATTATAAAAGCCATGATATGGAAATAGGGCGAATAAGTGACCTAAACAGAAACTTTAACATTATTGGACACGTACGCTGACGCCGACACCGACCGATCGAGCCATTCCATAAGCTCACACAACTAAAGTTGGTGAGCTAATAAAAACCATTAATATGTGGCTGAACATCCCATAAACTTATATTCATAAACAATGGCACCAAGGGCATTAAATTAAAACCACCCAATTACGTTTAGTGAGTATTAGCATGGATCATTAATGGATATTAAATGACATTTTTAATTGGAAATTTAATGGGTTCAAAAAAGTCTCATGCCCATGAAAGGGGTACTCATTAGTGGGGTACTGCTGTTAATTTTTATGGACTTTTAATTTTTTTTATTGGAAAAAAATGAGCCTTCTAATGGCTACTTTAAGGGTAGTTTAATGACCAGATGTGCCACAGTGAAGATCTGTCAACTGAATCAAATTTTATGGACTGAACAAAATTAGAAAACCCAAATGGTCTGTTACCTTGATTTTGGTGTTATTACCTTGAGTGCAAGTTACAACAAACCCCCGAGTCATAAGTGATCTTTGTATGAAGTAGAAACAAGATCTGTCCACTGAATAATTTTTTATGGAGGCAGCAGATAGAACAGATGGATGGATGGATGGATGGATGGATGGATGGATGGTTGGATGGAATGGTTACTATATGCTTCCTGGAATTTATTACATTATTTCGGATTATTTGGTACACTTGGAGAAGGAAAGACTTATCTCTTGTTTAATTTCTCACCCTGAAGAAGCCATGCATTGTTGTGAACTAGTTTTTCAATATCAACATCCAAGTGACCTGATCCAGTGAAAAAGATTGTCAGAATATGTTTCCCATTTAAGATAAGAG
The DNA here is from genome assembly GCA_031216915.1 of Pictodentalium vernedei. Classification (NCBI taxonomy): domain Eukaryota; kingdom Metazoa; phylum Mollusca; class Scaphopoda; order Dentaliida; family Dentaliidae; genus Pictodentalium; species Pictodentalium vernedei. The sequence goes on along the minus strand of CM062297.1, from coordinate 235,425,559 downwards.
CTAAACGTGAAGAATGTTATTTTGGGGGGTGGGTGGTCCATGAGGGGGAATACCTTTTACTACACATCCATTAAACTTTAAACCCTTGTATTCAACGGAATCGCTGCTATGATATAAATGATTCTGTATTCAACGGGTGATATACAAGCCGGAACTTTTTTACCGCACCGTTTAGTTGCGTTTCGAAAAGTTTCCAAATTTCGTTATACAATCATCGACCGTCTGTCGCATAGTGTGAAAATGAAAATGTCCAAAGCAAAATAAAGTCGGTTCACAAAAAATTAGACAAAAATGAGATAATACTTTTAAAAATCCCAATCATTTCCAACCGGAACATTAACCCAGTCTCGTGGCTGTCTCGTTTTGTGGATCCCATTATATCTAAATTGATCAACTTTATTTCGGTAAATCTTCGCACATCTTGACATGCTTCGAACTTCTTTTAAAAACGTTTCTCCCAGCTGTTTTGGAAATCTGCACATATTTGTACTTATATTTTTACGAACAATAATAGCCACCAAATGGTTAGGCGTGAATGGGCACCAGCCCATTCACGCCTAACCATTTGGTGGCTATTACTGTTAGTAAACAGCGATGCGAATTTCAACAAACACTGGTTTTGAAAAGGTTGTTTTGATTTTTTATCGATCCCTTGGATCAGTACAGCTTCAGTCAAAACAAACTCTTCACCTTTGGGTTTAAACACTGGAATTAAAATTTGTTCATTTAAGTTAATTTTAATGCATGGGTTGTGTAATAAACACAGAACGCGATGTGTGTTTGAATCGGTGGGTGTTTTACATAACTCGTTGAAATGGCATAATCATATTTCGCTCGAGCCGTAAATATGACTACCCCATTCCAACTCGTTATGTAAAACACGGCTCGAGCGAAATATGATTACGCCATTCCAACTCGTTATGTAAAACATGGCTTGAGCGAAATATGATTACGCCATTCCAACGAGTTATGTAAAACACCCACCGATTCAAACACACATCGCATTCTGTCTATTTATTAAACATCAGTGATAAAGGAAATGAATTTCCCACATATTACTACAAGTATAAAGAATAAAAGAAGACATGAGCTTTCTAGAATGATTTCCAACTGTACACTAGATATATAATATGTACCTTTGTTATCAACAGAATCTTGTTTCTGTATAGTTCTCTGTACTAACTTGTATTCATGTTCTCTTGCTAAACAAAAAAATATATCAATAAACAGACTGCTCCAAACTCATAAGCTATCCCTGTCACAATGAAAATTTATTCATCCTATGATATGTTAATATTTTCGTTGAACTAAAAAATGTAAACCATCAGTTTACTCACTAACTCATAGTTTAAACAAACACTAAGGCCTCTAATATTGTTCTGTACAGTAAAACCTGTTTCGAGAGATCACTGTTGTGAGAGACCATCTGTCTTGAGAGCCAACTGTGACCGTGCGCCTTTTGGTTGTTTTACTCTGTAATGGACCAGCGAATCAGAGACCACCTGCTTTGAGAGATCGCTTTTGCCTGGCAAAAATGCTGGTCTCACAAGACAGGTTCTACTGAATACTGATCTCAGAAGTTCATTCAGGAATTGTGATTACAGAGACACTTACCCAATCTCAGAAGAAGTCAATATTCGGTGGGATAAACAGAACATGTCTACTTTGAGTTTTGAGAGAGAATCAGTAGCATTGAATGGTTAATGATCCTCTTTAATTAATTGGTCTTTATCACACACCTATCACTTTTCCACCAGTTCCACATTTACAAATCTATACAGAACACATGTTCCATACGGATTTCCATTGACGGACTATTTTTTCCACCTGACATCATGGATCCATCAGAAGAACAAAACTCATCCTATTTTCATAATCGACCAATCGAAACCTCACATTTGGACCAGTATCAATTTGGAAGCTCCTGTGTAAGCTGGTAAATCAAATGTCGACTGGAATATGATTTTGTTCAAATCCACAAAATTAATGAAATTAAAACTTATTATATAAATGGGGAGTGATTTTATAACATTCAAGTTCTGACTTTCAATTGAACATCTCTCAGATAACAGCAGCTAATTTCTTAAAAATACAAATAAATAACCTATTTGGTCACAATTTTCATTTATATTCTTCCGTTTACGCCACAGAACAGAACTCATGCCATCATGGAAGGATGGAGCTCAAGGCTGTGCCTCTTGTTCTATATTTCCACACTGGCAATCCTGCTATATCGATGAATGCATTCACACATCGTGACATTCTGTGTATATACTGTATCTTTCCTTTGTTGATGACTGACTTTTCTTCATTGAAAAATTCATGTTTCCCTGTTTGAGTTAAGGATAACGAGACTTACCTTTCAATTTACTTTGCAATCTTGATACTTCCTTCTCAAGATCTGTAATTTTCTTTTGTTGTGATTTCTTCCATTTGTCTTTCTCTTGAACTAAGCTTGCAACATCATATCGACTCTGTTTGAGTTCCTTGAAGAGATTCTCCTTTTCCTGCTTTAACACATCCACTTCCTGTTCTTTCATATGAACTACTTCAGTCATATTCACTTTCTCAGTTTCTACTTCCTTTACTTTCTTGTCCTTCAATTTTAAAGCTTTGTTTACTTTTTCATGATTTAATCTTAACTCTTCCAGTTGTGTAGTTTTCTCATTCAAGGTTCTCAGTAGCTTATCTTTTTCTTCCCTAACCACTTCATTTGTTTTTGTATTTGCTTCTACAATATTTGACATACTTTGTGACTGCTGTTTGAGTAATTCAAAGTTTTTATTTTTTTCTTCAAGTTGAAAGAACAATTTTTCCTTCTGTGTTTTAACATCAACAAGTTCATTGTTTCTTTGTTCTAATACTTCAAAATAACGATTCCTCTCTTGTGAAAGTTTTTCATTTTCATTAGTTTTTCCTGTTAACAAATTACTAACATGTTTTTTTTCACCTTCACACACATTAATTTCTAATTTAACAGACTCATATTTTTCTGTGTATTCACGTAACTGTTGTTTAAATGAATTAACTTCTTTCTGAGACAGTTCCAGATCCATGCTTACTCTGTTACATCTCTCAGTTACAGAACTCAGCTGCGCTGTTAAATTATTTATTTGTTCTACATGTCGATCTCTTTCATACCTCTCAGTGGTGGCAACCTGTAATTAAAGTCAGTACATCAGGTTGTTCGACATAGAACAAATATACTGTTACCCAGTAAAGATATGTTACTGGCTCGTTAATAAAATAAATTCCTGCACATAGGATAACTGCTCTTAACCCTAAAGTCCCCTCACAAGTCACAAGGATCCCTCATACCAAATTTCATTGAAATCCATCCACTCACTGCTGAGATATCACTGTGGATAGACAGATGGGTGGATGGATGGACAGATGGATGGATGTATGAATGGACAGATGAACAAACAATCAAAGTAGCGACTAAAATTTTTCGCCGAGCATAAAAACTGGTCTGTTAACCCTTTACCTAACATAACTTGGAAACAACACTTATACAAATATTTCTTAGATAACTCAAAATTTTTTAATTTCTGCCTAAAAATGTAGTTTATGACCATTCATTTGAAGAAGCCTGACAATCCCCTTTCAGTGAGAGGCCAAAAACTATACTCTAGGCAATAATGAAAAAAAGTAAAATATTTACAATGGTGATTTCTGTGAATAGCATTGGCCCAATATGGCCATTACGTTGTCTTTGTTGATTTTTTTTTTTAAGCTTATTTGTTTTACAAGGATTGGCGAGCAAGTTATGCAACTAATATTAATGCCTCTCCTTGGTCCAATAGTGCAGCTGTGTGGGATGACCTTTGTAGCGGCAACTTTGTGGCCTCTCTCTTATCGAATACTATGAAGGGATCTTTAGCCTACACAGTGTGTCTCTCCAAACACAGAGGACAGACATTTTACAGTCCCTCCCGATAGGATGACATGCTGTGACACCTTGAGAACTTTCCCCGACCAAGGATCGATCCCGGGAGCTCTAGCATGAGACCAGTGCAGTTACCCACTCGGCCACCACTCTCTGGTTATTGTTTCTGGGGGGTTAGTGGCACTTTCAACAACTAGGGTGACATCCTGTCAGACAGTTTTGTGAGTGGAGGAACCCTGAGAGAACCACTGGGCAGTGGAAGCACTATTCTCATATGGTTAAGCCTTAAAGTAGCTTGTTCCAGTGGACAAAGACTATTAAATTATGAAGCATTTTAATGGAGTTTTTTTTATTGCAAATGATTTAACCCCCTGCACAGAGGTGTTAAAATTTAAAGTAGAAAATTGTTTCTCAAAATGCAGCTAGGAATTTAACAGTTCAATCTTGTTTAACAGAGCTCACAGAACTCTGTGAACCCTTTAGGGCCCAATTCCAACTTTTATCACTTTTTACTAAAACAGAACAGGTGCCCCAATATGCTGCATCTGTGTTAACTGCCAACTTACATTCTATGTACCTTAGTAGTTGTTTTAGGCAAGCCTTGGCTGCCCATATAGGTAGCCAAGACTTGCCTAAAAACAACTCCAAAGCCACAGCATGTAGTGTAGTTAAATTGTATAAAAATCTCCAGGCCCTTAATGGTTAAACAAGATGGAATTGGTTGAATTCCTACTTGCATTGTGGGAAATTTTTGCAGGTCAACATTTTTATATTTCAACATCAGTTTGTTGAGGGTTAATATTTATTCAAAAAGTTAAAAAATTTATAGTAATTTATATATTTTTTATACTTACCAATGACCCAGACATAGCTGCTGGTGCTAACTCTTAAAATATAGGGCCAAACACAAATTTTGCCCCCCAATCCCTAAAATTTGCATCTAAAACTAAAGAAAACATGTCCTGAAAGGTCCTCCACACTTCGCCCCTACTGCGCATGCGCAGTGTCAAGGACGTTCCGAAATTGGCGCCATTAATCATTCTAATAACCAGTGCCTGGTAAGCGCTATGTACTCAGCGGGGAGGCAAGAGTTCCCAACTCCTGGGAGGGCCATCCCCGTCTGGGTCATTGGTAAGTATAAAAAATATATAAATTACTATAAATTTTTTAACATTTTTATACTGTACCAATGACCCAGACATAGCTGAATAGTAAAAAGGCTGGAGGGCCAAGGACATAGAGCAAAATGGAATACGCTCAATAAAATAAAATAGAGTCATCCCCTGTAGGGAAAAGAAGTAATAGGCCTTACATGTATCTTTCTTATTTTATGTTAAATTAGAAAGATACAACACCTTCCAAAATTGAGCTTCATACATCCATGTACTCTATTAATATCCAATATAATCCTTATACTAATAATTTTTAAAGTAAGCCAATAAATAAAGTAAGTCTAGAGAATAGAGACTCTAATACTCCTAAAAGTGTCTGAGGATTGCATAATCATGTCCGTTGACATATGCAATATTCAAAAGCTATACTTTAAAAACTAAGACTTGAATGAATTTTAAAAACCTAAACTTCTCACTAAACAACCATCCCAATAACAGCTCAGAATTACTAACTCCGGAGGAGGTATCCCCTTGTTTTCATAGTAAAACAGGTGACCCAAGGGAACACCCTCCCCCCCCCCCCTTTTTCTTGCCCTGGGTCAAATAGCCCAGAGCGAAGAGGGCAGCCGAACGAGACACTGCCGAAACAGACAGCCTACCTAGCTATAGTAGCAACTGTTAAGTGAATGACATTCTGAGCAGTAGATAATAGACCTAACAATAGAGGCCTCCAGAAATGGACTCGATATTTCTGAGATAAAATTCATGAATGTGGATGGCTGTGCGCAATGAGCGGCCTTCAAAAATCTATAATAGCGACACTATTAATGTAAGCCCAAGAAGTAGAAGAACTCTTACTTCATGAGCCGAAATCTTAAGCACAACTGCTAAGTCAATGATATACTATAAGCAGTACCGATAGTTAATAGAATCCATTAACAATAAAATGGAGCGTAACGTCCTTCTACTAGACATCAAAGACAGAAGAAGCTTACGCCCATAGTAATAAACAGAAATCTGTTTATAAATACATAAACTGTACCCGGAAAGAGTAAAGGCCTATGCCCATACGAAGACGGAAGGACCTTAAAATAATAGGTTCCGGATAATAGGAGCCTAACTCTTATGCAACAATCCAACCTAAATAGTAACGGAAGTATTGATTCCGAAACTATGAAAGTGAAAATCATCCATCGATAGTGCATGAAACTCACTGACTCTACAGTAAAAGAGAAACCAACAGAATTACTGTCTAAAAGGTCAGAATTTGAAAACTACTGTTTCCAGAGGCTCAAATGATTACTTAGCTAAATAAGAACCGAAGTTAAAATCCGTATAGGAATTTAATCTAAAGATTCTAAGTCTATTTATCAAAAAGTTACTAACTGACTTAGATAAAGAGACAAAAGACTCAATTGTAAACTATCGTAGAGTGCATAGGTATGAGGTAACATAAACCTATAACCTAAATAATAACAGGCTGCAGTAGATCTTGTGAAACAAGTATACTAAAAAATAGCAATGAGTAGTATGGAGGGATCAACAATATGAACATAATGATCCCTACACCACGACGGAAGAGCCTCCACTTTAGCCGCATAGAATAGCGAAGAAGAGGATCTCCTATAGTAAGAAATCGCGTCCAAAGCTCGTCCAGTACAGTGCTTACAATGCAATACGGACCACACAACGGAATACATGAAGGTTGCGACCTTGCAGGTTGTGATAAAGATGACACGATTTACCCAGTGAAAAAGATCCTCACATAGAGGAAGATTTCACGTTAAAACCCACAGTAGACAAGAGAGAAAATTACTCATGATCTCTGTGAAGATAGAGATGCTATCAACAGAAATGTATTGTGGTTGTTTATCTTAGCAATACCTGCTGAAACAACAGCGCCGGAGGATACGCGTATCCTATCATTCCGTCCTATAGATCAATAGAGCGTTAAGAATATTAACTCAGAGATCTGGACAAGCCAACACATACGTCTGCAATTGATTAGCAAGCTGTGTCATAAATAAATCATCATTGGGCGCTCCCATAGATAGCAAATCTGATTGAATACTTGTTTGTTGAGAGTCCATTCTGACAGCAACAAGCGACCCGTAAGAGAACGGGAGTCCGATAAAACAATCAGACGACCCGGAATATGACGGACCAAAACTGAACTTGGTGTACTATAACCAACAGACGGATTCTTTCCATTAAATTGAATAACGGAAACGAAAGAGTGCTTCCCTGGTTCCGGAGATACGCCACTACTGTCGAATTAAAGGACAGGAATTTGGGCATGCGTTTCTGAATAATGTTCATGCAATGACATAAAGCAAGCCTAAAAAACATTATTCCGCAGAAGAAAACTGATTGCTAAAAGACTGCGGAACCCAAAGACCCTGGCACTTCGAATCCGTAGGGATCAGTATTATATCCCAATCTGTATGACTGGCAACCGTCATAACAGCCACACTCGGGTCCGGCAACTGCGGCGGCACTCTCTGAGTCAACCACCGAATGTTTGCCCCAGTCTGAATCTCTTGTAACACTAGATAGACAAGAGAACGTGTAAATCGAGCAATTCATGGATTGCCGAAAAGTTGCCGTCGCAGAGAAGCTCCTCCGAGAACGAAGCGACTCTGAGAGAGTTCTTAACCTTACTATCCACGCGAGTGGATGTAGCTAGGGCTGCGTCACGTCTAACTAACTCCAATCAGCCACTGAAGGGCGGAGTTATACGTGAACAAACTACTGCCCTCAAAAGAAATTACATTGAGAATAATATCCCGTAAATTTTTTCTTGAAGACGTAATGATAACGCCTCAGTAAGGTGGATTACGTATAATAAAGCGTCTAAGTTAAGTCTACTATACATAATGTCGTTCCCAACATTGAAATTGGAAAAGACATAAACGGCGAAAAAGAATATATGCAGTTTTTAATCACACCGTCTAGACGCATATGAACTCTCGGTATGCCCTGCTCTGCCAAAATAAACTATTTGTATAAATGATAAAATGGCAGAAATGAGCAACGCGGACAAGAAACTAAACTATCATGCTTAGTAGCAGGCTTGTATATATATATATAGCGTCGAAAAATAAAACACATGTTGTAATGACAATATTGGACTACGTCGGTAAGTCAGGGACAATGTCCCCGAACCGATCGAAAAATCCGAGTCCAATGACGCTATAAGTCTCTTATCCAAGATCGCAGCAATGAAGTCCGAAATAATAATCACTGGAAGATAATGCCAAAAGATATGAAAGGCATCTTCCGATACAACTAAAGGGAAAACTCGAAATCTTTCGAATCCCTTTCGCCATCCTGTCGGACCCTATAAAGCGTTCGGTCGTCCGTACCTGATGCAACCGCGGACCGCACCGACCCAGCGCCGTCGGATAATTCCTGATTCGACCGAGAAACTGTCAATTGCTGGGATGCTGCGAAACAACTGTGCTAACTCGGATAGCACGTCCGTCACTGAGGCCTGAGGAGAAGCGGTCTTACGATGCATTGCCGCTGGAAGCTCCGTGATCGCTACCCCGTGCATACTACCAATATGCGAGCGAACGGAGTGTATAGGCCTCGTGTCCCTTGGCTACCGGATGGCGCGACCTATTCGCCGTGGAATCACTGAATGCCGAAACTGATCGGATACTCGAGGTCACGTAGCCAATGTGCGGTCGTGTGCCCTGCTGTGAGGATGAGGAAGCATTAAAGACAGTCTCTCGGACTGTCAATATAACGGAGCGTCCCGACCAACGGACATATGCTCCGAATGTAAAATATCTGAACCACAACATGCGGTCCCCTATGTTGTTGGGCGAGAGAGGGACCTCTCTCGCTCACAGCCCGGACGGACCTGGACCAGCCAGGAACCGGACTAACAGGCTTCCTCCGATCTGTCCTCAATCTGCTGTCACTGGGTGAGTACTAAAGTAATTAAAGTGCTCGCATCACCCAAATCTCCTTCCTAGACCGCAACGGACGAACCCGGCAGCCGAACCATTCGATGAATGTACGCTACACCGGGTGAGCTAGCGAATGTCACTCCGTAGGCGATAGACATATTCCATGAGCACTTATTGCCGCTAACTCTTCATTAACTATGACGACAGAGGCACACTTTTGAAAGACATCTCCATAACTCTTCGAACAAGAAACCAGAAATGCTTGGTTAGCAAGCATAAAATAATAATATATATAGCGTCGTTCAATAATTCAAAAGTTTGTGTGACATTATTGGACTATGTCGGAACTGAGGGACGATGTCCCTGAACCGAACCAAAAATTTCTAAGTCCACCGACGCTATCAGTTTCTTATCCGGCATCGCAGCATTCTGGTCCGACGAAAGAAGCTGTAGAAGACCAAGTCAGATGACATACACAACAGCATATGTTGTTCCAAAAGGGAAAGCTCGAAATCCTCCGAATCCCTTTCGGTATCCCGTCGGACCGGATGAAACTTTCGGACGTCCATACCCGCTTCCGCGGAGCGTCCCGACCCAGCATCGTCGGATAAAATATATGCGACAGATTCAGTTGATGCTGGGATGCTGCGATAAACTGTGCTATTAAGGAAAGCACGTCCGTTCCCGAGGCCTGTGCAGTAGCGGTCTTACGATGCATTGCCGCCGGAAGCTCCGTGTACGTTGACTCCCGCACACTTCCTATGTGAACATCCGGAGTCTGCAGGCCTCGTGTCCCTGGCTACCGGATGGTGTGACCTGGTCGCCGAAGAATCCTTGATCGGCGAAGCTGGTAATATATCGGCCGTCACGCAGCCAAGGTGCGGTCGTGTGCGCTGACGAGAAGAGGAAGCCTTAGCAGTCTCAGCGGACTGCCTATACAACGGAGCGTCCCGAGCGACGGACGTATGCTCCGCTTACGACACATTTTGTACCACAACATCTGGGGCCAGATGTTGTTGAACGAGAGAGGGGCCTCTCTCGCTTGCCGTCCGGATGGACCGGAACGAGCTATGAACCGGACTAAAAGGCTTCCTGCGTTCTCCCTCCGATCCGCCGTCACTGGGTGTGCATTAGGTTAGTTTATAGTGCTCGCATCACCCCAAAATTCCTTCTAGACCACAACGGACGAACCCGGCTGCCGAACCATTCGGTGAATGGACGCTACACCGGGCGAGCTAGCGGACGTCAAAGGCCGTCGAACCTACTAGGGTCCTCTTAGGCAATTGGCGTATTTACATGAGCACTTTTCCGCTAGCCCTTCATTAATTGTGACGACGGAGGCACACTGTTGGAAGACATCACAGATACATCACCCTAATCTTGATCGTCTGAAATAGAAATTGATAAAGTAGAGTGACCCTGCGGGGAAAGGACCGGAGTGTCCAAATCCCCAACAACATACCGTGACATACGCTTCCCATATTGTCATCGAAATCATACGATACAGAACAGGAGTTAATGCGAGTACACTGACCACATATAGAATGATAATAAAGTCAGAGGAAGACTTCCTCTTAAAACAATTGATCAATATCCTTTCAATGTGAAAAGAAAACAAATCCTGGTACTCGCACTAACCCCTGGCAATCAAAATACATAATAATAATATGATCCATTGATATAGAAAAAATAATTGAAATCAAAATATTTTGAAAACATATTTTTTTTTAGAACAGCCCAAGTTTCTGAAAAGTAACGTTGAGCCCCAATGGATCCCAAGCCTAAGTGTGGACAAAAATTTTAAAAATATTTTAAACAATTTATTCAACACTTACGAACAATAATAATGTATCTAGTTATGATTAAAATAACATCAAGATATTATTTTTTAGAAATCCCCCCCTCACACAGAGGGCTGTTGAAAATGTAAACAATGAGTGTAAAAACACTAAAATAAGACTCCAGGCACCCAGGCCCGAAATCAGTTACCAAAATACACTATCTGATGCAAAACAGAGACTTCCAGGGAAGAAACTGCAGAACATCAGATGGTAGATGCAGAACACAACGCCTAACCACCCCTAGGTGAAGACGTAAACATGGGGAAAGAACAGAATTCATTCTGTTATTCAGCTAAAACTCCCAAGAAAATTTAGTAATAATAATTACAAAAACTATGCCAAAAGCATGGGAGAATAGCAAGGGGGAACTTAAAGGACAGGGAGAGAGGAAAACACTTAAAAAAACAGTGTAACTAAATAATCAGAATGACAACAAAATGGCTGCTGCCTTGAAAATAGGTAACTTAACATAATTTCATTAAAAAATTTTAAGTTACAGCCCTGATAATATTCTGTCACACATTCTTTTCCTCTCCTCCTTCTCTATCCTCCTTAGAATCACCATTTCACTAATATTTATGTGTCTGGCATCATTTAAACTGAGATTTATAAGCACAAAGATCAGTCAGATGTTAACTGATGAAGGGCCAAACTTAGAATGATTAATGGCGCCAATTTCGGAACGTCCTTGACACTGCGCATGCGCAGTAGGGGCGAAGTGTGGAGGGCCTTTCAGGACATGTTTTCTTTAGTTTTAGATGCAAATTTTGGGGATTGGGGGGGCAAAATTTGTGTTTGGCCCTATATTTTAAGAGTTAGCACCAGCAGCTATGTCTGGGTCATTGGTACAGTATAAAAATATTAATTTCTATACTTTTTCAATACCCTCAAGGCTTGACTGACATTCGTTCCATTCTTTTCAAGACCTTTTCCAGACTGTCACAAATATCCAAACTTTTAAAAAAATTTCAAAACAACAGACGAATCATCAATGTGATTTGACAGTTTACCCCAAAACTGCATGCTGGGGCACCTGTCTTTTGCTTTGAAAAGTGTCCAAAGTTGGAATTTGGCCCGTAAGGGTTAAGCTCTATCACTGAAGAGTCATCAATTACATTTTTCGATCAAAAAAGCAAAATATTCAGTAATTTGGGAATAAAAACTACAAACACTTTCTCCAAGTTATATGGTGTGAAGGCTAAAGAAAAAAATAATGAAGTGAAATTTGTTTGTGGACACTTTTTCGTTGACTGTACATCTGCATTCGACAATCTTCAACAAATCCTGACAGAATCAGGAAAATTAAGTTTAATTACCCTCTCTTTTAACTGACTGTTGCATTCTTGTTTGATGATCTCTAACATCTTTTCTAATCTTTCTATGTCTTTGTTTTTTTCTTCACATTTTCTTTCCATATCTGTGCACTTAAATTTCATTTCTTCTTCCCTCTCCCAGTGCTTCCTGCATGCTTCCTTCTCTGTACTGAGATCACTTTCCAGTTTGGATCTAATGTCCTAAAAACATATACTGTGTAACAGTAATGCCTATAAAACAAATTTCTTGTTTCTCAGGCAATTTTTCCTCAATTTTAGGATGAGGAGGGAGTCTTTTTATTATTCACAAAACAGTTATCAAAATGGTTGGAATTTAACTACTTACACTATTATGTGGCAAACTAATGTTTTCAGCAGTGAAAATTTCCCATAATGTCGATGAAAATTTAACCTACTATACCTTGTTTGACAGAGAAACAAGTTGGTTAAATTTTTGTCCTACAAGTGGAAAATAGTATCATAGAAGAGATTTCCAGGTGAAAAATAAGGTGATGAGGCAGATTTTCTATGACAAGGGTGGTGCCTGAGAAACAGGATTTTTTTTAATAGCCTGAACTTTATCTGGTCAAAAGAAAGGCAAACACAGACACAACTGTAAACTCAAGTATCCTTTTAAAACTCCTTATCAACTAAAAGGCTTAACTCTTGACCTGCTAAGTATCCTTCAAACTATTTTTTAGAAAATCTATTCATGGCTGCTAGATTTGATGAAAAGTCCATAAAAAATTAACTGTTCAAGAGACTGATTCAACTATGAGGACAAGTTTTTTTCAAAGTGCTCATATTATGCACTTAATTCTAGTGGCAAGATATTTCCTGTCCTAGTCAGGAATTTCAGCAAGTAGAATGCAAGAAAAGTCAAAGTGACCGGTCTAAATAATTTTTTCTGCCATCACATTTTGACAGAACAGTTAACAGATTATTTGGTTCAGTTAAAGGGTTGAACACAAGAAAAAAATAAAAGTACTAAATGGAATTCCAGAACTACAGCCTTAAACCAGCCAGACTACACCAGACAGGACAGCCTAAAAAGGAACACAAACAAAGACTCCGAAAAAAATATGTTCTTGGAAAAACACCCTGAACCCAATTATTTATTTACTTATCGGGGTTTAACCACATTTTCGACAGCCAGGGTCACCTTATGTTGGAGAGTTTTGCCAAAATACCTGGAGAGAACCACTAAGAAATGGCAAGCAACTGTCAGGCTCCCCAACATACTAACTCACACAAGCAGAGTTAGCATTGGTTGAAGACAAGTGCACTATCGACGTGCAGAATGCCTTAGTACACAATGCCACCTTGGCCCCACATGAGCAATCAGGATTAAGTGTCTTGCTCAAGAACACAACCGCAGGTGGGGTTCAAACCAAGGACCTCTCGGCTTGCAGCCTGCATCTCTACCTCCTGAACCACCACGCTCCCCTGAAGCCAATTAAACGGCTCAATAGTACTGAATACTTTGGGGGCATCAAAAACAAAAAAGATTAGCCTGTTGGAAAGCACTTTAACACACTGGGAAAGACCACCAACAGTCTGGATTTCCACATTATTGACAGACTACGGAGTGAAAACCTTACATCCATATGGGTTGAGCAGGCTCAACACTTTCCGATTTTTTTATCTATTGTAAGTTCTACAACCTTCAGCTTGCTCCTGTGATGCCAACATGATTATGTGTAAGAAAAAATGTTTTTCTTCACATGCCCGTGTGAACATTTCAGTTACAACTGGAGGGTAACAGAGTCACTGCCCACAGGTAATTTAGGAACAAATAAGTTCATTGCCATCCAAAACCTTTATATGTACAGGTAAATATATTATCACCTGAAACAAATAAAGTTCAAAAGCTATCACATGGTAAAAACAAGAGAGAAACTAATATACCATCTAACAGAACTCTCACAAGGTAAGGCCAATTCTCAACAATAAAAAGCAGCAGCACAAAATATTGCATATACCCCTTCTGCAAAACCACAGATAGTATATGCTGCTCATTGGGGTAGTGGCATTTCTCAAGATGCCATGTCTGCCATTTGGAACAAACAAATTAACACACATGCTGACTAACTCAATGAAACTCTCCCTTTCAAATTTCAATATGGACAATATAAAAATTCTTCAATTTTCCGATGCAATTCAATAAAAAAACAAAAAAAACAAGTGCAACGCCAATCGCCAGCGATCAGACAATCATCCCCCCTGGTTGGTGGATTAATGTGAAATATATTGATATTTCCTCAATAAAACCTATACAAACATGAATATCAAAGGAACAACTCAACAAACTAGTCCCAATATTACCCATATTTCTGTGGTTTTACTGGAAGCATCCAAATACCTGTAAAAAAGTTAAGTAAGGCTAACTTGCATAATTTAGGCACAAGAAAAAACCCTGTATAATATGTTATTTATCTTATGTCTCTTCCCTTCAAATCTGAAAATTTGAAACAAAAGCATGAAACCATCTCTGAGATACAGGTGGTAACAGTTCACAACATAATATGCACAAAAATAATCCCCGAGAAAAACGGTTAAGTAAGGATAATGTGCATAATTTATGCACGAGAAAAAAAACAGCATGATATGTTATTTATCTTATGCTGCTAGACCTCCATACCAAAAATTACTGAAGTCGGAAATGTTGTTCAGAAGTTCTGAGCGTATAACGAATTACATGCAATTTCTAACAAAAATGGCCGCCAGTCGGACATTTTGAATTTCTTTCAAAAAAAAACTGACGTGCATCAATTTTTCCTAATGCCCCATCAAATCTGAAAATTTGAAACAAAAGCATCAAAGCATCTCTGAGATACAGGTGGTAACAGTACACAATATAATATGCACAAAAATATTACCCGAAAAAATTAAAATTTTTTAGTAAATTTTGTTTCTTAACATACCTACCACAATTGTTTACAATTGGCTGTAACATAAGTGCAAGCCCTACTTTGGGACTAACTCAAGCTTTTAAGAAACCTTTCCAAACAAGTTGGAAAAGTAATAGAGTGCAAAAGCACGAAAAAGATCAAAAAAGGGTCGAGCGAGACCGGCGCCGATATTACAGGTACTCTCTCTGCACACTTCTTGTGTTTACCGAGTGCATGCACAACAACCATGATGTCAATTCCGTATTTCCACCAACGAGAAGTTTGTGATTTAGCGGGGAGGCATTGATATCAAAGATATCCCCAAGGAGGGTGGGCCTCCGGTAAACAATTGTGGTAGGTATGTTAAGAAACAAAATTTACTAAAAAATTTTAATTTCTTTTCAACCTACTCACAATTGTTTACAATTGGCTGAATAAACAATAGGAGGAGGTGAATCACATGACCAATACCAACAAGAGTAGCAGAAAGGAAAGCAAGGAGGGCAGAGAACAATAGCGAAACCTGTGATGAAGATAGAGAGAAGGCACCTGAAAAGAACAAGGCTGAGCGAAGCACAAACCCAATAAAAACAAATTTAACGAGGGTGCACAACAGCTTGAGCAGCAACGAGAGGGCCTAAAGAATAAAGGTCCTCAGATTGCTGCTGTAGGTGGCGGAGATAAAAGGAGGAGAAGGTAGAAGCATTCCTCCAGTAAGCCGCATTCATAACATCCCGGAGCGAAACAGAATTGGGGAACGCCCAGGATGTAGAAATGGCACGGACCTCATGAGCATTAAACAACGGAACAAGATCCGAAGAAGACAAGCAGGAATATGCCAGCTTGACTGCAAGACAGATCCACCAGGAAATAGAAAGGGAAGAGATAGACTGCCTCTTAGGAATGAGAGACAGAAAGAATCTCTTCCGACCCCTCCTAATGAACTGAGTGCGATTAATGTAAGTCTTGATCGCACGAACAGGACAAAGAAGAGGCCTCCGGCCATCGACAGCAGGTAGAGCCCGAATGCAGATGGGAGCCGAATCAGGAAGTTTATTCTTGGCCAGAAAAGAGCAATCAGTAGTGAAGGTGACACTGTTGGCCTCATCTCTGAAGAAAGCAGAATCAACAGATAGCGCATGAAGTTCACTGACACGTCGAGCAGAAGCAAACGCTAGAAGGAAAGCTGTCTTATAGGTGAGAAAACGCATATCGGTCTCATATAAAGGCTCGAATGGCACCCCCTCCAAACAGTGCAACACCCATACCAAGTTCCACTTGGGTGTAAGACGCAAAACTCGAGGCCTCTTCAAAGAAAAGTGCCAAATGAGTTTGGAGAGAAAAAGATTACGACAGATGCACCGCTTTCCCACATAAGAGAAAGTATCAGACAGCATAGACCGATAGCCCTTAATCGTAATAGGCTGGAGGCCCTTGGAGTCAAAAAGGAATACCAGAAAATCTGCAATTTGAGCGATTGACGGATCACGGTAATCCACCTTGTGATCTGTACACCAGCGGCAGAAAACCTTCCACTTCGCAGCATAAGTCATGCCAGTAGAATGTCGCCGTGATGCAGAAAAGCACTCCACTGTTCATCTCGAAAAACCTCTACGTCGGAGACAGGACCTGATAAAAGACAGGCGTGAAGGGACAAGCTCACCAGGTTGTTGTGATACTTCCTGGGATGACCCTGGGAAAGAAGATCGCGACGTAGAGGTAGACGAATCGGCCGATCTGCCAACAGAGGCCGCAGCAGATTGATCCACACCCTCTGTGGAGACAGAGGTGCGATCAGAATGATCCTGCAACTGCAAGCACGAATCTTCGCCAACACTTGAGGAAGAATCGGTGCAGGAGGGAAGGCATAGCCGATCCAACCTGTCCAGTCCAGAGACAGAGCATCTACCGCAAATGCCAGAGGATCTGGACAAGGAGAAACAAAGGTCTCTACCTGATGATTCCAGCGAGTGGCAAAAGGTCGACCAGAGGACATCTCCACAGCTCGCAAATCGCCTGAAACACCGACCTAAGTAGCATCCATTCGGTTGGAAGGACACTGTCGTGTCAGGACAGGGAGTCTGCTAGGACATTGAGACGCCCGGGAATGTGCCGAATGGACACCCGAGCGTTTACATCTTGCGCCATCAGAAGAAGATCCTGAGATAGCCAATACATGGGAATCGAATGTGTGCCTCCTTGATTCTGTATGTAGGCCACTACTGTCGAATTGTCCGAAAGAAGTAGGACCATATGGTCCGACAGGTGAGGGATCGAAAGCCGAAAACTCAACAGAAGAGCAAGGAGCTCCTTCTGGTTGATATGTGAGTGAACAGACCGAGAGAATCCAATGTCTCACCCCAGCCCCGATCGCTGGCATCCGCAGTAAGGATGCAATCGGCCAAAGGAAGATCCAACAGAACACTCTGTGTTAGCCAGGGAACATCGACCCAAGGGTGGAGGTGACAAAGCAAGGACCAAGGAATAGGAAGTTCCAGGTCCAGTGGATCTACATTCGGATGCCAATGATCCAACAGGAAGTGTTGGAGAAGGCGGACAAACAAGCGACCGAGTGGAATGAGATCTGTCACCGAACCGCAAAGGCCCAGCATCCGAAGGAAAGTCCTGGCCAAGACCGAGGAAGACTGAAGCAGGTTCCGAGTCAAGGTGGAAAGAATAGTCGCCCGAGCATTGGGGACCGACACCACATTGTGAAGAGTGTTGAAATCCATCCCCAAATGACGAAATTGCTGAGAAGGAAGGAGATCCGACTTCTCACGATTAACTCTGAAACCCAGCGACGCTAGTAGGCACAGAAACTGTCGGACATCTGACCCCAGAACAGCAGCGTCATGGTGCCGTTGGAGGATGTCGTCCTGGTAGGCTGACGAAGTCACAGCCGACTGAGTGCAGTGAAAAGCAAGCACATGTGACATCAGTCGGGTGAAGGCCCAAGGAGCCAGGTACAACCCAAATGGGAGAGTTCTGAATTGATAGACTCGATCCCAAAACGAGAACCAAAGGTATTTCCGTGACGTCTGATGAATGGGTACATGGAAGTAGGCATCCTTCAGGTCGACACTGGTGGCAAAGTCACTCTGATGAACTGAACGTCGAACCAACCGGAAAGTCTCCATACTGAAACGAGGTGCTATAATGTACTCGTTCAGGATACTCAGATCGATGACAGGATGAAAATGGCCGTTTTTCTTCGGCACCAAGAAAAGTGTCAAGTAAAACCCCGGTGAAAGGGTTTCCTGACCACCTCGATCGCCCCTTTGGAGAGGAGAGGTTGATCTCCTGCACCAGAAAGTCCCGACGTAGAGAATCGGAAGGAACCCAGTCAGGAGGGGCACCCGAGATAAACTGGGGTGCCGATGGAAGGACAGTCGCAGACCGGATTGTATGATGTTGAGGACCCAAGTGTCCGACGTTATCTCTGTCCAACTGTCGTAAAACAGCGACAACCTTCCCCCGACTGGAGGCGAATCGAGGTGAGGACCTTCACTTGCGGCCTCGACGAAGCCCCCGAGAGGAGAAACCACCACGTCGGGAAGAGACTTTCCGGCCTGAGGTTGCCAGTGAGCCTGGCCGCGTCGGTGCTTCTTCTGAGCAGAAGGAACAGATGGAGCTGAAGGCGTAATCGATGTCGCCGACGAGGCAGATGCAGCAGGACGCTTGGTGGGCCTGGAACGACAACCACCCGCAGCAGCAGGTTGGTCCAGCTGTCGTAGCAAAAGCTGGTCCTTCGAATGGTGAAGAACCTCGCCACAGACAGCTTCCACAGAACCATGGAACAACTGAGGTCCAACCAAAGAGGCAGACCTCAGAACAGCACGCTGTTCAGAAGGAAGGGATGGAGAAGAATCCAACACCACATCCCGGCATGCAAGCTCCAAATTAGCCGTGTTACAGGCGTGAGCGTGTGTCAAGTTCATAAGAGCCTGTGACAAAATGCGAAAAGGTGCCTGAGCATCATCAAACTCCCCTGGATGGAAAATATTCAGCCAGGGCAGCAACGACAAGGTCCGCGAGAGATAACATACCCAGCATCTCTCGGGACAGGCCCACCATAGACTCAACTACTGACATGGGGAGAACTGCCGACTTAGGCTTAGTTAACCCGAGGGAAGAAGAATCCTCATCCACAGTAGTCAACCCTTGGAAGACTGGTGGACAGACGGAATCGTAAACACGAAACCACGATGGAGGCAGAAAGGCATCAGCTCTAGAAAAGAAAGAACCCTTGAGGGCCTTAGAACGCATTTTGGCGTCCAAGCCCTGGAAGGACTCAACAACCTGAGCCAACTGCAGAGGACGCAAAGCCCCAGAGCTAGAAGGCTCAACAGGGTTACGGCGCTCCACAGAGGACCACGGCCGGACAGTCACAGATGGCTGGTCTGAAGGTTGAATGTCCGGCAATAAGCCAAAGACAAAATCCAAAGCCTGCCCCAAGACTAACGAGGGGGGCCCATCACCTTCAAGAAAATCGTCATCCTCTGTTGCAGAAGAGAAGTAGCCCAACTCGGGCTCACCAGCAGAAACCTCCTGTGAATACTGTGCAGTATCCAAAGGGTCAGGCGAGACATCTCGGCGACCGACCAAAGGAGGTTGTGCCTCAGGAGGCACAGGGAGGCCAACTTGAGGGTTGCAAGAAAGCAACCAGGTGAGCGCCAAAACAGCCTGATGCAGGTCACCCTGAGAATCCGTTGCAGCAGCATCGATGGACGGAGTGTCCTCCCAATGGACCCTTCTGGTAGAACCCAAATCCCCAGAAGGGACTGACTCTGAGGAACAGAAGGCCCTGCCTGCAAATCCTCTAAAGAGACCGACGGCGTACGTCGATCGGTAGCTGTACCTGGGACACGATGAGAAGACACCGGATTGTCCAAAGAATGACAGGAACCTGCCATTGGCCTCTGCGCGGCAAAAGGCCCCAACTGCCCATCCTCTGAGACCGACGGCAAGCATCGATCGACAGCCCGATTTGGAACACAGTGAGGAATCACCGGAGGAAGGTTCCGAGAGTGACAGCTAACCGGGGCTGTCACTGACCTCTGCCGAAAAGCAGGCCCTGGATGCCAATGTGCCAGCCCCATCCTGCTAGTCAGCACACTAGCAGGGGAAGGAGGAACAATAAATGATTCGCTCGAGGGGCGAGGAATCGCTATCGAAGCGACCGAACGGCTCAACCGACTAGGAGCAAACCTAGCAAGATTAGATGGAGCAGACAGCAAACCCGCACAGCAAAGCCGCACAGCTTTGCCGTGAAGCCAGGGGAGGCTGAGAGCTCATAGACACACCAGCAGATACAGTCTCGGACCCCCGAGACTGCATACCACCCCCAGAAGAGATGGAAGAGCCACCATCATACAGAATAGAATCTGTAGTAACAACTTCCTCAGCAACTGTCAACGGCGTAGGAGGCAAATCGGAGAGTGTCACCGAGCTGACATCGGAGAAGCTCTTGACGAAAACAGACGCCTCAAGAGTGACATCAGAAGACAAAGAGACCACGGTCTCCATGTCAGGTATCACCGCACTAGCACCGTCAACACTTGCAGAGGAACTCGCCACAGAAAAAGACAGATCAGCATCCTGTGTGACAGAGTCTCCACGTGCACTCACAGAAATGTCTGAAAAGGCACAGCTACCCTTACCCCGAGAACGAGGGGTTCTAGCTCAAGACAGAACCACCTTGTTTACAGAAGCCCAGAATTTTGAGGACCAAACCCAACAAATACCACATGATTGGGCCTGAGTACAATTGTTGCAAGTGACACATGTGGAATGAGAGTCATCCATGTTTCACCTGCAAGCAAGAGGTACAAGGAATAGTCTTAGGCATAATATGAATATGATAAATGAAATCAAGCTTCCCGCCAATGGAAAACAGAACAATGGTTGTGTTCATACGTGGGGGAAAAACAAGACTATGTGTGAAAAAGCAAGCAAAAATTATCAAAAATATCATGAAATAGTGAATAATTTAGAAGCTTGAAAAGGATACAATCCACTTGCACATAATCAGATTAAGATAGCACACACAAATAAGTTGTTCACGAAGATAACAGCTAAAAAGTTAAAAAATTTATAGTAATTTATATATTTTTTATACTTACCAATGACCCAGACTTAGCTGGTGCTAACTCCACAAAAACCAGGGCCAAACACAAATTTTGCCCCCCAATCCCCAAAATTTGCATCCAAAACAAAAAGAAATCATGTCCTAAAGGACCTCCATAGTACGACTCTACTGCGCATGCGCAGTGACGCAGTCGTCCCGAAATTGGCGCCAAATATCATTCTTACTGGCAGTGCCTGGTCAGCGCTATGTACTCAGCGGGGAGGCAAGAGTTCCCAACTCAGGGAGGGCCATCCCCGTCTGGGTCATTGGTAAGTATAAAAAATATATAAATTACTATAAATTTTTTAACATTTTTATACTGTACCAATGACCCAGACTTAGCTGAATAGTAAACAGGCTGGAGGGCCTAGGACATAGAGGAAAATCCAATAAGCTCAATTATAAAATAAAGAGGTAACCCCTTAAGGAGAAAAGGAGTATTAGGCTTTACATGTATCTTTCTTATTTAATATTTAAATTAGAAAGATACACTACCCTTAATAATTGAGCACAATAACATTCATGTTCTCTATTAACATCCAGTATAACCTTTATACTAATTATTTTTAAAACAAGCCAATAAATAAAGTAGTCCAGAGAATTGAGACTCTTTATAATCATTTAAAAGTGTCCGAGTATTGTATATTAAAGCCCGTTTGACACTTGACATATACAAATGCTTCACACCGAGCTACACTTTAAAAATAAGACATGAATGAAATTAAACATTAATATTACACTTTAAAACCATCCCGGAAGCGACTCAGAAATACTGTCTTGGAGGAGGCATTCCCTTGCTTTTCACTATAAAGCAGGTGACCTAAGGGAACACCCGCCCCCCCCCCTTCCCCTTGCCCTGGGTCAAATAGCCCAGAGCGAAGAGGGCAGCCGGACGGAGTCACTGCCGGAACAGAAAGCCTGCATAACTATAGTTGCAACTGTTTAGTGGACGACATTCTGAGCAACAGATAACGGACCTAAACAATGCAGGTCTCCAGAAATGGACTCAATATTTCTGAGATAAAAATTAGTAAATGTGGATGGCTGAGACCAATAAGCAGCCTTCATTAAATCTGTAATAGCAACACTATTAGCATAAGCCCAGGAAGTAGAAAGAGCTCTTACTTCATGAGCAGAAATCTTAAGCACAGACTGCTGAGAAGAAGATAAATCTTCATACGCAGTACGGATAGTTAACTGAATCCATCTAGCAATAGAATGGACTGAAATGTCCTTTCTATTAGGCATCAAAGACAGAAAGAAACGTTTCCGTCCCTTTCTGATGAACTGAGATCTCTGTTTATAGATACGTAGTGCTCTAACAGGACAGAGTAAAGGCCTACGCCCGTCTGAAGACGGAAGAGCCTTAATAACAATAGGTTCCGGATATTTATTAGGAGCCTGATTCTTAGCTAAAAAACCGACATTAGTAGTGAAGGTGATAGTGTTCCCAACACTACGATAATGAGAATCATCCACCGATAGTGCATGAAGCTCACTGACTCTTCTGGCAGAAGAGAAAGCTAAGAGAAAAGCTGTCTTATAAGATAAGAATTTGAAATCTACTGTCCCAAGAGGTTCAAATGGCTTTTCCTTCAATTTAAGGAGAACCCAAGCTAAATTCCACTTAGGAATTAATCTAAGAGTTCTGGGTCTATTTATCGAAAAGTTTCTAACCAATTTCGATAAAGAGACATTAGATCCAATTTGTAAACTATCATGATGTGCATAGGTATCAGATAACATAGATCTATAACCCTTTATAGTAACCGGTTGCAGTTTGATTTCGTCAAACAAGTATACTAGAAAGTTAGCAATGTCTGGTATAGAGGGATCAAATATATCAACAGAATGATCCCTACACCAACGACGGAAAACCTTCCACTTAGCCGCATAGTTTAGCGAAGAGGAGGTCCTCCTACAGTTAGAAATCGCGTCCACTGCTCGTCCTGTAAAGTGCTTGCCATGCAAGAAGGACCGCACAACGGAAAAACGTGAAGGTTGAGACCTTGCGGGTTGTGATGCAGTTGGCGCGATTTCCCCTGCCAAAGAAGATCCTCTCGTGGAGGGAGCTTCCGCGGTAGGTCCCACAACAGACACCTGAGTAGATTTATCCACGGTCTCTGTGGCGACAGAGATGCTACCAACAGAATCTTGCATTGAGATTGTTTTATCTTTAGCAATACTTGTTGAATTAACGGCGCTGGAGGATACGCATATCCTATCATTCCGTCCCAAGGGATCGATAGAGCGTCTACAGCAAATGCTCTTGGATCCGGACACGGGGACACATACGTCTGCAACTGATTGTTGAGATGTGTCGCAAATAAGTCTATCATTGGCCGTTCCCATTGGTAGCAAATCTGATTGAATACTTGTTTGTTGAGAGTCCACTCCGACGGCAACAAGCGACCCTTTCGAGAAAGGGAGTCTGCTAGCACATTCAGACGACCCGGTATGTGACGGACCGAAAGAAGAACGTGATGTTCCAACGCAAACAGAAGGATTCTTTCCGTTAGATTGAACAACGGAACTGAATGAGTGCCTCCCTGATTCCGTATATACGCCACTACTGTCGTATTGTCGGATAGGATTTGGACATGAGCATCGTGAATAATGTCCATCCAGTGACGTAACGCAAGCCAAATTGACATCATTTCCTTGATGTTTATGTGCTTGCACAGGAATTGCGGATCCCAAAGACCCTGGCATCTCGAATCCGTTGGGATTAATGATGCACCCCAACCTGTTTGACTGGCATCCGTCATAATGGTAAAACTCGGATCCGGCAACTGCAGCGGAACTCCTTGAGTTAACCACTGAATGTTTGCCCAAGTCTGAATCTCTTGTTTCACTTGATCTGACAAGAGAACGTCTACATCGAGCGAATGAATTTTCACACTCCAATTCTGAGTCAGGAAAATTTGAAGAGGCCGTGTGCGTAGCCGTCCCATCGGAATGAGATCCGCAGCGGCTCCGCACAGACCTATCAGTCTCATAAATTCTCTCGCTGTGACTTTGTCTGTATTTAGACAATAGCGAGCGTAACAACTGACTAATTTCGCTCTGGTTAACGGCAGACGAACGAGATTGTTGTGCGTCTCGAAGCTCATTCCCAGATGAGTGAATGACTTGGACGGCACCAGATCCGACTTCTCCTCGTTTACTATGAAACCGAGACGTCGGAGCAACAGAAGAAGATTCTGAACATCGTTCTGAAGCGTTAACTCGTTGCCGTACCTCTGAAGAATGTCGTCCAGGTAGGCCGACGTTACCGCAGACGAATGAGCTCGGAAGTAGATCATTACCGAGTTCATTACCCGAGTGAAAGCCCAGGGTGCTAGATTCAATCCGAAGCACATGGCCCGGAACTGATACACCACTCCTAGGACTGCGAAGCGTAGATACTTTCGGAATGTCGGATGTACCATGACGTGAAAGTACGCATCTTTGAGATCTATGCTCGTTGCATAATCGTTCACCCGAATACTCGCTCTGACCGATCGAATCGTCTCCATATAAAACTTCGGAGCGATGATCAGCTTGTTTATCCAGCTCAAATCTATGACTGGACGGAACGAGCCGTCTGGTTTCGGAACCAGAAACAGATGGCTGTAGAATCCCAGCGATTCCTGGTTTTCTACGACCTCTACCGCGTTCTTCATTAAAAGAGACTGCACCTCTGATAGCAGAGCATCTCTTTTCTGAGGGTTTGACGGAAGATGAGTCCACTTTGGACTTCGAGTTAATGGAGGCTTTCGTTTGAAGGATATCTTTAGACCTTCCGAAGTCACTCCTCTCACCCACGGGTCGTCCGTAATCGACGCCCACTCTTGAGAAAAACTCGACAACCTTCCGCCAACCGGAACGCGATAGAGGTTTGAGCCATCACCTCCTGGATCTGCGAGGCCTGCGGTAGGAGAAACCACGTCTTCCACGACCCGCACCTCGCCTCGTCGACCTCGGGGCGTCCGACCGATTGTCCCGGCCTGAAGGACGTCCCGAACGAGAGTCGCTATCCTGACGGTCTCTCGAATAAGAGCTAGAGGACGCACCGGAACCTCTATAGGAACCTCTCTTGGGCGGATAAGACCCAGAAGTGCCCGCCTTATTCGTGTCTGCTGAATCCGACCTTTTAGGAGCGGATCTAAACAACAGAGAATCACTAGCTTTCTTTTTAATATTATCATAAATAGTGGAAAGCTTGCCGTCAAAGAGAAGATCTCCTGAGACCGAAGCGACTCTAAGAGAGTTCTTCACCTTAGAATCCACTAGTGTGGATGTAGACAGGGCTGCGTCACGTCTAACCAACTCCAGATTAGCCACTGAAAGGGCGGAGTTACACGTGGAATAAGCTACTGCCCTTGAAAGAAGTCTTAAGGAGGATTGTATATCCTGAAACTCTTCCCCTTGAAGACGCAGTGATAACGCCTTCGTAAGGTGATCTGCGTAAGATAAGGCATCTAAATTGGCTCTGTTAGACGCAATAGCTGTTTCCAACACTGCGGTTGGAATAGAAGCTGACGACGGTAATGATAGCTCTAAGTCTTCCGCCTCGTCGTCCATACGCAGAGGAACTCTCGGTATACCCTGACCTGCCGTGTCGAATTTATTCCTTGCATTAATGAAAGGCAGGTTGAGAGTATTTGCGGACAAGAAGCCTGCTTTCCCTGTCCTGGAAGCAAGTTTAAAAATAGCGTCGTTCAATAATTCAAATGTTCTTGCAACATTATTGGACTGCGACGGAAACTCGGGAGCGATGTCCCTGAACCGCTCGAAAAAATCAGAGTCCAATGACGCTATAATTCTCCTGTCCGGAAGCGCAGCAGTCTGGCCCGACGGAACAACTTGAGGAAGAAAGTGCCGGATGAAGTCTACGGCAGCTTTGTGTTGTTCCGAAAGGGATAGCTCCAATTCATCCGTATCCCTTTCACCATCCGGTCGGACCTCCCGATGTTCCCGGTCGTCCGCCCCCGATGCTTCGGCGGAGCGTACCGACCCAGCGCCGTCGGATAATTCTCGATCCGACACCGTCTCTGTCGGCTGCTGGGATGCTGCGATAAGCTGTGCTATCTGCACTAGAATGTCCGACGTCGAGACCTGCGGAGGAGCGGTCTTTCGCTGCTTTGCCGAGGGCAGCTCCGCATCAGATGGCTCCCGCATACTTTTCCTATGCGAACGTCCGGAGTCCATCGGTCTCGAATCCCTGGCTGCCGGATGGTGTGACCTGGTCGCCGAATAATCCTTCATCGGCGAAGCTGGCAAGATATCGGAGGTCACGCAGCCAAGGTGCGGTCGTGTGCGCCGGCGAGAAGAGGAAGCCTTAACAGTCTCTGCGGACTGCTTATACAACGGAGCGTCCCGAGCGACGGACGTATGCTCCGCTAAAGACACATTTTGTACCACAACATCTGGTCCCAGATGTTGTTGTACGAGAGAGGGGCCTCTCTCGCTCGCGGCCCGGCTGGACCTGGACGAGCTAGGAACCGGACTAAAAGGCTTCCTCCGTTCTCGTTCACTATCCGCCGTCACTGGGTGTGCATCTATTATTTTTATAGTGCTCGCATCACCCAAAATTTCCTCTTGGACCGCATCGGACGAACCCGGCTGCCGAACCATTCGGTGAATGGACGCTACACCGGGCGAGCTAGCGGACGACATTTGTCTAATCTCCATGAGCACTTTTGCCGCTAGCTCTGTATTTAATTGTGACGACGGACGCACACTTGAAGAAGATAACATGGAAACATCACCCTGTTCTGGTTCCTCTGAAATAGAAACTGAGAGAGTAGAGTGACCTTGTGGAGAAAGAGCCGGCATCGCTCTTTCTCCAGAAACAACATATCGTGACACACGTTTCCAATGTTTCTCATCCCAATGTTCACATACAGGACAGGGATTAATGCGAGAACACTGACTACAATTAATGCAATAATCATGAAAGTCAGAGGAAGATTTCTTCCTATTACAATTTGAACAAGTTCCCTTCATTGTGAAAGAACAACAATAAGTCCTAGTTACTCGCAAAAACCCCTGACACAAAGATACATAATAACATGATCCATTAATAAATGAAAAAACAATTGCAAAACAAAATAATTTTGAAAAAATATTTTTTCAGAGAAGCCCAAGTTGCTGAAAAGTAACGTTGAGCCCCGATGGATCCGATGGCAAAGTGTGGTCAAAAATTTTAAAATTATATAAAATAATTAATGAGACACTTTCGGATAATATAAATGTATCTTATAATGAGATAAACTACCTCAAAGGCAAACAGCCCCCCTCAAAAAAGGCTGTTGCCAATGAAAACAAACAGTGTAAACACAGAAGAAAACATGACTCCAGGCACTGAAAAAACTGGCCCGGAATCAGTCATCAATTACACTCTATCTGATGCAAAACAGAGACTCCCAGGGGAGAATCTGCAGAACATCAGATGGAAGATGCAGAACACAAACGTTATACACCCATGGGTGAAAACGTAACTATGGGGAAAATAACAGAAAACATTCTGTAACCAAGCAACTCTCCCAGGGAATTTTTAGAAATGAAACTTCTCAAAAATATGCCAAAAGCATGGGAGAATTGCAAGGGGGGACTTTAGAAGGTTAGGGGAGAGGAAACACTGAATAAGCAGTGCAACAATTAGCAAGAATGACAACAAGAGGCGTTTGCCTCGAAAATAGGCAACTTAACATAATTTCAACAAAAAATTTTAAGTACAGCCCTGATTATTTTTTGCCACTTCTTTTTTCCTCTCCTCCTTCTATCCTCCTTAGAATCACATTTTCTCCAAGAATTACGTGTCTGGCATCCTTTAAACTGAGATTTACAAGCACAAAGATCAGTGAGATGTTGACTGATGAAGGGCCAAACAGAGAATGATATTTGGCGCCAATTTCGGGACGACTGCGTCACTGCGCATGCGCAGTAGAGTCGTACTATGGAGGTCCTTTAGGACATGATTTCTTTTTGTTTTGGATGCAAATTTTGGGGATTGGGGGGCAAAATTTGTGTTTGGCCCTGGTTTTTGTGGAGTTAGCACCAGCTAAGTCTGGGTCATTGGTACAGTATAAAAATATAGCATGAGTCACAAAATTTCCGACCAGTACAATGGCGGAAACAAAAGGAATTGACGTCACGATTGATGCACATGTGCTTGGTAAATGCAAGAGGTGTGCAGAGAGAGTACCTGTAATTTCGAGCGCCAGTCTCGCTCGACCCTGTTTTGATCTTTTTCGTGCTTTTGCACTCTATTAAAAATTCCAACTTGTTTGGAAAAGTTTCTTAAAAGCTTGAGTTAGTTCCGAAAGTAGGGCTTGCACTTACGTTACAGCCAATTGTAAACAATTGTAAGTAGGTTGAAAAGAAAAGGTTAAGCAAGGCTAATTTGCATAATTTATGCACAAGAAAAAAATCTGTATGATATGTTATTTATCTTATGCTACTAGACCTCCATACCAAAAATTATTGAAATCAGAAATGTCGTTCAGAAGTTCTGAGCGTATAACGAATTACATGCAATTTCCAACAAAAATGGCCACCAGTCGGCTATACTGAATTTTTTTCGGAAAAAAATTGACATGCATCAATTTTTTTTCCTGATGCCCAATCAAATCAATGTAGAGATATAAGGCAAAACGTTTGTATGGAACGTTTTCTAAATGTACCAGTGGTCATAGCTCAGGTATGTACACATGAAGGAAACCTGCAATATGTGGATATCCTTTCCTGCATTTTGGCCTTTCATCATACCAAAGGATATCAAAATTCAACTACACCAGAGTTATAATGCAAAGAGGCTTGTCATTTTGAAAATTGCAGGAGGGCCATTATGGTTCACCTCAAATCACCCCAGGAGGGCCATTTTGGGTTCACCTAAACTGACACCAGGAGGGCCATTTATGGTTTGCAGAGGCCATTTTGTTTCAGCCTGCTGGGTAAATAACTAATATCATTTTAAGGTACATGGTTTGTGTAATTATGATGTACTCGCCACGCAATGTATAGATGCAGGCCCGAATATTTTGATGCAAGATACCAGCTTTCCCATGACACTCACTAACAGTGAGTGTTATAGTTATCTTGCATCCTAATTTACATTACATGATGACTGTACAAGCCAGTGCACCGTGCTCACCGCCAGATGCCGATAACTTTGGGCAAATCCATCAGATTTAGGGGACGAATCGTCCCAGCTTTGATTTTGGGATGAGACATCCCAGGCAAATCGTAAGGGGTCGAACTGGCTTGGGGATGATACGTCCCGTAATCGCGCATGACACAAGAGTTGTCACAGTCTGATGTATGATGTAATAACAAATTACAACTTTGGAATTAGCAAACTCACGGTCGTATTTGGAAAGTTACTTACTGTCTCTTGGTGACTGCATCGACGACACACTACAAACTTCACAAATTGCACTTTGTCACCTCCTTAAATCTACGAAAATTGCCTTTTGAGACGTGCGATTTTGAGCTGCCTTCGACTGAATTAATGGGCCGCAGAAATCGGGGTTAGGTGGACATTTACCGTCCATGGAATTTTTAACTCAGGCGGGCGACTGTGGCCTGGGGCGATTGCCCGCCTCAAAATGACAAGCCTGTGCAAAACTTTCATACAGTAAGTTTTCGATGTGAAATAAGGGTTATAACTCTTGTACGTATGTGTGGACCAAACCCACATTATGTTGATATCTTTTCCTCCATACTGGTCTAACACCACACCAAAGACATCAAAATTCAACAACCAACACTTGAGTTTAATACAAAATGTTCACATGGAAGTACGGACATCATCTAATAAGTACGGTTGTCAGATGATAGCTTTGCTGCCTTTTAAGCTTATTATCTGTCACTTCCACCAATTGTCTCCAAGCCAGTAACAAAATGGAGGTGCAGTCCTAAACCCTCAAGGAAATGAAAACCAGAAGTACAAAAATGGACTGAAAGTGCAGAACCATAACCAGAACCTTAAATGTACCAAAGGCTACACCATATAGAGCAGCCCGAACAGAAAAAAACACAAGAACTCATAAAAACGGAAAGTTCAGGCAAACGTCCTTAACCAAGATAGAAACTCAACAACAGTGAACACTTTGGGGACAAAAAGGATTAACCCAATTGGAAATTGACATGCTGCCGATAAATTGGACTTCCTCATTATCGATGTACTATGGAGCGATAACCATGCATCTACCTGGTTTGAAAAGTCACGACTCGTCATTTTTTATTTATTATTGATAGATGTCAGTCTGATAATGAAGGCCAATGCTCTCAAAAATCAAGTTATCATTATATTAGCAAATAGAATATGTACCTGAATATTAGACACCTTTGTTTCCAATGCAGCAATCAATTTTAGAGCCTCATCTCTCTCGGATTTTGTTTGACTTAGTTCTTTCTGCACTGCCTCCAATGTTTTTTCCAAATTGTCTCTCTAAAATAAGATGAAATGGTGTTATAATAAACAAGTGTATTAGTGTCTTCTTTGCACAGAGTGAATATCATTGACACTAAAGTGCCTGATCTATGTAATTTTAATTTTACCAAATAGACAATAGTGAAAGATTCAGAGACCGGCATTCCAGTGAAACAGATAGTGATTTAATGGGAAGTGATTCAACATCCATTTTTATCAAGTCAATGAAAACTTGAGACTGATTGATTTATTGATTTTATACTGTAGAACGTGTTTTCAGTCAGAAACAAAAATATACATAGAGGTGACATTATGCACAACTCCATGACTGTGCCACGGGGAGATGGCATAGCCACTGGTGGCTGTCTTCCCACCATTCCCATTTAAAAAAGAAAATGAACAAGAAAAAAAGAGAAAACAAAGCAGAGAAAAGAAGAAAAAAAAATGAAAGAGAAATGAAAAAGAGAAGCAGACATGACAATCAAGGCAATCCTGACAACAGTATGTTCTCCAATAAAATGGCATTTTATAGCCCTACTGCAGATATGTTAGGCAGGTTCTTTCTGTCATGTGAGAAATCTAAATGTTTTCTGGCATGTGATGAAGATTGAGTTGAATAGAGAGGTAACGATGAGATAGATCGGCACCAAGGGTAGGTGATACCCCCAAAATAATGTCTCATACAGTAACTACACCTTGTTATGAGGTATTCAAGTAATCTGTGACAATACTATTTAAACTTTAAGTTTCTTAAAACAACAAGGATATTAAAATTCTAAGCAGTGAAAAGGAGAAATTTCCTTTTCCATGCATGTGCTGTTGTTAGTCTTTTTGTAATTTGTTTTTACACTTTCACCTCTAGAAAATTTAGTAATTGTTATTAATACTGACTACTGAGCACCAGGCTATTAGAAGCAGCTCCAGCAAAGTAAAGACCTTTGTTCCGTACTTGTTTTGCAACTTTATTGACTTTTATCCAATTATTTTTCCATGTAAGTCTCATGAAGTTTATTTTAGAACACAAACAGATAAATTTCAGTCCAGGTAGATTTTTCACTGGTTATATTTAAGTTTGTTTAAATATTTATCTAGGAGTATTTTGACCTGTTCTCACTTTATCAACAGTTTTCCAACCAAATGCTTTCAAACTTATTCAAAGAGCCGGATCACAAGCCTGGTGCTCTAGAAAATGTAGGGTTGACAAGACTGGTATCACAGTAACTCAGTGCCACTGAAAATCACTTGTTACCATAAACTGATGTGTATGGTATCACATTGCTTTTTTCAACAAAAAATTATTTTGTCCACTTGGCTAATTTCTATGCCACTGTAGAAAACCTCTGTGTTCTAACATTTATTTGATTGTTTAGCATTCTGAATGTAGTGACCATCCACAAGTGGATGGTCACTACATTCAGATTGTTAAACCATTCAATAAATTATCTATTAACTGGTTGAGGGCTAGATTATTTTTGGTGGTCTGAATTTGTTATTCAAACTTTGTTCTATTACAAATTATTGGAGAGTGCCCACAGGCACTCTCCAATAATTTGTAATAGAACAAATTTATGTAAACAAATTATCATTTGTGTTTTGGCAGAATAAGAAACCTGAGCAAGGAAAATATTGACCTTTGCTCTATTGCCCTAATTTTTTTGAAAGCCCTGATAGTGGCTTCCAGCACTCAACCAGTTAATATACATGTCTTCACAAATAAATAGCTTGTCTGTTGATAGTACAACAGATATGATCAGACTTGCAGTGTTTTTTGGGGAGCATTTTTATGCTCTATGATGAGGTTAGTTTTTCTCCACATATTAATTTATCTTACCAGATTTCAATAACATGGTAACACCTGGGATATCTGAAAATATTTGAATTTCTTACCCTTGATAGGATGCAACCTCTCAAATTGCGTAGGAGTGCAATTTCCCTCTTTAATCTGTCTTTAAATAGAACATGCTTTTGAATATTTTACTGCAAGATTTGATTTATTTATTTATTGGTGTTTAAGGTCACATACTTAAGCACAATGGCTAATCGTGACCGTGACAGTTTTACAGGTGGAGGAAGCGGGAGTTCCTGGAGAGAACCACCGAGCATCGACAAGCAACTGTCAGCTCCTCAACAATCTAATTCTGTTCAAGATCTGTTCAAGCAGGGTTACAGCAGTTGAAGACATGTGCACCATCGACGTGCAGTACGCCTTAGTACACGACGTCAATGGGCACCATGGAGGCAACTGGAATAAAGTGCCTTGCCCAAAGACACAACATGGGTCGTCCCGGATGGGGATCGAACTCAGGACCTCCAGCATAGAAGTCCAACAGTCTACCACTGAGCCACTGAACACCCCTTGCAAAAATTAAACAAGACATGCAAGATGAGTAACCTTTGGTATCAAGCATTTGGCCTTCCCTCATCACAGAGCCAAACACCCATGAGACTCACACAGACTCCACTTCAGTGCAAAAAGGGTCCCTTCATGAGATGTAATGACTGGATGGTCCATTTTTTAAGGACTAATTCTATACATGACAGGCTCAGTAATGAGAAAGCCAGAATGCCTGATGATGGCCAGCCTATTTGTTCCTGTACAATATTATTATATTAATTTATAGGTGTTTAAGGTCACATACTTATGCACAATAGCTAATCATGACCATGACAGTTTTATGGGTGGAGGAAGCTGGAGTACCCGGAGAGAACCACTGAGCAACGACGAGCAGCTGCCAGCTCCCCAACATCATAACTCCACACTGCAGCACAGGCAGGGTTAGATTGGTTGAAGACATGTGCACCATCGACATGCAGTACACCTTAGTGCATGGAGTCATTGTGCCCCCATGTGGACAATCGGGGGTTAAGTGCCTTGCCTAAGGACACAATGCGGGAGTCCAAATTGATCACTCAGACAGTCACCCTCCGAGAACTAACCAGGCTTGACGTTGCTTGTGCCTGTACAATAAACAAGTTACTGATTTGGAAGAGCAAATTGAATGTTTATGTTGTATGTTGTATGTTTATACATATGACATGATGTCATGAAATTCATTTACAATAGCGAGGGCTGTCGCTGACAATATGCTTGACTTTGTGCTAAGAATTGCTTGCCTACAAAAATTCTAGGCAATCATTAAGCTGCACTACACATGTATGACTTGAAAATGTTGGGTCTGGGAACAATGCCTCTAACAAGATGCAGAGATGAAGATTATTTCGTTGTAAACTCTTTTCATGATGAACACTATAAATGGATAGGTTAAAAGAATTTTTCCTAATTTCCCGACAAATTCTGTCTTTTGATCGGTCAGAATGCCTTGTACAAATAGCCATGGCAAAGGGTGCACCCAACATCCAAGGTATATGAGAGCATGCAACATCCAGGGTATATGGGCATGCAAAACATCGGGGGTATATGGTTTAAATGAAACCTTTTCGCTTTTGCTTGTCTCGATATAAAATTCGAAGCAAAAAATCTGAAAATAGTAAAAAATATTAAGATTTCCGACAATTTGATCATATTTTGCTGTTATAAATTAAATAGTCGAATAATTAAATCAAACAACTTGAGAAAAATAAATTAAGCACAAAACTGATAACAAAATAGCCGATATGTTTACTCATTTCCATGGGGAAGGGATGTAACTCTGTCTGTTGTCTTTTGTGTTTGTAAAATTATTCACGCATTTGGTCCAACTATTGCCAAGCGTGTGAAACGCATCCACAAATTTGTTTCCACTATGTTTCTATTGTGTTTCAAACGGGACAAAAAACGTTATCTCTGCCAACATGTATGGCATATGGAGATTCGATACCTGGATGTCTCATTTAAACACCTCACCTGTGGCTCGGTGTTTAAAAACCGACATCCAGGTATTAAATCTCCATACATCATACATGTTGGCAGAGATATCTTATAATATATATATATATTTTGCATAACTAACCCTGTCAAACCATTGTTTCTTGTCCTCACTATGTTCCAGTCTCAATGTTTTTACTTTTTCTTCAAAATCTAATATTGCTTGAGATTTCAAGCTCATCTGTTGTTCATGTTGAGATCTACAAAAATTAACATGAAATTACATGAGACATTCCAGCATTTAGTTGTAAAATGCAGGGTGTCAGTACTTTAACTTATAATTCTTATCAATTTAACTCTTCATCTAAAATAATTTATCTATTACAGGACCAATATCTATCCAAAATTCTTTCATTTTCCCCTTCACCAGTTACACTGGAAGCCTGTTAATTGAATAAGCCACTTTAGCAGTGAAAATATATTCAATTAAGGCCACACAAAGTAGATCTTCTGTTTCTCAGGCCATTATTTGTGGAATTGCATGCGGGCGAGCGTTTTTTTATTTTATTTTTTATTTCAGTAATTATTTCTTTGCCATCAAAAGTTCATGTTCTTGGTTCAAGTTTTAGGCCTCATAATCTACAGAATAGCACGGGTGGTGTATTTCATCCCTTGAGTGGAAGAAGGCTTTGCAATGCTACAGCATTGCAAAGCCTTCTTGCACTCAAGGGATAAATTCATCAATTTTTTTAACTTGGGTAAAATATCAGACATAAACCATTTAATTTTAATTTTTTAAAATTTAAATTGGTTATAAAAAGAGAGCATGCAGCAGCCAAAAGGACCATGAGAGAGGGCCTGAGAAACAGATTTTTAATTTTTTTAGGCCTAATAGGAATTTTCCTGCCATCCCAAGATGTACACACTTTCACAATAACAAATGACCCAACCAAAATGCAATGCTGTTGCATATGTTTCAGATTTTCTAACATATGTGGTCAACTCTGAGATCAAAACAACAACAGCCTAATATCAGTTCACACACAACACAGCCTATCACAAGCTACAGCCATAATGCACGATTAACTCAAAGCACTCTGATGAAAATTACCAGCAACTAAAGCTGTGACATTTTCCCTAAATACACTCCAGGAATTTAACCAATCACATGTTTGACAGAGCTCACTGGGATCTATCAAACAAGATAACCTTTATCTGCAGGCAACTTTTTATAACATGGGCAGGGGCAGCTTGTCATAAGGATCCCTCAAACCAAATTCACTGAAATCCAACCACTCACTGCTGAGATGTGGCTGCAGATGGACAGGTGGATGGACAGATGGATGGAGAGACAGACAAGGCGGTGACTACATGCTCCCCCGAAATTAATTCAGGGAACATTAAAATTGTTTATTCTTTTCTTTTTTTTAATTTCTAGATCCACAACACAGCTTATGGTCCATCAGTGGAACAAGCTCTTCATAAATAAGCTTTTTCTAATGTGCATTTATAAGCTATATTTTCTAGGCAAAAATTGAAAGATATAAAATTTGAATGGGGATTTTTGTGAATTGCAGTGGTCATATGTGGCCATTATGTTTGGTAAAGTATTAAACTACAGTATCTCAATGTCAAACAGTACCTGTTAAGTGCACTGAACGAGCAAGTCTTAATGGACAGATAGACAGCTATGTGAAAAGAGGGAGATAGACCTGACCTAATATGATCAGTCAATGACTACAACGAAAGTGTCCATGACACTGAAGCTTAACTTGAGTGTGTGTACTGTTTGATGAAAAGGATAAAGTTTAATATTTATGAAAGGATTAGGAAATAAGACAAGAATTGTGATAATTGAGAATATTTTAAGTTCTGTTCCCTATATGCTATCTTTTCAATACGAATAATTTGAGGTGTAGACTGTACTAAAAGAATTGAGGTTTGAATTAATGTGGCCCTCACAGTTAATGTATGTCAACCAAAGTTACCAAGTTACAGTAATCTACCAAGTTACAATGAAATCCCTTCATAAATATAACTCATAGACTTTGCTAAAGGAATCTAGGTCACAAGATGGTTCGGCGGTCATGGTAGACCGATCATGACTAAAATAGGAGTCTCATCTAGATATTATACCAATTTATCCTACCAAGTTACAATGAAATCCTTTCATAAAAACAACCTGTAGATAGACAGTGCTAAAGGAATCTAGGTCACATGACCAGGCAGCGCTAACAGCTGACCGATCATGACCAAAATAGGACAGTCTCATCTAGACATCATACCGAGTTATCCTTCCAAGTTATAATGAAATCGCTTCATAAATATGAACTGTAGACTGTTCTAAACAAATCTAGGTCATGTGCCTGCGCTGCCATCATGGTTGACTGATCATGGCAAAAATAGGATGTTCTCATCTAGACATTATTCTGAGTCATTCTGCAAATGTGCAATGAAATCCCTTCATAAATGCAAGCTGTAGACTGTGCTAAAGGAATCTAGGTAACATGCCCCTGTGGCCATCACGATTGACTGAACCTGAACAAAATAGGATGTTCTCATCTAGATATTA
Organism: Pictodentalium vernedei; assembly: GCA_031216915.1. Lineage (NCBI taxonomy): Eukaryota > Metazoa > Mollusca > Scaphopoda > Dentaliida > Dentaliidae > Pictodentalium > Pictodentalium vernedei. Next base: position 235,388,671 of record CM062297.1, on the reverse strand, counting down.
TACAGAGTCATCCCACAAAGTTACAATAAAATCCCTTCATAAATATGACCTGTAAATTGTGCTAAAGGTTTTCGAGATTTGGGCTTGTGTACCCATCATGGTTGACCGATCACAACCAAAAGGGGACATTCTCATCTAGACCTTATACAGAGTCATCCTACGAAGTTACAATGAAATCCCTTCATAAATACGACCTGTAGACTGTAAAAGTTTTCGGGTTTTGGGCTCGCGTACTTGTCACAGTTTACCGATTATGACCAAAAGGGGACATTCTCATCTAGACATCATACGGAGTCATCCTACCAAGTTACAATGAAATCCCTTCATAAATATGACCTGTAGACTGTGCTAAAGGTTTTTGGGTATCAGGTTTGTGTATCATGATGGTTGACCGATCCCAACCAAAAGGGGAGACGTTTTCATCAAGACATGACCTCGAACCTGTATATGAAATTTCATGATGAATGGACATGAACTACGGGGTACAGCCTGTGCTAAAGAAAATGTGAACAGACTCACAGTCTTCCAAACGGATGATGGCAATAGCTTATCTTGACTTTGTCAGGTTAAGCCAAAAATGAAACATTCCTGCAGCTTTTATGTTTATAGGCATGTTTCAATTTGCAGACAACACAATGTCAGATAAAGAAGTAAGGGTATTCAGGAGAAAAATGATAAATGTAAAGTAATTTGTATATTTTTTAAACTTACCAATGGCCCAGACTTAGCTGGTGCAAACTCAATATTATTAAGGGCCAAACACAAATTTTGAACCCCCCGAATCCCCAAAATTTGCATACAATAACGAAAATTAAAAGTCCTATCTGGCCCTCCATACGTTTAGTACTTGCGAATGCACAGTACACAGGAAGAGACCGGAATTGGCACCAACATCATTCTTCCTAGTTGTGCCTACTGAAGCGATAACTCACAGGGGCGGTACGAGTGCCCATTCATGGGAGGGCCATCCCCATCTGGGCCACTGGCAAGTATTAAAAATATACAAATTACTTTAAATTTATCAAATATAATACTAAAACCAATGGCCCAGGCTTTAGCTGAATCGTAAAAAGGCGTAGGGCCTAGGGCAGACCAAAATACAGCTCCTTAGCCTGCATTAGAACTCCCAAAGTGAAAAGGAGTTTCAAATTTTAAGGAATTACCTGTATGTCTCGCTATACCACAATATAGAAGACATACCACAGAAATAAGGAGCAATATCCAAGTAATTCCCTATTACTTAGCATAAATGATTACACTAAATGGGTGTAACAAGCCCCCAATTTTAAGGCTAGTCCGGAATAAGACACTTAAATTTAGGAAAAGCATGTCCAAGAGTGAGAGACTAATGCACACAAACACATGCCATATATAATGTAACAAGCTGTACATAATATCAGAATAATCTATAGACGATAACAGCTTAACCCTTTACCCAACGAATTGCCTGCATCCGTCCGCGTAATATGCAAATTCGCCAGCTGAAAAAATATTATTTTTAAAAAAATTTCAACAAAACCATATCATGTGACCCCTCTTTGGAACGAGCTCGTCGAGCTCGTTCCAAAGAGGGGTCACATGATAAGGTTTTGTTCAAATTTCTTTGAAAAAATTTTAAAAATGGTATTTAAAATAATAAATTTTGATATCATCTGCATTGGGTAAAGGGTTAACTCATAGTTACACACTTATTAAAAGGCCAGAAGAGATAAGGAGAAAATTCCCCCCCCCCCCCCCCCCTTTTTTTGAAGGAATAATCTTCAAAACAAAGAGGGAACAGTCTGGAAACAGTGAAAAAGTGGTACCGAATAATACATATATTCATTTAAAAGGTACCCAGCTATTAATTATTATTAATATATTATTAATTTATTGGTGCTTAATGTCACCTCAGCAGCTAAAGCTATATTGTGGCGACCCCAGTTATTAAAATCGCAAGCTTCAAAACGTATGCCACATCCAGAATACATAAATAAGTCAAAAACCGGTGATATAAATATGTACAACCTTAACTTGTCCAACTGAATTCCAATGGAAAGTTATCTAACAGAACTAAACATTTCTTAGCCAACACACAGGCAAACACGTTTAGGTGTACAATTAATTCCAATAATGAACCTCCCAATTGTAACCTTACAATTATATGAGAGAAGGAACAGACCTTGTGTACCACTCTTCGGTTGAAAAGTGGATTTAGAATATGGAATGGGATACGATTAAAAAGCCCATCACGGACCGTCCCCAAATAATTCTTGTTCCCTAGGTCCGTTAAAAGCAATGACTGTTCGGAGAAAGAATTTACCACTCCGAATAATGAAGTTAAAAATAGATAACGTATGGATAGACAACCTGTTGGAAACTCCATAGCTGATCCAACTAGCCCCAAAATTCTCATAAGCTCTATTGTTATGCAGAGCCAGAATCAAGAGAATCTATTCCGTAAAAAGTTTGCCTAATAATGTATAAATATTATGCATGCAATCAATAGAATTCCACTTTAAAACGATGTTAATGCGATCAACCTGAGGAATAGACTCATAAGTCATAAGAAAAGCAGACAGCTCTGAGCGTAACTACTCCGAGCAGACTAATTGCCACATTTGGAGAATGATGCCCAGATAACCGACATGCCTGCCATACAGGAACCTGAAGGTTAGTAATATCAACCGAATGTATTCATGATAGAATTTGGAATCCAAGAACAGTTACTGTTCAGAAATCATATGCTCATTTTTCACTTATGAATGATCAATCACAGGAAGCAAACCAACTCGAGTGGCTGGGCCCCTGATGTCGGCGTTAGACCACAACCCACCCACCAATCGAAGAGCAATGAAAGGCATGCATATAATTGAATGCATACAAGGCTTACAGGAAAAGCACTACGTCCTGCCATGTAATCGCCTATTAACATATTGGAGGGGGGGGGGGGATTTGGGTCAATGAATATATCATATCGAATCCCCCCTCACCCGCAATATTTGAATCGCAAAATAAGTAAGGCCAGCGCAGTAATATAAAGGCTTGGGACAGTGACAAATTCCTTTTTCGCTATAAGAAAAAGAAACTTCACGTTTCATTCCCAAGCTATACTGCTACTGCTATTCTCAATAAAGAGTAATACAGCTAAACAGCTTGTAGTTAGCCCAAGCAAGCAGAATGACACTAACCTGGTGCGACTCATAATGCTTTAGTGTTAGTTATCTAGAATAGTATAGAAACCACATGGCTCCTTCACATCTGACCGACTCCATAATGCCACTAAGGACAGAGTGGGACGTGATGAACATGGCACTATTGCAAGGAATATATGAAACAGTGTCGACATATCCCTTGAAATCAAGACAGTATGCCATGTCATCAAATAATACACCATATGGACATACTGTACTGACCCGTCTCGAAGTGGAGTAGAAAAATAAAAAAGTGGGGGGTGGGCTTCAGAAAGAGTATATTTATTTATTTATTTAATGGTGTTTAAGGTCACATACTTATGCACAATGGCTAATCGTGACCGTGACAGTTTTACAGGTGGAGGAAGCCGGAGTACCCGGAGAGAACCACCGAGCAACGACAAGCAGCTGTCAGCTCCCCAACATCGTAACTCTGAACTCCGCACCGCAGCACAGGCAGGGTTAGATTGGTTGAAGACATGCGCACCATCGACGTGCAGTACGCCTCAGTACACAGCGTCATCGTGCCCCCATGTAGGCAATCGGGGTGAAGTCAGAAAGAATAATCAAGCCTGAAAATCAAGTTGGTGTGCATTGGAATGGGAGATGATTAATTATCCTTTGGGTATGATAAGAAAGAGAGAGTACACTCTTAAATAAAAAATATCCACCCAATTATCTTGCACACATTTGTCAACTGTTTTAATAAGTGATCAGTTTAAAATGCTGAACAAATTGAACATCACCTCGATGTTTTGACAACTGCAGACCGTGCTGTCAAGCTATATTATTTCGAGGTATCACATGCTTTGATTGTTATTTGCATTAAAATTTAGAGTGAAAAAGTTGATAAAAAAATGAAAAATATAAATCTTACTTTCAAATAGTTGGTAAATACATTTGAATTCAATAAAAAAAAATAAAATATTGATTTTTGATTATATTTCATTGTTTACTTGCTGGGTTTCCCCAACGATCAGTGTGATGTGATGTAAACTGTAGGTAAAGTGGAGATCATGTGAGGTGCACAATGGGTACAAATAATCAATATTAGACTGAAAATATTTAAATTTTGAGAAAAAAATACATGGTGAATTTTTCTAAATCTTCAGTATTAATCCCTGTCAGTGTATCCAACATATGGACCCACCAATCATTGCTGCTAATATTTTTTAACACTAAAGAAAATAGATTCTGCACAAGACAACACGTGTACTTGGAAACTGAAGCACTGTTCAATAGTGGTTATCCCAATTTATAAATATCTTTATATACAGTCTGTGGAGAATCTCTTATGCAGTTATTTCCCTTTCATCAATAGCTGATTTTCAAACTGGGACACCTCTCTGTCTGTGCTAAATAAAATGGATTTACAGCCTCATTCAGTAAACAGGGAAATAAATGAGCAAAGTGAACATCAGTATTTATTTTTTATTTACAAAATTTATCAAATAAAAGCTAAAAAAAGAGCCACTCAGAAAAAAAAAACTCCAATATCCAGTCCTGATTTGTAAGTAGAATGTTGCAAAAAGTCACCTATTTTCGTTTCACTCACCTAAAATGGACGGTTCAGTCAACTTGAAACTTGGGGAATGGGCTTTGACACGGGTAGAGCTCCTTTATTCTGAAATCAGAAAACATGGAGGGTGGGCTTACACACGAGTATGGGCTTGGACACGAGTCAGTATGGAAATATCCAATCATCAAGTGGAAATATAATCCACAACATTAGTTTTGATACAAATGAAAGCGGGAGATGAAAACTATGTTTCTGGCACCCGATCACAAGAAACCTAGATGAACTCCTTGCGCCATAATCGTGAAGACCGGATCCGGCAGCTGAAGCAGAATTCCCAGAGTCAGCCACTGGAGAACCGCTGAAATCTGAACCCTTTGTTTTACTAGGTCTGTTAAAACAATCTGGGTTCCGTGCGAATACGTCTTCACACTCCAGTTCCAAGATAAGAGAATCTGGAGAGAATGCATGCGCAGGCGGCCCATCGGAATAAGATCCACAGACACCCCGCACAGCCCCATCAGTCGCATAAACTCCCCGCAAGGAGAAATTCTCTTTTGGAAGAATTAGCTAAAAGATTGGTCCAACATGGACTTCTAAGTTGGGGGATTTGCTCGGAATTAGAGCCGCAGGACTGCCGAGACTACATTTCGCACCCACTGATCTTCCGTAATTTCCATCCAGTTTTTCGTGAAGATAACCGTCTGCCAACTGGAAAGCAACAGAGGTCTAGACCATCACCTGTACGACTTGCAAGGCTTCCGGGAGGAGAAACTACGTCCTCCCCGCGAAGAACCTCATCCCGTCGGCCTAGGGGCATCTGACTCATATTCTTGATCAGACTTGTGCCCCTTTGCCGAGTCGCTATATTGACGACCTCCAGAGTAACTGTAAGAGGGTTTCTTAGACCCTTGCGAGGTGCTCCCTTTCGATGATTGGGAACTGGAACGACCTTGCCTACTTCGGCCAGCTGATGCATGCTGTTGAGACTGCTGATCTCAGTAGCAGTGTGCTGGAAGCTTTCTTGGTAGCTTGTTCATAGAGTAAGGAAAGCTTGTCATCAAACAGTGTGTCTGGAGACCAGAGCAACTCAGAGAGAGCTTTTCACCCTGTCATCGATAATTGATGACGATTCAAGGGCTGCATCATGTCTAACCAACTCCAAATTTGCCACTGAAAGGGCGGAGTGGTACGTAGCATACATGACTGCCCTGGAAAGAACTCTTAGCGGGGAACTAACATCCTCAAATTCCTTTCCATTTAAATGCTGTGCCAGAGCCCTGGTGATATGATCTGGGTAGGACATCGCATCCAGAATCACTCTATTAGATGAAATAGAAGATTCCATCACATCCGAGCGTAAATTGAATGATGTAGGCAAGGATATATCCTGCTCATCCAGATGCAGAGGAGCTCTCTGAACATCTTCTCCAACCGTTTCAAAATAACGTGCTGATTGAAGATGCAGATAAGAAACGCCCTTTCTTTTTTGAACTTGCTAGGTTGAATATGACATTGTTAATGTGGCCGAAGGCCTCCGACACTTGCCAAGATAGTCCCAGGAAGGAAAGAACATCATCTTTCCTTCGCACAACATCTCTGTCTAGAGACGACAGTGGTTTCTGCCTAGCAGATGCAGCTTGGTGATCAGGTGGAACAAGGTCAGGATAGTACTGATGAATGAAATTCATCGCTACCATATGTTGTTCCGAAAGGGAAGGGTAATCCTCCTTCTTCTCCCTTCCCCATCCGACTGATTCAGCTGAGAATTTCAGTCACTGGACCGACCCAGCACCACCCAACAGCTCACCACCCGAGTCTGCGCTTGTACTTGCTACGATGAGCTGTGCAATCTGCGACAGCAAGTCCGTTACAGAGGCTAGAGGAGCAGCAGTCTCCTGTTTATTTGTGGCTTGCTGCTCCTGGAACGGAGATCCAGACGTAGATCTCTTCTCCGAACATCCCACTGAATGAAGCCTCAGATCACTAGCTACCAGATGGGCCGACTTCACTGGCAAAGACTGGGAACGTCTTTGCGTGGCTGCCTGGATATCCAAACTTGGGTAGCTAGTGTGCAGTCATGTGTGCTTATCTGAACCTGAGGAAGAAGCCATAACTGTAGCAGACCCTGGCTGCAGTTTAGATGGAGCATCCTGAGTGGCGAGTGTGGACGTTAGCTCCGACTCAGTCAAGTTTCACAAAACAACATTTGGCCCCAAATGTTGTTGGGTTAGAGAAGGCTCTCCCACTCACAGTCTATCAGACCTTGCCGAGCTTCCCGGAGAGAAACTTGCAGGCTTTTTCCCATTTGCCGTCGTTGCTGGGTGAGCTTTAGTTTTTGAGGTGTCCCGGCCCCCCCTAACGGGGTAACTGCTTCACCGGTTGAGCTAGCTGCTTGCAAAGAATTAAGAGCAGTAACTAGAGGCCTTATCCCTTGCTTAATATTCTTGAGTATCCTTGCAGCTAGCTGTTTGCTCATCAGAGCGCAACGACATCAGCATATTATGGATGGGTGTCGCAATACCATCACCATGTTCATGTTTCTCTGAAAAAGAAACTGAAAAACTCGAATTATCCTGTGGTGACAGCTCTGGCATCGGAACTTCACCGCCGACGACATACCGTGACACCCATCTCCAACATCTGACATCCCAATGTACACAAGTAGGACAAGAATCTGTAGGAGTGCATAGACTACAGGCAAGTCAACAAGCATGTAAATCCGAGGAAGACTTACTCGCCTTGCATTTGGAGCAGTAAGCTTTCATAATTAATTACAATCAAAAAACAAAGTCGATAGCACTCCTACAAGTTCAACAACAAAAATACATGATAAGGATACATGAAAATAGCAATCAAATTAATTTCAAAACAATTATTAAAAGAAATTTATGAAATTTTTGTTTGGAAAATGCCTAAGTTCCCAAAGGGAACATCATGAGCCCAAGTGCATCCCGATAGAGCCAAAGTAACAAACGCCAATTTTTTTTTGAGCTACTCTACCGAAATCATAATCAATGTATCCTACAATAATTCTATAGTATTATAATACTAAATACTATATGCTAAGAGTGTTGCCAAATGTAAACAACGTCGTTAGAAAAAAACGGAAAAAAGACAACAGGCACACAAAAAGGCCCAAAGTCAGTAACCGATTTAAATGCTATCAGATGCAAAGTTAGGTCTTCATATGAAGAAAAAATGATAATCAGATAGAAGATGCAAGACCAAAATGACCCAACACCCCTAGGGTGAGGACATAACCATGGGGATAAGCAGAATATTTTGTAACACACGTTAAACTCCCAAGAAATTTTATAAAAAATTTCAATAAAAACAGCCAAAAAGCTTAGGAGTTTAACAGGAGGGTTCATGGACGAATAGGTAAGGAACACTTAACAAACAGTAGATAAATCATTATCAGGAATGATGATGTCAGGCCCATGTTCCGAAAATGGGAAACATGAAATAATTTTTATAATTATTGTAAAGTTACAGCCTTGAATGTCTCAAACCACCGTTGTTCCCTTCCATTGTCCATTTTTAGCCTTGAATCCAGTAATTCTTTCATTGATTTGTGTCTGGCATCTTCCAAAATGAGATTTTAAAGCACAGATGTCAGTTCAGTTGTTGCTGACTTTGGGCCAAACAGAAGAATGATGTTTTCGCCAATTCCGGTATCTTCCTGGGTACTGCACATGCGCAAGTACTAAAAGTATGGAGGGCCAGATAGGACTTTTAATTTTCGGTATTGTATGCAAATTTTGGGGATTGGGGGTTCAAAATTTGTGTTTGGCCCTATATAATATTGCGGTTGCACCAGCTAAGGCTGGGGCATTGGTTTTAGCATTAAAATATACAATATTCTTTATTACCAAGAAGTCATGAAAATCTTGTGCACTCTCCAATAAACCACAATAAAATTCTACTTGTTAACAGTTTTAGGCCAAAGCAACAAAGAAAAAAAAATATTCAAGATTTAACCCTTCCCTAAAGGGATTGGGCAATTGTCTTGAATTCTTACCAGACCATAACTGGATCATGCAGAGAGGGTAAGCAGTGATTTCTAGTCAAGACATGGAAAAGAGGCAGCCAAGACTTCACTAGAAACCACTGCCCAGATTATTTTTTTACTGTCAGTGAAATCTCCACATTTTGCATGTCAAGGGCACCTACTCTGTGATTGTCCAAGTCAGAAATAGGCCCTTAAGGGTTAAGGCTTGTTTAAAAAAAATTGTTTAGCCTCAGAGCAAATGTACTCCCAAGGTCGTCTACCAGGCAATTGCTGAAGTAAATTGGTTGTGATCTCTAGTCAAGTCTCTCAGTGGCTTTTTCAGGCTGTCATGACTATCCAGGAAATCACTGCAAGGCTATCAGACTGTTTGTGATGCTGTGGAATATCCAGAAAAAAATGCCGATAGGATCACCGATCAATGTCGAGTTGTGACAGCAAAAAAGTGGGTTTAATCATTTTTAACTTATCGTCCGGAAACCAATTGTTTACAATTTACTTTGTGACGAGTCAGTGACATTGACCTTTGACCTAGTGATTCCAAAATAAATAGGGCTCTTTCTTGTACCAATGCCAACCAACCTATGAAGTTTAATGAATGTGGGTGGAACCAGGGACCAGCCTGGGGGGAATTTTAGGGAGACTTCAGGTCTTCCTCCAGAAAAAATAGGGAGACTGCAGAGCAAATAGGGAGACTTCATAGGCAAGTGCCGCCCCTTCATATTTTCAGCTTGTGGTCCTCCATTAACGTCCTATTAATCCAGGTCCAGGTGTCCATGATGCATCTATGCCAGATTAAAAAATCGGCCGGTTCAACATGGGAATGAACCGGCAAAGTGGCTTCACTCCTGACCCTTTTAACCAGCGAAGGGTCATGATCCTCAAGTACACCTGACGTGGGGCGACGGGTGGCAGCTGAAAACATCTGAAGGCAGATGCGTATAGGGGTACGACATACCCCGAGGATCTACAGAGCGGGAACTCAGGAGAGTCGACGCAGACCTCTGAGGGACAGAAGGTCCAAGCTGCACAAAAGGTGTTGGTCTCGCAAAACTGGCCATGGGACCAGAGTGCGTGGACGAAAAATGCAACAGAGCTCATGGTGGCCCCACCATGAACATCCGAATCCAATGAGAAAACTGTTGTGCTCGACGGCTGAGAGACCACAGCAGAGGGTTCGGTTGGCAGCCCCTTCCGACTTCGCTGAGTTGAAGTCAGGGAAGGCTGAGGCCTATACACGGCGTCCACACTACCAGACATCTCTGCAGACTCCTGCAAGGATAAACTGAAGCCGGCTGAAACGGTGACCGATGACATTGCAGACAGAACAGCAGTAGCAGCAGATACGACAGGAGCTGTTGAAACTGGCGGAAAAGTGGAGAGAGCAACCGAGCTCGGCTCCAAAAGAGGAGTCACAACCCTAGTGACAATCTCAGATGTCGACTGGAGGGGGACCACAGTCCCAGAACCAGGCATCGCTTCACCAGACAACTCAACAGCTCCCGAAGTATCCACCACAGAAAAAAGACTGCTCATCCCCCATGGAGGGGGTATAACTCTCACCAGACATGGTCGTGTCGGGAGGCCCCGAATGACAGGGTTCCCCCTCCCTGCGGGTGCGGGAGGAACGGCCGCTGGAACGCACCACATGCTTGGGCAAAAGGCATTGCCCTCAAGGAACAGTCCTGGGCATAACAGAGGAGTGAGAGCAGTAGAAGAAAAAGGTGAACTCAACAGATGTAGAAAGCAGAACACCCCCAACTACGAGAGAAAGGTGGCAGAAAATAAAGGACCAGCGGGAACACAACTGAACCCAGACGGCCGACAGAGATCCAAAAAAACAGAAATTCTGCCCTCAACAGAGAGGAGATATCCTGTCCATACAGCCCCCCATTGACACCTAACTCCAATAATAATAATATCCAAAAGGATAATATAAATTTATCAACCGGAAATATTTATGTCCGCACCGCAAGGTACACGAAAGTCACGCACGAACACGGAGAATATATAAAATACAATGAAAATGTGGTTGAAAATAATAACGAGAATATATAAAACATAGTCCTGTTATTATACGATCCTCAGATCCAAAATTCCAGTCACAGGTAACCATTATCAACAAGCTGAATTATCACTGTTTCTTAATGCAAATATGGACGTCTCGCCACGCAGGCGGACGAAAAAAGAATGAGTCATTAGCTATGTGTCTGCACACTACGACCGGAAGCCATGGATTTGTACTAAGAGAAGAGTGTCCCCTACTTGGTGTGCGCCAATAGCACTCGACCCAGTTTGGGCTTATTTTTTCTTGGTGCTTTTGATGCCACTTTTCTTTCCCAAATCGCTTGGAAAAGATCAAAATAGAGAGTATATTTTCCAAGTTAGGGACTTCCACTGTAGTGCAAGCCTGTAGTAAACAATTGTAAGGAAGGTTGATAAGAAATGTTAACTGTTGAGTTAACTGGCCTTTTGAGTTAACTGTTTAAGTGTTAGCTTATTTTTAGTAGTCTGAACAGGGTTTCAATAACAAGAGAATAGCCTATACCGCTGCATAAAGCACATGCTAAGTATATTCATACCTTATCATGGCAATGCGACTGCACACTGATTAACCTTTTACCCAATACAATTGTAATATCATGCCAGTGTTATAGGATGCTGATATGCAATTGAGCCAGATCCAAGCAGCCATCATTGAGGAATGAATTTCAACACACAGTCAGACGACATTGGAGATTCCACTTTTGGATCTTATGAAATTGAAATATAGCAGTCAGCAGCACTGGCCAATTCATTATGTGAAAAGTCTCAAAATTGTTCAACCCTTGAAGACCTTAAACATTTTGACTTCACTTTGACAGACAACACCTCATGGCTTTGCAGTTGTTTCTAGGCAAGTCTTGGTTGACTATATATGGAGCCAAGACTTGCCAAGAAACAACTGTCAAGTACTTAGAATGTAACTCAAACAGTTGCCAAAGTCCATTAGGGCACATGTTTAATTGCAGTAAAAAGTAATCTGAGTCAGAATTAGGCCTTTAACTCCTTGAATACTGCCGAAGGATATTCCTACCCAGGCTTTATAATCCCTTACCACCAAATTATTATTATTATTATTTATTGGGATTTAACAACACATTTTCAACAGCCAGGGTCACCTAGTGTCGGACAGTTTTATGGGTGGAGGAAGCCGGAGTACCCAGAGAGAATCACCGAGCAATGGCGACTAAACTGTCAGACTCCCCAATGTACTAGCTCCACTCAAGCAGGGTTAGCATTAGTTGAATACAAGTGCACCACTGACAGTATGTATTAGTACACAATGCCACTGTGCCCACACGTGGACAATTGGGATTAAGTGTCTTGCCCAAGGACACAACACGGTTGCCGCAGGTGGGATTTGAACCGAGGATCTCTTAGCTTGCAGCCTGCATCATTACCTACTGAGCTACAATGCTCCCTGCAACCAAAATAAGTATAATTTGGGCACATTTAACCACATTAATGGCACATTTCCAACTGCAAACTGAATGGAATTTTTTAATAAAGATTACTTAAGTTAAATTTAAATGAATTTTTCATCAAATCTAGTCATGGCTGCTTCACATATTAATATTTCAACAAACCCATATCATTAATATTTCAACAAACCCATATCGAGCTCGTTCCAATGAGCAGTCACATTATATGTTTCGTTGAAATCTTTTGAAAAATTGGGAAAAAACAATAATTAAAGTAATAAATTTTGATATTATTTGCATTGGGTAAACGGTTATGTGTTAAACATATTTCCTGTCTTCTATTTTCTTTCTCACAGCATGTGCCCAAATGGCAATGTTATTCTATGGAAAAATCATAAAAAGTACTTTTTTAAATACCGTTAATACACCATTCTATAAAATATACTCACTCAAGCAACTGTAACTGAGCTTGAAGATTAGCTGCTTGTTTTCTAGCATTTGATGCTCTGTCTGTCAGTGTCTGAACTTGCCTCTCATGTTCTGTTGAAATCTGAGCATATCTATATCACAACAAAATTAGGAGAAAACTAAACAAAACAAGCAGTTAGAAAATCAGGCAAACATCACAGATTTATTGATCCCTTGAGACACTTATCTGTACTTTCTCAAAGAGTATTACATGAACAGACATCATCAATAAAAGCAGTTGGTATGTTAATTTAGATGGAATTCTTATCCTTGAGATCAGGACAATTTTAGAAAATTTCAACGTGTTCATAGCCAAATTAATTTAGATTGAACCCTTTTACCCTTAAGGGCTTGGACAGTTTCACAAAGTATGACTAGTTTACAGCCAAATAAATGCAGGGGCTTTAAGGGTTTGGACAATTATACAAAATTTAACTGTTCACTGCCAATTAATTTAAGATAGGCACTCTTAACTGTCTGATGTACCTGAACACTGGATCAACAAGCCAATCTCAAGATTTTCCAGTGAGCCAGAACAATTCTGAAAATAACCTTTGTGAACAGATATTTAGATTCAGTTAATTAAATACCAATTTAATGAATAAAATATTGAAACCTAAATATGAAACTCAAACACTTTTCAAAAGTAACTATATATTAATTTACATTAATTTTGCTGACTATACATGCTATAGTATTAATATAAAAAGAAATATGTAAGTTTTCTGAAAAGTGGTATAAAACTAGCCAAAGAAAAATTTGTTCTTTGAGCATAAGGTGTGGACCCAATCAATCACATGCACACAGGGCTGCACAGTGTGTCAGTGAGCTGGCAATAACTGGACTTTAACTGGTTGAGTGTCAGAAGCCACTATCATGGCTCTATTGAAAGCACTATAGTGGCTTTACACTGTATGCATCAGCTTGTTGTTTGCTGAGCAGAAGAAAAAATCATTGTTTAATTTTTTGTTACCATTTATTGGAGAGTGCAACAGGTACACTCCAATAAAGGGTAATAAAACAATTATTTATGAAGAACATCTTGCTTAACTAAGGCTCCTCTTGCTGGCAGCATGGTATTTTTTTTTTTTAAAAATAGGCCGTTGAAATCGTCAGATGTGTACCCATACGCGCAACTAGTAGAAAGCTGTATGATGGAGGGCCACCACAGATGCCGACATTATGTACACCATACATGGTATGGGTACATATAGAAATGGATTGGGGGAGTGCCTAATATGATGGATAAAGGGTTAATATCTCCGGATCAAATTATTAGATTTACATAAAAAAAACTATACAGCACAGCACATCAGTAACCTGAATACAAATATAAAGTAACCTGATAATCGGATTAATAGTTTTTGAGTTACCGCATGCCGAAGAAATGGATTGGAGGAGCTCTCAATTTGAAGGATAAAGGGTTAATATCACAGGATCAAATTATCAGATTTACACCCAAAACTATACAGCTCGGCACATCAGTAACCTGAACACATATATGAAGTAACAGGACAATCGGATTGATAATTTTTTAGTTATTTCATGCCAAAGGGATTGGAGGAATTTTCAATTTGAAGGGTAAAGGGTTAATATTTCAGTATTGAATAATCAGATTTATACCAAAAACTATACAGCTTAGCACATCAGTATCCTGAACACATATATGAAGTAACATGACAATCAGATTGATATTTTTTGAGTTATCTCATGCCAAAGGGATTGGAGGAATTTTCAATTTGAAGGATAAAGGTTTAATATCTCAGGATCAAAATAACAGATTTACACCAAAAACTATACAGCTCGGTACATCAGTAACCTGAACACCAATATAAAGTAACTTGACAATCCAAGCAATATTTTTCAAGTTTTCGAATGCCAAAGGGATTGGAGGAACTTTCAATTTGAAGGATAAAGGGTTAATATCTCAGGATTAAATTATCAGATTTACACCAAAAACTATACAGCTCGGCACATCAGTAACCTGAACACAAATATACAGTAACTTGACAATCCAAGCAATATTTTTCAAGTTATCGAATGCCAAAGGGATTGGAGGAATTTTCAATTTGAAGGATAAAGGGTTAATATCTCAGGATCAAAATAACAGATTTACACCAAAAACTATACAGCTCGGAACATCAGTAACCTGAAGATATATATAAAGTAACATGATAATTGGATTCATATTTTTCGAGTTATCTCATGCCAAAGGGATTTGAAGAATTCTCAATTTGAAGGATAAAGAGTTAATATCTCAGGATCAAATTATCAGATTTACACCAAAAACTATACAGCGCGGCACATCAGTAACCTGAACACAAATATAAAGTAACTTGACAATCCAAGCAATATTTTTCAAGTTATCGAATGCCAAAGAAATTGATACGAATGCCAGATGGACAGACGGACAGACAGATGGACAGACAGCCAGACAGACGGACTGATGGACGGACAAAGGATGGACGAATGATGGATGGCCACCCCAGATGCCAGCATTATGTGTACCATACATAGTATGGGTACACATAAAAATACTCATCTTACAAATCAACTTTTAAAAATGATAAATTTAAAGTAATTTGTATATTTTTTTATACTTACGAATGACCCAGACTTAGTTGGCGCAAACTCAATAATATCAAGGGTCAAATACACATTTTGAATAACCACCCCCCCCCCCCCCCACCCCCCCCCCCCCCCCACCCCCACAATCCCGAAAATGTGCATACAATACCGAAATTTGAAAGTACTATCGGGCCCTTCATACTGTTAGTACTGTGCATGCGCTGTACCCAGGAAGAGACTGGAATTGGTGCCAACATCATTCTTTCTAGTTGTGCCTACTAATGTTATAACTCAGCGGGGAGGTATGAGTGCCCACTCATGGGAGGGCCATCCTTGTCTGGGCCATTGGTAAGTAAAAAAAATATACAAATTACTTTATAAATTTATCATAATTTTATACCAGAACCAATGGCCCAGACTGAGCTGAATAGTAAAAAGGCTGGAGGGCTTAGGGCTTAAAGGAATAGCAGACTAAATTTCAGCTCCTTATCCTGTATTAGGACTCCCAAGGTGAATAGATAGATTCAAATGTGAGGATATACATATATCCCTCTCTATACCACCGAAATAAGGAGCAATATCCAAGAGATTCCCTATTACTTAGCATAAATGATTATGCTAATTGGGTGTCACAAGCCCCCAATTATAAGGCATGTCCGGACTAAGACAGTGACAAATGGGAGCAAAATGGAGGCGAGTGGAAAATCACTCACCTCAAATCAAGTTTGCGAGAGTGAAAAATGTGAGGAGAGTGATTTTGATTCAATGTTTATCTTCATTTTTTTAATACTGTTAAATTGTACATTCAAAAGTGTATTTTTTTTTCTAAATTAAGTTAAGTTAATGTTATTGTTTGCCTGTGGTTCAGAATAAAATTGTAAGCTTGAAATCTAGTGTTTGTTTATTAAATGTATTACCAGAATTCCTGAAATGAACTTTTATCTTGTAAGATCTAGATAATCTGAAGTGAACTATTTTTTATGGCATGTACAAAAATTTATTTCGCAATTTCCACTGACAAGGCTCCTTCGAAACGAATGTATGAATACAACTGAACACGGATGGAAATTTTGATGGTGAAAATATATGTAACCCACTAAAATTAGTTCTGGATTTTAAATGGCAGATTATTAAAATCGTGCAAAATGGATGCGTAAATTCCAAATCAGGCATATTAATTCGTGTCACTGGTGAACTGGAGCGACGGGTGTCACGTGTGTAAATGAAAATAAGGAACAGGGCAACATTCTGCATGTCTTTGATAAAAAAAAATACGGAAGTATTAAAATGTTTCTCAGATCTCAAAATGACCACCGTTTTTTTATATCTGAACATGCGTGTTAATTTTCTGGCAGGAGTAAGGTCTGGGCGAGTTGTTAATGTACAACCCTCTTACTGTTAGCGTGTTGTGTGTGGATGTATAAGAGAACTACTGTGTGTCGTGTTCATAACGACGAAAAGGAAATTGTTTGGAATTAAGCGCATCAAATTGTGAGTGATTAAAAATTTCCCAACATCAAAAATTAATTGAATGTTTCTGTTGACGCAACTCAAATGGATAAAAAAGACCCAGGAACAGAGGCGAGCGATTATTCGCGCAGCTTGAACAATTTTTGTGTGAGCGATGGTGCGCAAGAGCAGTCGCGCACCTTTCCCATGCGTCACTGCTAAGACACTCAAAATTTTAAAAAAGTGTGTCCAAGAGTTGGAAACTAATGACAACAGACACACGCCGAATACAATGCAACGAGCAGTATATAAGATCAGTATTATCTATAGACAACAAGAGGCCGCAGTGGGCCTGAGGGCGCTCATAGGACATGGCAGTCTAAATATCAAACCAGGGACTTGACTTGAATAAGCTGCATACGCCTCTCCTAAGAAAAGCATATACCAACTAGATGAAGCAATTGTGCCCACACAATACACAGGATTTTCCTTCTATTTTCAGTTCCTGCACTTTTACGTCCCAAAATTGAGATAAACGCATAAAAGATTTTTCTCCCAAACAAAATATTTTCAGCCAAAATTTTTTTTTCTTCTTAAAACGCATAAAAAAAACAAAAAACTAATTTACGGATTTTGGTCCTCAATTTTGTAAGTCCCACCCGGCCCCCAAATTTTCAGTGTAAAAAAAAAAAAAAATTTGTCTTAAAATTGACCGAAACGCATAAAAAACAAACAAAAATTTCCGGATTTTGGTCCAAACAGGACCCCAAATTTTCAGTGTAAAAAAAAAAAAAATTGTTTGTCTTAAAAAATCAAAAATTCCGGATTTTGGTCCAAAATAGTCCCACCCGTATCCCAAATTTTCAGTGCAAAAAAAAAAAATTTTTTGTCTTAAAATTGACCGAAACGCATAAAAAACAAAACAAAAATTTCCGGATTTTGGTCCGGAACGGGGCCCCAAATTTTCAGCCTAAATATGAACCCAGGGACTTGGCTTGAACAAACTTGAATCTCACCCTCCTAAGGATGCTGCATACCAAATATCAAAACATTCTTATTGGTAGATCTGAAGAAGAAGATTTTTAAAGAATATTCCTCATACTGCACTAATTTAAACATTTGGACTCCCATAGAGAGCCCAAATATGGACCCAGGGAACTGATTGCAATAAAAATGTGAAACAATCTTCCAAAGATGTTATATGTGAAATTTGAATGCTTTTGGAGCAGCGGTTTGGGAGAAAAGTAGTTTTACATGTTTTTCCCATTACCCACAGTGTTAAAAAATGCTGACTCAGCACTTTTTCAAAGTCCCCAAAAAGTACCCCATGATAAAACCGATAGCAATGTTTTTTTGACCATTCCATTCTGTTGGTCCTAAGGAAGCTTCACACCAAATAAGAATTCTCAGTGCCGTGTAGTTTTGGAGATATGGGCATTTTAATTTTTTTTTATTTTTAGCTCCTGCGGTTCACAAGGGGCGAAGGGAAAATAAATTTGGGCATAAATTAAGGTTCACATGGGGCGACAGGAAAATAAATTTGGGCATAAATTAAGTACTTATGACCCAATAAGCCCTCATATCAAATTTGGTTCAAACCTGCCTCTCGGTTTGGAAAAAAGAAATTTTGGGAGTGGCAAAAATTCTTGCCCCTCCCATAACAACGGCAAATATAGCCCCACAAACTTCTCTTGAAAAAAGCGGAGTCCACACCTCAAAAGGAAGCTGCACACCTAATATCAAGCCTCTGCTACTGCTGGTTCATGAGAAGAAGATTTTTTAAGATTTAGGCACACTTTTTGGGAGTGGCCTTACCAAGGGGCGAGGCAACTTGATTTGAACAAAATGAAATTGCGATGTCATAACAAACTATTATCTCAAATATCAATTAAATTGGTTCAGCTGTTTGGGAGGAGAAGACGCAAACAGGGACGACGGACAACGGGACAGACGACGGACAGTGAGTGATCACTATAGCTCTCCTGACTGAAAGTCAGGTGAGCTAATAACGGCTTCACACATAGTTACACACTTACTATAAGGCCAGAAAAGGTAAAGAGAAATTACTCTCCTCCCCACTCTTTTTTGAAGGAATTAATCTTCAAAAAAAAAGTGGACAGCGGCATGGAATCAGTGATAAAGCAGTATTGAATAATATATAGTCACCTAAAAGTCTCCTGGTTACTAAAATTGCAAGCTTCTAAAAAGTATGCCATATCCGGAATACGGAGATAAGTCGATAACCGGTGATATTAATATGTACAACCTTAAACTTGTCTAATTGTATCCCAATGGAAAGTTATCTGAGAGAACTTATACGCTTCTGAGCCAACCAACAGGCGACCACATACAGGTGTACAAGTAAATTCCAATAATGAACTTCCAAATTGTAACCATCCCATCTACAAGAATGAGAGAGTAGGATTCCCCGTTGTGTACCACTTACAGTTGAAAACTGGATTCAGAACCTGGAAAGGGATATGAAGAAAAAACCTGTCAAGGACCGTCCCCAAATAAACCATTGTTCCCTAGGTCCGTTAAAACCAATGACTGTTCGGAGAATGAATATACCACTCCAAATAATGAAGACGAAAATAGAGTATATATGCATAGACGGTCTGTAGCAAAATCCATCACTGATCCAACTAGCCCAAAATTCTCATAAGCTCTTATACTGACACTGAGCAAGAACTTAATAGAATCTATTCAAGAAATACGTCTACCTAATGATTAATACATATTATGCACGTAACCAACAGAACCCTGTGTGTACCCTCGCCTGAATACAGCCTGTATCATCGGCATAACAGAGCAATACAAAATATAACCAGGAAACTGAAGAGATAAAACGACGATAATGCGATTTATAACCTGAGGAATAGACTCATATTGTAACAAAAGCTTACAACTCTGATCGAAACTTCTCAGAGTGGACTAATTGCCACATTTGGAGAATGTTGCCCAGATAACCGACATACAATGAATGAACAACCGCAGGAAGCAAACCAACTGAAGAGAAGATGCACCCCTGACGTCGCCGTTAGACCACAACCCACCCACCAATCATAGAGCAATGAAAGACTTGCAAATAATTGAATGCATAAAAGGCTTACAGGAAGAGAACTACTCCTGCCCTGTAATTGCCTCTTAACACTCTTAACATATATCAATATCGACCCCCCCCCCCCCCCCCCCACCACCCTCATTACTGGAATCGCTAGATAAGTATGGTTGGTGCAGTAATACTAAAGCTTGGAACTGTAACAAATTCCATTTTTACTAAAGGAAAAGGAAACCTCACGCTACATTCCCAAAGCTATGCTGCTGCTGCTGCTGCTGCTGCTGCTGCTATTCTCAATACAAGAGGCCCCACGGGGCCTGAAGCGCTCATCTTGAACAGAGCACAATATAAACAGAGTCCAAGAATGAGTCTACATTAAGCAATCCATGTTTATAGGATACACTGTCAATCCTTGAGTCCCTCAGGAGTGACAAAAATAATCTGGGCATCATGCCTTTTCTTCAGTTGATCATAATGTAAAATGTAGAGCTCCCCTATGAAGCCCCTTGATACAACCTATGTGGATTAATCTTAGTTACACACCTCTAGAGGGTACTGAATACAAAATTTTTAATTCTTCAGCAACATGGCCAATTCCAGCTCCCATAGGGAGCCCAAATATTAACCCAGGCTCTCGATTTGAACACAGTTGAATCTGACTTCCCTAGAGATGTTGTGTACCAAATATGAAAGCATTCTGACTGTTGGATATGAAGAAGAGAAATTTTAAAGAAATTTCTTCATATTGCATGAATCCGATTTGAACAAACTTGAATCTGACCCCCCTTAGAGATGTTGTATACCAAATATGGAAGCATTCTGACTAGTGGATCTGAAGAAGATGATTTTTGAAAAAATTCCCTCATATTGTACTAAGTTAAATTTCAGGTTCCCTTATGGAGCCCAAATATTAATCCAGGCACTCGAATTGAAGAAACTTCAATCTGACCCCCCTAGAGATGTTGTATACCAAATATGAAAGCTTTCCGACTGGTTGATATGAAGAAGAATATTTTAAAAGAAATTTCCTCATATTGCACTAATTAAATATTTGGGCTACCAAAGCGAGCCCAAATATATACCTAGGGATCTGATTTGAACAAACTTGAATCTGACCCCCCTGGAGATGTTGCATACCAAATATGAAAGCATTCTGACTAGTGGATCTGAAGAAGAAGATTTTTTAAAATTATCCCCCATATTGAACAAAGTTCAAATTTGGGCTTCCGTAGGAAGCCCAAATATTAACCTAGGGACTTGGTTTGAACAGTCTTGAATCCGACCCTCATAACAATGATGTGTACCAAACATTAAAAGATTCTGACTGGTGATTCTGAAGAAGAAGATTTTTAAAGAATATTCCCCATATTACCCTATGTTAAAAATTCGGGCCCCTGTATTGAGCCCAAACATAAACCAATAAGCTTTATTTTAACAAACTTGTATCTGACCCCCCCTATGAATGCTGTATACCGAATATCAAAAGATTCTGATGATTGGTTCTGGAGAAAAGATTTTTTTAAATTTTTGCAAATATGCTGACTCAGCATTTTTTCGATGCCCATTACAGAACACCCTAACATAACCGATGGCAATTTTTTTCACCTTTCAATTCTACTGGTCCTAAGGATACTTCATACTAAATAACAGCTCTCTGTTCCATGTGGTTTGGGAAATATGGGCATTTGAAAACATTTCTATTTTTAGCTCCCAGGGTTCCCATGGGGATGCGGGAATTTTTATTTTGCATGAGTCAAGTTCTTATGACCCAATAATACCACATACCAAATTTGGTTCAAACTGGACTATCGGTTCAGAAAATAAAAATTTTGGGCGGGGGCCAAAAATCTTACCCCTCCCATTACAAAGCCAAATATTGCTGCACTAACTTCGTTTGAACAAACTTGATTCTACACCTCAAAAGGAAGCTCCATAGCAAATATCAAGTCATTGTGCACACTGGTTCATGAGAAGATTTTAAAAATATTTTGGAGCATTTTCCCCCACTCCCTCCCTATGGGGCTGGGCATGTTGAGTTGAAAAAAAATTCAATGCCCCTTCGGGACCATCACTCACACAAATTTTCACCTGAATTGGCCCAGTGGCTTTGGAGGAGAAGACCAAAACATGGTGTTGACGGACAATGGATGGACGGGCGACGGATGGAGAGCGATGGGATTAGCTCAGCTTGACTTTGTCAAGATGAGCTGAAAAGAGTAATAACAGCGAATAGAAGCTTATCATAACAAAATAACTACCGGTAGTCAAAAAACCATGCATGACTAGTTTTGACCTGGCGTGACTTGTAACGCTTTAGTGTTAGTCATCTACAATAGTATAAAACTGTTGGGCTCCATCACGTCTAACCAACTCCATAATGACACTAAAGGACAGAAAGGGACGTGATGAACATGGCACTATTGCAAGGAATACACCCGCCGATATAGCGTTGACTCATCCCTTGAAATCCAGACAGTATGCCATGGACCCCAAATATACGCCATATAGACACAATATCCATAATCCTCCGAGTGGAAATATAATCCACGACAACAGATCGAATATAAAATGAAGCGAGCGACGAAAAACTAAATCCCGGCACCCGATCATAAAAACCTAGATGAACTCCTTGTGCCTAATTCTGATTATTGCAAGAAACATATTCCTGAAAAAGGAACTAACTACAGGCATCTGAAAGAACGCTCATTATTTCTCACTAGGTTTATATGGCGTTATCAATAGGGCTAAAAGCCTCAGACAGCTAACACAAAAAAATACTGTTAAGGCGAGAACAACCTCTTTTCTTACAGCGGTACCTTGTCTGAGAGGACAGTGGTCTCAGCCTAACTGATGTAGCCAAAGGTCTTCCTATTCGTGAAGACAATTATATGCCTTTTAACTGCGGCCCTAGAAGCTAACTAAGGGAGACTTACAGCACTAGCCGCTAATGATAGGGAAAAAACACCGCTCATAATTCTTGCTAGGCTACTATGGTGTCAACAATAAGACTAATGTCTGTGACACCTAAGAAAACAACACTGAGAAGGAAAAAAAGTACTCTTTCCTTTTAGCGGTTCTATTCCCAAAAGACAGCAGTCTCAGTCTAGATAACATAGCTTAGAAGTCTTCATCTCCGTGAAGACAGAAATCTTAGTGTAACTTACAACCTTAGAAAGCTCACTAAATGGAGACTTACTGAGTTAGTCGCACAAGTTAAGGAAAAAAGGCTGCTCTTGATACAAATAAGGCAACAACAAAAGGACTAAAGCCTCAGACACCTAAGAATACAACACCGAATAGGAAACAACGTACTCATTCCTTCTAACGGCCCTAATTCCAAAGAGACAGCCGTCTCAGATTAGCTAGCGCAGCTTACACGTCTTCACCTCCATGAAGACAGATATCTCGGTGTAACTTGCGACCTCTGAAAGCTCACTAAATGGAGACTTACAACATTACTCGCTCAAGCTAAGGAATAAAGGACAGCTCTTTCTAACGGCCCTAATTCCAAACAGACAGTAGTCTCAGCTTAGCTAACGCAGCTTAGAAGTCTTCATCTCCATGAAGACAGATATCTGTGTCACCTGTGGCCATGGAAAGCTCACTAAACGGAGACTTATGTTATCCATAATGTATAAGAAAAGACCGCTCTAAATTACATAAGGCCACTATGATGTTAGCCGCTAATGTTATAGAAACAGACTGCTCTTCGGCCTTATTCCAAAAAGATAGCGGTCTAAGAATAGCAAATGCAGCCTAAAGTCTTATATCCGTGAAGACAGATATCTGTGTGTTACCCTGTGGCCTTGGACAGCTCACTAAACGGAGACTTATGAAGTTAACCGCTAATGTATAAGAAAAGACCACTCTAAAATTACATAAGGCTACTATAGCATCAACAATAGAACTAAATGCCTCTGACGCCTAGGAATACAACACTATTGCTACGCCAAGGGAGGCGTTGTTAAGTGGACCAAAGGCCTTCGACACCTAAGCAGAAAGATCTGGGAAGGAAAGATCTTCGTCTTTCCTTCGCCCGGTACCCTAAGCCGTTTTTTGCCTAGCAAATGCAGACTTTTGTTCATATGGAACAAGAACCGGAAGAACTTACGAATAGAATTCATAGTCTTAATGAGTTGTTCCGTGAGGGATGGAGAATCATCCTCCGTAGCCTTCTCAATATCTGAATGTTCCATCTGTAAAACATGGTCAACGCCATCCAAATGAACAGATGACTGGACTAACCCAGCACCAACATCTCACTACCGGAGACTGTTGACGGCTTAACCTGCGACAACTGGGATGCTGCGATAAGCTGCACAATCTGCGACAGCAGGTCCATGAACGAGGCTTGTGGTGCAGCGGTTATCCGCTTTTCACGACAGCAGGTCCGTGAACGAGGCTTGTGGTGCAGCGGTTATCCGCTTTTCATCATATGCTGCTCACGGGATGGATATCTGGCCCCAGATCTTTCGACACATGTCTCGTATGAATGTGCCTTGAACCACTAGTTGCAGGTTAATCCGACTTTGGTGGTGAAGACTGGGAACGCCTCTGTGGAACAGCATGAACATGCGAAGGCAGACAGCTAGTCATGCTCCGTCGCTGAAGCAGAGGAAGAAGTCATAGCTGCAACTGTCCCAGCTGCAGTGTGGAAGTAGTGTCCCAGACCGCAAATGTGAACGGATGCCCCAACTCACTAAAGTTTCTCGAAGCGGAAACAGTCAACCCCGACTGCTGATGGAATGAAGAGAGTTTTCCAACTCGCGAGCTGACTCCAGGTCTCGTCGAGCATTCCGTTTAGAAACTTGTAGGCTTCTACCCCTTAGCGTGCTTCTCCATGGAAGAAGAGGAAGCCGTAACAACAGCCGACCCTGGCTGAAGCGTGGAAGGAGCATCCAGAACCACATAGTTCGGATGGGGGGGTCCAACTCAATGAAGTTTTTCGCAAAAGAAATAGTCGCCCTGACTGCTGACAGGATGGAGAATGCTCTCCAACTCGCAATCTGACCCCAGATCTCGCCGAGTTTCCCGTCGAGAAACTTGTAGGCTAATCCCCTTTTGCATGCTCTTCCATGTAAGAAGCCATAACTGCAGCTGACCTCAGCTGCAGTGTGGAGGGAACATCCCAACTCACACATTTTGGATGGGTGCTCGGACTCGAAGTTTCTCGCGATGAACACAGTTGACCCCGACTGCTAACGGGACGGAGAGGGTTCTCTAACTCGCGATCTGACCCCAGATCTCGCCAAGCGTCGCGTAAGGAAACTTTCAGGCTTCTTCTCCTTTTGCCAACGTTGTTGGGTGAGCTTTTGTTTATGAGGTGCTCACTCTACCCACATTTATACTTCTCGACCACAACGGGCCTACCCGGCATCCCCGCTCCTATATAGGGACAACCTCTTCACCGGTCGAGCTAGCTGCATGCAGAGGATTAAATGAACTAACTAGAGACCTCAATCCCCTGCTAAAAATCATGAGCACCTTGGCAGCTAGCTCTGTTTACTCATCAGAGGGTGGCTCATCAGAGTGCGATGACGGCAGCACGTAACAGACAGGTGTCAAAGTACCATCACCATGTTCTTGTTCCTCTGAAAAAGAGACTGAAAGACTAGTATTAGTCTGCTGTGAAAGCTCGGACATCGGAACGTTACCACCCACCACACAGGTCGACACCTGTTTCCAACGTTCGCATCCCATGGTACAAGTATTGAAGGAGTGCAGCAACTACCAGCAGACAACAAGTATTTAAATCCGAGACTTACGCTAGGTACCAAATTATTATAATAGTTACAATAATAATGAATCCAAAATCATAAGCTCGCTGCACTCTCAATAATAATACAGAATAAACATCGCAAGGATACATAACATAGACAATCACAAACATTTTCGATATAAGTTAAATAAATTTTTCAGAAAAATTTTGAATGAAGCCTAAATACCCCAAGGGAACCTCATGAGCCCAAGGGCATGCCGACAGAGCTTAAGTGTGGACAATTACCACCTAATTAAAGCTAAACTACCAGAATAAGATATAATATGTACCCTAATAGAAAAAACAATAACTGTTTTTAACTAAACATTGAATTAATATGTATCCAAAATGTTAATGAACATCAAGAGGAAAACCCGAAACTAACCAAAAACAGGCACCAGAGAGGCCCAAAGTCAGTAACAGTTCAACAACCACCTGATGCAAAGCTAGATCTTCATAGGAAAAAAAAACAATGCATCTGGTAGAAGATGCAAGAATACAAAACATCCTGAACAGTAAACGAACAGAACATAAACACAGGGGATAAACGGAGTACCTATTCCATAAAACAAGTAAAACTCCCAAGAATTTTTTTTTAATAAGTCGAAAGAGCTTGGGAGTATAACAGGAGAATTCAGGAGAGGGAAGGGAGGTAACACTAACAAAACAACAATGGAGTCATATTATAATGACGATGTTCAGAAGCATTTCCCAACAAGAGGGTTGTTACATCCCAACGCTCACCTACATTCGCGCTTGATAATGTCATTCCAATGTAACATGCCTAATATTTAGTTAATATAAATCATTAACTAGGCATCAAATGATTAATGTGGTTTATGTGATGGCTTTGGAAAGTCTATATTTCTGCATTTATTATATATCAATTCAACATAGAATCATTGGATATAAAAGCATTTTTTTCTTTTAGAAATGTTTATGATTAAGAATATGAATCGTGAGGCCACATATTAAATCATAAATAAGAATTAGGAAAGGCTTTCATAAATTTATTTTTTACAAAATAAAAATACATCAGATCAAAAAAAAACTAGAAAGTGTTTTAGCACACTAAAACATATGTCTCCCCTTCCTTTTGAGGTCAGAGGTCAAGGTCACATGCAGTTCATCAAGGTAGCGGACATGCAGTTTCATGGTGACACATCCACATGCCAAAAAGAAAAAAATTCTGGTCTGATCAATTACTCCCTATTTAAAGTACATAAATTTGACCTTGAGATCAAGGTCACATGAAGGTCATGATGACATGTGGTCTCAGTGTGATACATCCACATGTCAATCATCAGTCCTAGGTCAAAAAACAAAAAAGTTCTGATCTGGACAATTATTCCCTATTTGAAGTACATAAATTTGACCTTGAGGTCAGAGGTCACAGTCACATGCAGTTCATCAAGGTAGCGGACATGTGGTTTCATGGTGACACATCCACATGTCCAAAAAAAAAAATCTGGTCTGGACAATTACTCCCTATTTAAAGTACATAAATTTGACCTTGAGGTCAAGGTCATGATTACATGTGACATGCGGTCTAATTGCGATACATCCACATGTCAAATATCTAAGTCCTAGGTCAAAAAACAAAAAAGTTCTGGTCTGGATAATTATTCCCTATTTGAAGTACATAAATTTGACCTTAAGGTCATAGGTCAAGGTCACATGTAGGTCATCGAGGTAGACGACATGCGGTCTCATGGTGACACATCCACATGTCAAATAACCAAGTCCTAGGTTAAAAAACAAAAAAATTCTGGTCTGGACAATTACTCCCCATTTGAAGTACATAAATTTAACCTTGAGGTCAAGGTCACATGAAGGTCACGACATGCGGTCTCATGGTGACACATCCACATGTCAAATAACCAAGTCCTAGGTCAAAAAACAAAAAAATTCTGGTCTGGACAATTATTCCTTATTTGAAGTACATAAATTTGATCAAAGGTCAAGATCACATGAAGGTAACTATGATACATCCACATGCCAAGTATCTAAGGTGTAGGTCAAAAGACAAAAAAGTTATGGCCCGGACAAAGTTTGTATGAGAAGAAGAAGAAGGAGGAGAAGAAGAAGAAGAAGAAGAATATGCACTAAAACAATATGTCTCCCTTCTGGGAAGGGGAGATAAAATAAAATAGGAGGTGCAAAATGGCATTATGTAATGAAGAATCACTGAAATTGTAACTGAAGTACATTCATTGGTTAAAGAGGAGTTGCGGAAAAACATTCGTTCAAGAAAGTGACTATAAGTCCCAACAAAAATACATCACATCAACAACTAAAATAAGCCTTAATGTTACTAGTAACAAGTATGAGAAAGTATCAAATAAAAAAAAAAAGTTAAAAAAAAAATTTTTTAAAGAAAGTAAATATAAGTCCCCAAAATCCCCCTCAAATACCTCAAATATGCATGTAATGAGGGAGCAACGCTACCGCAATGTAGTTCAGTAACCCATGTGTACAATATCAATTGCCTGGAAAGACACATAGAAAAAGAACTCACCTTAACACAAACTTTTAGAACTTAAAATTGAGTAAGTCAGAGAAAAAAATGAACATTGTGACTGAAAAAAAGAGAAGAAATCAGTTAAATTTCTGCATACAGTAGGGTTAATACCTAAAGTAGTTATTGAAATGAGAAAATAAACAGTAATGAGAGGTGAAGGCACCACAATCTGCACAAAAGCTGACTTTAAAGCAAATTCTTACAACACCTAAACGCTAATTCTTACAACAAGTTTTGGCAGAAAATCAGCCTCAAATTCCTCAAATATACATGTAATGAGAGTTAAATATTACTGCAATGGAGTTCAGTAACCCAAGTGTAGAATGTTAATCGCCTGGAAAGACACATAGAAACACAACTCACCTAAACACAAAGTTTACAAAGTTTTACAACTTAAAATTTACTTAGTGCGAGAAAAACCTGAAAATTTTGACTGAAAAAAAAGAAAATTTCCATTAAATTTCTGCATACAGTAGGGTTAATACCTACAGTTGTTATTGAAATATGAAAATCAACAGTAATGAGAAGTTAAAGCAGCACAATCTGCACAAAAGCTGATTTTAACGCAAATTCTTACAACACCTAAACGCAAATTCTTACAAGTTTTGGCAGAAAATTTTAGGTGAAATTTGGAAAAAAAGTCATAGTATCAGGGTTAAATACTGTTCTGATAGTCCCCTACAACCTACATATGCAATAACAAAGGCCTGAGCCCACTGATCTTCGAGAAATTAACCTTAACATTAAATTTTACAATACTGGACACGCCGGACGCTGACACCGACGCCGACGCCCGAGGTCATGACAATAGCTCACCACTTCTAATAGAAGTAGGTGAGCTAAAAATGGGAAACATGAATAATTTTACATAAAAATTATAAAGTAACAGCCCTGAACATCCAAAAGCACCGTTATTCACTTCCAACATCCTGCCACACTGTTGATTCTATGAAAAACATCATTGATTTGTGTCTGGCATCTTAAAAAATGAGAATTTATTGCACAGATGTCAGTTCCAAATTAATGATGCTGACTTGGGCCAAACAAAAGAATGATGCTTTGCGCCAATTCCAGTCTCTTCCTGGGTACTGCGCATGCGCAGTACTAAAAGTATGGAGGGCCAGATAGGACTTTCAAATTTCAGTATTGTATGCAAATTGGGGGGGGGGGGGGTTCAAAACATGTGTTTGGCCCTTGATATTATTGAGTTTGCACCAGCTAAGTCTGGGCCATTGTTTCCAGTATAAAAATATGATCTAGCACTCTACCAGTTCAAATGTTACCAGATGAATATGGGTATTGTTTTAAAATTACCGGAAAACAACAAGTAAAGGTTCTGTATCAAACTATTGATGTTAAAGTTTATTGGGAAAATGTTGAACTCAACCAGTCAATTCTATCATTCTCAAAATATTCTGATTTTGTTGCTTTCAAGTTCTGTTCAAATAACACTTTGATACAATGATTGACCTGAGAACATGTTACAAAAATGAAGAGTAGCTTTGTGTCAGTAATTAGAAATAGTGGGATAAGTACGTATTTTGGGTAGTTTTTTTGTTTTCAGTAAAAGGACAATGACCTTCACTAACACTGCACGATTTATTCAATGTTTTTGTGGGTGTCAATCATAGGAAACAAATAAATCCAAGTCCAAACTCCTCCCAAACTGACCACTCCTGTGATGAAGTACACCTCAATCACCTCCTTCCATGCAATATACTGAAAAACCGAATTGATACCGATATCATAGACATACCAAAAAGACAAACCGGACCAATCATCTATTACCAAAACTGTCTGAATTTCAAATTTTCCTACATTTACTATTTATAAAGCTCTGTTGAGGCTTGATAGAAATTGAAGGGTTCATTTTCAGGAAACAGTGGCTGATTTTCTTTTCAGTTTTGTTAACACTCAGGGGCCTGGTCAGTTGTCCAGAATTCTCACTAGACTAAAACCTGTACTTGTCCAGCTGCTTAGCAGTGATTTTTAGCTAAGTCTTTGTGTCTTAACAGGCAGCCAAAACTTGTCTAGAACTCATGGCCCAGGACCTTTGTCTATTGTCAGCAGGACTTCTTGAGGATGGCATGGTCAGGGCACATGCTCTGAGATTGCATATGCCTGAAATAGGGCTTTAAAGGTTTGGTTAAGGTGTATTTAGAACAAGTCACAAAATGACTGTAGATATGATTTGTTTTCGTAAAAGAATGTCACTGTTGAGTTCAGTGGCCATGGCATTTGTGGCACTTGGTAGAATGAAACAAGAACTTGTTCTGTATTTTCCTGTTGTGAATTCCCTTTTGGTACTAGCAGGAAATCACATTAAAGTCAGATACCAACAAATACCGAACCGATTCTGAGGCATACCACCTTAAAAATACCAAAACCGATATCAAATTCCAAATTCCAATACCGCCCATCTCTATTTCATATACCAATGGAAATGCAGTTTGCATCAAACTACACACGCAGTTAGTCTGTGTTTTCTTAGCAGTTTGATTTTCTATGGCCAGCATTATAAAGTAGCCTACAAGTGCTTGTGTCGGTTATCAGAATAATAAACAAAGAAACAATAACTAAATGTAGAAATAGGGTACAGACATAAAAGTTTCACAGGGTAATTCATCAATTGATGTCCTAATCCTGTTATTTATTTATTGGTGTTTAAGGTCAAATACTTCAGCACAATGGCTAATCATGACCATGACAGTTTTACGGGTGGAGGAAGCCGGAGTACCCGGAGAGAACACACCAAGCAACGGCAAACAACTGTCAGGTCCCCAACATACTAACTCCACACAAGCAGGGTTAGCATTGGTTGAAGACAAGTGCACCATCGACATGCAGTACACCTTAGTACACAGCGCCACCATGCCCCCACGCGGACAATGGGGGTGAAGTGTCTTGCCCAAGGACACAACGTGGTTGCCGTAGGTGGGATTCGAACTGAGGACCTCTCGGCTTGCAGCCTGCACCTCTACCTACTGAGCCATCGCGCCCCCTCCTAATCCTGTTAATTATTATTATAATTTATAACTGTTAACCCTTTATAAAACATAATGTCCAAAACTGACCAGAGCTATTCACAAAAATTGTCATTCAATTTTCATTATTTTTTCCATTTCTTGCCTAAAAAATATGGCTTATGACCGCTCACTGGAATGAGCTCGTTAAGCCTGTTCCAATGAGGGAGTCATACACTATGTTTTTGAGGCAAAAAATGAAAAAAAGTTAAAAAATTTATAGTAATTTATATATTTTTTATACTTACCAATGACCCAGACTTAGCTGGTGCTAACTCTAACAAAACCAGGGCCAAACACAAATTTTGCCCCCCCAATCCCCAAAATTTGCATCCAAAACAAAAAGAAATGATGTCCTAAAGGACCTCCATACTACGCCCCCACTGCGCATGCGCAGTGTGACGAACGTCCCGAAATTGGCGCCAATTATCATTTTTACTGGCAGTGCCTGGTCAGCGTTATGTACTCAGCGGGGAGGCAAGAGTTCCCAACTCCAGGGAGGGCCATCCCCGTCTGGGTCATTGGTAAATATAAAAAATATATAAATTACTATAAATTTTTTAACATTTTTATACTGTACCAATGACCCAGACTTAGCTGAATAGTAAACAGGCTGGAGGGCCTAGGACATAGAGGAAAATCCAATAAGCTCAACTATATAGTAAAGAGGTAACCCCTTAAGGAGAAAAGGAGTATTAGGCTTTACATGTATCTTTCTTATTTAATAATAAATTAGAAAGATACACTACCCTTAATAATTGAGCACAATAACATTCATGTTCTCTATTAACATCCAGTATATCCCTTATACTAATTATTTTTAAAGTAAGCCAATAAATAAAGTAGTCCAGAGAATTGAGACTCTTTATAGTCCTTTAAAAGTGTCCGAGTATTGTATATTAAAGCCCGTTTGACACTTGACATATACAAATGCTTCACACCGAGCTACACTTTAAAAATAAGACATGAATGAATTTTAACATTAATATTACACTTTAAAACCATCCCGGAAGCGACTCAGAAATACTGACTTGGAGGAGGCATTCCCTTGCTTTTCACTATAAAGCAGGTGACCTAAGGGAACACCCTCGCCCCCCCCCCCCCTTCCCCTTGCCCTGGGTCAAATAGCCCAGAGCGAAGAGGGCAGCCGGACGGAGTCACTGCCGGAACAGAAAGCCTGCATAACTATAGTTGCAACTGTTTAGTAGACGACATTCTGAGCAACAGATAACGGACCTAAACAATGCAGGTCTCCAGAAATGGACTCAATATTTCTGAGATAAAAATTCGTAAATGTGGATGGCTGAGACCAATAAGCAGCCTTCATTAAATCTGTAATAGCAACACTATTAGCATAAGCCCAGGAAGTAGAAAGAGCTCTTACTTCATGAGCGGAAATCTTAAGTACAGACTGCTGAGAAGAAGATAAACTCTCATAAGCAGTACGGATAGTTAATTGAATCCATCTAGAAATAGAATGGACCGAAATGTCCTTTCTATTAGGCATCAAAGACAGAAAGAAACGTTTCCGTCCCTTTCTGATAAACTGAGATCTCTGTTTATAGATACGTAACGCTCTAACAGGACAGAGTAAAGGCCTACGCCCGTCTGAAGACGGAAGAGCCTTAATAACAATAGGTTCCGGATATTTATTAGGAGCCTGATTCTTATCTAAAAAACCCACATTAGTAGTGAAGGTGATAGTGTTCCCGACACTACGATAGTGAGAATCATCCACCGACAGTGCATGAAGCTCACTGACTCTTCTAGCAGAAGAGAAAGCTAAGAGAAAAGCTGTCTTATAAGATAAGAATTTGAAATCTACTGTCCCAAGAGGTTCAAATGGCTTTTCCTTCAATTTAAGAAGAACCCAAGCTAAATTCCATTTAGGAATTAATCTAAGAGTTCTGGGTCTATTTATCGAAAAGTTTCTAACCAACTTAGATAAAGAGACATTAGATCCAATTTGTAAACTATCATGATGTGCATAGGTATCAGATAACATAGACCTATAACCCTTTATAGTAACAGGCTGCAGTTTGATTTCGTCAAACAAGTATACTAGAAAGTTTGCAATGTCAGGTATAGAGGGATCGAATATATCTACAGAATGATCCCTACACCAACGACGAAAAACCTTCCACTTAGCCGCATAGTTTAGCGAAGAGGAGGTCCTTCTACAGTTAGAAATCGCGTCCACTGCTCGTCCTGTAAAGTGCTTGCCATGCAAGAAGGACCGCACAACGGAAAAACGTGAAGGTTGAGACCTTGCGGGTTGTGATGGAGTTGGCGCGATTTCCCCTGCGAAAGAAGATCCTCCCGTGGAGGAAGCTTTCGCGGTAGGTCCCACAACAGACACCTGAGTAGATTTATCCACGGTCTCTGTGGCGACAGAGATGCTACCAACAGAATCTTGCATTGAGATTGTTTCATCTTTAGCAATACTTGTTGAATTAACGGCGCTGGAGGATACGCATATCCTATCATTCCGTCCCAAGGGATAGACAGAGCGTCTACTGCAAATGCTCTTGGATCCGGACACGGAGACACATACGTCTGCAACTGATTGTTGAGATGTGTCGCAAATAAGTCTATCATTGGCCGTTCCCATTGGTAGCAAATACTTGTTTGTTGAGAGTCCATTCCGACGGCAACAAGCGACCCTTTCGTGAAAGGGAGTCTGCTAGCACATTCAGACGACCCGGTATGTGACGGACCGAAAGAAGAACGTGATGTTCTAGCGCAAACAGAAGGATTCTTTCCGTTAGATTGAACAACGGAACTGAATGAGTGCCTCCCTGATTCCGTATATACGCCACTACTGTCGTATTGTCGGATAGGATTTGGACATGAGTATTGTGAATAATGTCCATCCAGTGACGTAACGCAAGCCAAATTGACATCATTTCCTTGATGTTTATGTGCTTGCACAGGAATTGCGGATCCCAAAGACCCTGGCATCTCGAATCCGTTGGGATTAATGATGCACCCAAACCTGTTTGACTGGCATCCGTCATAATGGTAAAACTCGGATCCGGCAACTGCAGCGGAACTCCCTGAGTTAACCACTGAATGTTTGCCCAAGTCTGAATCTCTTGTTTCACTTGATCTGACAAGAGAACGTCTACATCGAGCGAATGAATTTTCACACTCCAATTCTGAGTCAAGAAAATTGGAAGAGGACGTGTGCGTAACCGCCCCATCGGAATGAGATCCGCAGCGGCTCCGCACAGACCTATCAGTCTCATAAATTCTCTCGCTGTGACTTTGTCTGCGTGCAAACAATAGTGAGCGTAACAACTGACTAATTTCGCTCTGGTTAACGGCAGACGAACGAGATTGTTGTGCGTCTCGAAGCTCATTCCCAGATGAGTGAATGACTTGGACGGCACCAGATCCGACTTCTCCTCGTTTACTATAAAACCGAGATGTCAGAGCAATAGAAGAAGATTCTGAACATCGTTCTGAAGCGTTAACTCGTTGCCGTACCTCTGAAGAATGTCGTCCAGGTAGGCCGACGTTACCGCAGACGGATGAGCTCGGAAATAGATCATTACCGAGTTCATCACCCGAGTGAAAGCCCAGGGTGCTAGATTCAAT
This sequence comes from Pictodentalium vernedei, assembly GCA_031216915.1. NCBI lineage: Eukaryota > Metazoa > Mollusca > Scaphopoda > Dentaliida > Dentaliidae > Pictodentalium > Pictodentalium vernedei. The sequence goes on along the minus strand of CM062297.1, from coordinate 235,354,058 downwards.
CCGAAGCACATCGCCCGGAATTGATACACCACTCCTAGGACTGCGAAGCGTAGATACTTTTGGAATGTCGGATGTACCATGACGTGAAAGTACGCATCTTTGAGATCTATGCTTGTTGCATAATCGTTCACCCGAATACTCGCTCTGACCGACCGAATCGTCTCCATATAAAATTTCAGAGCGACGATCAGCTTGTTTATCCAGCTCAAATCTATGACTGGACGGAACGAGCCGTCTGGTTTCGGAACCAGAAACAGATGGCTGTAGAATCCCGGAGATTCCTGGTTTTCTACGACCTCTACCGCGTTCTTCATTAAAAGAGACTGCACCTCTGATAACACAGCGTCTCTTTTCTGCGGATTTGACGGAAGTTGAGTCCACTTTGGACTTCGAGTTAATGGAGGCTTTCGTTTGAAGGATATCTTTAGACCTTCCGAAGTCACTCCTCTCACCCAAGGGTCGTCCGTAATCGACGCCCATTCTTGTGAAAAGCTCGACAACCTTCCGCCAACCGGTACGCAATAGAGGTTTAAGCCATCACCTCCTGGACCTGCGAGGCCTGCGGTAGGAGAAACCACGTCCTCCACGACCCGCACCTCGCCCCGTCAACCTCGGGGCGTCCGACCGATTGTCCCGAAGGACGTCCCGAACGAGAGTCGCTACCCTGACGGTCTCTCGAATAAGACCAAGAGGACGCACCGGAACCTCTATAGGAACCTCTCTTGGGCGCATTAGACCCAGAAGTGCCTGTCTTATTCTTGTCTGCTGTATCCGACTTCTTAGAAGCAGATTTGAACAACAGAGAATCCGAAGCTTTCTTTGTAATTTTATCATAAATAGCAGAAAGCTTGCCGTCAAAGAGAAGTTCTCCGGAGACCGAAGCGACTCTAAGAGAGTTCTTCACCTTAGTATCCACGAGTGTGGATGTAGCTAGGGCTGCGTCACGTCTAACCAACTCCAGATTTGCCACTGAAAGGGCGGAGTTACACGTGGAATAAGCTACTGCCCTTGAAAGAAGTCTTAAAGAGGATTGTATATCCTGAAACTCTTTCCCTTGAAGGCGCAGTGATAACGCCTTAGTAAGGTGATCTGCGTAAGATAAGGCATCTAAATTGGCTCTGTTAGACGCAATAGCTGTTTCCAACACCGCGGTTGGAATAGAAGCCGACGACGGTAATGATAGCTCTAAGTCTTCCGCCTCGTCGTCCATACGCAGAGGAACTCTCGGGATACCCTGTCCTGCCGTATCGAATTTATTCCTTGCATTAATGAAAGGCAGGTTGAGAGTATTAGCGGACAAGAAACCTGCTTTCCCCGTCTTGGAAGCAAGTTTAAATATAGCGTCGTTCAATAATTCAAATGTTCTTGCAACATTATTGGACTGCGACGGAAACTCAGGAGCGATGTCCCTGAACCGCTCATAAAATTCAGAGTCCAATGACACTATAATCCTCTTGTCCGGAACCGCAGCAGTCTGGCCCGACGGAACAACTTGAGGGAGAAAGTGCCAGATGAAGTCCACGGCAGCTTTATGTTGTTCCGAAAGGGATAGCTCCAAATCATCCGTATCCCTTTCACCATCCGGTCGGACCTCATGATGTTCCCGGTCGTCCGCCCACGATGCTTCGGCGGAGCGTACCGACCCAGCGCCGTCGGATAATTCTCGATCCGACACCGTCTCTGTCGGCTGCTGGGATGCTGCGATAAGCTGTGCTATCTGCACAAGAATGTCCGGCGTCGAGACCTGCGGAGGCGCAGTCTTTCGCTGCTTCGCCCAGGGCAGCTCCGCATCAGATGGCTCCCGCATACTTTTTCTATGCGAACGTCCGGAGTCCATCGGTCTCGAATCCCTGGCTGCCAGATGGTGTGACCTGGTCGCCGAAGAATCCTTGATCGGCGAAGCTGGTAATATATCGGCGGTCACGCAGCCAAGGTGCGGTCGTGTGCGCTGACGAGAAGAGGAAGCCTTAGCAGTCTCCGCGGACTGCCTATACAACGGAGCGTCCCGAGCGACGGACGTATGCTCCGCTAAAGACACATTTTGTACCACAACATCTGGTCCCAGATGTTGTTGTACGAGAGAGGGGCCTCTCTCGCTCGCGGCCCGGCTGGACCTGGACGAGCTTGGAACCGGACTCAAAGGCTTCCTCCGTTCTCGCTTACTATCCACCGTCACTGGGTGTGCACCTAGTATGTTTATAGTGCTCGCATCACCTAAAATTTCCTCCTGGACCGCATCGGACGAACCCGGCTGCCGAACCATTCGGTGAATGGACGCTACACCGGGCGAGCTAGCGGACGACATTTGTCTAATCTCCATGAGCACTTTTGCCGCTAGCTCTGAATTCATTTGTGACGACGGACGCACACTTGTAGAAGATAACATGGAAACATCACCCTGTTCTTGTTCCTCTGAAATAGAAACTGAGAGAGTAGAGTGACCTTGCGGAGAAAGAGCCGGCATAGCCCTTTCTCCAGAAACAACATACCGTGACACACGTTTCCAATGTTTATCATCCCAATATTGACAAATAGGACAGGGATTAGTGCGAGAACACTGACTACAATTAATACAATGATCATGAAAGTCAGAGGAAGATTTCTTCCTATTACAATTTGAACAAACTCCTTTCATTGTGAAAAGTCAACAACAAGTCCTAGTTACTCGCACAAACCCCTGACACAAAGATACATAATAACATGATCCATTAATAAATGAAAAAACAATTGCAAATCAAAATAATTTTGAAAAAATATTTTTTCAGCGAAGCCCAAGTTGCTGAAAAGTAACGTTGAGCCCCGATGGATCCGATGGCAAAGTGTGGTCAAAAATTTTAAATTTATATTAAATAATTAATGAGACACTTACGGATAATATAAATGTATTTATAGTGAGTTAATCTACAGCAAAGGCAAACAGCCCCCCTCAAAAAAGGCTGTTGCCAATGTAAACAAACAGTGTAAAACACCGGAAAACATGACTCCAGGCACTGAAAAAACTGGCCCGGAATCAGTCATTAAAATTACACTCTACCTGATGCAAAACAGAGACTCCCAGGGGAGAATCTGCAGAACATCAGATGGAAGATGCAGAACACAACGTTTATACACCCATGGGTGAAAACGTAACTATGGGGAAAATAACAGAAAACATTCTGTATCCAAGCAACTCTCCCAGGAAAATTTTAGAAATGAACTTTCTCAAAAATATGCCAAAAGCATGGGAGAATTGCAAGGGGGGACTTTAGAAGGCTAGGGGAGAGGAAACACTGAATAAGCAGTGCAACATTTAGCAAGAATGACAACAAGAGGCCCATGCCTCGAAAATAGGCAACTTAACATAATTTCATCAAAAAATTTTAAGTACAGCCCTGATTATTTTTTTGTCACTTCTTTTTCCTCTCCTCCTTCTATCCTCCTTAGAATCACATTTTCTCCAAAAATTACGTGTCTGGCATCCTTTAAACTGAGATTTACAAGCACAAAGATCAGTGAGATGTTGACTGATGAAGGGCCAAACAGAGAATGATAATTGGCGCCAATTTCGGGACGTTCGTCACACTGCGCATGCGCAGTGGGGGCGTAGTATGGAGGACATCATTTCTTTTTGTTTTGGATGCAAATTTTGGGGATTGGGGGGGGGGGGGCAAAATTTGTGTTTGGCCCTGGTTTTGTTAGAGTTAGCACCAGCTAAGTCTGGGTCATTGGTACAGTATAAAAATTTAGTTATTCAATAATTTTGTTTGAAAGTGTTGTCTGCTTTCACATTGTTGGTAAAGGGTTAAGCTTCTATAGGGAAGCTGTTTCTTCCAAGTTACTTGCAGACAGAGATGCTGCAGAGAAAAGATAACTGTTAGTTGTAATTAGACCACCTTTCAATGACTGACCAGAAAGATGCCATGGTTTCGTAACAGGTTATACATTGTGAAAAGGTACACACACGTATTGTATTTATTTGTTTGTTTTGTGAACTTGTGATTACATAGAGAGTAATCACTTGACTGGGCTGGTTACATGAAATAATTCATGAGACGTGGCGGACATTGTACAAGCACAAGTGCGCGAATGCGCATGAGTGTTTTACAATATAGTCCCTCACCTCGAATGAATTATTTCATGTAACCAGTCCAGTCAAGCAATTACTCTCTTTATTACTTGTCATTATTAACGATACAACCCTTTATCTAACATAATGGCCAAAACTGGCCAGCGCTATTCACAAAAATCGCCAATTAATTTTCATTATTTTTTCATTTTTTGTCTCTAAAACATAGGTTAGGACCCCTCATTGGAACGAGCTTGTCAAGCTCATTCCAATGAGGGGTCATAACCTATGTTTTTGAGACAAAAAATGAAAATAATAGTTATTCAAGAATTTTTTGGCATGTGTCGTCTGCTTTTCATGATAGGTAAAGGGTTAAAAAATACAAAAAACAATGAAGTCCCCATCACACACATGGCAAAGCATCTTCATTTGCACGCACGGATACGTGACCCAATTTTTGACTGCATAATTCACTTGTGAAGTTATCGTTTATAATCAAACCTGGAAATCCCAGTAAATCACAGTTTGGAAAGTTATAAAAATGCATCTCAGTCGATCATTGAGAATTTTAATCTTTCTTTTCTACATATCATTAATATGTATAGAGGGTATTTATTGCCATGTCCAGATATCTAAAATAGTTTGTGATATCTTTGTATATCGCAGTATTTTTCCAATACCAATATTCAATTTCAAATGCTGTCCAGCCCAACATGCATATTCCACAAAAAGCAAACCTTTGTTCTCAAAGAATCACACTGTGAACAGACATGACAAAGCATACATAAGCTGCACTCAAAACACAAGTAAAATAATAATAATTACACACCAAATGATAAGCAAAATCTCAATCTAAACAGTCTGTCATCACAGAACTGTGAAACTAAACAATACTCTCAATACTTTACCTAACACAGTTTCTACAGAAAAATATGTCCCCAAAAAACCTTAATTTTTTCTTCAAGTATAAAGCTCACTAAAACATAATCACAAGGTTCATACCAACATGCTGATAATAATCTGCCTTTTAGAAAAGAAAAATTTCAAAACTTTAGAAAAATCACCAAAGAAAAATATTCAAAACATTTTTTTTATAAAAAACATTTTACTGCAATAAATCAAACTGACTATGCTAAATAAGTCTCAGAAAGTTGTATCACTTAATTCTACGCAACACAGTACAGTCGCCGTGGACTGGTCATAATCCACGCGTGGGCACTGATGTCCACGCATGTGTTTACCAGGTAATAAAAATCATCTTTATCAAAATTTCAATTAATGAAGCACCAGGTTCTACCCAGTGCTTCATTAATTCAATTTTTGATGATTATTCCTATAATTAGTATTTTTTTTTGATCTAAAATTGGTTTAAACAATATTTATTTCGAGAATATAATAATAGAAATTGTTACATACATTGATGTGGATTCGGCAGGAAGCTGTAAGCTTATACAAGGCCGTTTCCACCAAAACAAAATTACATGTAGTTACCAATGACAATAGCAGGTATATGGATGACTTTATGTCCTTAGTTCAACAGTATTTGTATACATAACACAGGCGTCAGTAGTCGAGCTCACACATCGTTGTCCGTGGGTCCCCGTCCCGTACTCCAGGCCAACACCTTACCCCACACAGATATAGCACGAGTATTGCACAAAAGATGTCTTTAACCCCTAAACATTTATTTTCCGTTTCAAAAACACAGCTCTTCGACCCCCAATGGAGCGGGCTCAATAAGCTCACTCCAATGGAGGGTCGCGAGCCACGTTTCTGAATCCAAAATTGTAAAGGAAGTAAAGTTTGATTACGTGGAGTATTTGTTAATAGGACCACCCAATCTTGGCCATCGCATGAGGCAGGGGCAGGGACCACCGGAAGACGATGTGTAAGAATATTGAGACTACAGGCAAGTCAGCTTGAATACATGGTGCATTTACTACGCAGGAATAACATAAGTAATTTCATTTGAATCGTTTCGCAGAAGATTATAAGTACAAACCGATCTAAAATTATTGCGTCCATGGAAATACTGCCCACCCCGTGAAAAGTGACCAGCCCACGGTGGCCGTACTGTACACTCCACTGGAAATCAGTGAAAATGTCTCTTTTTCAAATTCAATATCATTATCAGTTCATTTCATTGTCTTGAGCCTTTGGGAGCCTGTACAAGTTTCACCAGTTTATTAAACCCCAAATTACAAGTTTTCTTGCAGGGCAATGATTTCTGGTTTAGTCTTGGCTGCCCATGGAAGTAGATATTTTTATGGGTGGAGGAAGCCGAAGTACACAGAAAGAATGCCAAGAGGCATCGAGCAGAAGTCAGACTCTGCAAATTACAATATGAATTATCTGGTCTTGTTATAAAATGACTCTAGGACTAAGGATCATATGTAATAAACCTTGTTATTGGTATGTTTTTCAGCATGTCACCTTTTTCCTCAACTGCCACATTTTCATTCATGCAAGGCAAAAATCTTTTAGATTTCAGACTATCAAAGTTAATGTCCTAATTCATTCAGAGCAAAAATACACATGCTTCTTACCTTTCCTGATAGTTTTTAGCCAGAGATTCTTCTTTTTCAGAAGTTCCCCTTCTGAACACATCTAAATCTGATTCAAGCTGAAAGGGGGGGAAAAACCATAATGAATTTCAAATTTTCATCCGCATTCAAACAATATTTAAACATTAATACCCTTTACCCAACGAATCGCCCGCTTCCGCCCACGTAATATGCAAATTCAGCAGTTGAAAAAGATATTATTTTTCAAAAAATTTCAACACAACCAAATCATGTGACCCCTCGTTGGAACGAGCTCGCAGAGCTCGTTCCAACGAGGGGTCACCTGATATGGTTTGGTTGAAATTGTTTGAAAAATTAAAATAATGATATTTAAAATAATGAATTTTGATATCATCTGCGTTAGGTAAAGGGTTAAGGGATCTTGTATAACTGGAAGTTGAGAGATGACTTGATTTCTGATGACGTTTGCAAACTTTTATTACAAAATGGATAATATAAGTTATTTACTTCATCAACACTAGAGATGGGTGGTATTGGAATTCTGACTTCAGTGTCAGTTTCAGTATTTTTTGGGGTGTATGCCTCGGTATCAGTTTGGTATTTGGAATCTGACTTGACAGGTATTTGCTGATAGTACCAAAGAGGAATTCACATCAGGAACAACAGTATAAGTTGTTATAGTATCATTCTACTACAATGCTATAAATGACTCTGCCAATGAGCTCCACAGTGCCATTCTTTTACAACCAAAAATCATATCCACAGTAATTTTGTGACTTGTTCTAAATGCACCTTAATGTTTAAAGACCTATTTCAGACTTCTGCTATCTCACAACAGGTGCCCTGATCTTTAGGAGGTCCTGCTGACAATAGACAAAACACTTGGGCAGTGATTTCTATTCAGGTCTTGACTGCTTTAACAAGCAACCAAGACTTGACTAGAAATTACTGCTAACCAATTGGACATGTACAGGTTGCAGTCTAGTTGGAATTCAGGGCAGTTGCGCCAGGCCATTGAGGGTTAACAACACTGAAAAGAAAATCAGTCACTTCTTTTTCAGGAACCTTTCAACTGTTATCAAGCCTCAACAGGGACCTAGAAATAGCGAAAGTAGGAAAATTTTAAAATTCCAACAATATCAGTATTCAACAATTGGATTGGTTCAGTTTTTCGGTATCCCCATGATATTTGTATCTGTGCGATTTTTCGGTATATTGCCCATCTCTAATCAACACTCCAAAGGCTAGGGCAACAGATGACTGGAGGATGACAAAGATAAAATAAATTTACTCTCTGTCAATTACCTCTTTACCTATCTACATGTTCAGAAGACACTAGCAATACTTTTTCAGAAACATTTTCACTTTTCACTTCAAAACAGTTTTCGACTCCTCACTTGAACAAGCTCATTCAAATAGGAAGTTACAAGCTCTATTTGGAAGCGAAAAAAGAAAAATTTTAATCAGGGTTTCTTCACACCTGAGAGAAAAAAACAGGAAATATAGAGAATCTTCAAGCATTTTCCAGGATCTCTATCTTAAACTATATTTAGTATTTTTGATATTTGTATAGATGCCAGTTCAGACCAAACAACAAAATACTTATGGTTCATGGGTAACTGGTTTTTCAAAACAGTGAGGGAGGCTTTTATTGTTATTTTCTATTTGTTCTGTTTGTTTGTTATATTTAAGCACCTTTTTTGAAAATATAATTACCACAATACATAAACATTGTATTTTAATCATGCTTTATTCCAAACACACGCAAAAAAATATACATTAGGGTTTAATCCCGGGACTGGAAATTTTATGGTTCTCGTTTTTGAAGGTCAGTCACGATGATGGTCATTTTCCTGTTGTCGTTTCTCAATATCAGTCCCAATACCCAGGAAATTCATGGGACAGAACTGGGAATCAAAGGTTACATTCTGCAACCTTTGATTCCCGATTCTAGTCTATGAATTTTCTGGGCATTAGCACTCATTTTCAGAACCGGTAACCAGAAAATTCCCATCCGTGAGATTAAACCATAGTTCCAGCAGCGATGCTGGTCTTGGAAGAAGCTGATATTAACCGTAATCTCATAAACTAAAATACGCAATCATTGATATCACAGTCTATAAATTTCCTGGGTATTGTGATTGACTTGCAGAACCTTGATGTGCAGCACCATGAAATCCCTATTCCCAATATTAAACCTTAATATACATCAAGAAAAAATGATAAAAATTTTAAGTCTCACGATTTCATTGTATTTTTGGAAGACACTGCAAGTCAATAAAAATTTCAGTGAGGTCGTACAATTTCACTGAGGGATTTCCCATGAAGCAAAACCCCTTGTTTATAGTCTTACGATACTTGTACATATGTTCAAATTATTAATACCTGCCCCAGAAACTGATCCTTTGGGAGCTCTGTCCAAGTGTTCCTAGCATCAGTGTGAAAAATTGGAGAGAAAAAATAATTAAAATAACAAATTCTGATATCAAATGCACTGGGTAAAGGACCAATGACATGGACAGAATTGTTCTGAATGAAATATTTTCAGGGCACACTGCCTTTGTATTTTATTGCTGCTTGTGTAAAGTAGTCCTAACTTGATTTCAATATCAAATCAAAGACATATTTATCCATGTTATTTAAGGTAACCTTCAGCATCTCTGGCTATATCATGAAGGTAATACAAATATAAAGGCAAGTTTATGTGATCATTTGTACCTATGCAGCCCATTTTAAAAGACTTCCATTCCAGGTGTATTTAAAAGGGCTTATTTTTCCAGAACAGCAGAATCTGTTTAACACAGTAAAAGAGCAGACTGTCAATTCCAAGAGTTCCAGGGAAATCAAAGAACTGAACAAAAATTATCTGGAGACACACTTAATATGAAGTAAAGTGGCATTTATGTACAAAAATGGTATGTAGAGTTGATCCCCTTCATAAGCTGACAAAATTTTTTAAAAATACCTCCTGAATTCTCATTTTTCTTAATTCTGCTTCTTTCTCTGCATCCTGAAGACATCTCTCAAATGTATGAACTAACATGGCTGTTCCTTGTCTATCTACAGGTTCGGACTCAAAGTAGCATCTCCCACGCTTTCGTTCCATGTCAGATAGTACTGTTCGCACATGATTCAATGCGGTCTCCTTAACATACCCTTCTTGTTGGTGACATTCAAGTTTTCTGAGTGCTTCTCTCAACTCCTGACAAGAAAAATATTTAATTGGCTGAGTGCTAAAAGCCGCTATTACAGTTCTATTGCCATGCACTGAAAGCCACATTAGTAGCTTTACTGGAGAGTGCCAACAGAGCTAAAGATTGAATAATTTATCATTTGGATTTCTTATGCTGAAATTTTATGATTTTTTTTCATTCACCACACTACAAACAATATTTCCTCCAAGTAAAGTAAGCAGGTTTGATTTTGGAATCTTTACAAGATGTAACAATGATTGTTTGCAGCTGTCTGGAAAGCCCTTCTGTGTCAAAATAATTCTGAACATGTAAGTGAAAGGTAATTAAAAGAAGACTTTTCCTAATAGTTGCTCACATCTGTCACCTATTTTTATCATTAACACTCTGGGTTGGAGGGATAGTAATGGTTACTTGTCAGCATTTAAAAACAATGACATATTGGCCATAAAGGTTTTTTTCAGAATGCATTTACAGCCAATAAAAACTTCCAGCACTAATCAACCATGCACTTAACTGGTTAAGTGTTGGAAGTCCACATATGGGATTATTCTGAAGTACAGGCACCTCAACTTAAAAGCTTTCATCTTCTGGATGTGCTTCATATTATCTTTGAAGTGAAAATATTTAGTCTGTAGAAATTTGCCTTGTAACAATTTAGGGGAGTACAACTGGGCACTCTCCCATAAACTGTAACAAGACAAGGAAATATGACTAAATTTTGATGATCAAAAATAATTTAGCACTGTACAAGTTAATTAATTAAAATCTGCATTCTGGTACATAAATCATAGGTAAAGTTAGCAACAATGAAAATGGTACTGACAAAATAATCATGACAGTCATGGATGTGACGAAAATAAAGATAATAAAAATAAGATGGGCTAAAATGGCAACATTCAGGAATAAAATTAATACTTAGAAAAAAGAGAATTGTTAAAAGAGCCGCTAAATACATAAATTGTTTTTAAGAAACATGTTAGCTAGTACAATTCAAATTTTCTTTCTGTTGTTTTTCGAAAATATTGGAAACAATTTTAGCACAGCATGAAGTATTTAAAAAGTGTTATTGAACCCAACATTTAGTGTTTAAATCCTGTACAAACAAGGTGCAATGCCACCGGTATCCTCTGCTAAGAAGTGGTTTACTAATAGGGGGAATTCTAAATTGAAACTAGAGGTAGCCACCAAGGCTGGCAAATCCTCCCGAAAAATCACCTTGATACAGCAACCTTGGTAATATATTACATTAAATGAACACAGCCACTGTTGGTATTATTTACTCAAATAATGCAGATAAGATTACATGTATATGATGACATGTCAAGTTTGGTTTTGATCTGTGTATGATGACATGTCAAGTTTGGTTTCGATCAGGACCGATAAAATTTCAAGTTCAAAGTCACCATGACCTTGACCTTTGGCACAATTACCTAAAAATGTGTAGGGTTCTTCATCTCATCATGATCAACCCACATGCCAACTTGGGTTTCGATCAGGAATGCATAATTTTAATAATTAAGAGAGCCGAAAACTGGCTGCTATTGATAAAATTTCAATTTTGAGGTCACTGTGACCTTGAACTTTGGAATAACCTAAAAAAATAAAGGGGGTTCTTCCTTTCATCATGCTCAAACCATAGGACAAGTTTAGTATCGATCGGGCAAACAAAATTTCAATTAGAGAAGCCAACTCCAGTAAATTTTTAAGGTCAAGGTCACTGTGACCTTGACCTTTGGCACAATTATCTCAAAATATATAGGGTCCGTCCAATCATCATGCCTAACCCACATGCCAAGTTTGGCTTCAGTCAGCCAAGCAAAACTTTGATTACAGAGCGGAAACCAACAATGGTAAAAATTCAAGTTGAAGGTCACTGTGACTTTGACCTTTGGCACAATGCTCCCAAAATAAATAGGGTTCTTCCTCTCATCATGCCTAACCCACATGCCAAGCTTTGTTTCAGTCAGCCAATCAGAATTTTAGTTACAGAGCAGAAACCAACTCCATCTGCAGATGGACAGACGGACAGACAGATGGATGAACAGTGGTATGGCTATATCCCCCAGAAATTTAAATTTCGGTAGGGGCAGGAGGGGGGGGGGGGATAAAAAGCGGAAAAAGCCCATAACTCTAGAAAAACAAGCCAAGACCAATACTGGGTCTGGACCTGCGTCGCTGCATGCAATTGATTACAGAGATGAACAGATTTCAAAGTATTGGCAAACAGGAAGTGGCTGCGCAGCAGATCTGAAAATTAGATACACGATACAACTCATCATTATGAAGCAGCAGATCAAATATATAATCATTCCCTTTCATAGAAGCCAAGAAAACTTTGACGGAAGACGTGTTTCGGATGGACTGAAGGATGGACTGATGGACGGAGTCAAGCGGTTAATAGACCTGCTCTGCCGCTGGCAACGCAGGTAAAAATGGACAAAACCTGTTACTTGATACCAAAGATCATTCAAATCCAACATCCACTGACTGAGAAATGAAGGTCAGTTCAAGTAGGCAATGCTGAATAATTTTCCACATGTGCTGAATAAATTTATATGTCTGTAGTTAAATTTGCCAAAACCTCTCGTGGACAGTTTTATATCTGTAATAAATTAAATACTGAAACTTTATCATGTACAGTACAGACGCTGTGGACTGATCTCTCTCCACAGGTGGGCAATATTTCCATGGATGCAATAATATTAGACTCCAAACACTAATTGTAGAAATAATTATCAAAAATTCATTAATTAAAATTTTGCTGATGATAATTTTTATTACCTCGTAAATGCATGCATGGGCATTGCTGTCCAGGCGTAGATTACGACCAATTCATGGCAACTGTACTGTATAAACTTCAACATATTTCCATCAAGTTGACATGATAAACAAGTGAAATTTTTACTTTTCCTCTTTTACTTCCATCACAGCCATTTTACTCTTCCCATTATTTTTGGCCAGTTTTGTAAATGCTTCATTAAAATTTAGTCACTGCCATTTTCCTGGTGCATCTTACAGACACATTCTATTAGTTTTTCTAAGGGAGTTTTAAATGTGTTTTATACCACAATTGCTGTGTGTATTTAAGGTTATCTGATACAATGCAGACATTGAGAAATGTGCTAGATACCTGTTGTGTGGAATCTGGCCTACATGTAAGAACATCATGTAAGAATGCATCTAACTGGTGGTTATGGTGATGTTATGATGTGAATGAAATGCTTCAACACAAAACAGTGTCAGGCAAGAAAGAAAACAAACTTGTCCAAGAAAGGACTGAATTAAATAGAAAGATCCAGTAATGCCATGTCACTCACTCAAGTTTCTATAGAAAAGACATCACACCAAAGCTACAAATGAAATCTGAAAAAAATTGGGTGAGGGATGGGGCCTACTGGGGTGTACTAATGGCATTGTTGACAATTTATATGTCAAATCGAAGATGGCCAGTGGCAGCTATCTTTCTCAAAGGAATGCAGAAAAAATTGATAACTCCCATCTGGACATCATACCTATAAGATTTGAAAAAGATCAGGTGAGAGGTGCAGCCTGTAGGATCTGCCAATGAAATTGTCGACAATTTGTATGCCAAATTCAAGATGGCCACTGCTGGCCAGGTTTTTCAACAAAATTCAGAAAAATTTGATAGCTCCCATCTAGACATCACACCAAAACTACATATAAAATTTTAAAAAGACTGGGTGAGAGATGTGGCCTGCAGGGTGGGCTAATGGAATTGTTGACAATTCAAAAGCCAATCCAAGATGGCTGCTAGCATCCAAATTTTTTAAAGAAATTCAGAAAATTTTGATAGCTCTCATCTAGACATCACACTAATGCTATATATGAAATTCATAAAAGATCAGGTGAGAGATGTAACCTGTAGGGTACTAATTGAATAGTTGACAATATTTATATCAGAATCCAAAATGGCTGCTGGCAGCCACGTTTTTCAACAAAATTCAGAAATATTCGATAGCTCCCGTCTAGACATCACACTAAAACTACATATGATATTTAAAAAGACTGGGTGAGAGATGCAGACTGTAGGGTATGCTAAAGGAATTGTTGACAATTTAAATGCCAAATCTAAGATGGTCGCTGGTGGCCATGTTTTTTTAATGAAATTCAGACAAATTTGATAGCTCCCTTCTAGACATTGTCCCAAAGCTGCATATGAAATTTGAGACTGATCGGGTGAGAGTTGAGACCTGTAGGATGTGCTAAAGGAATTGTTCGACAATTTATATCCAAATCAAAGATGGCCGCTGGCTGCCAAATTTTTTAACAAAATTCAGAAAAAATCAATAGCTCCCATCTAGACACTGACCCAAAGGACATATGATATTTGGGACAGACCGAGTGAGAACTGCGACCTGTAGGGTGTGCTAAAGGAATTGTTGGACAATTTATATCTAAATCCAAGATGGCCAGAGGCGGCCATGTTTTTCAATAAAATTTGAAACAAATCGATAGCTCCCATCTAGATATTGGCCCAAAGCCACATATGAAATTTTTAGGTGGGAGCTGTGGCCTGTAGGGTATGCTAAAGAAATTGTGGATGGACGGATGGGCAGATATACATACAGACATACGCATGTACATATGGACCTATGGATGTACAGACATACAGACAGACAACGGATCACAACCCTATCCCAATAGATCATACTTGACGTTGTCAAGTTGAGCTAAAAATGAGTGTACCAGAGCAAAAGCCAATATTTTCCTTATTCATGTTTCATATTCAGCTAAAAGCACAAATAATATTTTTATAAATTTGTTCTTTTACAAATTATTGGAGAGTGCCTGTGTAATAAAACTAATTTTGAATAACAAATTGAGACCATCACAAATAATCTAGCCCTCAATCAGTTAAACAAGAGGCCCCAGGGGGCCTTAATCGCTCACCAGGCAAAGTGATTCAAACAAAGTGGTTCAAAGAAGTATTTGGGGTCACATTCAGTTAGACATGGTTCATAAACACTACAAAGGAATGAAGTCATGAGAGACAAATTTTATGGAACTAGGGACATGGCTTGAATAAACTTGAATCTTACCCCCCTAAGGATGCTGCATACCAAATATCAAAAGCATTCATCTGCTGGATCTGAAGAAGAAGATTTTTAAAGAAAATTCCTCATTTTGAACTAAGTTATCATTCGGGCTCCCACAGTGAGCCCAAATATGAACCCCAGGGACTTGGCTTTAACAAACTTGAATCTCATCCCCCTTAAGGATGCTACACACTACATATCAAAACATTCCTGTCTGCTGGATCTGAAGAAGAATATTTTTAAAGAAAATTCCTCAATTCGAACTAAGTTACAATTCAAGCTCCCACAGTGAGCCCAAATATGGACCTAGGGACATGGCTTGAACAAACTTGCATCTCACCCACCTAAGGATGCTGCATACCAAATATCACAAGATTCTGCCTGCTGGATCTTGAGAAGAAGATTTGCCTGAAATGCACTAAGTTCAAATTTGGGCTCCTATACTGAGCCCAAATATAAACCCAGGGGGCCGATTTGAACAAACTTGAATCAGATCCACCCCACAATGTTGCATACCAAATATCACAAGATTCTGCATGCTTGATCTGGAGAAGATTTTTGAAGAAATTTGCCTGAAATGCACTAAGTTTGAATTTGGGCTTCTATAGTGAGCCCAAATATGAATCCAGGGGGCCGATTTGAACAAATTGGAATCAGATCCACCCCACAATGTTGCATACCAAATATCAAAAGATTCTGCCTGCAGGATCTGGAGAAGAAGATTTTTGAAGAAATTTGCCTGAAATGCACTAAGTTCAAATTTGGACTTTTATAGTGAGCCCAAATATGAACCCAGGGGGCCGATTTGAACAAACTTGAATCAGATCCACCCCAGAATGTTGCATACCAAATATCAAAAGATTCTGCCGTAAGGATCTGGAGAAGAAGATTTTTCAAGAAATTTGCCTGAAATGCACTAAGTTCAAATTCGGGTTTCTATACTGAGCCCAAATATGAATCCAGGGGGCCGCTTTGAACAAACTTGAATCAGATCCCCCTCCCCCCCCACCCACCCCCCCCCACCCCCCCACCCCCACTTAAGGATGCTGCATACCAAATATCAAAACATTCCGACTGCTGGATCTGAAGAAGAAGATTTTTAAAGAAAATTCCTCATTTTGAACTAAGTTATGATTCGGGCTCCCACAGTGAGCCCAAATATGGATCTAGGGACATGGTTTGAACAAACTTGAATCTCACCCCCCTAAAGATGCTGCATACCAAATATCAAAACATTCTGACTGCTGGATCTGAAGAAGAAGATTTTTAAAGAAAATTCCTCATTTTGAACCAAGTTATAATTCGGGCTACCACAGTGAGCCCAAATATGAACCCAGGGACTTGGCTTGAACAAACTTGAATCTCACCCCCCTAAGCATGCTGCATACCCAATATCAAAAGATTCTGCCTGCTGGATCTTGAGAAGATTTTTAAAGAAATTTGCCTGAAATGCACTAAGTTCAAATTTGGGCTCCTATACTGAGCCCAAATATGAACCCAGGGGGCCGATTTGAACAAACTTGAATCAGATGCACCCCAGAATGTTGCATACCAAATATCAAAAGATTCTGCCTGCTGGATCTGGAGAAGAAGATTTTTTAAGAAATTTGTCTGAAATGCACTAAGTTCGAATTCGAGCTTTTATAGTGAGCTCAAATATGAATCCAGGGGGCCGATTTGAACAAACCTGAATCAGATCCACCCCACAATGTTTCATACCAAATATCAAAAGATTCTGCCTGCTGGATTTGGAGAAGAAGATTTTTTAAGAAATTTGGCTGAAATGCACTAAGTTCGAATTTGGGCTTCTATAGTGAGCCCAAATATGAATCCAGGGGGGCCCATTTGAACAAACTTGAATCAGATCCACCCCACAATGTTACATACCAAATATCAAAAGATTCTGTCTGCTGGATCTTGAGAAGAAGATTTTTAAAGAAATTTGCCTGAAATGCACTAAGTTCAAATTTGGGCTCGTATACTGATCCCAAATAGGAACACAGGGGGCCGATTTGAACAAACTTGAATCAGATCCACCCCACAAAGTTGCATACCAAATATCAAAAGATTCTGCCTGCTGGATCTGGAGAAGAAGATTTTTTAAGAAATTTGGCTTAAATGCACTAAGTTCGAATTCGGGCTTCTATACTGAGCCCAAATATGAATCCAGGGGGCCGATTTGAACAAACTTGAATCAGATCCATTCCACAATGTTGCATACCAAATATCAAAAGATTCTGCCTGTTGGATCTTGAGAAGAAGATTTTTAAAGAAATTTGCCTGAAATGCACTAAGTTCAAATTTGGGCTCCTATACTGAGCCCAAATATGAACCCAGGGGGCCGATTTGAACAAACTTGAATCAGATCTACCCCACAATGTTGCATACCAAATATCCAAAGATTCTGCCTGCTGGATCTGGAGAAGAAGATTTTTGAAGAAATTTGCCTGAAATGCACTAAGTTCGAATTCAAGCTTTTATAGTGAGCCCAAATATGAACCCAGGGGGCCGATTTGAACAAACTTGAATCAGATCCACCCCAGAATGTTGCATACCAAATATCAAAAGATTCTGCCGTAAGGATCTGGAGAAGAAGATTTTTTAAGAAATTTGCCTGAAATGCACTAAGTTCGAATTTGGGCTTCTATAGTGAGCCCAAATATGAATCCAGGGGGCCGATTTGACCAAACTTGAATCACACCCATAGCAAAATGCTGCATACCAAGTATCAAAAGATTCTGCCCACTGGTTCTGGAGAAGAAGATTTTTTAACAATTTTTCTATAATTCATACGGTGCTATCAGAGTTATGCCCCATACAGAGCCCCCATGGGACGTGGCCATTTCATTTCAACAAACATGAATTGCAATATAGTAATGAACATCCACATGAAGTTTCGTGAAAATTGGACTAGTGGTTTCAGAGGAGAAGTCGTTTGAAAAATGTTCACGACGATGGACGACAGACGGCCGGTGATAAGTTAAGCTCCCTTCGGTGAGCTAAAAAAATATCATCAGCTTCATTCACTTAACCCTTTATCTAATTAATCGCCCGCAACCGCCCACGTAATGTGCAAATTGAGCAGTTGAAAAAATTAAATTTTCCAAAATATTTCAACAAAACTATATCATATGACCCCTCATTGGTACAAGCTCATTGAGCTCGTTCCAATGAGGGGTCACGATATGGTTTTGTTGTAATTTTTTGAAAAATTTGAAAAAGTTAAAAAATTTATAGTAATTTATATATTTTTTATACTTACCAATGACCCAGACTTAGCTGGTGCTAACTCTAAAATATTCAGGGCCAAACATAAATTTTACCCCCCCAATCAACAAAATTTGCATCTAAAACCGAAAATTACATGTCCTATATGGTCCTCCATACTTTTACTCCACTGTGCATGTGCAGTGTCAAGGAGGTCTCGAAATTGGCACAATTATCATTCTTACAACCAGTGCCTGGTAAGTGTTATTTACTCAGTGGGGAGGTATGAGTTCCCAACTCATGGGAGGGCCATCCCCATCTGGGTCATTGGTAAGTATAAAAAATATATAAATTAGGCTATAAAAAAAAGAACCTCTGTTTCTCAGGCCCGCGCGCATGGTCATTTTTGGTGCGCATGCAACCTTTTTATGACACCAAAAAAATCTTCCAAAAAAATTTGAGATATTGTGCTCATTTCGGTAAATCGATATCGATGCGTTCGCAAATTTTAAATTAACACACTTCAAGCTTTTTCTACATCATACCTTAATAAAGTGGGTGGGTTTTAGCAATATTCACGACAGAAAGTGTTTTATTCTGTAAAAGGTAAGTCATAATGACAGCAAGAAGGAAGGTGTCTTTCAGTCTGACAACAAACAGTCACAATGGGGAATGGTCGATTCGCACCACGTTTGATTCGCACCAAACCTCAGAAAGTCTGCAAAGTCAGGTGCTATGTTGAATGGAACACAGTCTCCTGGCATTTATTTTTAGTAACATTTGTATTGAAAGTTAAAAAATTTATAGTAATTTATATATTTTTTATACTTACCAATGACCCAGACTTAGCTGGTGCTAACTCTAACAAAACCAGGGCCAAACACAAATTTTGCCCCCCAATCCCCAAAATTTGCATCCAAAACAAAAAGAAATCATGTCCTAAAGGACCTCCATACTACGCCTCTACTGCGCATGCGCAGTGACGCAGTCGTCCCGAAATTGGCGCCAATTATCATTCTTACTGGCAGTGCCTGGTCAGCGCTATGTACTCAGCGGGGAGGCAAGAGTTCCCAACTCCAGGGAGGGCCATCCCCGTCTGGGTCATTGGTAAGTATAAAAAATATATAAATTACTATAAATTTTTTAACATTTTTATACTGTACCAATGACCCAGACTTAGCTGAATAGTAAA
Source organism: Pictodentalium vernedei (assembly GCA_031216915.1). NCBI lineage: Eukaryota > Metazoa > Mollusca > Scaphopoda > Dentaliida > Dentaliidae > Pictodentalium > Pictodentalium vernedei. The sequence goes on along the minus strand of CM062297.1, from coordinate 235,334,838 downwards.
CAGGCTGGAGGGCCTAGGACATAGAGGAAAATCCAATAAGCTCAACTATATAGTAAAGAGGTAACCCCTTAAGGAGAAAAGGAGTATTAGGCTTTACATGTATCTTTCTTATTTAATATTAAATTAGAAAGATACACTACCCTTAATAATTGAGCACAATAACATTCATGTTCTCTATTAACATCCAGTATAACCCTTATACTAATTATTTTTAAAGCAAGCCAATAAATAAAGTAGTCCAGAGAATTGAGACTCTTTATAGTCATTTAAAAGTGTCCGAGTATTGTATATTAAAGCCCGTTTGACACTTGACATATACAAATGCTTCACACCGAGCTACACTTTAAAAATAAGACATGAATGAATTTAAACATTAATATTACACTTTAAAACCATCCCGGAAGCGACTCAGAAATACTGACTTGGAGGAGGCATTCCCTTGCTTTTCACTATAAAGCAGGTGACCTAAGGGAACACCCGCCCCCCCCCCCCCCTTCCCCTTGCCCTGGGTCAAATAGCCCAGAGCGAAGAGGGCAGCCGGACGGAGTCACTGCTGGAACAGAAAGCCTGCATAACTATAGTTGCAACTGTTTAGTGGACGACATTCTGAGCAACAGATAACGGACCTAAACAATGCAGGTCTCCAGAAATGGACTCAATATTTCTGAGATAAAAATTCGTAAATGTGGATGGCTGAGACCAATAAGCAGCCTTCATTAAATCTGTAATAGCAACACTATTAGCATAAGCCCAGGAAGTAGAAAGAGCTCTTACTTCATGAGCAGAAATCTTAAGCACAGACTGCTGAGAAGAAGATAAATCTTCATAAGCAGTACGGATAGTTAACTGAATCCATCTAGCAATAGAATGGACTGAAATGTCCTTTCTATTAGGCATCAAAGACAGAAAGAAACGTTTCCGTCCCTTTCTGATAAACTGAGATCTCTGTTTATAGATACGTAGTGCTCTAACAGGACAGAGTAAAGGCCTACGCCCGTCTGAAGACGGAAGAGCCTTAATAACAATAGGTTCCAGATATTTATTAGGAGCCTGATTCTTAGCTAAAAAACCCACATTAGTAGTGAAGGTGATAGTGTTCCCAACACTACGATAATGAGAATCATCCACCGATAGTGCATGAAGCTCACTGACTCTTCTGGCAGAAGAGAAAGCTAAGAGAAAAGCTGTCTTATAAGATAAGAATTTGAAATCTACTGTCCCAAGAGGTTCAAATGGCTTTTCCTTCAATTTAAGGAGAACCCAAGCTAAATTCCACTTAGGAATTAATCTAAGAGTTCTGGGTCTATTTATCGAAAAGTTTCTAACCAACTTCGATAAAGAGACATTAGATCCAATTTGTAAACTATCATGATGTGCATAGGTATCAGATAACATAGATCTATAACCCGTTATAGTAACAGGCTGCAGTTTGATTTCGTCAAACAAGTATACTAGAAAGTTTGCAATGTCTGGTATAGAGGGATCAAATATATCTACAGAATGATCCCTACACCAACGACGAAAAACCTTCCACTTAGCCGCATAGTTTAGCGAAGAGGAGGTCCTCCTACAGTTAGAAATCGCGTCCACTGCTCGTCCTGTAAAGTGCTTGCCATGCAAGAAGGACCGCACAACGGAAAAACGTGAAGGCTGAGACCTTGCGGGTTGTGATGGAGTTGGCGCGATTTCCCCTGCGAAAGAAGATCCTCCCGTGGAGGAAGCTTCCGCGGTAGGTCCCACCACAGACACCTGAGTAGATTTATCCACGGTCTCTGTGGCGACAGAGATGCTACCAATAGAATCTTGCATTGAGATTGTTTTATCTTTAGCAATACTTGTTGAATTAACGGCGCTGGAGGATACGCATATCCTATCATTCCGGCCCAAGGGATCGACAGAGCGTCTACTGCAAATGCTCTTAGATCCGGACACACATACGTCTGCAATTGATTGTTGAGATGTGTCGCAAATAAGTCTATCATTGGCCGTTCCCATTGGTAGCAAATCTGATTGAATACTTGTTTGTTGAGAGACCACTCCGACGGCAACAAACGACCCTTTCGTGAAAGGGAGTCTGCTAGCACATTCAGACGACCCGGTATGTGACGGACCGAAAGAAGAACGTGATGTTCTAACGCAAACAGAAGGATTCTTTCCGTTAGATTGAACAACGGAACTGAATGAGTGCCTCCCTGATTCCGTATATACGCCACTACTGTCGTATTGTCGGATAGGATTTGGACATGAGCATCGTGAATAATGTCCATCCAGTGACGTAACGCAAGCCAAATTGACATCATTTCCTTGATGTTTATGTGCTTGCACAGGAATTGCGGATCCCAAAGACCCTGGCATCTCGAATCCGTTGGGATTAATGATGCACCCCAACCTGTTTGACTGGCATCCGTCATAACGGTAAAACTCGGATCCGGCAACTGCAGCGGAACTCCTTGAGTTAACCACTGAATGTTTGCCCAAGTCTGAATCTCTTGTTTCACTTGATCTGACAAGAGAACGTCTACATCGAGCGAATGAATTTTCACACTCCAATTCTGAGTCAGGAAAATTTGAAGAGGACGTGTGCGTAACCGCCCCATCGGAATGAGATCCGCGGCGGCTCCGCACAGACCTATCAGTCTCATAAATTCTCTCGCCGTGACTTTGTCTGCGTGCAGACAATAGCGAGCGTAACAACTGACTAATTTCGCTCTGGTTAACGGCAGACGAACGAGATTGTTGTGCATCTCGAAGCTCATTCCCAGATGAGTGAATGACTTGGACGGCACCAGATCCGACTTCTCCTCGTTTACTATAAAACCGAGACGTCGGAGCAATAGAAGAAGATTCTGAACATCGTTCTGAAGCGTTAACTCGTTGCCGTACCTCTGAAGAATGTCGTCCAGGTAGGCCGACGTTACCGCAGACGAATGAGCTCGGAAATAGATCATTACCGAGTTCATTACCCGAGTGAAAGCCCAGGGTGCTAGATTCAATCCGAAGCACATCGCCCGGAATTGATACACCACTCCAAGGACTGCGAAGCGTAGATACTTTCGGAATGTCGGATGTACCATGACGTGAAAGTACGCATCTTTGAGATCTATGCTCGTTGCATAATCGTTCACCCGAATACTCGCTCTGACCGATCGAATCGTCTCCATATAAAACTTCGGAGCGATGATCAGCTTGTTTATCCAGCTCAAATCTATGACTGGACGGAACGAGCCGTCTGGTTTCGGAACCAGAAACAGATGGCTGTAGAATCCCGGAGATTCCTGGTTTTCTACGACCTCTACCGCGTTCTTCATTAAAAGAGACTGCACTTCTGATAACAGAGCGTCTCTTTTCTGTGGATTTGACGGAAGATGAGTCCACTTTGGACTTCGAGTTAATGGAGGCTTTCGTTTGAAGGATATCTTTAGACCTTCCGAAGTCACTCCTCTCACCCAAGGGTCGTCCGTAATCGACGCCCACTCTTGTGAAAAGCTCGACAACCTTCCGCCAACCGGAACGCGATAGAGGTTTAAGCCATCACCTCCTGGACCTGCGAGGTCTGCGGTAGGAGAAACCACGTCTTCCACGACCCGCACCTCGCCTCGTCGACCTCGGGGCGTCCGACTGATTGTCCCGGCCTGAAGGACGTCCCGAACGAGAGTCGCTATCCTGACGGTCTCTCGAATAAGACCAAGAGGACGCACCGGAACCTCTATAGGAACCTCTCTTGGGCGCATTAGACCCAGAAGTGTCTGTCTTATTCGTGTCTGCTGTATCCGACTTCTTAGGAGCAGATCTGAACAACAGAGAATCATTAGCTTTCTTTTTAATTTTATCATAAATAGCGGAAAGCTTGCCGTCAAAGAGAAGTTCTCCTGAGACCGAAGCGACTCTAAGAGAGTTCTTCACCTTAGAATCCACTAGTGTGGATGTAGCTAGGGCTCCGTCACGTCTAACCAACTCCAGATTTGCCACTGAAAGGGCGGAGTTACACGTGGAATAAGCTACTGCCCTTGAAAGAAGTCTTAAAGAGGATTGTATATCCTGAAACTCTTCCCCTTGAAGGCGCAGTGATAACGCCTTAGTAAGGTGATCTGCGTAAGATAAGGCATCTAAATTGGCTCTGTTAGACGCAATAGCTGTTTCCAACACCGCGGTTGGAATAGAAGCTGACGACGGTAATGATAGCTCTAAGTCTTCCGCCTCGTCGTCCATACGCAGAGGAACTCTCGGTATACCCTGTCCTGCCGTATCGAATTTATTCCTTGCATTAATGAAAGGCAGGTTGAGACTATTAGCGGACAAGAAACCTGCTTTCCTCGTCCTGGAAGCAAGTTTAAATATAGCGTCGTTCAATAATTCAAATGTTCTAGCAACATTATTGGACTGCGACGGAAACTCGGGAGCGATGTCCCTGAACCGCTCAAAAAATTCAGAGTCCAATGACGCTATAATTCTCTTGTCCGGAAGCGCAGCAGTCTGGCCCGACGGAACAACTTGAGGGAGAAAGTGCCGGATGAAGTCCACGGCAGCTTTATGTTGTTCCGAAAGGGATAGCTCCAAGTCATCCGTATCCCTTTCACCATCCGGTCGGACCTCATGATGTTCCCGGTTGTCCGCCCCCGTTGCTTCGGCGGAGAGTACCGACCCAGCGCCGTCGGATAATTCTCGATCCGACACCGTTTCTGTCGGCTGCTGGGATGCTGCGATAAGCTGTGCTATCTGCACAAGAATGTCCGGCGTCGAGACCTGCGGAGGCGCAGTCTTTCGCTGCTTCGCCGAGGGCAGCTCCGCATCAGATGGCTCCCGCATACTTTTCCTATGGGAACGTCCGGAGTCCATCGGTCTCGAATCCCTGGCTGCCGGATGGTGTGACCTGGTCGCCGAAGAATCCTTCATCGGCGAAGCTGGTAATATATCGGCGGTCACGCAGCCAAGGTGCGGTCGTGTGCGCTGACGAGAAGAGGAAGCCTTAACAGTCTCTGCGGACTGCTTATACAACGGAGCGTCCCGAGCGACGGACGTATGCTCCGCTAAAGACACATTTTGTACCACAACATCTGGTCCCAGATGTTGTTGTACGAGAGAGGGACCTCTCACGCTCGCGGCCCGGCTGGACCTGGACGAGCTAGGAACCGGACTAAAAGGCTTCTTCCGTTCTCGCTTACTATCCGCTGTCACTGGGTGTGCATCTATTATGTTTATAGTGCTCGCATCACCCAAAATTTCCTCTTGGACCGCATCGGACGAACCCGGCTGCTGAACCATTCGGTGAATGGACGCTACACCAGGCGAGCTAGCGGACGACATTTGTCTAATCTCCATGAGCACTTTTGCCGCTAGCTCTGAATTCATTTGTGACAACGGATGCACACTTGAAGAAGATAACATGGAAACATCACCCTGTTCTGGTTCCTCTGAAATAGAAACTGAGAGAGTAGAGTGACCTTGCGGAGAAAGAGCCGGGATCGCTCTTTCTCCAGAAACAACATATCGTGACACACGTTTCCAATGTTTCTCATCCCAATGTTCACATATAGGACAGGGATTAATGCGAGAACACTGACTACAATTAATACAATGATCATGAAAGTCAGAGGAAGATTTCTTCCTATTACAATTTGAACAACGTCCCTTCATTGTGAAAGAACAACAATAAGTCCTAGTTACTCGCAAAAACCCCTGACACAAAGATACATAATAACATGATCCATTAATAAATGAAAAAACAATTGCAAAACAAAATAATTTTGAAAAAATATTTTTTCAGCGAAGCCCAAGTTGCTGAAAAGTAACGTTGAGCCCCGATGGATCCGATGGCAAAGTGTGGTCAAAAATTTTAAATTTATATTAAATAATTAATGAGACACTTTCGGATAATATAAATGTATCTTATAGTGAGATAAACTACAGCAAAGGCAAACAGCCCCCCTCAAAAAAGGCTGTTGCCAATGAAAACAAACAGTGTAAAAACACCAGAAAACATGACTCCAAGCACTGAAAAAACTGGCCCGGAATCAGTCATCAAATACACTCTATCTGATGCAAAACAGAGACTCCCAGGGGAGAATCTGCAGAACATCAGATGGAAGATGCAGAACACAAACGTTATACACCCATGGGTGAAAATGTAACTATGGGGAAAATAACAGAAAACATTCTGTAACCAAGCAACTCTCCCAGGAAATTTTAGAAATGAAATTTCTCAAAAATATGCCAAAAGCATGGGAGAATTGCAAGGGGGGACTTTAGAAGGCTGGGGGAGAGGAAACACTGAATAAGCAGTGCAACAATTAGCAAGAATGACAACAAGAGGCCCATGCCTCGAAAATAGGCAACTTAACATAATTTCATCAAAAAAGTACAGCCCTGATTATTTTTTGTCACTTCTTTTTCCTCTCCTCCTTCTATCCTCCTTAGAATCACATTTTCTCCAAAAATTACGTGTCTGGCATCCTTTAAACTGAGATTTACAAGCACAAAGATCAGTGAGATGTTGACTGATGAAGGGCCAAACAGAGAATGATAATTGGCGCCAATTTCGGGACGACTGCGTCACTGCGCATGCGCAGTAGAGGCGTAGTATGGAGGTCCTTTAGGACATGATTTCTTTTTGTTTTGGATGCAAATTTTGGGGATTGGGGGCAAAATTTGTGTTTGGCCCTGGTTTTGTTAGAGTTAGCACCAGCTAAGTCTGGGTCATTGGTACAGTATAAAAATATGGACGTCATTGGGAATTTGTGTACTGTTATTTGAAACCGTTACGAGTTTCCCAGTTAATTTAAATAAATGCATTTGAGATGCAGGATAATTGGATAACTAATAGTAACCGTTGCTTGATATAAAAGTAACAGTCATAGTTGAAAATAAATTGCATATAGGCAGGTATGTGCGGTCGAATTGGTTAATAAAAACACGCAAACATTCGTTTTGTATTTCATTTTCAGATTTAAAAAAAATATGATTTATGGATGAACTGCCCGTTCAAATGGGTTGTGATAATTTTGAATATAATAGGGAAAAATTGCGACTCACTATTTTATTAGGCAGGTTGTGAAAGGATTTTTTTTTTTTTTGTAAAATAAATCTCTGAAAGTTGGCACTTCGACATTAAATTTTGATTTGTCCCAGAGACGTTTCAACCCGAGACGTTTCACCCACGAGGCGTTTCGTGACTTTCGTCTTGTGTTATAATTTTCACGTTTCACTGAAAAAACAAACATTCAAACCCCACTTCATTTACGACCCAACACCCCTGTGGTGAATAACCAACATATTTGCGAAATTTTGCGTGGTCCACCAGGCGTTTGGATGGGGGTCAAATTACCACAAACAACCTCTCGGGGAGAAAATAAAAAGAAAAAAAAAAACCCGCCCGCCCGCATGCCTTTTTGGAAAAAATGGCCTGAGAAACAGACAATCAACTTTGTATGGCCTTACTATAAATTTTTTAACATTTTTATACTGTACCAATGACCAAGACTTAGCTGAACAGTAAAAAGGTTGGGGGGCCTAGGACATAAAGAAAATCCAATAGACTCAACTACATATAACAGAATTATCCCCTCGAGGAGAAAGGAGAAATAGGCTTTACATGTATCTTTCTATTTGCATCAAAACGAGAAAGACACAACACCATTCTGTAATTGAGCACAATAACATCAATGATCACTATTAACCTCCAGTATAACCTGTTATGCTAATTATTTTTAAAGGAAAGCCAATAAAGGATGTCCAGAGAAATAAGGCTCTTTATACTCATTAAAAGTGTCTGAGGATTGTATATTAACGCCCGTATGACATGTGACAAAAACAAATGCTTCACACCGAGCTACACTTTAAAAATATTACATGGATGAGTAAACATTAGCCTTACGCTTTAAAATCATCCCGGTACCGATTGGAATTACTGACTCCAAGGGAGGTATTCCCTTGCTTTTCACTATAAAGCAGGTGACCTATCGGAAACACCTGCCCTCCCCCCCCCTTCCCCTTGCCCTGGATCAAATACTCCAGAGCGAAGAGGGCAGCAGGACAGAGTCACTGCCAGAACCGAAAGCCTACATAACTATAGTTGCAACTGTTTAGTGGACGACATTCTGAGCAACAGATAACAGACCTAAACAATGCAAATCTCCAGAAATGGACTCAATATTTCTAAGGTACAAATTTATGAAAGTGGAAGGCTGAAACCAATATGCAGCCCTCATTAGATCTGTAATAGCAACACTATTAGCGTAAACCCATGAAGTAGAAAGAACTCTTACTTCATGAGCTGAAATCTTAAGCACAGACTGCTGAGTTGAAGATATCATAATCAGTATTGATAGTTAATTGAATCCATCTAGCCATAGAATGGACCGAAATGTGGCGGAAGCTTCCACGGCATATCCCACAACAGACACCTGAGTAGATTAATCCATGGTCTTTGTGGAGATAGAGATGCTACCAACAGAATTTTGCATTGAGATTATTTAACTTGAGCAATATCCCCTGAATCAACGGCGCTTGAGGATACGCATATCCTATTATTCCGTCTCACGAGATCGATAGAGCGTCTACTGCAAACGCTCGAGGATCCGAACATGGTGACACATACATCTGCAACTGATTGTTGAGATGCGTCGCAAATGAGTCCATCATTGGCTGCTCTCATTGGTAGCAAATCTGATTGAAAACTCGTTTGTTGAAAGTCCATTCTGACGGCAACAAGCGGCCTCTCCGTGAAAGGGAGTCCGCTAACACGTTCAGACGACCCGTAATATGACAGACCGATAGAACTTGATGTTCTAGTACAAACAGAAGGATTCATTCCGTTAACTTGAATAACAGAATGGAATGAGTGCCACCTTGGTTCTGAAAATACGCTAATACCGTCGAATTATCGGACAGAATTTGCACGTGAGCATTCTGAATAACGTTCATCCAATGACGTAGCGCAAGCCAAAATGACATCATTTCTTGATGTTTATGTGCTTGATTAGGAACTACGGATCCCAAAGACCCTGGCCCTTCAAATCTGTTGGGCTCAATGTTGCGTCCCAACCTGTTTGACTGGCATCCGTCAAAACTGTAAAACTCGGATCCGGCAATTGCAGTGGAACTCCTTGAGTTAACCACTGAATGTCTGCCCAAGTCTGAATCTCTTATTCACTTGATTTGACAAGAGGATGTCCGTATCGAGTGAAAGCATCTTCACCCTCCAATTCTGGGTCAGAAGAAATTGGAGAGGACAAGTGCGTAGCCACCCTATCGGAATAAAATCGCGGCAGCTCTGCACAAACCTATCAGTCTCATGAGATCTCTCGCTGAAACCTTGTCTGAGTGAAGACAATAGTGAGCATAACAACTGATTAATTTCGCTCTGGTTAACGGCAGATGAACAAGAATGTTGTGAGTCTCGAAGCTCATCCCCCGGTGGGTGAATGACTTGGACGATACCAGATCCGACTTCTCCTCGTTTACTTATGAAACCGAGACATCAGAGCAATAGAAGCAGATTCTGTACATCATTCTGAAGCGTCAACTCATTGCCGTACCTCTGAAGAATGTCGTCCAGGTAGGCCGACGTCATCGCAGACGAATGAGCTCAGAAATGAGTCATTACCGAGTTCATTATTCGAGTGAAAGCCCAGGGGGCTAGATTCAGACACATTGCTCGGAGCTGATACACGACTCCTATGATGAGGAAGCGAAGATACTTTCTGAACGCCTGATGTACCATGACGCGAAAGTACGTATCTTGAGATCTATGCATGTAGCATCGTCGTACACCCGAATACTCACTCTGACCGATCGGATGGTCTCCATATAGAAACTTGGAGCCACGATGAGCTTGTTTATCCAGCTCAGATTTATGAGTGGACGGAACGAGCCGTCTGGTTTTGGAACCAGAAAAGGATGGTTATAGAAACCTGGAAATTCCTGGATTTCTATGATCTCTATCGCGATCATTCCAGAAGAGACTGGACTTCTGATGGAAGCGAGCCTCTTTCCTATGGACCTGATGGAAGCTGAGCCCATCTTGGACTTCGAGTTAACAGAGGTTTTCGTTTGAAGGACAATTTAGTCCTTCCGAAATCACCCCTCGAATCCAAGGGACTTCCGTAATCTACTCCCAATTGATTGAGAAACTCGACAGTCTTCCACTCACTGGAACACGATAGAGGTTAATACCATTGCCTCCTGGTCCTGCGAGGCTTGCAGAAGGAGAAACCATGTGTCCTCCATGGCCCGCACATCGCCCTGTCGACCTAGGGGCATCTGACAGGATGTCTCGGCCAGTATTACGGCCCCTACCTGAGTCGCTACCCTGACGGTCTCTAGAGTAAGACCTAGAGGATGCATAGGAGCCTCTATAGGAACTTCCCTTGGACGTATTCGCCCCAGAAGTGCCTGTCCTACTTTTCTCCGCTGAATCCGACTCTATGGAAGCGGATTTGAATAGCAGAGAGACTGAAGTTTTCTTAGTTATCTGATCATAGATTGCGGAAAGCTTGCCGTCGAAGAGAAACTCTCCGGAGACCGGAGCAACTCTGAGAGAGTTTTTCACCTTACTATCCACACGCGAGGAGGTAGCCAGGGCCGCGTGACATCTAACCAACTCCATATCGCCACTAAAAGGGCGGAGTTATACATGGAGAATGCTAAGGCCCTTGAAAGAACTCTTAAGGAGATTGTACATCCTAGAATTCTTTTTCCTTTGAGACGTAATGATAATGCTCTGGTAAGGTCATCTGCAGACGATAATGCGTCTAAGCTAAACCTGCTTGATGACATTGTCATTTCCAACATCGTGGTTGGAATTGACATAGACGACAGTATAGATAATACTAGGTCTTCGGCCTGGTCGTCTAGACACAGAGAAACTCTCGGAATGCTCTGTCCTGCCGTTTCGAAATTATTCCTTGAATTGATGAAAGGCAGATGTAGAGCATTTGCCGATAAGAAACCGGACCTGCCTGTTTAGGTAGCAAGTTATATATAGCGTCATTCAACAGTTCAAATGTCCGTGAGACATTTCTGGACTATGTCGGAAACTGAGGGACGATGTCACTAAACCGATTAAGAATTCTGTGTCCAGTGGCGCTATCAGTCTCTTATCCGGCAACGCAGCATTTTGGTCAGGAGGAACAACATCAGATGATAATGCCGGATGCACTCTACGGCAATTATGTTGTTCCGAAAGGGAAAAATACAACTCCTCTGTATCCCTTTTGCCATCCTGTCAGACCACTTGTAATTCTTGGTCGTCCTGCAGCGGAACGTACCAACCCAGCTTCCTCGGATAATTCCTGATCCGACAGAGTTACTGTCGGTTGCTGGGATGCTGCGATAATTTGTGCTATCTGCGATAGCGTAACGGAGGCCTGTGGAGCTGCGGTCTTACAGGATTTAGCCACTGGAAGCTCCTTGGACGTTGACTCCTGCATACTTCTTATATGCGAACGTCCGGAGTATGAAGGCCTCGTATCCTTGGCTACCGGATGGCGTGACCTGGTCGAAGTAGAATCCCTGGTCGGCGAAGTTGGTTGAATATCACTGGTCACGTAGCCAAGGTGCGGTCGTATGTGCTGCCGTGAGGATGAGGAAGCCGAAAGAGCAGTCTCTCCGGACTGTCTATATAACGGAGCGTCCCGAGCGGTGGACGTACGCTCCGACTGAGGAACGTTTTGTACCACAACATCTGGGCCCAGATGTTGTAGTACGAGAGAGGGACCTCTCTTGCTCGCAACCCGGATGGACCTGGACGAGCTAGGAACCTGACTAATAGGCTTCCTCCATACCATCCTCGTATCCGTCGTCACTGGGTGTGCGCATTGTATTTTATAGTGCTCGCATCACCCAAATCTCCTTCCTGGACTGCAACGGACGAACCCGGCTGCTGAGCCATTCGATGAATGGTCACTACACCGGGCGAGCTAGCGGACGCCAACGCCGTCGATCCTACTTGAGACCTCTTAGGCAATTGACGTATCTGCATGAGCACTTTTACCGCTAGCTCTTCATTTGACTGTGACGACAGAAGCACACTTTACGAAGACATCACGGTAACATTACCTTGTTCATGTTACTCAATGAGACCTGTGGAGCCATGGTTCTACATAATTATCCGCTGGAAGCTCCAGGGACGTTCATTCCTGCATTTATATAATATGCAAACGTCCCAACTGGAAAGGCCTTGTGTCCTTGGCTAGCAGATGGAGTGACCTGGTTGACGTATATTCCTTGGTCGACGTATATTCCTTGGTCGGCGAAGCAGGAGCACCAGGGACGTTCAATCCTGCATTTATATAATATGCGAAAGTCCCATGGAAATCTGTGGTCACATAGCCAAGGTGCAGTCGTGTGTGCTGACGTGAGGATGAGGAAGCCAATATAACAGCCGCGTCGGACTGTCTATGCAACAGAGCGTCCCGAGCAGGAGGAGTGGACGTAAGCTCCGACTAATGAACAAACATACAACAACATCGCGGCAAAGATGTTGATGTAAGAGAGAGGGGGCCTCTCTCGCTCGCGGTCCAGGTGGACCTGGACGAGCTAGCTACCGAACTGACAGGTTTCCTCCGTACTATCCTTGGATCCGTCGTTGCTGGGTGTGCACATTTGAAGTTTTATAGTGCTCGCATCACCCAATCTGCTTCCCTGGACCGCAACAGATGAACCCGGATGCCGATCCATTCAACACCGGACTAGCGGACGCTCAATGCCTTCGATCCTACTAGGGAACTCTTCGGCAATTGTCGTAATACCTTGAGCACTTTCCGCTAGCCCTAATATTGCAACGACGGAGACACACTTGTTGAAGACATCACGGAAACATCACTCTGAATTCTGAAAAAGAGACTGACAAAGTAGAGTGACCCTGCAGAGAGAGGACCGGAATGGACCCCTCACCGCTAACAAAATACCGTGACACACGTTTCCAACGTTGTCATTCCAATCAACACACACAGAGCAAGAATTAGTGTGAATACATTGACTATAAGAAACACAATGAACCTGAGAATTAGAGGAAGATATCCTCGCATTACAATTTGAACAATATTTTTTCATCAAGAAAAAATATATAGTCATATTACTCGCACTAACCCTTGAAACAAAGATACATAATATAATATAATCCATTATAACATTTCGAAAGAAAATAATTTTAAAAAAAAAATTTTGAAAAAATTTTCAGAAGAGCCCAAGTTCCCAATGGGAACAATGAGCCCAAATGGATCCCAAAAAAGCCTAAGTGTGGACAAAAATTTTAAAATCATTTCAAAAAACTAATGTAACACTTACGGACAATATTAATGTATCTTGCTATGAACTGAACTAAGCACAGGACAAGTAATCACTATCAGAAGTAACCATTGTCAACATAAACAAAAAGTGTACACAAACCGGAAACATGACTCCAGGCACTGATAAACATGGCCCGAAATCAGTTACCAATTTAAACACTATCTGATGCAAAACAGAGACTTCCAGAGAAGAAACTGCAGAACATCAGATGGTAGATGCAGACCAAAACGCCTAAACACCCAAGGGTGAGGACGCAAACATGGGGAAAAAAACAGAATATTATTCTGTTACCAAGCCAAAACTCCCAAGAAATTTTAGTAATGAACATTACAAAAAATATGCCAAAAGCATGGGAGAATAGCTAGGGGGGAATATAGGAAAGGGAGAGAGGAAACACTGATCAAACAAAGGAACATTCATAGAAAGAATGACCACAACAGGGTCATGCCTCGAAAATAGGTAAACATGAAATAATTTCGTAAAAAAATTATAAGTTACAGCCCTGAACATTTCCTTCCACTGTTTCTTCCTCTCCTCCTTCTATTTCCTCCATATATCCACCATTTCTCTCATAATTACGTGTCTGGCATCATTTAAACTGAGATTTACAAGACCAAATATCAGTGAGATGTAACTAAATTGAGGGCCAAACAAAGAATGATAATTGCGCCAATTTCGAGACCTCCTTGACACTGCGCATGCGCAGTGGAGTAAAAGTATGGAGGACCATATAGGACAAGTAATTTTCGGTTTTAGATGCAAATTTTGGGGATTGGGGGGGAAAATTTGTGTTTGGCCCTGAATATTTTAGAGTTAGCACCAGCTAAGTCTGGGTCACTGGTACAGTATAAAAATATTATTTTTAAAATAATAAATTTTGATATCATCTGCATTGGGTAAAGGGTTAATTCAAGTTGTCCTTGTCAGAGTTTTTCTTGTATTTCATGTGTGCCTCCAAAACTCAGCCGGTTGATTTCAGCCCAAAGTACTCCGACCTCATCGTGTTCTGTCTAAGTACTCTAGAAGAAGATACCTCCCTTGCTCATTCATAAACAATAGAAAGAGCATTAAATATGATATTTTAGTCAGCAAGTCAGAAAACACTTTACCTCTCCTTGTAATTTACATTTCTCTTGTGTCTGGCGTAAATTTGTTTCTAGCTTAAATATAACACTTTCTTGATTAGCTGCCTCTTTCTGTCTGTAATTGAAAAATACATAAAATTGAATACTTTTAAATAAAAATTTAAATTTGAGAAATTAAGCTATGTTAATCCTGGACTCACCAAAAGTTTCAAAATCAGTTGATGACATATGCTAGGATTTTTCTAGGTATGTTGGTAATGTGGTTGAGCCAATAGAATCATGACATTTGGGCACAGGACCAAACAAGACAGACCATGGTTCAAGCTGTTTGAGAAGTGCAATTTCCTGAAATTGTGGAACCTGTTAAATAGCCACTTTGCAAGTGAAATATAGTCATTATACTAAACACAGGCATTCAGTTAACAGGAATCTGATCATTTTCTTGTATCCTAAATCCGAAGTAAGCATTTAGGTCCCACAAAGTAGATATTCTGTTTCTCAGGCCATTTGTTTGTAAAGCTGCATGTTGGCAGGCAGTTTTTGTTATTTTCGTAATTATTTTTTTGCCATCAAAAGTTCATGTTCTTGGTTTGTTTTATGTTTTAAGCCTCATGATCTACAGAACAGCATGGGTGGTGGTGCATTTTGTCCCTTGGGTGCAAGAAGGCTTTGCAAATGCTTTTTATCCATTTGGGTAAAACATCAGACATAATCAATTAGTTTCTAAGTTTGGTTATAAAAAGTGAGCATGCAGCACCCAAAAGGACCATGTGGGGTGGGCAGGGGGAATGGGGAGCAGTGGATGTCAGAGTAATTTTTCAATATATTCAAGATCTGTTTCTCTTAACAGAGGTTTACACAATAACATATATATAATTAACAGGTCAAATTTGTATTGCATGTTTATGGTAAATGATTTGCTATTTGAAGTTATATGCTATTAACAGGGCTATTCAATTATTGGATATCAACAGGGTTTCACCATTTGTGAAGATATACAACATCAATGTTTGCGCTGAAGAACACCTTTATTTTGACTTTTTAAATTCAGAACATACTTATACAAATCTAACATCAAGCACCGCTCTTTCAACACATTCAGTTAATCTCTTGTATTAACAGTTTGCAAAAACACTATACTCAAAGTTCTTATGGATATCTGAGAATCAAATTCAAGCACTATTTAAGCACTTTTCAAGGACTGTGTTAACAATTTTCAAGGACTATTAATGTGTGCATATTGTTACAATGGCCTGTCATATCAAGTCGATTTTGTATCGTATTTAAGATGATACGAAATTAGGAAATGCCAAATGTGAACTTCAAAAATTATTTCCCTGAGTGCAAAATTCTTTTCACTACCTACCTTATATTATAAAATGGCAAATCTAATTTTTTTTTTTCAATTTTTGTCCACACTACCAAAACTCATTTGAATCCATACACCATCGATAAATATTTTTAATGATGCTCAAAAAAATATCCATACAAATCCACTTTCAACACACATAATTAATCACCTGCGGTTTGTCATCATATACTATCCTTATTTTTATATCAAGAAGAGTGGTATATTTTATATATGATCCCCTACAATAACTACCCTGTATTCCCAAAAATTAATGTTTTGATTTTTCAGGAAGCGCATATATTTTGAATTAGACTGCTTCAAGTATGCCATTATGCAATGAAATATTAAGGCATGAAAAAGCGGATGTAAACAGCAGTTTTTCATAACCTATGTCAATTTACAATGAGGATGATTCTGAATGGTCAACTCTCCTTGGGAATTCCTCAGAATGAGAGAGGTTCTTCTGACAAACTTATGACAAACCTGAAATTCAGGGAATTCCAGTTTCGAGACCTTTATACAGAGATGAAAGAGATGCGGTTCCCTGTGGAGTCTCTGACTGATTATATGTCATCTCCATTATGCAGGGTGGATTAAAGTTAGGGTCTCAAAGGTTGTACATAAACTGAAATCAAGTACTTTTCAAGGAAGGTGCTGTAAAATCAAGTACTTCTCCTGGATATAAACAAACTCAAGCACTTTTCAAGGAAGGGTCTAAATTCAAGGAGTTTTCATTTGCGTACAAACTCTTGAGTCCTGATGCACATGTTCATATTCCAGTTCAATACTCTTGTTAATTCATTCTCACCATGATATGAACTGGAATGACACACACAAACAGATGGTTAGAAGAAATACTTTACCTCAGATCAACAACTGTATCTCTGTTCACTACTGTTTCATGAAGTTTTGACTTTAACTCCTCAATGGAGTTTCGAAACTGTCGTTTCTGTTGGTCATGTGTATCATTTATCTGGAAAAATTGTCAAAATTCATAAAATTACACTTAAAAAATCATTGGTTTGCTTGAAATGAGATGAATCTCAGATGGAGCTAAATTCTTAACCCTTCACAATTTTATGTTTCCACAAATTTTGTTTTTTTGTTAACCCTTGTATTGGCATAAAGAACGTCTTATTATTACATAATTACCATCAAATAGCTCAATATGGAAAATATCATTCACAACACATTTGATATGAGAATGATGTCAGAAGTCAATGTCAACATGGTACTGTTGTGAAAGAGTTGGTTTCGAAAGTAGAACTGAAGCTTGACCATCGACCTTTATTGCTGGGTCAAAGACTATTGCAGATAAACATGAAGTTTCTTTCAAGACAAGAAATAAAGTAACGTTTACCTCTTGTAACCTTTTTCTTAAATCACTAACTTGTTCTTGAGAATCTTTCAGTGATTTTTCCAAATGTGATCTGAAAGAAAAAAATATCATTAACCCTTTACCTAACATGAAAGACAGATGACACTTGCAAACAAAATTCTTGAATAACTAAATATTTTTATTTTTTGTCTCAAAAACACAGCCTATGACCCCTCATTGGAATGAGCTCATTCCAATGAGGGGTCATAAGCTATGTTTTTGAGACAAAAATGAAGACAATAATGAAAACTAAATGGTGATTTTGGGTAAAGGGTTAAGAGTACATCTAGATGTACACTTGCAACTCACTCAGCAATCTTCTAAAAAACAAGCAAATTCAGTGAATTCATGTCTCCCGCTGGGCAGCAGTTTTAAGGGGAATTAATGCATTCAGTGGAATATGGTTGAGTTGCAAGTGGAAGTTATTTAGAAGAGACAGAACAGGCAGTGCTTCAGACAGTGGTTATCAGATTTATTTTCACGGAGGTCACTGTCAAAGCAAGTGAAGTGATGTGGAGTATAACTGTGAGAATCACTAAAAATTAAGACTGTATGATAAGACATATTACATTAAACTGATGTGAAAAGTAATCCATATATGAAATTTCAATGAAATCGGTTGACTCTAAGGAAAGTTAGAGTCTGGAAACCATCAGCCAATCAAATTTAAGGAACCTAGTTAAATATGTGCAGAAAATGCCCATGCTCGAACTTGGACTCACAACTGATGAAAGTGAACTACTACCCAAATTTCATCAAAATAGACTGACTGTAAGAAAAGTTAGAGTCTGTAAACGAAAAACACGGAATGTGTGCACTTACAGTGTATTAGTAGTAGCACTGAATAAATCAAAGTTTCCCTAATTGCATAATTTTTGCACGAGAACAAAACCCGTATTATATATCATGTATTGCATGTTACTAAACATTCATAAAAAATTTATTCAAATCCAAACTTTCATGTAGAAGTTCTGTACAAAAAACTGATTACACCCAATTTCGGAATAAAATGGCCACTGGCAGCCATCTTGAATTTTGGACCAAACCCCAAAACACATATTCCGGTCTCACAATGATAACAAAGACACCCAAGAAGTTTTGTGAAGATCGGTTCATAAATACAGCTTTTAGTCCGAGGTGTGTTGACGCACGGGGCAGGCGGACAGGCAGAGATTTTCAGTACAAAATTTCCCACATTCAAAGTTGACCTAGGTATTGATAAAAGTAATCCATGTATGAAATTTCATCGAAATCGGTTGATTTTAAGGAAAGTTAGAGTCTGGAAACCATCAGCCAATCAACTTTCAGCAACCTAATTAAATATGCGTGGAAAATGCACATATTCGAACTTAGACCCACAATTCGTGAAAGAGATCTACTACCCAAATTTCATCAAAATCGATTGACTGTAAGGAAAGTTAGAGTCTGGAAACGAAAAACACAGAAGGTGTGCACTTACTGTGTATTAGTAGTAGCACTGAATAAATCAAAGTTTCCCTAATTTGCATAATTTTTGCACAAGAACAAAACACGTATTATATGTGATGTATTGCATGTTACTAAACATTCTTACAACAATTTATTCAAATCCAAACTTTCATATAGAAGTTCTCTACAAAAAACTGATTACACCAAATTTCAGAACAAAATTGCCGCTGGCGGCCATCTTGAATTTTGGACCAAACCTCAAAACACATATTCCGGTCTCACAATGATAATGATAACAAAGATAACCAAGAAGTTTCATGAAGATCAGTTAATAAATAAGGCTTTTAGTCCGAGGTGCGTTGACGCATACGGGGCAGACTTACACGCAGACAGACAGATTTTCGGTACAAAATTTCCCACATTCGAACTTGACCTAGGTATTGATAAAAGTAATCCATATATGAAATGTCATCGTAATCGGTTGATTTTAAGGAAAGTTAGAGTCTGGAAATTTCAGCAACCTAATTAAATATGCACAGAAAAATGCCCATATTCGAACTTAGACCCACAATTGATGAAAGTGATCTACTACCCAAATTTCATCAAAATCCGGTTATTGTAAGGAAAGTTAGAGTCTGGAAATGAAAAACACAGAAGGACGGAAGGATGGAAGGAAGGACAGAAGTATGGAAGGATGGAAGGACAGAAGGATGGAAGGACGGAAGAACACCCCCGAATTTAATATCTCCCATTTTTTTCAAAAAGCGGGAGGCAATTAACTGTAACTTCAATCAAACTAGCTGGCTTGGACACAGAATCACAATTATAGCTACAAACGTGCTAAATATCACAACAATGTCTCTACTCGGATTTCAGTAACTCACTCATTCATTCGCAAACTTTATTATTAAAAAACAGAGTGAACTTGTCAGTTGACAGATATTTTATATTTTTATACAACAACCAATGTCCCAGACTAGCTGATGCTAACTCAAAATTAATCCAGGGCCAAACACAAATTTTGCCTCCCAATCCCCATAACTTGCATGTAAAACCGAAAAAAGTAAGTCCAAGATGGTCCTCCATACTTTTGAGATCAGCGCATGCACAGTATCCAGGAAGGTAGCAAAACTGGCACAAACCATTATTCTTTGTTTGGCCCTAATGTCAGCAACAATGAAGTGACATCTGTGCTTTTAAATCTCCAAAAGGAGAGGATGCCAGACACAAATCAATGGTAAAATTGGTGGATCCAAGGCTGTAAATGGATGATGGAAGGAAACAACGGTGGTTGGAAACGCTCAGGGCTGTAACTTTATAATAATTATGAAAATTATTTCATGTTTCCCAATTTCGGGACATACACCTGACGTCATCATTCTTGCTAATGATTTATCCCGTTTCTTAAGTGTTCCTTCCCTATCCCTCCTTGAAGCACTCCTGCTAATCTCCTAAGCTTTTTGGCTATTTTTATTGAAATTTTTTATCAAATTTCTTGGGACTTTAACGTGTATTACAGAATGTTTATTCTGTTTATCCCCATGGTTACATCCTCACCCTTGGGGTGTTGGGTCGTTTTGGTCTTGCATCTTCTATCCAATGTACCATTTTTTCTTCGTATGATCTAGCTTTACATCTAGTAGCATTAAAATCTGTTACTGACTTTGGGCCTTTTTGCGTGCCTGATGTCTTTTTTCCTTGACGTTGTTTACATTGACAACATCTTCAATACATGTAGTATTTAGAATTATATTACTGTAGGATTATTGTTGGATACCTGTATTATGATTCCGGTAGAGTAGCAAATAAAATTTCGATTTTGTCCACACTTAGGCTCTATCGGGATGCCCTTGGGCTCATTATGTTCCGTTTGGGAACTTCGGCTTATTCAAAATTTTTTCAAAAAATATTTTGGATTTAATTTTTTTCGAATTTGATTTTGATTGCAACTATTCATGTATCTTTATTATATATTATATTGAGGAGTTTGTAGGAATGCTATCGACTTTGTATTCTGATTGAATCATGAAAGCTTACTGCTTTAAATGCAAGGTGAGGAAGTCTTCCTCGGATTTACATGAGTGTTGCCTTGCCTGTAGTCGATGCACTCCTACGGATTCTTGTCCTACATGTGTCAATTGGGATGACAAACACTGGAGATGGGTGTCATGGTACATCGTTGGCGGTGAGATTCCTATGCCGGAACTCTCGCTGCAAGATAATTTGAGTTTTTCAGTCTCTTTTTCAGAGGAACAAGAACATGGTGAAGGTATTGAGACACTCTCCAAAAGAGTGCTACCGTCGTCGCACTCTGATGAGCAAACAGAGCTAGCTGCAAAGGTACTTATGAATATTAAGCAAGGGATAAGGTCAATAGTCAGTGTTCTTAATCCCTTGCAAGCAGCTTGACCGGTGAAGCAGTTACTCCATCCGTGGGAGCCATGACACCGGGTATGTCCGCTGCAATCGAAGGAAGTGTAGATTTGGGTAGAGCAAGCACCTTAAAATCACAAAAGGCCCCAGGGGGCCTGAGGGCACTCACCTGACATGGTAGCCAAAATATCAACCCAGGGAATTGATTTCAACAAGTTGCATCTGTCCCTCCTTAGAAAAGCTTATAACAAACAACTAAAGAATCTGACCAGTGGATCTAAAAAAAAGAAGCTTTTTAAAGAATATTCCTCATATTGAACTAAGTAATAATTCAGGCTCCCACGGGGAGCCCAAATATGAACCCAGGGACTTGGCTTGAACAAACTTGAATCTCACCTCCAGTGGAATGCTGCATACCAAATATCAAAAAGATTC
Source organism: Pictodentalium vernedei (assembly GCA_031216915.1). Lineage (NCBI taxonomy): Eukaryota > Metazoa > Mollusca > Scaphopoda > Dentaliida > Dentaliidae > Pictodentalium > Pictodentalium vernedei. The sequence continues at coordinate 235,313,501 of CM062297.1, read as the reverse complement.
TGACTGGTGGATGTGAAAAAGAAGATTTTTGAAGAATATTCCTCATATTGAACTAAGTTATAATTCGGGCTCCCAGAGTGAGCCCAAATATAAACCCAGGGACTTGGCTTGAACAAACTTGAATCTCACCCCCTAAGGATGCTGCATACCAAATATCAAAGCATTCTGACTGCTGGATCTGAAAAAGAAGATTTTTAAAGAAAATTTCTCATTTTGAACTAAGTTATAAATCGGGCTCCCACAGTGAGCTCAAATATGAACCCAGGGACTTGGCTTGAACAAACTTGAATCTCACCCCATTAAGCATGCTGCATACCAAACATCAAAAGATTCTGAATGGTAGATCTGAAGAATAAGATTTATAAAGAATATTCCTCATACAGAACTAGTTTAAACATTTTGACTCCCATAGAGAGAACAAATATGGACCCAAGGATTTGATTTCAATATACATGTGAAACAATCTTCCAAAGATGTTATATGTGAAATTTGAAAGCTTTTGGAGCAGTGGTTTGGGAGAAAAGTAGTCTTAAAATGTTTTTCCCATCACCCACAGTGTTAAAAAATGCTGACTCAGGTCTTTTTCAAAGTCTCCCAAAAAGTACCCCACGATAGCAATTTTTTTTACCATTCCAATCTGTTGGTCCTAAGGAAGCTTCAAACCAAATAAGAATTCTCAGTGCTGTGTAGTTTTGGAGATATCGGCTTTTTAATTTTTTTCTATTTTTAGCTTTTGCGGTTCCCATGGGGCAATGGGAAAGAAATTTTTTGGCATAAATTAAGTACTTACGATCCAATAAGCCCTCATATCAAATTTGGTTCAAATCTGCCTCTCGGTTTGGAAAATAGAAATTTTGAGCGGGGCACAAAATTCTTGCCCCTCCCATAACGAAGGCAAATATACCTCCTCGAACTTCTCTTGAACAAATCGGAGTCTACACCTCAATAGGAAGCTGCACACCCAATATCAAGTCTCTGCTACTGCTGGTTCATGAGAAGAAGATTTTTTAAGATTTAAGCACACTTTTTGGGCGTGGCCCTACCGAGGGACGAGGCAACTTGATTTGAACAAAATCAAAATGCGATGTCATAACAAACTATTATCTCAAATATCAATAAATTGGTTCAGCAGTTTGTGAGGAGAAGACGCAAACACAATGTTCACGGACGACGGATGGTGAGTGATCACTATAGCTCCCGACTGAAAGTCTGGCGAGCTAAAAAGCTCTCCCAGCAACGACGGAAATATGGAGGAAGTCAGCAGGCTTCTTTTCGGGAGGCTCGACGAGGTCTGGAAAAGCCGCGAGCGGGAGAGGTCCCTCTCTAACCCAACAAAATTTGGGGCCAAATGTTGTTTTGAGAAACTTGCACCGGATGGAGCATACGTCCACACCTGCCACTCGGGACACTCTGTCTAGACTGCAGCCAGCCTCGGCTACAGTCATGGCTTCCTCCGCTACGATTCAAAAGCACACATGACCGCATTCTAGCTACCCGACTTCGGATATACAACCAGCTGCGCAAAGACAGAGCCAGTCTTCACCCATGAAGTCAGACCATCTGGTAGCTAGGGAACCGAGGCTTCGATCATCGGGACATTCCAAGAAGAGATCTGTCTCCAGAACTGCGTCCCAGGAGCAGCAAGTCTATGAACAGGCTACTAAGAAAGCTTCCAGTGATCTGCTTTTGACGTCGATGTCTCAACAACATGCATCTGCAGACCGGGGTAAGTGAGGATGTTCTAAATCAAAATCATCTAAAGGGAACTCCTCGCGAGAGTATAAGAAACCCTCTTATAATTACTCCGGAGGTCGTTAGTACAGCGACTTGGGAAAGGGGCGCAAGACTGATCAAAACTACAGGGTTCGTGATTTAGAAAATGGTCGAGGCCAAAAAATTGGCCCTGGGATCAGAGGGTCAGGGCCTATTCAGGGCCAATTTTCCAAAGTCAAAGAAAATGACTCTATGATATAAGTTACAGTTAAAACTCGAAATAGCCCCCCCCCCCCCCCTTTTTCTTTACATATATGCTGTCGCCTTTGTAGAGTCGCACCCCCCCCCCCCCCTCCCCCCCCCCCCCCCCCCCCATTTGGGTTGAAAGACTTCTGACCCATACATCTGGGTACATGACCAGAGCTGAATCCACCAGGCTTTGTGTTTACAAATACAGCGTCGCAGGTTTGTAGGGTAAAAAAATGTTTGAAATGCCACAATCACACCGGTTCTGGGTCTTTTCGGCCTCGTTTTTTTTTGGGGGGGTGGGGGCGGGGGGGGGGGACGTTTCGGCCTCAACTGGGGCCGAAACGTACCGCCTGTCGAGGCCAAAACACCCCCATTTTTTTCTTCTCCTTCTTTTGTTTCGTCTTCGATTTCAAAACATATCGGGCCAGAAATATCCCAGGCCGAAATGTCCCAAGGCTAAACTGTAAAAGGCCGAAACATCCCAAACCTGCACTTCAGATGGCTTGTTACTTTTGTTTATTTTTGGAATGACTGGTGCCATTATGTTGTTCGAAACGTATGTCAAGTGCCCAAGTTGGGCGATATAAATAAATTTATGAGGCGGGATAATTGTTGGAACTGATGATACATCTGACACTCACCCTTGCTTGATATAAAAAAAATACAATGGTATGTCAAAATGAAACGCATATTATTAATTATGGGCATTCGAGTTGGGCGATAAAAACCGCAAAGATTTGATTTTGTGTGTTTCGGATTTTCCAAAAATATTTTTGGCTTTTTGCAATTGATTCGCTCCTTCAAATGAGTTGCGGTAATTTTTAATCTATCAGGAAAAATTTCCGATTCACGATTTTCTAAGACAGGTTGTGAAAGAAATTTTCTTCTTGGCAAAATAAATGTATGAAAACCGGTTATTTACAGCAGTTGGACACGTTTTGTCCCTGATATTGGAAATTGGTAGGTGTGTGAGCAGACTGCAAAATTATTGACAGGTGAAACTGGTGAGTGCCGAGATGTTTGGTGATTGAATGGGCGTATTTTCTGTGCAAGTGTTGGAGACTGACAATTGTCGTGGGCGTTAACGATGCTCGATGTTCAATATTTGACAGATATTTTCCTGAAGTAACCTTACTGCGCAGATGTAAGGGATACTTCCTTTGAAAGTGTTGTTTACATTTGAAAAAAGCCAGTGTTTAATACTGATCAAACCATGAGGGCCTGTGATTTGGGATAGATAATGTTGGCCTCAGACATTTTGACTGTCTATTTTTATTTGCAAGCGCTACTTTTTGAACGGCTATGTGCGCCCAACATAACGCGCTAGCGGCTACCATCGGCATTTACCTGCGCACTGCATGTGCCAGCGCACGCTAAAATCGAAGGACTGCATATTCGCGGCAGATGGGTTAGTTTAGATTGTAGTTCGCGGATCGATCGCGGCCGACAAAATGGCCTCCATGACAACCTTCTCGTGGCCAGATCTCGGGGCCGGTGCCGATCGGTCGCGACAAAACACAAACCCTGAAACTATAGGTCAGATGCTCCTAAGCCGACGAGACAAGGTTCTACATGGGGAGGATGTAGTTTCTCCTCCCGTAAGCCTCTTAAGTCCTACAGGTGATGGTCAAGACCTCTATTGCTTGCCAGTTGGCAGAAGGTTATCAAACTTCGCGCGAAACTGGATAGCAGTCACGGAAAATCAGTGGGTGAGAAATGTAGTCACGGAAGGCCTCCAGCTATCATTCCGAGCAAAACCCCCACTAACAAGATGTCCGCGTTGGACAAATCTTCTGGCAGCTCCTTTCAAAAAAGAGTCTCTCCTAGCGGAGATACAGGCTCTTTTATTAAAGGAAGCAATAGTCTTAAGAGGTTGTTGCGAAGCACGATTCTCCAGGTTTTTACAGTTACCTGTTCCTCATACCGAAACCAGACGGCTCATTCCAACCGGTAATAGACTTGAGCTGGATAAACAAGTTCATTGTGGCTCCAAAGTTCTATATGGAAACCATTCGGTCGATAAAAGCGAGCAATCGAGTAGACAACTATGCGGCAAGCATAGATCTAAAAGATGCTTACTTTCATGTCCTGGTACATCCGGCATTCAGAAAGTACCTGCGGTTTGCTGTGTAAGGAAAGGTTTATCAGTTCAGAGCAATGTGCTTCAGTCTGAACCTGGCTCCTTGGGCTTTCACTCTAATAATGAACTTGGTAATGTCATACTTCCGAGCTCATTCATCTGTGGTAACGTCAGCTTACTTGGACGACATTCTTCAGAGATATGGCAACAGACTTGTTCTTCAGAACGATGTTCAGAGTCTGCTACAACTCTTCCAACGTCTCAGTTTCATAGTAAATGAGAAAAAGTCAGATCTAGTTCCATCCAAGTCATTCACTCACTTGGGAATGAGCTTTGAGACTCAAAACAATCTGGTTCATCTGCTGTTACCTAGAGCGAAATTAGTCAATTGTTATGCTCGCTTTTGTCTAAACTCAGACACAGTAACAGCGAGAGAGTTTATGCGACCGATGGTGCAGTGCAGAGCGGCTGTGGATCTTATTCTGATGGGCCATTTGCACACGCGTTCCCTGCAGATATTCTTTACTCAGAACTGGAGCGTGAAGACGCATTCGCTCGAAACCAGTATTGTTTTAACGGACCTAGTAAAACAAAAGGTTCAGATTTGGGCAAATCTTCAGTGGTTAACTCAAGGAGTTCCACTTCAACTGCCAGATATGTCTTTCACGATTATGATGGATGTGAGTCAGGCGGGCTGGGGCGCGTCCCTAAGTCCCACAGACTTGAAGAGCCAGGGTCTTTGGGACTCTCCGCTCCTAGAGAAACTCATAAACATCAAAGAGGTGATGTCAATATGGCTAGCACTACAACATTGGATTTGTCAAATAGCGAACATCCATGTTCAAATTCTGTCGGACAATTCGACAATAGTTGCTTACCTCAGGCCAAGGTGGCACTCACTCGATTCCATTATGCGAATTAACAGAGAGGATTCTCCTATTCATTCTGAATCATCACGTTCATCTTTCTGTCCATCATATACAGGGTCGTCTGAATGTATTAGCAGACTCGCTCTCTCAGAAAGGTCGCCTGCTACCATCGAAGTGGACTTTCAACAAGTGAATATTCAGGCAGATTTGCTACCAGTGGGATCGTCCCATGATAGATCTTTTAGCGACACACCTAAACAATCAGTTACCGATGTTCGTGTCGCCATGCCCAGATCATCTAGCGTATGCACTAGATGCTCTGTAAATTTCATGGGACAGGATGATAGGATATGCATATCCTCCAGCTCCATTGATTCAGCAGATTCTGTTAAAGATCAAACAGTACAGTGCCATTGCAAAATCCTGGCAGTAGCAGCTCTGTAGTCACAGAAACCTTGGATCAATCTTCTCAGGTGTCTGTTTTTTCGGACATTCCCCGGAAGCTTCCTCCATGAGAGGACCTTCTAAATCAGGGGAAGTCCTGCGCACTGCATCACAACCAGGAAGGTCTCAACCTTCACATATTTCCGTTCTGCGGTCCTTCTTGCACGGTTAACATTTTACAGGATGAGCAGTGGATACAATTTCTAACTGTAGGAGGGCCTCCTCTTCGTTGAATTATGCAGCGAAGTGGAGGGTTTTCTTCCGTAGGTGTACGGATCAGTCGATAGACATAGACGATCCATCCACACCACATATAGCCAATTTCCTGGTCTATGTTATTAGACACTTACGCTCATCATGATAACTTGGCTATTGGATCAGATACTTCTTTATCCAAGCTAGTTAGGAATTTCACTTGGGTTCTGTTGAAGCTCAAAGAAGCTCCTTTTGAGCCGTTAGATGTTGTAGAGTTCAAATTCTTGACCTATAAAATGGTCTTTCTCTTAGCCTTTGCATCTGCTAGAAGAGTCAGTGAACTTCATGCATTATCTGTTGATGAATCTCATTACTGCAGTGTGGGTAATACCATTACTCTCACTACAGAAGTGGGGTTTTTGACTAAGAATCAGATTCGGGATAAGCGGCTGGAACCTATTGTCATTAAGGCTTTACCGTACCTTTACTGTGTCCAGTCAGACTAATGCGCATTTATAAACATCGATCAGATTTTATTAGAAAGGGAAGAAAAAGTTTCTTTCTTTCTTTGATTCCAAACAGAAAGATATTTCTGTTCATTCTGTCGCTAGATGGATTCAGCTGTCAATACGCATTGCCTCCGAAAATCTATCTTCGGATCAATGTTTTGTCAACAAGATTTCAGCGCACGAGGTTAGAGCACTGTCCACTTCTTGGGCTTATTCTAACAGTATAGCCATTACTGATCTTATGAAGGCTGCTTACTGGACACAGCCCTCTAGCCCTCTTCATTTACCATGTTGTACCTGAGAAATTTAGAGTCCATCTCCGGTGAGAATGTCATCCACTAATGTTACATCTATAAGGTCTTTAGGCAGTCTGCTCGAGCACTGATGCTGTTCCGCTGCCCTCTTCATTCTGAGGAATTCACCTCAGAACAAGGGGTTGGGGGGGGGGGGGGTCCCTTATGATCATCTGGCTTTATAGTGAAAAGCAAGGGAATACCTCCTCCAGTGTCAGTAGTCCTGCGCTGGTGCTGGGTCGTTTTAATGTGTAGCTCAGTGTGAAGCAATAACTATGTCTCATTTATGTACTGTTTTTAAAGTGTAGCTCACTATGAAGCATTTGTATACGTTACGTGTCAAACAAGCATTAATATACAATCCTCAGACACTTTTAAATGAGTATAAAGCGTCTCTCACCAAATTAGCATAACGGGTTATGCTGGCATTAAATGGAGAAATTATATATTATGTAATTCTCAGTTACATTGTTGGTGTATAAAAGAGAAAGACATATATAATTCCTATGTTTTCTCCTATTCTCCTTTAAGAGCCATCCTTTACTGAAGTAATTGAGAGATTGGATTTTCCTTTAAGTCCTAGGCCCTCCAGCCTTTTTACGATTCAGCTAGTCTGGGCCATTGGTTGTCATATAAAAATATGATAAATTTGAAGTAATTTGTATATTTTTTATACTTACCAATGGCCAAGACGGGGATGGCCCTCCCATGAGTGGGCACTCATACCTACCCACTGATTATAACATTTAGCAGGCATCATAGAAAGAATGATGGTTTGTGCCAATTTCGGAACCTCCCTGGATACTGTGCAGGCGCAGATCTCAAAAGTATGGGGGACCAACTAGGATTTAATTTTTTCGGTTTTACATGCAAATTTTTGGGATTGGGGGCAAAATTTGTGTTCGGCCCTGGATTAATTTGAGTTAGCACCAGCTAGTCTGGGCCATTGGTAAGTATAAAAAAAATACAAATTACTAAAAATTTATCATTTCTCTCAATTTGCAAGAAAATGGTCTTTTCAGACCATTTTGGTGCAAATTATAGAAGCAAAAAGTCAGTGCTAAATTACTGTTTACCATCAGAATTTGTTCAATTGTCTTTCAATTGTCTTTGCCTTGGTATACTTTGTGAGACAACAACAATACAATCCTAACAAACTAAATAATATTGCATGAACAAGAGGCCCCAGGGGGCCTGAGGGCGCTCACCTGACATGGTAGCCTAAATATCAACCCAGAGAATTGATTTCCACAAGTTGCATCTGCTCCTCCTAAGAAAAGCTGAAACCAAATATCCAAATATTCTGACCAGTGGATCTAAAAAAAAGATTTTTAAAGAATTTTCCTCATATTGAACTAAGTCATAATTCGGGCTCCCACAGGGAGCCCATATATGAACCTAGGGACTTGGCTTTAACAAACCTGAATCTCACACCCCTAAGGATTCTGCACACCAAATATCAAAACATTCCGACTGCTGGATCTGAAGAAGAAGATTTTTAAAGAAAATTCCTCATTTTGAACCAAGTTACAATTCGAGCTCCCACAATCAGCCCAAATATGGACCTAGGGACATGGCTTGAACAAACTTGAATCTTACCCCCCTAAGGATGCTGCATAAAAAATATCAAAAGCATTCATCTGCTGGATCTGAAGATTTTTAAAGAAAATTCCTCATTTTGAACTAAGTTGTCATTCAGGCTCCCATAGTGAGCCCAAATATGAACCAAGGGACTTGGCTTGAACAAACTTGAATCTCAGCCCCCTAAGGTTGTTCCATGCCAAATATCAAAACATTCCAACTGCTGGATCTGAAAAAGAATATTTTTAAAGAAAATTCCTCAATTCGAACTAAGTTACAATTCAAGCTCCCACAGTGAGCCCAAATATGGACCTAGGGACATGGCTTGAACAAACTTGAGTCTCACCCCCCTAAGGATGCTGCATACCAAATATCACAAGATTCTGCCTGCTGGATCTTGAGAAGAAGATTTTCAAAGAAATTTGCCTGAAATGCACTAAGTTCGAATTTGGGCTTCTATAGTGAGCCCAAATATGAATCCAGGTGGCCGATTTGAACAAACTGGAATCAGATCCACCCCACAATGTTGCATACCAAATATCAAAAGATTCTGCCTGCAGGATCTGGAGAAGAAGATTTTTGAAGAAATTTGTCTGAAAAGCACTAAGTTCAAATTTGGGCTCCTATACTGAGCCCAAATATAAACCCAGGAAGCCGATTTGAACAAACTTGAATCAGATCCACCCCATAATGTTGCATACCCAATATCAAAAGATTCTGCCTGCTGGATCTTGAGAAGAAGCTTTTCAAAGAAATTTGCCTGAAATGCACTAAGTTCAAATTTGGGCTCCTATACTGAGCCCAAATATAAACCCAAGGGGCCGATTTGAACAAACTTGAATCAGATCCATCCCACGATGTTGCATACCAAATATCAAAAGATTCTGCCTGCTGGATCTGGAGAAGAAGATTTTCAAAGAAATTTGCCTGAAATGCAGTAAGTTCAAATTTGGGCTCCTATACTGAGCCCAAATATAAACCCAGGGGGCCGATTTGAACAAACTTGAATCAGATCCACCCCACAATGTTGCATACCAAATATCAAAACATTCTGCCTGCTGGATCTGGAGAAGAAGATTTTTTAAGAAATTTGCCTGAAATGCACTAAGTTCGAAATCGGGCTCCTATACTGAGCCCAAATATGAACCCAGGGGGCCGATTTGAACAAACTTGAATCAGATCCACCCTCCAATGTTGCATACCAAATATCAAAAGATTCTGCCTGCTGGATCTGGAGAAGATTTTTTAATGTTTTTCCCATTGCCTACAGTGTTAAAAAGTGCTGACTCAGCACTTTTTCAAAGTCCCGAAACTGTACCCTATGATAAAACCGATGGCAATTTTTTTTTACCAATTCTTTCTGTTGGTCCTAAGGAAGCTTCACACCAAATAAAAATTCTCGGAGCCGTGCAGTTTTGGAGATATGGGCGTTTTAATTTTTTTCTATTTTTAGCTCCTGCGGTTCCCATGGGGCTACGGGAAAAAAAAAATCAGCATAAATTAGGTACTTATGACCCAATAAGCCCTCACATAAAATTTGGTTCAAATCAGCCTCTCGGTTTGGAAAATAGAAATTTTGGGCGGGGCCAAAAATTTTGCCCCTCCCATAACGACGCCAAGTATAGCCCCACAAACTTCTCTTGAACAAATCTGAGTCTTCACCTCAAAAAGAAGCTGCACGCCAAATATCAAGTCTCTGCTACTGCTGGTTCATGAGAAGAAGATTTTTTAAGATTTCAGCACACTTTTTGGGTGTGGCCCTACCCACGGGCGAGGCAACTTGATTTGAACAAAATCAAATTGCGATGTCATAACAAACTATTATCTCAAATATCAATTAAATTGGTACAGCGGTTTGGGAGGAGAAGACGCAAACACCATGTTCACGGACAACGGACGACGGACGACGGATGACGGACGGTGAGTGATCACTATAGCTCTCCTGACTGAAAGTCAGGTGAGCTAAAAATGAAAGGAAAGCCACTGAATTTGAAGCCTTTAAATTGCAGTACCTGCACTTCAGGATAGAGCCCAAATATGGGCTTAGAGCACTCTACCAGCTAAAAGTTAATTACTGATCTCTATACAGCAGGATTACTGGAACGCTCACTGGTCACGTACAGAAAAGTGTATCAACAGATGTTGCTACCAATAAATAATGCTCACTTTTTAAAGACTACACTTTGATGTCTTTGAAAAATGAATATGGTGATGGTGTGTAAATATTTGGCGCCAATACAAATTGAGCATTTACAACATAGTTTAGTTATTACTGTGACACCTCACACAATCTCCAATCGCTTTTTGAAGACTACACTTTGATTTCTTAAAAAAAAAAACATATATTGATGATGTACTATTTTCTGGCAGAAATTCAGATTGAATATTTACAAAATAATTTAGTTATCATTGATAACAATAACACTGCTAGGCATGGCTAAATATGCCTGTTAGCCATTAAAAAGAGTCGTAACTCATGTAAAAATAACTGAACGGAACCCTTATTCGAACCTGGCCTGTATTACTAGTTGGGGAATACACATACCAACTTTGGTTCAGATCAAATAATCCAAACTGGAGTTATCAGTCGGAAACCAAAAATATTAATGGATGGACAGGCAGATGGGCAGACAGACGGATGGACAGACTGATTACATAATACAACCATTTTATCAAAACAAGTGCTGAGATTGGTAAGTTGATAGAGTGTTACTAGTTTTCATGCTAGGCAAACACCATGACATTTGATGAAGTAAAAGCTTCCATGCCATCAAGCGACATAAATTGGGAGGAGTTACAACACTGATTCACCAGAGGCAATCTAAGTGAGAAAGGAGGGTAGTCTGATTGAGTTGCAACATTTTTCGCTTACATTCCAGCAAATCAGTTGTATATAGATCAGTGGGGTTAACTGAAAACAATTCATTTATCTTCCAACAAAAAAATGGGAAATGTAGTGGTATTTCCATTTCTACATACGGTGGTAGGGTTTCAAATGGTCTTCGTGATGGAGAGCTGAGAACATCTGTAGCCGGAAGTGTAGAAAATGCTAGTTTTGATGGACTACTTTGAAATGGAAACATATTTCTGGAAGAGTGTGATCCTTCAGACAAAAACTGACTTTGTAATCGGTCTGTTTCTCTTCTTTGATTTTCTAACTGTACCCTGAAATTAAACAATAAACTCAAGTTAACAGGAAGAATAGTTTTGGCTTCATAAAGCCAACAAACAACAAAAACTACAGATAGAAAGAGAAGCAAATTCATACAGTACCAGTTGAGAAAATGTATACAGTGGAACCCTGTTAATTGAATAGCCACTTTGCCAATGAAAATTATTCAATTAACAGGAGTATTCAACTAACAGGGATTGTGTCACTTTCCTGTATTCTAGAGATAAACTTAGCATTTATTCTATTATATCTTGTTTGACAGAGCTCCATGAGCTCTGTCAAACAAGATATAATAGATTAAATGCCTGTATTGGATGTACTGAGGTCAAATAGGTCTAAAACAAAGGAAAACTGGGGAGAGACAAGGTAATTTCTTGACAGGTTACAAGACTTTTTTATTCAATTAACAGGAGTTTACTCTATAACCTATATTCAATTAACAGGTTAAATTTGTACTGAAGGTATGATAAATGGTATTTGTGTTGGGAAATTATATTCAATTAACAGGGTTATTCAGTTAAGAGATATCCAATTAAGTGGGTTCCACTTTATCTAAAGCATAAAAAATATTTATTAAAAGTTTCACTTTTGCAGTCACAGTATTTTTTAAGCTTATTCACTTTATAAGGATTGACAAGCAAATTATACAACTTATATTAATGCTTTTCCTTGGTATGGGATGAATCCCAGAATGTAATTACAAGTGTAAGAAATGATACATGCTTTCCCTTCTAGAAAAAATTAAAACATGAAACCTAAAACAATTTGTTGTACCTCAGTTCTCCAATGGTTCTTTGTTCTGAAGAAATATCAACAAGGGCAGCAACTGATGGTGACATTGTACTTGGACTGGAAAATTTCGGAACCTGAAATACAAACAAGTATGAACACAGTAAAATTGAAAACCAGTGTATAGTACATAGACAATACTGCTACTAAAACACTCCAGAGTAGAATTTCTACCCAGAACTTAATCTACAAAAGGCACAAGAAACAAAATCTTAGCTTCATCCAATGCACATTTAGGTGCATTCAACCTGGAGGTCCAATGAGGTTAGGACTCATGCTTTGTGCTTCTCGAATTTTTCACATGATATGAAAGTTATTTTAAGGGTGAAAATTATATTCTATGGATGTTTTGATGACAATCCACTCACTACATATTGTCTGACAGTGTATTACTCAGTACTGAAATAGAACTGTGAAGGTTACAATTTATTTATTTATTATCTATTGGTGTTTAAGGTCACATATCTCTGTACAATGGCTAACCATGATCGCAACATGGATATAAAGTCAAGTCCAGCCAATCTTTATACACATGTTGCCCATTTTAGAGGACTACCATCCCAGGTATCCTATTTTACCAATAAAACAGAGCTTGTTTACCAGTAAAGAAGGTCTGCTTCCCTTCCCAGGGTTCCCACAGGGAAGATTACAATTACACTCAATTTTTATGATTATGATTACATTTACACCATTTTTTAAAAATACAATGTAATGAAGATGATTGCAACTACTTTGAAAATGTAATCCATTACATTTCTGATTACATTTCAACTTCTTTTCACTTTCTTATAATGATGGAAGATGCTTTATTCCTATTTAACCCTCTGCACAATGATGTTAAAATACTGAAATTTCCAGCAGAAATTTTTCCCATAATGCATCTAGGGATTTAACCAATTCAGTCTTGTTTCCACTTCCACCTCCCAACCCACAGGAATGAGCTCAAGAAGGGGTCACATAATATGGTTTTGTTGAAATTATTCCCCAAATCTGAAAACCTACATTGACTGTGATCAGAGAATAGAATATGCTTTGAGGATTTGTTCTGTTTTTGCATCTTAACCCCCTGCACTGTGATGTCAAAATTTCATACAGCACATTTTTCATATAATGCAACTTGGAATTTAACCAATTTAGTCTTGTTTGACAGAGCTCAATGAGCTCTGTCAAACAAGACTGAACTGATTCAATTCCTATTTGCATTATGGGAACAATTTGTGACTTGAAATTTGGATATTTTGACATCAGTGTGCAGGGGGTTAAACCTCCAAAAAGTGACAATGCAATGCCAGCCAGTGTAAAGCAGCATTGGCAGGTCAGCAAATACATTCAAGGTCAGTCAGGAAACCAGACACTAGAATGTTTTGAGGATTTTTTTTTTGTTCAATTCTCATAATTTCTCTACACTATTCAGCAGTACGTACCTCAAGACTTGATGAAACCAAACCATCAATTAAACCTACAATATTAAAAAAAACCATTACTTCTAAATATTTTTCTTCAATTTTGTTCCTTGTGACAGTTTTTAGGAACACTTATACATCACCTCTAGTTTTTCACAAACAAAACACACATCACATGACCTCTCATCAAAAAGTTCAAATTTTGACAAACACACAAAATACACAAAGGTCTTCTACACACCAACTAGAACTGCATGTATATATGAATGCAATTCACACTTCTGATCAGGGATGGGTCAATTACATGACAAAAATAATATATACTCGCCCAAAAAAGAAAGTGTGCATTGCAGAAATTGATCAAACTCCAAAAAAATAATTTCGTAGGTGTAAAGAGTGTTAACCTGTTCATGAATACGTTATATTGAACACAAAAACAGCTTTCCCCGTTAAAATTGCATTAACGTTAAATGACGTGCTGCACATTTGTGAAAAGGCATGTTTTGCACGTGGAGAGTCTGAAAATTCATGCAGCAGTGTGAATCCTTGGGTATTTAAACACTAAAGTAAGGCCTTCCTATCGTTCACATTCAAACTTGCGCTGCTGTTAAAACGACTCCACATTAACATGCCAAGATTGACAATGAATCAATGTCTCCTTGCCCTGGGTATGATTAGAGCTGGCAGAACACACAGAGAGGTTGCCCAGCATTTGAACTGCCACCGTAACACTGTAGACAGGCTAGTCCATCGACATGCACAACATGATGACGTTCAAGACCGACCCCGCACCGGGAGACCCCGAGTTACCACCCCTGCACAAGATCGGTATATCCGTGTCGTTCATCTCCAGAACCGGCAACAAACGGCAACGGCGACAGCCAGGAACATCCCTAACCTGAGACGGATACATCCTCAAACAGTAATCAACCGGCTGAGAGAATACGGCTTACGTCCTCGAAAACCTGCAAATCGTCCGATTTTGACGTTACGTCACGGACCCGGCGTCATTCTACAGCAGGACAACGCCCGACGCCACGCAGCTCGTGTTGTTCAACAGTATCTGCAGCAACAATAAGTGGATGTTCTTCCCTGGCCCGCACATTCGCCCGATATCTCACCCATTGAGCACGTATGGGACGAAATGAAACGTCAGCTACGCCGGCTTCCCCATGCACCGTCAACGCTTGTGGAACTCCAAAGACAGCTTATCAGAATATGGAACAACATCCCACAACACTTCCATGCTAACTTGTTCGCTTCCATGAGGCGTAGATGCACAGCAGTAGTCTATGCAGACGGAGGTCATACCAGATATTGAGTGTGTGACTTTTGTGTTTGACCCTTAGTGTCTTTGACTCTCCATGGCACCAAGAGTATTCGTCGTAGCGTAATGAAATTTCTCGTGTTGATCAAAAATTGATTCATCTGTGGTTGAATAAAATTTTCATGAATGAAAATGATATATATCTTTTATTAGTGTTATTTTTTAGCATGCACACTTTCTTTTTTGGGAGAGTATATTAATGACAATTACTGGAGAATTTCTCAATTATAATTGCACCATTTTATGAAAGTAATTTATTACAATTACTTGAGAATTTCTCAATTACAACTGCACAATTTTATGAAAGTAATTAATTACAATTACACGACAAAAGTAATTAATTACTTTTCAATTACTTATAATTACTTTTGGGTTCAAGGAAGAACAAGATATTTTATTTTGATACTTTATTTAACCCTTTACCCAACTAACAGCCAAAACCCGCAGCGCCATTCTAAAAAATCGCCTATTAATTTTCATTTTTTGTGTCAAAAACATAGGTTATGACCCCTCATTGGAACAAGCTCATTGAGCTCATTCCAATGAAGGGTCATAACCTATGTTTTTGAGACAAAAAATTAGTTATTCAAGAATTCTTTTTGCAAGTGTTATCTGCTTTTCATGTAAGGTAAAGGGTTAAGAACGTCATAATATAAATAAAAACAACAAATAGCACAAAAGGATAAGACAAATAATAACAAATGATACACAGTCTATCATCACAGAATTTTATGTCCTGGAATGCTGAGAAAACTCTTCATCGAGTGGTTAGACCACAAGTCAATGGTGAGGCATATACTGTGCATGCTGGAGTCCACATGTAACTGCTCTGGGGTTGAGTTGGCAAATGGATATGTTGATAGGTGGGAGTAGAGGGGGAGTGGTGGCTGTTTCATCCACTTTCCTCTCCTCATCCTTAACACGCTTTCTTTTCTTGAAGGCTTCAAAGCATTGGGCGTCCCAGGATTTCGTTAAAGGACTTGCTTCTTTTTCTTCCTTCTCTCTCTCTTCTTATCATCAGCAAAAGTTCATCTTGGCTCCCTCAGGTGAGCATCAGTGTGAGAGAGGTCCTCTCACAAAAGGTACTACCTCCCTCTCCCCGAGGGTGGTGGACTGGTGGAGTACTGTCTACCATCTCAAATTCCAGTGTCAGATGGACACTCCCCATTCAGTGGGAGAGACCATGTGAGGGGACTGGAGATGTCCTGAGCTGACAGGGTCTTCCTGATTACTGTTGGAAATTCCAGCGGAGCCATTAAGTGATTAAAATTGCATCTGCACACTATGAAATCAGAAGTGTGAATGGTTGTGTATGAGTGGGGTTCACACAGATAAGAGAACTTTTACTATATAAATCTGTCTGTGATAAGATTATTGTTTACTGTGTCTATTGTATATATACTATTTTTGAGAAAAGCCTGTGGGTTTCAATTTCCTTTCCTTTTGAATCTTTTCAGATATATAGCTTGGTGTCATCTCACAAAAATGTATTATGGCCAATTCTATGCAAAGGTTTCACTTTTTGAAAAAAATCCTCTTTATTATATCTAGTCTTAACACAAATCATTTGGAAGCTGAATGGTCGAAGTTTATAACACTTTTTAAATTTTGTGCTCATCTTTTTTCAGTCTAAAGTTACATTCATCAACATTTTCATGTTTTTTTCCATATAAAATGCGCAAAATTTAAACCAAGTTCCTCCAACAGTAATTAAAATATAATTAGCTGTTTCAGATAAGTATTTATTTTCCTCCTAAACAAGAAGTTTCTGCTAAATTTATTTCCACTGTTATATACAAAGCCGTGAAAGAAATAGAGGTAAAAATAGCACTGACAATACCTGGCCGAGCAATGTCCCGTCCGTCACAATTTAAGCACATTCAGTTTTTGCACAGTTTTATGTTATAAACTTTCCATACATCTTTCATTTTATTATCTTCACTATTGTTTCTCAATGTAGGAACAAAATAAAAATAGATAATATCATGAGCCCTTCACATCTTTAAGCATGAGGCAACTTTGTCCCGTCCGTCACGCAAATTTGTCCCATCCGTCACAAAATGAAATGCCGTGAAATTAAATGACAAAATATTTTTTTAATCCACAATATTCTATTTGGTATTAACTCCCTGCACTCTGATGTTGAAAATATTTGGCATTCCTGATTTGTCATTCATGGTTATCTCCCCTTGTGTTGTCAGAAATTCAGCAATTTAGAATTTAGTTGACAGCTCAAATGGAGCTCAGTCAAACAAAATCTAAATTGCTAAAGTTCTGACAACACAAGGGGCGATAGCAATGAATAACAAATCTGGGGCTTTGATAATCAGAGTGCATGCAGTTAACCCCCTACACTCTGATGTCAAGAATACTCGACACCTCCCCCACTCTAAGCCCACCACATCTCCCTGTCATCCATGGATAATATCTGCCCCCTGTGTTGTCAGAAACTCAGCAATTTAGAATTTGGTTGACAGAGCTCAATTGGAGCTCTGTCAACTAAAATCTAAATTGCTGAATTTCTGACAACACAGGGGGGATAACCATGGATGACAAATCAGGCGTTTCGTCATCAGAGTGCAGGGGTTAAACATCAAATAGCCCTTATCCAATAAAGAAAGTGCCTAATTAAGCCATTGTATTATATTTATATAGCCAAAAAAAATTTCTATTAGCATCTCATGTCAGTTTGAACTTAGTCACTAAAAAATTCATTTTAGCTGGCAATCTTTTCGACACTTAATTGAGAACAGTATGAATTCAACGAAAACACAGTTAAAAATTAGAAAAGGGTTAAAATCAAATTAAGAATACTAAGATTATCCTGTTACTTATAGCAAATTATTTCACATAGTTTTATTATCAAATCTATTTGGAATAAATTGCTAAATGTAAAAAATTAGCACTCTTTTGTTATTTCGAAATTTATTTGCAATAAATAGCTGAATGTGAAATTGCAACTGTCTTATAGCTATGTGGAGATCATATAATAGTAGGCATACTCAAACAGATAACTATAGTTTTTTAATGAGGTTAATGCTCCTCCATAAAATTACTTTAAAAAGCCATCTGAATTAATTAAAAACACAAGGAAACAACTATAAGTCATTTTTATAAAACATGGAGTGTCAAAAGTATGTTTTTTTTAGATAATGTCCCATCCGTCACAATTCTCTGTCCTGTCCGTCACACTACTTTAACTTAGTTAACCAACATATGGTTTGAGCAAATGCAATGAAAATAAGGGTAATACAGCAAGACATATCTCGGTCAAAAGCACATAAAACATCTTTACTGTATCAGGCTTCATGAGATAGAATTGTTCAAACATCTGAAGGTACCGTCAAAAAGTACATATATCCTGTCCCGCCCGTCACGCTGTGTTTGATTGATCAGCACAAAAATATTCCCTGTTCCAGTAAGTTTAACTTGGTATTTCTTTATTCTAGCAGTTGTAATCTTTGAGAAATAGTAGTATACATAAGCTGTTCCACCGACACGTTAGAAATATGTTAATGTTAAAATTTATTTTTTTATCTTTTGTCCCGTCCGTCACGATGGAATTGGCCTTATACATAAATAATGCTGAAAATAAACTTAAATAGCATCTGCACCCATGCCACCATGAATGCTAATTCCAGACTCACCAGTCACTACCATTGGTGAGAACAGATTTAAAGTTTCCAAACAGTGTTGGATGTGAGATGTAGCAAGCAGCTAGCCCTGTGCAGTGCATTGTACAGGAAATTCTTTTTTAGTTCCTTCTGCAGTTTTGATGGGACTTGAGTGAGCTTGTTGAGTTCATTGGATGAGTGCTGAATTATTTTTCAAAGGTGATTTGTAACACGAGTATTTTTTTTTCAAAGATACTAGGCTACCAGCAAGTGGAGCCTTACAGTTAAAACTAGAAGTCCTGTCACAAACTGTGCTCTTATCTAGATTTAAGTGCACATAGGAATTGCGCGCAATTGCCATATCGAATAGCATCCAAAGCACGGCAGGTTCTCCTGGTTACTCATAGCAAACACAGGCAATGTTTCTGCCAATGGACCTCCGGGTTACCCAGACTCAGAGGTCCATTGGCTGAAATATTGCTTGTGCACAGGCCATATGTACAGAATTTGATAGCCTTACTATGGTCATAATGCGCAGATTAATATGCAGATCGACGTGCTATTTGTGTGTATTTCTTGACAGGACTTCTTGTTTTAACTGTAGTTTAACAAGATATTGTTCATAATTGTTTTATTACCATTTATTGGAGAGGGTCTGCTGGCACTCTCCAATAAATTGAAACAAAACTAATTTATATAAATACTACTGAGCAAACAACAGGCAAATGCATTTTGTATAAAGCCACTATAGGGGCTTTCAGCACTTTTCGTGGAAAGCCGTGACAGAGGCTTCTAGCACTCAACCAGTTAACTCTTTCATTCCCATCCAGTGCTTGGAGATCTTATTCTTAGATTAGTTTTTGCCAAATTTCAATGTTATATTTATCCCTGCAAGTGGTAATTCATTCTTTTCTTTGTAAAGAAATGCGGAATAAACTAATAGGTCAGCCATGTATGGTAATTCCAATTTGAGGAATTGAATGCAAAACGGACAATAACCACTTGGGAAGTCTTCTTTCGACTGGTCTTTGTAAACACCAGAAGTATCCAAAATTACCCAGAATTAACTGGAATTACCTAGAATTACCAGCTTAATATCATTTTATGTTTGTACTTCACTTTGTCTCAGACACTGATGTGCAAAATTCTTGAAACATGTCCCCAAAATGTACCAAGCTATGATCCCTGTCAAGATTCTTATAATCATTCACAGAACAGCGAACAAATTTCTGAAGTGAAAATCAGTTTGACTGAATACTTTAGCCATTAAGGATTAGTGGGAATTCCAGGAATGTTTTATTAAACTGCTGTATAAATTCCTAATAAACAATATTAATGTGTGGGTAGCATTCATGGTGTTGACAATAATATAACACTAATATTATGTTCGAGGAATGGTACCCTTCACTATTATCATCACTTCATACTCATACTTTTCACACATTTCACTTCAGAAGGTCTACAGGAGGTTGACAATTTATATGCCAAATCCAGAGAGAAATGCAGTCTGTAGGGTATGCTAATAGAATTGTTGACAATTTATTATGCCAAATCCAAGATGGCCACCTGCAGCCATGTTTTCCAACAAAATTCAAAAGCTCCCACCTGTACATTACCCCAAAGCAACAAATGAAATTTGAAACTGGTCAGGTGAGAGGGGCAGCCTGTAGGGTGAGCTAATGGAATTGTTGACAATTTATATGCCACATCACAGATGGCCACCAGCAGCCATGTTTTTCAACAAAATTCAGAAAAAAATCGATAGCTCCCAACCAGACATCAAACCAAACTACATATGAAATTTGAAAAAGATCAGGTGATAGATGTAGTCTGTTGGGCGTGCCAACGGAATTGTTGACAATTTATGTGACAAATCCAAGATGGTTGCCATGCCTTTCAAAAACATTTGGGAAAAATTCATTAACTCCCATCAAGACATCACCCATGAAGCCATGTATGAAATTTGAAACTGATTGGGTGAGAAATGCATCCTGTGGGGGTGTTCTAAAGGAATTGTGGATGGACAGAGGGACCTATGGATGGAAGGATGGACGTATGTACAGATCACAACCCACCCCAATAGCTCATACCTGACATTGTCAAGCTGAGCTAACAAAATAGTATTCCTCTCTCCAGACAATTTGATGATTGCTGCACATGTATCAGAACGTCATAATAGTTCTGCAAGTGTCATGCCGGAAACAGTTCAGATAGGCCTTCATTGTTCAGTATAGATAGCACGCAGAACTAAAAGAAAGAAAAAAAAACATGGTTAAAAGAGAAGCTATTGATGGCTGTGGACTGGGTGGTGTACAGGCTCAAAGAAGATTGCAGAAACTGTATCCAAGCTTTATTGCACAGGATGCAGAGAGGACTATGCATATTGTGAACAAAAGAATCGCACATCAACTGCCATGACACACTGCAAAATCAAATGCCTCATATCATATCACAAAATCAACATTAATACATAAAATTGCTATAAGCACCTTGAAAATAAACGGTACATCAACCAACTGGATGGTACCAAAAGCAGCAATGGCATCCGAAAGGCAACTTTACTAGAAATGACAATAAAAATAATAGCTACCCAAGAATTCAACTGATAAAATCTTCTGTTGATATTTTTCTCTATTCTATGATGGGTGCCAAAACTATGGATGAAAAAGAAGTGTATGTCATCAAAACATGTCAGGAAGGCAGAGTAAACTTTCAAGTGGCATTTCTCAAAGAACCTGAAATATGCAAGTACTCCTCGTTTGAAAGCACTTGGGGATAGCATGAACAAACTTAATTTTGAGTTTGATAGGAAGGACAAGTAAATTGGAAATTTATGGCAGTAATGGGCTGTGGTAAATGAGGCCTTATTTAAACTTGAAATAGGATAAATTTTAAGTAATTTGTATATTTTTTATACTTACCAATGGCCCAGACTAGCTGGTGCTAACTCAAATTAATCCAGGAACAAAGACAAATTTTGCCCCCCAATCCCTAAAATTTGCATGCAAAAACGAAAAAATTAAGTCCTAGATGGTCCTCCATACTTTTGAGATCTGTGCATATGCAGTATCCAGGAAGGTACCCAAATTAGCACAACCATCATTCTTTCTACAGATGCCTGTTAAATGTTAAAAACAGCAGGGAGGTATGAGTGCCCACTCATGGGAGGGCCATACCCATCTGGGCCATTGGTAAGTATAAATGAAAGTGTCAATGACACTGTACCTCAACTTGACAAACTTGAACTTGGTAAGTTATAATTGAAATGGCAAAATTGAAGATCATTGGTACCAATGTTATTGATGAAATTTCAACATAACAGCATTGTGTGTGCACAACGTCGGAGTAATCCATGCATTTTTAAATGTAAACTGTAAGACTGGCTAAATGAAGAATGTTGATACACAAATGCAGTATGTTCAGAGGTTACTGCAAATGGCAACTTTTTTCACAGAAATGAATGCTAATCAATAGCTCTTATCTAAAGGTCTTGCCTAATGAGCACACCAGTTTCAAAAACAATCCTATGATAAATGTGACCTGTAGGCCATGTCAAAGAAGAATGTTGATGCACAAATGCGATAAATTCAAAGGCTGTTGCTAACAGTAACAGTTTTTGATGGAAATGAAAAGAAAATCAATAGCTCCTATCTTTATCACCCTGCATAAGCATACAAAGTTTCAAAACAGCCTGATAATGAATGTGCCCCCTGAGACATGCCAAAGGAAGATGTTAATGCACATATGCACAAAGTAGAAGGTCATTGCTTGTGGCAATGTTTTTGGGTTTTTTTTATAGAAATTCATAAATTGTATACACTGCAGAGAGTGCAAAAGGGATAAGTTGGTACAAAAATGCACTAAGTCCAAAGGCTGGTTCCAATGACAATAATTTTTTATGGAAATGAAAAAAAGCAATAGCTCACATCTAGAGGTCACCCCAAACACACATATCAAGTTTCAAAGTGATCCGATCATAAATGTGCCCTGAAGGGGGTGTCAAAGGGAAATATTGAGGTCTGACTAAACTAAGTTCAAAGGTCAGAGGCAATGTTTTGACAGAAATGGAAGAAAATCGCCAGCTCCCATATAGATGTCACCCCACATAAGCACACCAAGTTTGCAAGCGATCTAATCATAAATGTGCCGTGCAGGGTGTGTCAAAGTGAAATATTGATGCTTAACTGCACTAAGTTTTCACTAAGTTCATCAGAGATTGTTGCCAATGGCAACTATTTTTGACAGAAATGGAAGAAAATCGATAGCTCCCATCCAGAGGTAACCGCAAACAAACATACCAAGTTTCAAACCATCCTGATCATAAATGTGCCCTGCAGGGCGTGCCAAAGGAATATGTTGATCCCTGACTAAACTAAGTTCAAAGGTCATTGCCAGTGGCAACATTTTTTGACGGCTAATGGAAGAAAATCAATAGCTCCCATGTAAAGGTCACCCCAAACACGAGTCCCAGGTTTCAAAACAATTCGATCATAAATGTGCCCTGTAGGGTGTGACAAAGGGAAATATTGAGGTTTGACTAAACTAAGTTCTAAGAATGTTGCCAGCAGCAACATTTTTTGACAGAAATCGATAGCTCCCATCTAGAACTCACCCCAAACAAGCATACCAAGTTTGAAAGTGATCTGGTCAAAATTGTGCACTGTAGGTTGTGCAAAAAGCAAAATATTGATGCATAACTGCACCAAGTTCATCAAAGGTCATTGCCAGTGGCAACATTTTTTGACGGAAATCGAAGAAAATTGATAGCTCCCATCTTGAGGTAACCCCAAACAAGCAAAGTTTGAAACTGATCTGATCATAAATGTACCCTGTAGGGCATGCCAAAGGAATATATTGATGCCTGACTAAACTAAGCTAAAAGGTTGTTGCCAGCGGCAACATTTTTGGATGGAAATGGAAGAAAATCAATAGCTCCCATCTAGAGGTCACTCCAAACAAGCATGCAAGATTTCAAAGCAATCCGATCATAAATGTGCCCTGTAGGGTGTGCCAAAGGGAAATATTGAGGTCTGACTAAACTAAGTTCTAAGAACGTTGCTAACGGCAACATTGTTTGACGGAAATAGAAGAAAATTGATAGCTCCCATCTAGAGGTCACCCCAAACAAGCATACCAAGTTTCTAAGTGATCCAATAATAAATGTGCCCTGCAGGGTGTACCAAGGGGAAATTTTGATGCATAACTGCACAAAGTTCATCAAAGGTCATCGCCAGCGGCAACATTTATTGGCAGATATAGAAGAAAATCGATAACTCCCATCTAGAGGTAACCCCAAACAAGCATACCAGGTTTCAAACCGATCTGATCAAAAATGTGCTCTGTACGGCGTGCCAGAGGAGTATATTGATGCCTGATTAAACTAAGTTCAAAGATTGTTGCCAGCGGCTACATTTTTTGACAGACAGAAATGGAAGAAAATCGATAGCACCCATCTAGAGGTCACCCCAAACAAGCATGCCAGGTTTCAAAGCAATCCGATCATAAATGTGCCCTGTAGGATGTGCCAAAGAGAAATATTGAGGTCTGGCTAAACTAAGTTCTAAGAACGTTGGCAGCGGCAACATTTTTTGACGGAAATTGAAGAAAATCGATATCTCCCGGACAAGAAGTGATGGCAATAGCTCAGTGTGACTTAGTCAAGTTGAGCTAAAAATATACAAGTTACTTCAAATTTATCACATTTTTATACAACAACCAATGGGCCAGACTAGCTGAATCGTAAAAAGGCTGGAGGGCCTAGGACTTAAAAGAAAATCCAATCTCTCAATTACTTCAGTAAAGGATAGCTCCTACTGGAGAATAGGAGAAGATAGGAATTATATATGTCTTTCTCTTTTATGAGAAAAGAGAAAGCCATAACACCAACAATGTAATTGAGTATTACATGATATATGAGCCAGCTCAAGCCTATTATCGGCCGGAACGAGTCGTCTGGCTTCGGTTCGATGAACAGGCAACTGTAAAAGCCTTCAGAATTGAGAAGATTTGTCCAACGCGGACATTTTGTTAGTGGGGGTTTTGCTCAGAATGATAGCTGTAGGCCTTCCAAGACTACACTTCTCACCCAATGATCTTCTGTGATTGTACCCAGTTTCTCGCGAAGTTTGATAACCTTCAGCCAACTGGCAAGCAATAGAGGTCTTGACCATCACCTGTACAACTTGCGAGGCTTACGGGAGGAGAAACTACGTCCTCCCACAAAGATCCTTGTCACGTTGGCTTAGGGGTGTTTGACCGATAATCCTGATCAGACCTGCGCCCCTTTCCCGAGTCGCTGCAGTGACGATCTCTTTGGAGTAATTGTATGAGGGTTTCTTGAACCCCTGCGAGGAGTTCCCTTTTGATGATTTTGGTTTACGGTTACCCCGATCTGCTGAAGCGTGTTGTTGAGATGCTGTTCATAGACTAACGAAAGCTTGTCGTCAAACAGAGTATGTCCGGAGACTGGAGAGAACTTTTCACCTTGTCATCTATAAGTGATGACGACGCAAGGGCAGCATCACGTCTGATTAACTCCAGATTTGCCACTGTCAGGGCAGAGTTATATGTGGCATACATGACTGCCCTGGAAAGAACTCTAAGCGAGGTACAAATGTCCTCAAATTCCTTCCCATTGAGATGTTGCACCATAGCTCTGGTAAGGTAATCTGTGTAGGACATCGCATCCAAATTCACTCTATTCGATGAAATAGCAGATTCCATCACATCCGAGCGAATGTTGAATGAAGCAGGTAAGGATATATCTAAATCCCTGGCCTGCTCATCTCAATGCAGAGGAGCTCTCTGAACATCTTCTCCAACCATTTTAAATAAATGCGGTATATTTATGGAAGATGTTGATAAGAAACCGCCTTTCTTCCTCACACTAGAGAGGTTAAATATGGTGTCGTCGACGTGGCTGAAGGCCTGGGACACCTGTCTAGATTGAACTGGAAAAGAAAGAACTTCTTCTTTCCTCCGTATAAAGTCTGCATCTAAAGATGCCAGCGGTTTCTCCTTTGTTGTCGCAGCGTGCTGATTTGGTGGAACAAATTCAGGATAGTATTGATGGATAAATTCCATCGCTACCATATGTTGTTCCAAAAGGGAAGGGTAATCCTCTTCCTTGTCCCTTTCACCATCCAACTGAATCAGCTGTGAATCTCGGTCCACCGCATCTGCGTGTGCAGGCGACTGGACTGACCCAGCACCATCCGACTGCTCAGTTCCAGAGTCTGCTCATGCACTTGCTGGGATGCTGCGATCAGCTGTGCAATCTGCGACAGCAAGTCCGTCACAGAGGCTTGAGGAGCAGTGTTTTTCTGTTTTTTAGCCATTTGCTGCTCCTGGGATGGCATTCCGGAGATGGATCTCTTCTCTGAACGTCCCGATGATCGAAGCCTCAGTTTCCTAGCTACTGGATAGTCTGACTTCACGACGAAGAGTGGCTCCGACTTTGCGCAGCTGGCGGTAGCTAGGATGCGGATGTGTGTGCTTATGGATCGTAGCAGAGGAAGCTGTGACTGTAGCCGAGACCGGCTGCAGTCTAGATGGAGTGTCCCGAGTGGCAAGTGTGGACATATGCTCCGGCCCAAGCAAGTTTCTCAAAACAATCTCTGGCCACAAATGTTGTTGGGTTAGAGAGGGACCTCTCCCGCTTGCGGCCCTTTCAGACCTCGCTGAGCCTCCTGAAAAGAAACTTGCTGGCTTTCTCCCAATTTCCGTCATCACTGGGTGAGCTTTTGTTTTTAAGGTGCTCGCTCTACCCAATTCTACACTTCCTTCAAACGCAATGGACATACCTGGTGTCACGGCTCCCACGGACAGAGTAACTGCTTTACTGGATGAGCTAGCTGCCTGCAAGGGATTAAGAACACTTACTAGAGGCCTTGTCCTTGCTTTATATTCATGAGCACCTTTGCAGCTAGCTCTGTTTGCTCATCAGAGTGTGACGATGGTAGCACACTTTTGATGAGTGTCACAATACCATCACAATGTTCTTGTTCCTCTGAAAAAGAAACTGAAAAACTTGAATTATCTTGTGGCGAGAGCACTGGCATAGGCATCTCACTGCCAACAAAATACCGTGACACCACCCGTCTCCAATGTTTGTCAATCCAATTCACACATGTTGGACAAGAATCTGTAGGAGTACATTGACTACAGGCAAGGCAACAAGCAAGTAAATCTGAGGAAGACTTCCTCGTCTTGCATTTAGAGCAGTAAGCTTTCATGATTCAATCAAAATAATTCAATAGTACTCCTACAAATGCCACAATAAATATTTGATAAAGATACATAAATAATTACAATCAAAATCGAAAAATTAAATCCAAAAAACTTTTCGAAAATTTTTTTAAAAAGCCTAAGTTCCCAAAGGGAACATGAAGAGCCCAAGGGCATCCCAATAGAGCCTAAATGTGGACAAAATCCATTTTTTTTTACCAACATAACCGGAATCATAATCAATGTATCTCACAATAATCCTACAGTAATATAATATCTAAATACTACATATATTTAAAGACGTTGCCAATGTAAACAACGTCAAAAGAAAAACCGGAAACAGGACATCAGGCACAGAAAAAAGGCCCAAAGTCAGTAACAGATTTTGATGCTACCAGATGTAAAGCTAGATCTTAATGCAAAGAAAAAACGATACATCGGATAGAAGATGCAAGACCAAAATGACCTAACACCCCTAGGGTGAGGACGCAACCATGGAGATAAACTGAATAAACATTCTGTAATACATGTTAAACTCCAAAGAAATTTAATAAAAAATATCGATAAAAAACAGCCAAAAAGCTTAGGAGTATAACAGGAGGGCTTCAAAGAGGGATAGGGAAAGAACAAACAGTGGATAAATCATTAGCAAGAATGATGACGTCAGGCGTATGTCCCAAAATGGAAAACATGAAATAATTTTTATAATCATTATAAAGTTACAGCCCTGAACGTTTCCAACCACTGTTCTTCATTTCCATCATCCATTTCCAGCCTTGGATCGATCCACCAATTTTACCATTGATTTATGACTGGCATAAAAGGAGATTTAAAAGCACAGATGTCAGTTAATTGTTGCAGACTTTAGGGGCAAACAAAGAATGATGGTTTGCACCAATTTCGCTACCTTCCTGGATATTACGAATGCGCAGATCTCAAAAATATGGAATTCTGTAATACACGTTAAAGTCCCAAGAAATTTGATAAAAAATTTCAATAAATATAGCCAAAAAGCTTAGGAGTTTAACAGGAGGGATAGGAAAGGAACACTTAAGAAACAGAGGATAAATCATTAGCAAGAATGATGACGTCAGGTGTATGTCCCGAAATTGGGAAACATGAAATAATTTTCATAATTATTATAAAGTTACAGCCCTGAGCGTTTCCAACCACCGTTGTTTCCTTCCATCATCCATTTACAGCCTTGGATCCACCAATTTTACCATTGATTTGTGTCTGGCATCCTCTCCTTTTGGAGATTTAAAAGTACAGATGTCAGTTCATTGTTGCTGACATTAGGGCCAAACAAAGAATAATGATTTGCGCCAGTTTTGCTACCTTCCTGGATACTGTGCATGCACTGATCTCAAAAGTATGGAGGACCATCTTGGACTTACTTTTTTCGGTTTTACATGCAAGTTATGGGGATTGGGAGGCAAAATTTGTGTTTGGCCCTGGATTAATTTGAGTTAGCACCAGCTAGTCTGGGCCATTGGTTGTCGTATAAAAATACAAAAACTTGGTGATCATTTAATAAAAGGTTGGTGGTCCGAACTTGGCAACCAGGATGCATTTAAAACCTCCACTCAAGTCAGAAACCATCCTAAGAAACATTTTAAAATGATACCTCTTCAAAATGATACCTCTTCATGCAACAAGCACAGTTTATGGGTATTAACACCCTAAAATTTCAGAGAGTATCTGGCACTATTCCCCTTGGGTTTCTCCATCACCAGTGTTTAAAATCACATAAGTCAATGGCCAAGGCCAAAACCACTTTACACAAACATTAAAAAAATGAATCGGATGTGTAAACAGCTATCTATTTTGATGTAAGACAATATATTCTTGCCTATTTATCCCCATTTTCTCAAGCTTTGAAGAGCAATGTGATCTTTGTCCCAGGGGCCATCATCACAGCAACGAAAAACGTAATAGGGATTTATCAAAAATCTTGACAGTTCTCAAAGAGAAGGGTTTGGTTGCATTATACTACAATGATGAACTGTTCCCCACCTTCACAAAATAGATTTTCCCATATTTTGAGAATGATGACAGTATTGGTTTACCTTTTTGCAAAACAAGGGAAATATTCCATGGACCAAGGTGAGTTAGGGGAACTGTCAAACACAAGGGAGATGTTTCCTGGATACTGCATGACTAGTTGTTTAGATGGAGCCCTAGAATTAGTGTTACAAGAATCACTTAAAAGTTAACAATTTCAAGTTAAACTCAAGCAGAGTTATGCCGAGTTTCTTGAGCACCTAATATATCATGGAGCAGCCATTGTTATGGATATTAAAAACTACCAGGAGTAACTTAGTTGTGTCCTTGGGCATGACACTTAATCCTGAATCCCCACGTGGGGGCACAGGGCCACTGTGTACTAAGGCATAATGCACTTCAATGGTGCACCTGTCTTCAACCAATGCTAACCCTGCTTGTGAGGCATTAGTGTGTAGTGGAGTCTTACAGTTGCTCATATTGCTCAGTGGTTCTCTCCAGGTACTCTCGCTTCCTCCATCCTTAAAACTGTCCAACATGAGGTGACTCCAATAAAATATAATAAAATGCTCTGTAAAATTCAAATGGAGTAAAAATCCAAGAAGTGTTGGTGCCACAGGTAATTTCCAAACAATCCAGTAGAATCCTGGCTTTTCACAAAATATTATTATTCTGTTTCACAGAAAGTATAAATTCTCTTTTCCAAGACGAACAAATTCTCTTCAAAATTCTCTTTTGGAATCAATCTTCCAAATTCACAAAGATGTTAAAAAATTTATAGTAATTTATATATTTTTTATACTTACCAATGACCCAGACATAGCTGGTGCTAACTCTTAAAAATCTAGGGCCAAACACAAATTTTGCCCCCCAATCCCCAAAATTTGCATCTAAAACCAAAAGAAATCATGTCCTGAAGGACCTCCATACTTTGCCCCTACTGCGCATGCGCAGTGTCAAGGACGTTCCGAAATTGGCGCCAATTATCATTCTTACAAGCAGTGCCTGGTCAGCGCTATGTACTCAGCGGGGAGGTATGAGTTCCCAACTCCTGGGAGGGCCATCCCTGTCTGGGTCATTGGTAAGTATAAAAAATATATAAATTTTTTAACATTTTTATACTGTACCAATGACCCAGACATAGCTGAATAGTAAAAAGGCTGAAGGGCCTAGGACATAGAGGAAAATCCAATAAGCTCAACTATATAATATAGAGTCAACCCCTCAAGGAGAAAAGGAGTATCAGGCTTTACATGTATCTTTCTTATTTTATGTTAAATTAGAAAGATACAATACCCTTCATAATTGAGCACAATAACATTCATGTTCTCTATTAACATCCAGTATAACCATTTATACTAATTATTTTTAAAGTAAGCCAATAAATAAAGTTAGTCCAGAGAATTGAGACTCTTTATAATCTTTAAAAGTGTCCGGGGATTGTATATTAACGCCCGTTTGACACTTGACATATACAAATGCTTCACACCGAGCTACACTTTAAAAATATGACATGACATGAATGAATTTTTAACATTAATATTACACTTTAAAACCATCCCGGAAACGACTCAGAAAAACTGACTTCGGAGGAGGCATTCCCTTGCTTTTCACTATAAAGCAGGTGACCTAAGGGAACACCCTCCCCCCCCCCCCTTCCCCTTGCCCTGGGTCAAATAGCCCAGAGCGAAGAGGGCAGCCAGACGGAGTCACTGCCAGAACAGAAAGCCTGCATAACTATAGTTGCAACTGTTTAGTGGACGACATTCTGAGCAACAGATAACGGACCAAAACAATGCAGGTCTCCAGAAATGGACTCAATATTTCTGAGATAAAAATTTGTGAATGTGGATGGCTGAGACCAATAAGCAGCCTTCATTAAATCTGTAATAGCAATACTATTTGCGTAAGCCCAAGATGTAGAAAGAGCTCTTACTTCATGAGCCGAAATCTTAAGCACAGACTGCTGAGAAGAAGATAAATTTTCATAAGCAGTACGGATAGTTAATTGAATCCATCTAGCAATAGAATGGACTGAAATGTCCTTTCTATTAGGCATCAGAGACAGAAAGAAACGTTTTCGTCCCTTTCTGATAAACTGAGATCTCTGTTTATAAATACGTAACGCTCTAACAGGACAGAGTAAAGGCCTACGCCCGTCTGAAGACGGAAGGGCCTTAATAACAATAGGTTCCGGATATTTATTAGGAGCCTGATTCTTAGCTAAAAATCCCACATTAGTAGTGAAGGTGATAGTGTTCCCGACACTACGATAGTGAGAATCATCCACCGACAGTGCATGAAGCTCACTGACTCTTCTAGAAGAAGAGAAAGCTAAGAGAAAAGCTGTCTTATAAGACAAGAATTTGAAATCTACTGTCCCAAGAGGTTCAAATGGCTTTTCCTTCAGTTTAAGAAGAACCCAAGCTAAATTCCACTTAGGAATTAACCTAAGAGTTCTGGGTCTATTTATCGAGAAGTTTCTAACTAACTTAGATAAAGAGACATTAGATCCAATTTGAAAACTATCATGATGTGCATAGGTATCAGATAACATAGACATATAACCCTTAATAGTAACAGGCTGCAGTTTGATTTCGTCAAACAAGTATGCTAGAAAGTTTGCAATGTCTGGTATGGAGGGATCGAAAATATCAACAGAATGATCCTTACACCAACGACGAAAAACCTTCCACTTAGCCGCATAGTTTAGCGAAGAGGAGGTCCTCCTACAGTTAGAAATCGCGTCCACTGCTCGTCCTGTAAAGTGCTTGCCATGCAAGAAGGACCGCACAACGGAAAAACGTGAAGGTTGAGACCTTGCGGGTTGTGATGAAGTTGACGCGGTTTCCCCTGCGAAAGAAGATCCTCCCGTGGAGGAAGCTTTTGCGGTAGGTCCCACAACAGACACCTGAGTAGATTTATCCACGGTCTCTGTGGAGACAGAGATGCTACCAACAGAATCTTGCATTGAGATTGTTTTATTTTTAGCAATACCTGCTGAATCAACGGCGTTGGAGGATACGCATATCCTATCATTCCGTCCCAAGGGATCGACAGAGAGTCTACTGCAAATGCTCTTGGATCCGGATACGGAGACACATACGTCTGCAACTAATTGTTGAGATGTGTCGCAAATAAGTCTATCATTGGCCGTTCCCATTGGTAGCAAATCTGATTGAATACTTGTTTGTTGAGAGTCCACTCCGACGGCAACAAGCGACCCTTTCGTGAAAGGGAGTCTGCTAGTACATTCAGATGACCCGGTATATGACGGACCGAAAGTGGAACTTGATGTTCTAGAGCAAACAGAAGGATTCTTTCCATTAGATTGAACAACGGAACTGAATGAGTGCCTCCCTGGTTCCGTATATACGCCACTACTGTCGTATTGTCGGACAGGATTTGGACATGAGTATTGTGAATAATGTCCATCCAATGACATAACGCAAGCCAAATTGACATCATTTCCTTGATGTTTATGTGCTTGCCCTGGAATTGCGGATCCCAAAGACCCTGGCATCTCGAATCTGTTGGGATCAATGATGCACCCCAACCTGTTTGACTGGCATCCATCATAATCGTAAAACTCGGATCCGGCAACTGCAGCGGAACTCCCTGAGTTAACCACTGAATGTTTGCCCAAGTCTGAATCTCTCGTTTCACTTGATCTGACAAGAGAACGTCTATGTCGAGCGAATGAATTTTCACACTCCAATTCTGAGTCAAAAAAATTTGGAGAGGACAAGTGCGTAACCGCCCCATCGGAATGAGGTCCGCAGCGGCTCCGCACAGACCTATCAGTCTCATGAACTCCCTCGCTGTGACTTTGTCTGCGTGAAGACAATAGCGAGCGTAACAACTGACTAATTTCGCTCTGGTTAACGGCAGACGAACGAGATTGCTGTGCGTCTCGAAGCTCATTCCCAGATGTGTGAATGACTTGGACGGCACCAGATCCGACTTCTCTTCCTTTATTATAAAACAGAGACGTTGGAGCAATAGAAGCAGATTCTGCACATCGTTCTGAGCGTTAACTCGTTGCCGTACCTCTGAAGAATGTTGTCCAGGTAGGCCGACGTTACCGCAGACGAATGAGCTCGGAAATACATCATTACCGAGTTCATTACTCGAGTGAAAGCCCAGGGTGCTAGGTTCAATCCGAAGCACATCGCCCGGAATTGATACACCACTCCTAGGACTGCGAAGCGTAGATACTTTCTGAATGTCGGATGTACCATGACGTGAAAGTACGCATCTTTGAGATCTATGCTTGTTGCATAATCGTTCACCCGAATACTCGCTCTGACTGATCGAATCGTCTCCATATAAAACTTCGGAGCGACGATCAGCTTGTTTATCCAGCTCAAATCTATGACTGGACGGAACGAGCCGTCTGGTTTCGGAACCAGAAACAGATGGCTGTAGAATCCCGGTGTTTCCTGATTTTCTACGACCTCTACCGCGTTCTTCATTAAAAGAGACTGCACCTCTGATAACAGAGCGTCTCTTTTCTGCAGATTTGACGGAAGTTGAGTCCATTTTGGACTTCGAGTTAATGGAGGCTTTCGTTTGAAGGATATTTTTAGACCTTCCGAAATCACCCCTCTCACCCAAGGGTTGTCCGTAATCGACGCCCACTCTTGTGAAAAACTCGACAACCTTCCGTCAACCGGCATGCGATAGAGGTTGAAGCCATCACCTCCTGGACCTGCGAGGCCTGCGGGAGGAGAAACCACGTCCTCCACGACCCGCACCTCATCCCGTCGACCTCGGGGCGTCCGACCGGTTGTCCCGGCCCGAAGGACGTCCCGCACGTGAGTCGCTGCCTTGACGGTCTCTTGAATAAGACCAAGAGGACGCACCGGAACCTCTATAGGAACCTCTCTTGGGCGCATTAGACCCAGAAGTGCCTGTCTTACTCTTATCTGCCGTGTCCGATTTCTTAGAAGCGGATTTAAACAGCAGAGAATCCGAAGCTTTCTTAGTAATTTTATCGTAAATTGCAGAAAGCTTGCCGTCGAAGAGAAGTTCTCCGGAGACCGAAGCGACTCTGAGAGAGTTCTTCACCTTACTATCCATGAGTGTGGATGTAGCTAGGGCTGTGTCACGTCTAACCAACTCCAGGTTTGCCACTGAAAGGGCGGAGTTACACGTGGAATAAGCTACTGCCCTTGAAAGAAGTCTTAAAGAGGATTGTATATCCTGGAATTCTTTCCCTTTAAGACGCAGTGATAACGCCTTTGTAAGGTGGTCTGCGTAAGATAAAGCGTCTAAACTGGCTCTGATAGACGAAATAGTTGTCTCCAACACCGCAGTTGGAATAGACGTAGACGACGGTAATGATAATTCTAAGTCTTCCGCTTCGTCGCCCATACGCAGAGGAACTCTCGGGATACCCTGTCCTGCCGTATCGAATTTATTCCTTGCATTAATGAAAGGCAGGTTAAGAGCATTGGCGGACAAGAACCCGCTTTTCCTGTTTTGGAAGCAAGCTTGAATATAGCGTCGTTCAATAATTCAAATGTTCTTGTGACATTATTGGACTGAGACGGAAACTCGGGAGCGATGTCCCTGAACCGCTCGAAGAAATCAGTGTCCAATGACGCTATAATTCTCTTGTCCGGTACCGCAGCAGTCTGGCCCGACGGAACAACCTGAGGAAGAAAGTGCCAGATGAAGTCCACGGCAGCTTTATGTTGTTCCGAAAGGAATAGCTCCAAGTCATCCGTATCCCTTTCACCATCCAGTCGGACCTCACGATGCTCCCGGTCGTCCGCACCCGATGCTTCGGCAGAGCATACCGACTGAGCGCCGTCGGATAATTCCCGATCCGACACCGTTTCTGTCGGTTGCTGGGATGCTGCAATAAGTTGTGCTATTTGAGCAAGCACGTCCGACATCGAGCCCTGCGGAGGCGCAGTCTTTCGCTGCTTCGCCGAGGGCAGCTCCGCATCTAGTGACTCCCGCATACTCTTCCTATGCGAACGTCCGGAGTCAACCGGCCTCGTGTCCCTGGCTACCGGATGGCGTGACCTGGTCGCCGAAGAATCCCTGATCGGCGAAGCTGGTAGAATATCGTCGGTCACATAGCCAAGGTGCGGTCGTGTGCGCTGGTGAGAGGAAGAAGCCTGAGCAGTCTCAGCGGACTGCCTATACAACGGAGCGTCCCGAGCGACGGACGTGTGCTCCGCTTGCGACACATTTTGTACCACAACATCCGGTCCCAGATATTGTTGTACGAGAGAGGGGCCTCTCTCGCTCGCGGCCCGGCTGGACCTGGACGAGCTAGGAACCGGGCATGAAGGCTTCCTCCGATCTCTCCTACTATCCGCCGTCACTGGGTGTGCACCTTGAATGTTTATAGTGCTCGCATCACCCAACATTTCCTCCTGGACCGCATCGGATGAACCCGGGTGTCGAACCATTCGGTGAATGGACGCTACACTGGGCGAGCTAGCGGACGACAACTGTCGTATCTCCATGAGCACTTTTGCCGCTAGCTCTGCATTCATTTGTGACGACGGAAGCGCACTTGCGGAAGATAACATGGAAACATCACCCTGTTCTTGTTCCTCTGAAATAGAAACTGATAGAGTAGAGTGACCCTGCAGAGAAAGAGCCGGTATAGCCCTTTCTCCACTAACAACATACCGTGACACACGTTTCCAATGTTTGTCATCCCAATATTGACATATTGAACAGGAGTTAGTGCGAGTACACTGACTACAATTAATACAATGATCATGAAAGTCAGAGGAAGATTTCTTCCTATTACAATTTGAACAATATCCTTTCATTGTGAAAAGTCAACAACAAGTCCTAGTACTCGCACAAACCCCTAAACACAAAGATACATAATAACATGATCCATTAATATTGAAAAAACAATTGAAAATCAAAATAATTTTTGGAAAATATTTTTTCAGCGAAGCCCAAGTTTCTGAAAAGTAACGTTGAGCCCCAATGGATCCCAAGGCTAAGTGTGGTCAAAAATTTTAAAATTATATTAAATAATTAATGCAACACTTACGGATAATAATAATGTATCTTATAGTGAGATAAACTACTCCAAAGGCAAACAGCCCCCCTCAAAAGAGACTGTTGCCAATGTAAACAAACAGTGTAAAAACACCAGAAAACATGACTCCAGGCACTGACAATACTGGCCCGAAATCAGTCATCAAAATTACACTCTATCTGATGCAAAACAGAGACTCCCAGGGGAGAATCTGCAGAACATCAGATGGTAGATGCAGAACACAACGTTTATACACCCATGGGTGAAAACGTAAACATGGGGAAAATAACAGAATTCATTCTGTAACCAAGCTAATTCTCCCAAGAGAATTTAGAAATGATCTTTCTCAAAAATATGCCAAAAGCATGGGAGAATAGCAAGGGGGGACTTAGAAGACCAGGGGAGAGGAAACACTGAATAAGCAGTGCAACTTTATAGCAAGAATGACAACAACAGGCCCATGCCTCGAAAATAGGCAACTTAACATAATTTCATTAACAAAATTTTAAGTTACAGCCCTGATTATTTTCTGTCACTCCTTTTTCCTCTCCTCCTTCTATATCCTCCTTAGAATCACCATTTCTCCAATAATTATGTGTCTGGCATCCTTTAAACTGAGATTTACAAGCATAAAGATCAGTGAGATGTTGACTGATGAAGGGCCAAACAGAGAATGATAATTGGCGCCAATTTCGGAACGTCCTTGACACTGCGCATGCGCAGTAGGGGCAAAGTATGGAGGCCCTTCAGGACATGATTTCTTTTGGTTTTAGATGCAAATTTTGGGGATTGGGGGGCAAAATTTGT
Source organism: Pictodentalium vernedei (assembly GCA_031216915.1). NCBI lineage: Eukaryota > Metazoa > Mollusca > Scaphopoda > Dentaliida > Dentaliidae > Pictodentalium > Pictodentalium vernedei. Next base: position 235,277,205 of record CM062297.1, on the reverse strand, counting down.
GTTTGGCCCTAGATTTTTAAGAGTTAGCACCAGCTATGTCTGGGTCATTGGTACAGTATAAAAAGCACTGCTTCTATAATAAACGCACTGTTCTGAAACAATAATAATCTCCAATGGAAACAACTGCTGTGTTTTAACTGAAGTGAGTCTTTCTGAAATGGCTTTCTAAAAATGAGTTCTTGAATTCTGTTGACAAACCTTTATATAGTAACCAGATAGAATGTTCCAGAAGATGAAAATTCTAACAGTTTCTATCAGTCTCCAGGTGATTCTGTCACAATCCAAGTAAACAAGGTCCCTGACCCACTTAAACAATCCACAGCTATATGTACAATATATTAGTGTAACAAAGATGTAAACAAGGTCACTGAGTGCAAATGAGTTAGACCAGTCAGAAAATGCAGAAATAAAAAAAAATCTAACATAATTATCAACTTAAGGATATATCAATCTCAATATAATATGGGGGCTATAACACCCTGGCTGTCGAAAGTGTCATTAAACTCAAATAAATAAATATTAATTAAAAACTATATACAGTTAAAACTAGAAGTCCTGTCATGAATTGTGCGTTTATCTAGGCTTAATTGCGCGTAGGAATTGCGTGCAATTGCCATATCAGACAGCATCCAAAGCATGGCGGGTTCTCCTGGTTAGTCATAGCAAAGGCAGGCAATGTTTCTGCCAATGGATCTCCGAGTTACCCGGCCAGAGGTCCATTGGCTGAAACATTGCTTGTGCACAGGCCATATGTACAGAATCTTTACTATGGTCATAACGCATAGATTAACGTGCAGAAGGACGTGCTATTTGTTCGCATTTCATGACAGGACTTCTAGTTTTAACTGTATTTGAATGAAGTGATGATACCTTTAGCAGTGTTAAGGTTCTTGCAAAACACTTTGAACCACCCCAGAATGTGATGTTAGAAAACTGCATCATAGCGGGGGAGGAATTCGCTAGAATTGTGCACTTGGTGATACCTTCCTGAAATTTGGCATGATGTAAGGGTAGGCATCAGAGATTTCAAAATCGATCGGCTACAAGTTGGCACTATCCTCTAGCCACCACTAGCAGCGAAATCCAAAATGGCCGCCAAGCGGATCGAAAAAAAGCTATTTTCGCCGATCGCACAACTGAAGCTCCAAACCTAACACCATACATGTGCTGTAATTGATGTGAATGATGGAGTGAAGCCCTTGGAACAAGTTGGGGGGAAGATTAATGGATAATGGGATCAGAATTTCCGTCGATGTGTGCGTCTGTGTGTCTGACTGTCAGTATGATCGTCCGTCCGTAGATAAATTAGTGTTGAATGTTTCTCGGGAATGCAATGGTCAAATGAACATGGTATGAGAGATTCCTGTCAACACATGAACAAGGGTACTCGATAGTATGCAGCAGTGGGGATACTTGGACATTTGATAATCCAATTAAAGTGACAGTCTATTCTCAACTTCCGGCATTTTCGATAGATTTATTTTCTAAGAAAATAAAACTATCAAATTTCTAGAGGAGTTCTGGTTCAATCTCAACACCATAGCGACACGTCTGCCAGCAAGGGCAGTGCTGGAATGAACTCGGGATGCATTAGTTCCCGTTGTTAATTATACAATGTTATCTTGCCAGTATAGAACATTGGCAAAATGGGACTAGAAGGGGTGAGTGTATGTTTGCAGTCATTCGAGGTACAGGAATATTTTTTGACTACAAGTAGTATTCTTCATTTTCGGCCAGTTAAGATGTGGTGTGTTCCAAGTCAGGATTAATGTTGCCGACACTTAATGCCCATCCCTCATGGTATGCTACTTTACCAGGGATATAGAGATATAGCCACCACTGGGAGCCAAAACATGACCTTTGATGTCGATGAGTGGTCGAAATGTTTTAGCGAATAACTTATCGAAATATGATCCGGTATGGCAATTTGATACCTTACGTTAGATTTATTAGATCAACTCAGGTATGGATTCATTGAGACATGAGTGCGCTACAAGATGAAGGATTTCCAAGTTGATTTGCTATGGAGTAGGAACTGACTAGTCACATGTGGCCTATGGCCAGAGAAAGACAAGGATACCATAGATGAACACACGGGTGAACGAAGGTATCAACTGTTGTACAGAGGCAAAATAGTTGGGGATATTGTATCATGCTATGCATGAATTAACACCGTCTTGTGCAGTAAATAACAGACTATTTTCCGAAATCTAAAACTGTATTCCTATACCCCGGACAATGTAGCAAGCCACATGGGATGAACATTTGTTAGCAAAATCAACTCAACTAGAAACATGACATGTGTTAACTGGCCGAAAATGGAAAAAAAAATACCAGAATAGGAGATGACTGGTCCTAACATGACAGTATACTACTCAATATTGTTACAACAGCCACCTTCACACTTACACAAAGGTGTGCACCTTAATCCAGCTTTCAAGCATTTGCAATTGCCCTTGCAGGCCTTGGCACAACTACAGTGGAGCATCAGTGCACATGCAGCACTTGCGTCTCCTAGGTGAGTCCAAAATGGGACCAGAATATTGAGACGTGGATTCCACTCCCATCCGTACTGTGATGGGTCTGGCACACATAAGTGTTTCTGCAGAGCACGATGCCAAATGAAAGATGACACAAGAATTACCCTTTTTACATGTTGATACAGAGCTGCTTTGGTGGGCGGGATGTTTTCCATAGACTTAAGGCCATGTGTGAACATATGCCGTCTCGCATCATTGACACGTGTACTGACACAACTGTTACTGTACATCTGTATGGTGAGTTTTTCGATATGCTGCATATGAGGGGAATCCTCTGAAAAGACTTGCGGATTCTCAGTCAATTCTATCATCATTTCAGTTGATGCGGGAAAATTCATCCATGCATTCCATCCTGTCTTCTTCCCAATGCCGAGCATGCTGGATGTTACATCACAACCTGTGAAGGCGTGGAAGAAAGTCAGGGCCTTACAGTAATCAGGTCCAAGTTGTGAAGCTATCTCATGAATTGGCATATCTTTATATGCCTTTCCAATTCCAAACCCAATCCACAGCTCACTGAGTCCAAGGTCACGGAATGTTGCGAAATGGTGCAAAGACAGAATGACGACATCAGAATCAACCATGCGAAGAAAAGCTATTTTGTGACCTTGTGAGACTGCATGGTTGAGATGAAGCATCATGCGCGTGTCTGCTTCCTCGTGGTTCGATGGAGATATGTCACATAAGCTAACATCCTTATTGCATAGTACATATTCTCCTGATGTCGTTAACAACTGGTACTCGGATGTTGATGTTAATTTCAGCAGTTCAGCAGACAGGAACTTGAAAAATTCGTCTTTATTCTCACTAACTTTCAAGAATGCCTGCCAATTCTTCCCTTTAGGTAAAGGGACGTTCTCGGACACCCGTATCAACCTAACTGCTGTCTCACCGAGGCGTTTTGCTCGCGTCTGATTCTTCAAACTGCCTTCGGGGTAACAGTCATAGATCGCATCAACCCTTGTGGTGTTCGTGTTAATCAGAGATTCGATGTATGGCAATAATTGCAATCGAGCATATTCTCCAAACAGATCCGCTTTCTGTGGTTTGATTACATGGACTACAGCAGGCATATCCAAGATGACAACTGAAGCTTGTCTAGCTGCTGAATTCTTCCCTTGTGCAGGAATAGCTGGTAAACAATTGAGAATTTGAGATTTTGTCCCACTCCGTAGCTTACCTCTATCGGATAATGCTGGCGGATCACGTGCATTCTCGTGCATGAAAAACTCATCCATGTTTGAATCAGGCCGGGCTTGCAGTGAAACGAACATCTGGGTAACTATTGCGGCAGTTGCTTTACTTGACATGAGTTTGTCTCGGCCTTTGTCCAGGTTGGCTGGGGGTGGGTTAAGGAAGGTATATATATTTGCCTTGGGAATAACATCATTCAGGGGTACGGTGCATTCCACAAGCCTTTCCTTCAAGAAAGTGGAATATAAATGCTTGCCCCTTTCGGGTAATGACCGTAAACTCTTACTAACTTCGGGGTCCATATATTCACCAGTATCTAATGTCACCAGCTGACCACTAGTTTCATCATAAGGGTTGATAATGAGTCCCTGATTCACCAGATCGAGGAGAGATTTCAATTGATTCAGAAATTTTTTCTGCTCTGATACCGAACTTTCCGGGTGTTCCGTGTTATCTGATGATGTTGTGTGGAAACTTGCATATTCATACTCATCTATAACACGCAGAACTTCTGACCTTGAAAGCTCAATAACGACTTTCTCTTCAGCCTGGCCATAGAGACCTTTTGGACCACTGTCTTCTTTGAGTAGTTGGATACTATGTTCTTGGCTCTGATCTAAACCCATCATACTGAACTTCCTCTCACTACGCTGGACCACAAAATGGCCTTCCATGAATTTGTTGTGGATTGAAGGATGCCGCCTGGGTAGCTGAGACATGTCTCTCAGAAATACGGGGACCCACCGACAATAATTTGTATGTCCTAGGGCAAAAAAGTAACTGCACAACTCATCGATAGAACACAGTGTACCAGGCCAGTTACCGATTCGTTGGTTCCGAACGAATTGACAGCTTGTCAAGAGAAAGTTCCGAACGATTTCACCCCAATAGCGCGCAGTTGGAGATTGTGAAAGAATCCTCTGTTCCCACATTTCAAATGACTCATGGGGCCCAGTCTGCTGACAGTAAATCTCATAAGCATTCTTTCTGAGGATCTCAAGCCAAGCTAGAGTGAGAAGATATGCCTGTCGCGTCCTCTTGACATGTTTCCCACCAAGTAGGGATGATGCTACACCGGGTGTGAATATCTTTGCGAGGTGAAACATTCGCTCCCAACCAGAACCACCCATAAGCTTACCACCAGCTTCTTGGGTGCACATTTCAAGATGCAGGAATCCAATCATACACACCATTCGATCCTCACCTATCTCCTCTGGGAACAGCCATTGACATTTTTTCTGCCTGGCATACAACGGACAGTCACCTTCAATGACAGGTATCTGGCCGGGGTTTACGAAAGCAGTAGCTTCCCTGACCACATACATAGCATGCTTCTGCATACTGAGTGAGTCCGCTTTCTGCTCACTGAAAACAGGGAATACCCCAATAACTGCACGAGGTTTGACATTGTCTTGATCTTCATGTTTTGAAAAGAAGCCTGAAAAGGTCACAGGGACTTCATCAAGCTGCCAGCTGCCATCAACCTTCCCTTTATTGCTGATCTGTGACACATGAGACAACCAGTCATTCTCTCCCACGTTCAAATCTGCATATTCATTGGGCCGTACATTACATTCATCTGGAGATTCAAGCCTGATGTCCCCACCAAAGTCTTCAACGAAAGGAACAAATGCATAGTCGTCTGGGAGTTCAATTTGTGTGTCTTCTGGAACATCTAAACTCAGTGGTGGGGGATCAGTACCCACATTGTCCCTGCTCAGTTGACCAATGAGTGTGATGGACGTACCATGCATATCAGATCTACCAGATACATCAATGTTATCAGTGGTTCCTATCGAGAAAACATTACGTTTGCAGTTAGCTGGGACTACAACACCTTCGTTCTTGAACCGCAGTGAAACAGCTCTCGCGAAACTCCTGCGAACATCCATTACGCGATCATAAGAGACAGAGAGTCCCATTTGATGAAAATCTCTGATAAGATTTTTCATACGATCATGGGCATGCAACTTCAAACCCACATAAAGAGGCATTGGAGTTTCTCTGTCACGTCTCTGGTGAACATTTTGTGCATGTTCGGAGCGTTTCGCTGAATTGCTGATCAACATCTGTGAAATAGTACAAGCCACTCGAGTCTTGGCATTAACAGTCTCATCATCGCCTAAGTTCTGTATACTACATGTGCCCTCAAGTAGAACTCTAAGAAGAGTCAGGAGTGAGTTGGGTACAGGCTCGCTCAAGCAATAAGATGAAAATGATCCCGTGAAAGGAGCTTGAGATATGAGTATGTGTTTACGCAGAAGAAGACCCACATCAACTATCTTTTTTGCCTCTTCCTCAGACACTATACGAGTTAAAGATTCGGACAACAAGGAGCCAACTCGAAACCTACTTGAAATAAACACATCTCTACCCTGTGTGAAGGCGTCCCAGCCATCGCCCAATTTCTGCAACAAATGTTCTTTGAATCGAGTGGAATGTATTTCTTCACTAAGCCAATCAGAACCGACTTGCTTCAACCTCCGACTGTACAGATTCTTGAGATCGACAAGCTTCATCGCGGAATCGTTGTGTTCAACAAATGTTATGAGCTCTGCCATAACGAGAGGGTCATAGGGCAGGCCTGACGCGGAATGTTCGGCGTTCTTCGACTTTTTAGATTTAGCCGCTCGTGCTTCATTGGCAAGCTTACAATAACAGGTTTTGTGATAGTAAAGATCACTAGCAGCGGAATCAAATGCTGCATTGACCCGAGAAAAAACAACCCAGTTCTCGGCTTCCTTTGCCATAATTTTGAGTTTATTGTTATCAGACATTGATCTGCAAATAGGCTCACTGCTGTCACCTTCGCGTTTGTGACAATAAACACACTGGGGCAGTTTCCTGTCACAGCCAGATTCAAAACTTGTCCGTGTTCTTTTAGGACTCAGCGTGGAGCAGGATGCCACTGCCTCATTTCGCTCTCGCTTGTGTAGCACGCGCTGTACGATGTGAGTCCGAATACTGTCACGGCATGTCTTATGATATATTGCCTTATTCGTCAACAGTGACATCGACATACACTCATCACTCTCTCTCATCAAACAATCAATGGTCAAATTATATGGAAGCTCAACGCCATTATCTAGGAAGCGCGTTATGTCTTCCTCAATAGCTTTATAGGCGTCATGAAAACGAGATTCTCTATACGGACGCATCAATTTCTTGGAACTGTCTTGCTGGCAAAAGCAACAACGTTCCCAGTCAGTACTAGTCCGTACACGAAGAGGATTCTCACTCATTCTGTGAATGATTTTTGTGAACAATCGCGTTCTCGAATTAATTTCGACAGACAAATCAGAATTGCTTGCGGAATTACGCCAAACAAGAGATTGTATGGCAAAGAGACTGCTTCATAAAGAGCGTTGTTTCTCCGGGATCAGCGTCATTCAGGTTTGCCTGAATGACGCTGATCCCGGAGAAACAACGCTCTTTTCAAGTTCCAAGAAATTGATGCGTCCGTATAGAGAATCTCGTTTTATTCTACATCATCTCCCACGTCTGTTTCCAACACGTGCGTGGATCAGAGTTCACTTTCGCGCCCTTACAATCGGATGTATAGTCGGTAGACCGTCGAAAAGGAGGTTCCCTTCAGCCGCTGGCGGCCATTTTGGATTGTGCCGCTACTGGTCGCCACCGGTCGGTGTCAACTTGTAGCCGATCGTTTTTGAGAACCTCATAGCCTACACTAACAGTGTGCCAAATTTCAAGAAGGTATCACCAAGTGCACAATTCACCTGTATGTGACGAATTCCTCCCCCGCTATCAAGAATTCTCCTAATTGTACATTTATTTAACAACATTCTTTTTCAAATCTACCAATAAGCAAGTATGACAGCAACTGTTTGTTATGGCCGACAAAGACCTAGCTTTAAATAACAGTTTACACAGAGCTAGGACTGGTATTGAAATGCCAATAAACAGTGCAGAGGGGAAAGAGTTCAAAGCGAATTCTGTTCATTCACAAAAATACTGACCAAGGAATGCTTTTCCCTCAAAAATGAAACTATCAAAAATATACTGATCAACCAACACTCTTGCAAAGTTTGGCTCATATCTGCTTAGCAGTTCCAGAGAAGAATGCAAATGTGAAAGATTTTCAGATGACATATGACGATGGACGTCAAGTGGCAATAGCTCATATGGCTCTTTGGGCCAGGTGAGCTAAAAAGCAAATCAAAAATACACAGGTCGACAAAGAAGGACTCCTTTCTTGCCCAAGTCAGTGGAAGGGTTAAATGCTGATGAAACATATACTGTGGAGACAGATACCTAAGTTGGGACAAGCTTGCTGATAATGATGATGAAGACACTGATAGTGACTGTGGATGATATTGAAATAGATGTTTCGTTGGACCAGTCACCCACAGATTCTGACTTCATATACATGTAACTGTAAAACTTATTTTGCAAACTTATTAAACTTTGAGCTTTGCAATAAATTTAGTAAAAAGTACCATGGTGCAACATGGCATCGTAACAAAATATCCCAGTGTACAACTAACTGCTAGGATACCCTATTGAGCCGACATTGGTACTCTTACCTGCCTAATAATAGTATTGACACCATTATTAATTTTGGAGAAAAAATACCAGCAATTAATATTATTTGGTAGTGAGGAATACAGAGAAAATGCTGTCACTATTATTATTTCCAAGCAAATTTCCATACCATCACTATTATTCAGCCATCTCTATTATTAGGCAGGTGAGAGTAGGCCTGTACCCTTAATACCAGGCGTTGTATTTTGAAACATTGCCATTGTGTGCATGGCACTTTTTCAATTTGAAGAAATTTGAACATTGTTTGATGAAACTTATATTTTTGACAGTCAAGAAGACAATGTTTTTGCCTTTTGATTTTGAGGTCAGTGTGACTATGTCCAGTTGAGCCTTTGTTAGGCCTCTATGTAATAAAACCAGTTTTGAGTTTGGTCGGCACCTCATAAAGAGTTTGTAACACGAACATGCCCTGGACAGACACAGTTTTCTTTAATTTTCTTAGTCATATATGTGGTAAATTTAAAGGTTGTTTCATTTCAAAAGTTGACCTTTGTGTATGTTGGCATGGAGTGAGGAGCGATAAAATAACACATTTGATATTACTTGTACAAGTATGAGCTCACAAACTGAAATCCAAAGGTAAATATTTTACCAGTATTTAATGTGTGATACCTGTGTTAAATACTGCAAAAATATTAGACCTCACAGTGACAACTCCGACACCTTCCACAAATACATACATAAAAGTTCTATATATGAAGATTCGGTTTATGGGTCATCGCCTGAAGATATAGCCATAACGACCACAGGCACCTTATATTAAAAATTGAACTTGACATCAAGATGGTCATACAGAAAAATAAGAAGAAATACTTAGACTTAACTAAATCTCCAGTATTCAGTATTACTGGGTGGTGAATTCTCACATAATAGTGGAGTGGGTTGTCATTTTCAGTATGGGATACAGATGGGCAGTATATCGCAAATACTGCTCGGTATTGGTATCGAACCAATACCGATTTACCATACCGAGAAAATCTTAAAATAACTAAATTTTCGAATTGAAAAATATTCCTGACAATGGTTAAAAACTAAGAGGGCAAACAACAGAACATTGCACAAAATTCACAACAACAAGAACCCATTGACAATGTATTTCTAAAAACAGTCACCACCGGTCATCTGATGTTACAAAACAGCTGAGAAAAAATACCCAAGGGGGATTTTCTCTCAAAAGTTTTGTTGCATCAAATGACCAATGGCGAGTTATGTGTTATATTAGTTACATAGTCAACAAGAGATCAGGTATGGGATAGTAAATGGTCTGTAGGTTTTATACCAGGTGAGGCAAAGCCAAGCCTGGTATAAAACCTACAGACCAGGTACCATCCCATACCTGGTCACTTACTTACTGACTATGTTACAAAGTTACCATACCGATGACCTTCAGCAGAATAACAAACAGTAACTTGCCCAGATATGTATCCATGGCAACTGTAAACAATTGTTGCTGTTCGAAGTGCGATATTTGTTTACAAAATAAAACATATCGCTACATACATATCTGAAATACCATTACGTACATAATAACATTTACTGTCATTACCACCTGAAAAGGGTTAACAAAAATCACTTTTAATCTGTTGAGTAAACTGTAAAGAAAATGTTTTGCTTCACTCATGCCTCCAGCCATAAAAACAACAATAAACTTTAACCCTTTACCCAACGAATCGCCCCCATCCGCCCGCATCCGCCCGCGTAATATGCAAATTCAGTAGTTGAAAATTATTAGTTTTCAAAAAATTTCAACGAAACCATATCATGTGACCCCTTGTTGGAACGAGCTTGTTGAGCTCGTTCCAACGAGGGGTCATATGATATGGTTTTGTTGAAATTTTTTGAAAAATTTTTAAAAATTATATTTAAAATAATAAATTTTGATATAGTCTGCATTGGGTAAAGGGTTAAGGACCACAAATAATATATTATGTCCATTTTTTAAATATTGAATGTATTAAATCAACAAATAAGGTACCTTGAAAATATTTTTGGTACTTAAATTCTTTTATTTTGTTTTAATTCAAATTTTGAAAATTCAAAGCAAGTGGAAATGCAAAAAAAGTGGCTACTCTGTCACAGACAACAATGTGTGATTGTAAATGGTGTCTAATCCAATCTATCCTCAGTTCCTTCCAGAGTTCCCAATGAAGCGTGCCTGGTCCGATCCTATTTCTGGTCCATATTAACAACATAACTGCAGATATTTCTTTGGAGATAAGACTTTCCGCAGATGATTGAGTATGCTATCGGATAACCCACAGTGCTAAAGCTATAAATATTTTACAAGAAGACACTATTAAACTAAGACAGTGGGCAAAAAAATGGGGTATGCATTTCCAGCTGACAAAGTGTAACATCATGTACCTGAATCGGAAGAAGATCTACCTACTTAAATCTTACTAATTATGTGACACCCTTCTCCAGGAAGTAAACAACATCAAATACTTGGATGTATATATAACATCTAAGCTTTGTTGGAATAAACACATCTTTGAAATCTGCAATAAAGCAAACCGTGTCCTCAGACTTCTGATACAAAACTTACACTGCTGTGATAGCAAAGTCAAGGAGCAAGCATATATCGGCCTAGTACATCCCATCCGGGAATATGCTTCTTCAGTATGGGATCACCATAATGCAAACCTAATAAATGAGCTTGAAAAATGTCCATAAAAGAGCTGCCAGATTAACTATGTTTACGATCCTCGTACAATGACCACCATCATGGAAAGTCTCAAATGGAAAAGTCTTTATCAACGTCGAAAAGAAAAGAAACTTACTGTCCTCCATAAAGGCTTAGTTGAGCAGTCATACCTGCCCTTAGGCAATGTTAAAGAACCCTGCTGATTCAGCCGTCACACAGCCACGTTGTCTACAAGTTGCATTTGCTACAGTGATATATACAAATATAGATTTGTCTGTGACTCCATCCACTAATGGAACAAATTATTCCTGTGAGACAGAACTAGGAGCACTAAAGCCAGGTCCAAATTCATGCAAAGCATTTACCAAGGCCCATTAGATGACTAATATACTGCTTGGCACTTGCACAGTGCATTGTTTTTATGCGTGGCACTCTAACATATCAAGATGAAGACCACCATTTATTATGCCTTTGTAACTTCACATTTGGATTATTGTAATGCCCTACTGTTCAACCTTCCACAATATCAGTACTCTTGCCTGCAGATGGTACTAAATGCATCAGCCCGAGTCGTATGTAGAGTAACACGATCTCAACACATCACTCCTGTTCTGAGGGATATGCACAGGCTGCCAGTTAAGTACAGAATAATTTTCAAAACTTTATTATTAGTTTTTAAGACACAAAACAACATGTCACCAGCCTACTTAGAAGAACTCCTTAATACATGTACCAAGAATGTGTGTCAATACAACCTGAGGTCTGATGGTAAAATGCTGCTACATGTTCCAAAACATAGGTGTAAGACATTTGGAGATAGGTCATTCTCATTTGCTGGCCCTCACTTGTGGAATAATTTACCAGAACACCTAAAAAGGCTATCAAATGTCAACCTTTTCAAGAAAGATCTCAAAACATACCTGTTTCAAAAAGCCTACAAATGATGTTCTGGACTGTAAGATACTGTATATATAACGTTTGTATATTTGCACGAGCTCAGTAACATGTACAGCGCCTTAGAATATGGTTCTATATCTTCTGAACTATAATTTTGGTGCTATATAAATGTGCATATTATATTATTATTATTAAAGTGACACCCACTGTGTATGGGATTTGCCTCCGGAATGCAAGTGACATTCTTAGCCACTAAAATTTGAGGATATATCAACCAATTTGTCAGAGGTGGGGTAACTTCCAATATTTTGACAATTCTGTGGCTTTGTCTAGTGTACATGGTGACATATAAAAGGCAGTATGCCCAAAATACCATTCGACATTGATCCGAGTACATGTATGTTGCTGATATTCAATACAATACTGATACCAAGGTGAATCATTCTAAAATACAGATAGTGAAACCAATTTTGAAATTTCAATACCCAGGGTTTGCATTCTGAAAATGGTCGGGGCCTGAAATAACTCCACAACATTTGAGGGTTGGGGCCTACTCGGGGCTGATTTTTAAACATGCTTTAATAGTTTAGTTTTGTTTTAACTTTTTGTTGGGGCTGGAAAAACAGCCCCAACAGGAGCACTCTCAGCGCTGATCTCGGGGCCTGGGCTGATCAGCCCTGATAAAATGCAAACCCTGAATACCGCCCAACTCTAGTGTAGCACCCATATCATTTTATACCTCTCCCCGCACTCATTCAAACTTGCTCCAAAAGACTGCAATATAATTTTTGTGATGGTATGGACTATCCCCTCCCCCACCTCCAGAGCCTACACACAAGTCAAAACAGGACACTTTGTCAGTCAGAATTGGGAATTGTGATTTTTGCCGAAATAGACAATGTTTTAACACTGATAATTCACTCGACACATGAGTCAACCTATCTCTGAAATATCGGGTGGAAAAGGATTGACCATAAGTTATCATGATCAAAGAAGATACCCCTTTTCTTGGCCTACTGTACATGTACATGCAACTACATGTACTATTAACACAAGACTAGTGCTGAAAAGGTTAGCTGGATGACCAGTTTGAATCTGGTTATTGGTGTAATCAGTTGGAAAAGCTGTCAAAAGGATAACTGCTATACCTATAGTTTACGGCATGGTGTAGGGAAAATAAATAGTAAACAACCATGAGACATTAGAAGCAAGCATTGTCACAGCTACCAAACATTTGTCGATTTACAATGATGTGTACTTGATGCAACATGAAAGAGTTAAGGTGTTGGAATTTTGAATGAACAGTTATTTTGGTCACTTGGGCTGTCAAGTCAGAGATAAATGTTTTCTCCGTGGGAAGCAGTGAGCATGTCAGGCCTTTAAATTCCTTTATTTCGGGCATTCAGTTTTACCCTAATTTGGGCACATTAAAACCAGAAATAACATTTATATCCTGTTATGTTATATTGCCATGCCTTCGTTTGTGTTTCTATGGCCATATTATGCTGGACATTATTCTCAAATGTTGAAGAGGCACAGAGAATTTATATATTTTTCTTGATGTCTTCACACCTTCTCTAATTTGGGCACACCTGTAAACGGTGTTGATTTGGGGTAATCTGAAGGCATTCATGTGCCTGTCAATGTAGCATAGTCTTCTACAGACAAATATGACATTCTTCTCTTTGATGAGGTGTTGTTAATTGCAGATTATTATTCTGAAAAAATCCCTCACTGTAAGTCATGATGCTTCCAAAATAAATTGACTTTTTCGTACTTCACCATCATGTTTAAAAAAACATGTTTTGATTTTATTGAACAGTTTAAAAGTATGAACGTATGTCATAAAAAAATATTTTAAGATCTTGCATTTTAAAATTTGTTTTTTCAATGGTCAATGTCAGACAAATGAGAGGCTCCTGGTCAATGATGCATATAATAATTTCTTAACACACCTTTATCATGACTGCAACATATTCCTACCAGAAATTTCATTGTGATGAATAGGTAAATGTGAACATGGAACTGTTTGTGACATTTGTCTTAGCAGTAAACAGAAAAAGATACTCAAAAAATTAGGAGTACATATTCACGCTAAGATGATAGGATCACATCAAATTCAAGCCACTCGAGGTGAGGGGCTCTTTGCTAATATAGTTAATTATGCCAAGAACAATTCACAAACCGGTTGGAAAATTCTTAATCAATGACAATCATCCCTCCCTTCAAATTTATGCACACACATGGGAACAAATCGCACACATAAACTTTGTTTTAGGTGCATGGCATGTCGTGTGCCTGTGACTTCCAAATGGCAAGGCCTGGTTTTGTGACCAGGTAATGCAGGGTTACTATGTGTTAACGATCATTTGCACATCGGTGAATCCCAGTTGGCACTCGATGGTTTTCATTTGTTTACTTTTTGATGAAGTCAGGTGACAGTGTTTTGAACTGTTTTCTCGCCATTCCTTACTGATTTTGCATCATAGACAATACAATACCAGTGGTTGAAATTGATGGATATCCGGTTGAAATCTGCTTATGCCAGACAGTTTGCCGGTTACAAAAATCGGCCAACCATTTCAGCACTACACAAACACAAGACAACCACAACCCAGTGATCTTCACTGCAAATGAGCTCTGCAAACAAGCAAGCCATTGTGTAAGAACTTGTCCTGAAACACAGAGGGAATCGAGTTTGGTTTCTGCTATTTGAGAATGTATCTGTTCATAATTTTAAATTCTTCCTAACTAACGACGGTAAACGCTGTGCCCAAATAAGATCAGGCTTGGCAATTTCAGGAAAGCGATTTTTTAGCTCTCCTTACTGCCCTCCTGAAAGAATTAAGGAGAGTGAAAAATTGCCCTCCTAAATATTTTGGTCTGGGATGATTGAGATTACATGTATTATGCTCACATTAAATTTTTGTTGTAAAGCAAAAATGTAATTTAACTTCGAAGTCACATAACATCACGTAATTTCATTTTGAAAGTGGTTTAGTGGTAAAAGGTAATGGCTGCAACTGTGTTTGGGTATGTACTTTGTATACCCCAAAACGCAGTTGCAATCATTTGAAGCAAAATGTGTCACAGCAATATTTTTTTTTCTGTCAGTTTCAAGTTCAACAACTGACATCACAGTTTGAGGGGTAATTATTCAAGGAATATTGACACTATAATATACTACCATTACTACTATCCTGTCACTTGAAGCACTTGCACCAGGTTGTGACTGTAGATTCAAGCAGACCTGTTGTCCAAGAAAGTCATACGCCTACCACTACCACCTTCAACCCCCCTTGGGGGGTTGAAGGTGGTAGTGGTAGGCATATGACTTTCTTGGACAACAGGTCTGGGTACACACACAGGTCTTGTCAAGTGTGTGTTCGGTTGTTGAGTGAGACATCTAGATGTCTAAGAGATTTCGCTTTACCTTAGCCATCTGTTAGATAAGATTGGGGTTCATAAACATTTTCTTCACACTGACGAAGATCCGAATAATCTTTCAAATTTGTATAAAAACAATACCTTTAATTACCGGAAAATACTAAATTGACCGCGCTCCAGAACTTACCCAAGATATTATGTAACCATCCCATGTCAGTGAATTAATTACAAGAATCTTTTTCAACTTAACTTGTCATCTCAGCCACAGTTAGGATGAAGAACAAGATATGCTGACTGATGTCTTTTGGTCTTTTGAAACTTGAGCCACACACCCCCTATCTTCTTGGAGGGTGCATGGCTAAATTTAATCTGAAAATTTTGAATAGCAATTTACTACTATTCACCTTGAAAAATTGATTAGCAGTTGATTCAAAAGCACTGCAGACTGATAATTATTGAAAAGCAAAATTCAGAAATTGGTTAATAAAATCACTGATGTAGTCTGTTGGTTTCAGTTTCAATGAGTTCGTTCAACAGGATACTTAAAATGCTGTGTAAAGCTAATTGCTCTCCTAAGCTGATTGAGGAGAGCGATTTTTTGCCCTCCTGCATTTTTCAGAATGCCAGGCCTGTAAGATAATTGCACCCAAATTATGCGTAGTTTGAAACTCTTTCAAAAGTTTTGCAGTGTTTCGGCAATATATAGTTTGGCCAGGTTTCCCTGATGCTTGCAATACAGCTTAGAGCTTACCTTTGAATCAAACAATGCAACAAATACTTTTTTGTAACAAGAGGCCCCAGGGGGCCTGAGGGCGCTCACCTGACATGGTAGTCTAAATATCAAACCAGGGACTTGACTTGAATAAGCTGCATACGCCCCTCCTAAGAAAAGCCTATACCAACTAGATGAAGCGATTGTGCCCACACAATACACAGGATTTTCCTTCTATTTTCAGTTCCTGCACTTTTACGTCCCAAAATTGAGATAAACGCATTTTTTTTTTGTTCGGAAATTTTCGAAGTCCCAAACAACATATTTTCAGCCTAAATTTTTTTTCCTTCTTAAAATTGATCAAAACGCATAAAAAACCAAAAATCTAATTTCTGGATTTTGGTCCAAAATTTTCTAGGTCTCACCCAGCCCCAAAATTTTCAGTGTAAAAAAAAAAAAAAAATTTTGTCTTAAAATTGACTGAAACGTATAAAAAAAAAAAAAAAAAAATCTCCAGATTTTGGTCCAAAATTTTCGAAATCCCACCCGGACCCCAAATTTTCAGTGTAAAAAAAATATAAAATTTTGTCTTAAAATTGACCAAAACGCATAAAAAACCAAAACACTAATTTCCGGATTTTGGTCCAAAATTTTCTAAGACCCACCCGGACCCCAAATTTTCAGTGTAAAAAAAAAAAAATTTTGTCTTAAAATTGATCGAAACGCATAAAAAAACAAAAAAAATTTCCAGATTTTGGTCCAAAATTTCTAAGTCTGGAATGGGACCCCAAATTTTCAGCCTACAGTTAAAACTAGAAGTCCTGTCATGAAATGCACACAAATAGCACGTCGATCTGCGTGTTAATCTACACATTATGACCATAGTAAGGCTATCAAATTCTGTACATATGGCCTGTGCACAAGCAATGTTTCAGCCAATGGACCTCCGGGTAACCTGGAGGTCCACTGGCAGAAACATTGCCTGTGTTTGCTATGAGTAACCAGGAGAACCTGCCGTGCTTTGGATGCCATTCGATATGGCAATTGCAGGTCCCCAAAAAAGCCTATTTTGAAACTGCCGGTGAATCGCTTCCAGATTGTGATCAAAAATTTAGAAAGAGCGCAATTTTGTGATCACAATACTGCAAGCAAACAAAAAAATCACCTCATTTTCCATCTGTTGATAGTTCCAACACTCATCATTCCCTCAAAGCTAAGAAATGATGTCAAAGAGTTAGAACTATCAACACAGGAATATGAAAGTGAAAGTTACTGTGTTATTAAACAGCTTATTTCAGCTGGCACTGACCCTGTGGTTCAGAGGCAATTCAACTTCACAAAATATGTGCTCTTGGGTATCCAAGTTCAAGCAAATGGTCCATTAGCTGAAACATTAGGTGTTATATATTTTATCTCACATTTATTTATTTATTGGTGTTTAAGGTCACATACTTCTGCACAATGGCTAATCATGACCACAACATGGAGATAAAGTCAAGGTCAGTCAATTGTTTATACCCATGTTGCCTATTTTAGAGGACTCGCACCCAAAGCATTAGTGACTGGGTCCTATTTTACCAGTGAAACAGAGCTTGTTTTTTATCTCACAGCTTCAAAAGTTCAAAAGCATTGCTTTCGAAAAAAGCAAGAAAACTGAATGTGTTAAGAGTTTTAATAATGTCCTCTTTTTCAGGTAATATGTTATTAACTCAAACAGGGATAACAGGAGCACTAAAAGGGTGGAGCTGGGCCCAGGATGGCTTTTTCAGTCTTGAGGGCATTTTTGAAACAATCACTAAAATAGCATTTCTCTCTCTCCAATTTCTGAATTTTGCTTTTCAATAATTATCAGTCTCCAGTGCTTTTGAATCAACTGCTAATCAATTTTTCAAGGTGAATAGTAGTAAATTGCTATTCAAAATTTTCAGATTAAATTTAGCCATGCACCCTCCAAGAAGATAGGGGGTGTGTGGCTCAAGTTTCAAAAGACCAAAAGACATCAGTCAGCATATCTTGTTCTTCATCCTAACTGTGGCTGAGATGACAAGTTAAGTTGAAAAAGATTCTTGTAATTAATTCACTGACATGGGATGGTTACATAATATCTTGGGTAAGTTCTGGAGCGCGGTCAATTTAGTATTTTCCGGTAATTAAAGGTATTGTTTTTATACAAATTTGAAAGATTATTCGGATCTTCGTCAGTGTGAAGAAAATGTTTATGAACCCCAATCTTATCTAACAGATGGAAGGTCAAAGTTTCAATTTATCAACATATAGTTATTTTACAGTTACTTTTCCAACACCCTTCGCACCGAAAGTTGTTGAAACAGCACCCAAGGCCACAAAGTCATGACACAGCATGCATTCAAACATCATTTAAGTCAACAGAAACTCATTTTGAAATAATGACAGTTCGCGTATACGTTTTCATACAATATTGCCATTAGGCATTTACCTTAAACAAATGTTTACACTGGCTAAATGTTTTGAATTCGCACAAATAAACGTAATGGAGTCCGAAGTGCTTCAATCGCCCTCTTCTCCTATTGCTCACAACATGCTTTCTTAAAATGTTTACACCCTTCGACCTGGCATAGTCATAGATTAAAATCCAAGAGGGCAGTTTTGTAGGCGGACCGACAGTACATGTAGGATGAACCCAAGGTAGTTCAGCGATCCGAATGTAGTGGCTATCCCTCTACATTCCGATTCTTCCCATTCAAATCTGTTTTTACTGTTTTATATTTAGTTAAAAACATGGACGATATCGAAACATTCATTGACGCTTCGCGAGTCTTCAAATATCGATAATTAAAGGATAAAACATAGTCTGGATCAATAAACTCTGCCAAAATGTAAGTAAATACATGTACTATCGAATAAGGGCTAAAGCACAGGTACTCGGCACAAGCTGGGAAATCGAAAGAAAAATGTTATTTGATACCATTTTTGAATCCATGCTGACATGCCCCTGTAATGGTATATAAATATTAACAAGGTAAACAACTCGCTTTTCGAAATCGATAGCACTCATCTTCGTTTTTCCCCCCTCAAATTTGATTCACAAAACGTATCCAACAATACCCAGTATCAATGGAAAGAGGAATGAATAAGCTTTACAGTGGTGTATTACATGACCGTTGGGTATTCTTGAGTTGTTCATGATAACTGGGAGTAGTTGCAGAAAAGGCCGAAAAACATTTAGTCGGACAAGAAAGTGCACAGTGAAATGAGGTTCACGAGCGACAATTATCCGATTTATTATAAATAATTCGAGGTCCCATTGTATATGGAGGGCAGATTCAAATATTAACTGTATGCCTTTATCAATTATTAATCTCGGATCCACATTTATTCATTTCTGGTGATCACATTTGCCGTTTATACATTTTTTTAACCTTCCCTTGGAATTAAACAAGCTAGAGGCATCCATAGAAGCACAATGACATCCCTTTGGCTACTATTTATGCCGAGAGAATCATCGATGAAAATAAGCCAATGGGAGAATGGGGAAAGCTTTTGCGCAAGTCGCGTATCTAAGAACCCGGTCTACTCGGGTCAACTTGGGAAAAGATGTCAAAGTTACGGCTAAAAAGTGTATAAACGTTAAATGTGAACTCCAGAAATTAATAAATGTGGATCCGAGATTAGTAATTGATAAAGGTATACAGTTAATATTTGAATCTGCCCTCCATATACAATGGGACATCGAATTATTTATAATAAATCGGATAATTGTCACTCGTAAACCTCATTTCACAGTGCACTTTCTTGTCCGTCTAAATGTTTTTCGGACTTTTGTGCGACTTCTCCCAGTTATCATGAACAACCCAAGAACACCCAACGGTCATGTAATACACCACTGTAAAGCTTATTCATTCCCCTTCCCATTGATACTGGGTATTGTTGGACACATTGTGTGAATAAAACTTGACGGGGGAAAAACGAAGATGAGTGCTATCGTTTTCGAAAAGCGAGTTGTTTACCTTGTTAATATTTATACACCATTACAGGGGGGACGTCAGCATAGATTCAAAAATGGTATCAAATATCATTTTTCTTTCGATTTCCCAGCTTGTTCCGAGTACCTGTGGGTTAAAGCTTGACCTTTATTCCTATTTTCAAGTATTGAGTTCCCATAAAAACTTGATGGGGAATTTTACCACAGATTTGAATGGGAAGAATCGGAATGTAGTGGAGTGGCCACTACGTTCAGATCGCTGAACTAAATCAAAGGTAACCTGTCAACTCAAGGACGAGCCGACATGAGGGCAAAACAACCTGAATATCCTCTGGTATTTAGGTACACAGTGAACTGTGAGGATACGGGCTGTGTCAGTCACTCAGTGTGTGTGCACGTTGTAACTGTATTACTATTAACAGTATTTTACTATTTACCCAAATCAGCAACAGTGCTGGATCTCAGTTTATTTCCTTCAATTTCCAGTTGTTTTATTTTTTCACTGAGCTGTTGAAATGTGGATTTTGATGTATTAGAGGTGTTATTGTGTATTGGAGGGCTTGAATAAGGCTGACTAGGAAATGTATTGGTTCTGTCAGAAAGAGAATCACAGATTGGCATTGTTGCCTGCGTCGAGATCGTTGAAACTCCACTGCCTGAAGTTGACTCAAGACCATTTGTTATTGTAGTGAATGTTGCTACTGATTCCCCGTCTGTTGGTAATTCTAAAGTTTCCATTTTAACATTCTAATACAGACGATAGTAAAATTGGAGGATGAACAAAATAAAAATCGTTGGTTTCTTATGTCAACATTTTCGTATCCAGCGGGTGAACGGAACAAGACAACGCATGTTTCAAGGGAATTAACTCGATACTGAATAACAGAACTGTCCGGAATAAAACCTGTACTTGGTAAAATAATTTTCAAGCGAAACATAAAATGGACGTTGTTGAATCATCTTCGGTTATTTTGTTCGTAACCTTACCTTATGTAACCTTATGTAGTTCGTGGACGCTGGCTGCTTGTCACTTTATCCACCTCGTCTTCTGTGCCGTGCTTTGCCACAGGCTTGGCTTCAAGAGACTGCGTTGTGTTATCTATATTCTCAATTATTTTTATTTTTTTGTAGGGCTTTGCCTCAGTCACCAGCCTGGATTTATAGTTGAACTTAACCTCTTGATTGCTCCAGTGTTTGTCCAGTCAATTCTTGGAGGTATTGAGGTTCTCAGAGTTGACAATTTCTTCTGGTAAGTTGTTCCATATACGATAATACCATAGTGTGTTTTGATATGTTTGATATCTCAACGGGTTGAAAGTGAGTTTTTTTCGCGAGGCTTGCCGAGTGGAAAAAAACTCACTTTCAACGAGTTGAGATATCAAACATATCAAAACACACTATGGTATTGTTGTATTTATCTTATACCGACCATTTTTGTTCTTTTCTGCATTTTTAAAAGGGTTTTGGGGATGATTTCGTGTCAAAATGTCGACTCAAAATGTTCTCCAATCTATATGACATAGGGGTATGTGTTATAGATAATCTATAACACATGGGCTATATCTTCAACAGGTATAAGATAAATGTTGTTACTACTCTGTGGCTGAAGGCATTTTTTCTTACATCAGTTCTTGGTGTATCTCTGTATAGTTTATATTTGTGTCTTCGCGTTTCTGACTAAAGGTCTGTAACTTCCGGGTCGTAATTTTTGAACAGCTTGTAACACTCTATCATATCACCTCTGTGTCGTCGGTATTGGAGTGTTGGGAGGTTCATTTTCTGTACTCGTTCTTTGTACTCTAGATCTTTGGTACCGGGTGTCAGTTTAGTGGCCCTTCTGAGCTGTACTCCTTCGAGGAGGTCAATCTGTTTGATTTTGTACAGTTTCCAGACGGGTTGGCCATATTCTAAGTGTGGCCGGACCAGGCCCTTGTACAATTTTGCCATTGTGTTGGTATCCAGATAACTGAAGGACCTTCTAATGGCTCCAAGTATTTTATTGGCCTTCTGGACCTTATCCTCAATATGTCTCTCAAACGTTAATTGCTTGTCTGTAGACACCCCTATATCCTTTTCCATATTTGTTTCAGATAGTTGACATCTGCTTCCGTCGTTTTTGGTGAGGTGATATACGGGTTGGTATCCACTCTTTCCCACGTTCATTGTTACGCATTTATCTGGATGGAACCGTAACAGCCATTTGTCAGACCATTCTTGGAGAGCATCTAAGTCCTGTTGTAATTTTACTGTATCCTCATTACTTTTTATTTCTCTGTAGATTTTAGTATCGTCTGCAAATATCATTACATCTGAGCTAACCGTCGTTGGCAAATCATTTATGTAGATCACAAATAATGTAGGGCCTAGGACGCTCCCTTGTGGGATTCCACTGGCGACTGGGTGGTTTTCTGATTCTATTCCATTTACAATTACTTTCTGTTTTCTGTAATATAGAAAGTCTTGGATCCAACCCAGGACGTCTTCTCCTATGTCATAGCTGTTGGTTTTTTTAAAAGCCGTCTGTGTGTATCCGTTTCCAAATCTGCAGCTCTGACGCGCAATTCCACTGTCTCTGCCTCTTTCTGAAGTATTGGGACCAGATTGTAGAAACTCACATCCCTGCCGATGGTATTCATTCTACGATGCCAAGCTGAAAATAGAAAAAAGTGGCAGAGACAACTATATTATCGTCAATAACTGAGAGATTTTTTTTTAAAATAAACAAAATTATTTTTGAAATCGCGCGTTGTTACTCATTTCTCAACACCCATCATGACTAATCCTCGTTATTCCATCGGGGGGGGGGGGGGTCAATGGCGGATACAGAGGGGGCAGTGGGGCGGTCGCCCCCCACCCCCACCCCCACCCCACCCCCACCCCACCCCACCCCCTTAGCTCGTGTTTGTCTCGCATGTAGGGCGTAGCCAGGATTTTCATTTGGGGACAATACATGAATTGAAGTAAAAACATACAACGACATTTATTTCCTTCATCACCATTCGCTATGGAAAACAAATATACCGTTGAAATTATGCAAAATATATCTACTGGTCGCCTTCATTTATAGCGTCACCGACACGGCATGATTTTGAGGTGTTACATGCCCCTAGCCTCAGGTACCCCATGGCTATGCCAATTATGGGTCAGGATCTTAAGTGGCATAGTCATGGCGTACCTAAGCCTAGAGGGCTGACTGCTGAAAACTTTCAAACGCTGGCAGATCGCAATGTTCACCCGAGGTTAAGTCGGTTATGACTGTAAACAGTGTGTCCAAAATACAATATTTTGGTAAACGGATCTGAAGAGCATATTTCAAATTTTCTAATTCTGTCTTGAACGTATGACAGAATTTGAAATTCTGAAACATGCCGTTTAAAAAGTGTTAATTAGCCGTTCAAAAATTCAAGAGGATTTCCACCCCAGAAGCTACCAGAATGCCCCATTTGGTTGACATGACATAACATAATTAATACGAAGTGGCTATGACTTCACTATACCATATGTAATCCGCCTGTGACATAGCCACTGCCAATTAATAACATCATTAATAACATCATATATACATCAACAAAGAGTCAAAGACCATACAATTTTGCGCAACTGGGAAAAACATTTAAGACTACTTTTCTCCCAAACCATCCTCTGTTGGCCTTGACGCCTCTGGAAGCTCCGAATTAAAGTTATTGTCAGTGACCTCTTTCACCATAACATTTGCTGGCTCGAAAACCTCTTGACTGGCAAGTTGTTTGACATCTGCCTTTATTTTTACCGCCGTTGCAATCCCTGGTTTTGTCGGATGAGTATGCGTACGGGCATTCTTCATAAATGACCCATCATTTTGGTTTATAACTACAGGACACTCTTCTGATTTACCCCGCGCGGTGCAACGCCATACAATTGTTCCATTTTTCTGTACACGTTTATGGATGTGGCTGTAACCATCACTTGCAACTAGCTTCCTTTTACCCCGCTCAGAACCAGTCTCTACCACCTCATAAGTAATCTCTGCTTCTAAGTCTACAACAGCTTCTCTGACGGTATCATCGGCAACGGAGCTGAAAAGAAAGTGAAATTAATAATTAATCATGACATTAATCAATCAATAACACACCCCCCATTCATTCACTCAATCGCTTTATTATAATATAAAATAAAATAATTATTTGATACACAATCATTTATTTTACGAGTGTCGTCTGCCACTAGAATACTTTGTCAAACGCGAGGAGTGATATTTGAGTGGTCATAATTTAAAATTCAGTTACTTACTTTTCATGTGTTTCTGGTATCATCGAACGCTGATCTCTGGTGACATTGAATGTGCTATTTGATGACAAGTTGAACTCCACACCAAATTGTCCCACTGGGATGGAGGTGTCTGATGTGTTGGTGCTTTCAAGGGGTCCAGCAGCATTTGTCTCTGAAACCATTGTGGCACTCTCAATATTGCTGAGATGGGATATTCTTTGACAAGGTTGGCAAGTAAAACTTATTTCGCGTCGTTCTCTCACTGCCGCTCTATAGACGCTCCTTTCAGTTCCTAAAAATAAAAAATTTATCATCAAGTTGGATAAAAAAGTGAAGTTTTAACGAACTCGACGACCAGGCATGCCATGTGGATGCCTAAAAACTTATTTGAAGTAATTCTATTATTTGTTCAAAATTATTTTGAACTTTAATCATGTTTTCAACTCTACCTTCTAAACTTCCGACAAAAAATTAACGCATTTAATTATTACTTTAAACCATATAAACTTCCTGACAAACATTAAAGCATTTCATTATTAGTTTAATGCAAGTGCATCATAATTGTATAGAAATTTAATAAGAGCTCTTTATTAATTGTATTATTTAGTATTGTTATACTTTTTGTCATAAATTTATTGTTACATGTATTTACCTGTACCACATGTTCTGTGTGTCCACAATCCGCACTGTGCATTGTATTGCTTCCTGTCTTGGTCTTGCGGTCTTCCCACACGCTGTACAAGGGTTTTCAATATCCATGATGAACAAGAGAATGATGTGCCAACATGAATGAATGAATGAAAGGTTTTAGCGCGCCGAAGGCGCGCAGGGACGATGTGGGATTTACAAATCCCTTGCGACCCGGTTAGCCTTATTTTATTTCACTTGGATCTTGGATCACACAGGCCTAGCTTTCCTATTGCCTCAAATGGGGTCTGAAGGGGTATGTACGCGGTTAGAATTCCCGGCAGTTTGCATCGGAGTGATTGATTGTCAAAGACCAAACCCTCAACGCCATTAAGACTATTAGAGAGTGGGCTCTATTCGGTTCCAGCCTGGTGATGGTAGAAGTTTGAGTCCCACCATGGTGGCGAGCCAGAATATAATGTTGTCCGATGGCAATTTTAAGGGAAAAAGAAAAAAGAAAACCAAACAGCAACGCCGGTTTGGTAGCGGCCCCGGTATATGACCATAGCGGTTACAAAAAAGGAATGGAGAAAGCTCCAACAGTTTAGTTTGAAAAAACCGGGAGTCATCCATCAAGCCTTCTGGGAGATAGGATGCCGTATGTGATTTTGAGGTATCTGGTTATCCTTCGGGAATTCCAAATGACCTCCAACACCCCCCCCCCCCCGCCCCACCCACAAAAGGGCTGTTTGCTGGCAAGATTGTTTCAATCCTTGCCTTGGTCTTGTTAGGTTTTCTGCACATCTTTGCTTGAGGATTGTTTCAATCCCTCATAGTTTGTCAGTCAGTTTGGTCGTGTGTCTGATGAGATAGAGGAGGTAGAAAAGATAGAGAGCTGGAAATTAGAGCAATTCGGTTTTTAATTTACAACTTTTCCGTCCTTTTGGATGGGGAAGCCAGCATTTTTTCCCGAGATTTATATCTCAGGGAGGGGAGACCCGGCAGCAGGTGGAGATTTTTCTCGCTGTTTGCAATTCCCACTGGTAACAGAGGCAAGCTTTCGTGCGTATCGTGTCACCCGCAGCCAGTTCTAAATTTAGGTCACAGAATGCCTGGCTCACCCCATCACAATGATGTAATCTTTAACCCTTTCGAAAGGCATGCCCCAGATTATTTAGTTTTCCTGTTGAGGACGCGATGCGCATTGAGTTTTATTATTAATTCGCTGTCTTGAAGTCTATTTAGAGTTTTGCTTTGAAGATCTTTTAAGCGCATTGCTATAGTGTCTATTTTTGCTATCTCCTGAAGTTGTTTTCTCGATGTCCACGTGGGCTTGCGCAGAGCCACGCGCAAGGCATGATTTTGGACCCGTTGTAGTTTTTCAATGTTGGTTTTATTCAGGTCACTTGTTATTATGGCCCCATACTCTAGTACTGGGCGTATATATGATTTGTAAAGATTGAGGAGAATTTCTTTGTTGGCTCCCCAATTTTTACCTCTAATCATTTTCAGGAAATTGATGCGTTTAGTGGCTTTGACGGTGACTGAGTTTATGTGATTGTTTAGATTGAGACTGCTATCCAGGTTGAATCCCAGAAACTTTGCCTCATTACTAGCTTCAAGTTTATGATCGTAAAGCTTAAGCTCAATATTAAGGACAGGCTTTTTCCTTTGTTTTTTATAGAATGTGATTCTTTGTGTTTTCGTGGCATTTAGCTTGATGCGCCACAGAGCGCACCAGTCTTGCAGGTCGCGGATGGTATCCTGCAGGCGGTTTTGTATTATGTTTCCAGACTTACTGGCCGTCCACATTCCTTTGTCGTCTGAGAATTGAGATAGTTCAACATGGTTCTTCCCTAGTTTGTCAGTTTCATTCACATATATTATAAATAGAAGCGGGCTGAGGACCGAACCCTGTGGAGTGCCCGCTTCGAGTTTTACCTCGGCTGACACCTCGCGGTTGACCCTCACTTTGATTTTTCGATCAGATAAAAATGATGATATGGTCCTTAGAATTGTGGTAGGTAGCCCCATTTTAGCTAGGTTGTATCTCATGCCATTGTGCCAGACAGAGTCAAACGCTTTTTCTACGTCGAGTAATAGCGCGGTTCCTATTTCATTTTGACTGAACGCCGTTTTCATATAATCTACCAGTCTATAAACATGCTCGATTCCCTCTCTTTGGCTCCTGTATGCCCTTTGCCACTTATTGAAAAAAGCTGATTGATTCGAGATGGCTGCGGAGTCTGGTCGTGAGAATCCGGTCGGAAATTTTTCCAATACAGCTAAGTAGGCTGATTGGGCGGTAATTAGCTGGGTTGCTCAAATCCTTGTCGGGTTTGGGTATCATGACTCCTGTGGCTACTTTCCAACATTTTGGGAAGTATCCACTAGAGAGACAGCAGTTTAGGAGGTTAGTGAGTCTACCGAAAAAAGTGTTGGGACATTGTTTCAGGATTTTGTATGAGACCTCGTCCCCTCCTGATGTGCCAACAGACAATCAACCACCATATATAAGCACGAGAGGCCATGTGTTTAGATAGCGCATTGCACCTTGAAGAGCTTTTTGCATTCACCATCAGTGGGCGGTACCGCCTAAACTATAGTCACCACTTTATAAGTAATCACATACAGGTATGTTGTTATAACAAAGGTGTTTTTAAAACATTAAAAATATGAATTATTATACAAGAGATAAAACAGAAATATTATACAAACTGCTCAACGCTTCCAAGCGACAACTGCTAACATACAGACAGAAAAAACACTGCGAAATTATTGTGAAATATTCATCCAAGACTGGAGGTCCGAATCGTCCAAGACTGGAGGTCAGATTCGTCCAGTGTCCGAATCGTCCAAGGTCCGAATCATCCAAGGTCCGAATCGTCCAAGGCCCGAATCGTCCGCAACCCGACGGATGGGTGCCTCCTGTTTTATTACATGTACAGGTCCTTAAAAACTATGACATCCTTAAAATTAAGCCAAGTTAACAGGCTAACACCCCTTAACACCCAGTCGGCCTATAAACAGGTTCACACCCATTGACTGCAGTGAGACAATTTCTGTCTCCATAGCAATAAACAATCTAGATGTGAATGCCATAACCAATACCCACATTAATTTGTTTTACCTAGAAAATTAATTAACGAGTGCAAATTCTTCATTCAATAACTGATAATTAAACAGAATGTAATGGCAACTAACTCCACCACTGAACCCACTTCGGGAGTGGATTTAACATCGATGTTGTCTGGTTTTCAAAAAAAGATAGCCAGATTGAACGACAATATTGAGGGTTTGCGCTCGGATCTTAGGGCTCAAAAAGAAAAGTTCGAGAAAGAAAAATTGGAGTTAATAACCTTACCTTATGTAAGCTTATGTACTTCGTGGACGCTGGCTGTCTGCCACTATATCCACCTCGTCTTCTGTGCCGTGCTTTGACACAGACTTGCCAATGATCCTAATTTTGAGTTTTTTTTTGCTATCAACTGTGTGTGGAGTAAACTGGACGTATTGGAGAGGGGGGGGGGGGGGGGGGGGGACTATGTCTGACACGACACTTATGCGAGGAATATTTAACAAATCTTTTTTTTCTTATTTTCGTGAGTAGAGTTTTCGTTTTTGCGAGTTGTTGCACTACTGTGGTAATAAAAGCGTAGGAGGAATCAAAAAAGGAAAATAAGTCGGCATGTGGAAAAAAGGGAAAAAGTAGACATAAATCAGGTTTGGGTTCGTGCTCTAGCAGCGGAAGCTCTAAACAAAAGGGCCAGAGTGTGGAGTCCAACACATTGGACCCTAAAACGAACACAGTTACGGATATCGCAAGTGCTTCTAAAACAGTTGATACAACTCAGCAGATTTCAAAACCTAATCCTAGCAAGGGGATGGTGGGCAAAACTAATCCTACACCTGGTTCGCCTTTTATAGATAATACCACTGAGATGGGGAGACCTATGCACGCTATCTCTTTGGAGATACCACCAAATCAGGGCTCGGACCTCGTTACCACCAGTCAAGATAACTGGTTTCATACGCTCATAGAGCAAGAGGCAACTACTGTTCCCACCTGTGATGTGGTTAATCAGATTACGCCGCGACCGAAAAGGAAATGGGATACAAACTTCCAAGAAAATGGCGAGCCCCTGGAAGTAGAAACGGGGGCTAAGAAAACCCGAAAAAGCGTCGACAGACATCGATAACCCGGGTGCTGTTGTCGTTGAGACATCGAATACCATGGATGTTACAGTACCGTAGTAACAACCAGTGCGGAGATCCACAATGATGGGAAATCGGCGGACAGTAACGCAACGGAAACGATACCGGCGACGCCAACATTCACCACCGACAGTGGTGAATTGTTCGCCGACAAGGCAAGGGCCCTATCTAAACAACCTCAAAAGGAAAATACGGTCAAACACCAGACGAATAAACAACAGCATCGACCACTGCAAAACCCTTGCGTAGTCGACACGAGAGTTCACACAAAGATTAATGATGGGGATATTCATGTAGCCCTGTCGGGATACCCGAGGGGTAGAGTAATATCTAAGGCTACAGGCAACCCTACGTGGAAAATTAAAGTAAAATGCTCCAATAGGGCCACAAAACTAAACTTTATTAGCAAAGGTGTTTGTATAAACGGACAAAAATATGAGACTGAGGAGTATCGTGTTTTGCCTCAGCCCACACGGTGTCATAAATGCCAGAAATTGAGATTGAACTGGATCACAGAACGTTGCCGTAATCTCATATTATAATGAAACGAAAAAAAACAGTTGACAGCAAAGTCTTTGAATTCTTTGGGAAGAAATACAAACACTGTATTTTCTTAGGTGATTTCAATGCCAGACATCAGGTTTTCGGATGTAATAAAACGGAGCCCAATGGCGACGCCCTCTTCAATATCATCGAACAATTTGATCTTTTTGTATTAAAAAACGACCAAGACATTACCCACGTTAGTAACAACACACTCCACCAATCCGACATCCTTAACCTTATTATAACCAGTAAATCACTAACTAATCAAATGCAAGACATATTTGTGGGGGACGATGACTTAGGTAGCGACCACCAGCCTGTTCATGCCACATTACACGGTTGCACCGGACACACAAGATACCCCACAATGAGTAGGAGGAATCTATCCAAAAATGACTGGGACCTCTTCAGAAAAATAATTCAGGTTAAAATAAATAAAAACGACCCAATGAATTTCATTCCTGCGAGCTCGAACAAGCATGTATCAATCTCAGTGAAGTAATTAACAACACACTTGATGAGATTTGTCCCAAACAGACGGTTTAACCGCGGGCCAACAGAATAACTGAAACCACACTCCAAACAATAAAACAAAAAAGAAAGGCCTTTCGTGCATGCAAAGCAGAAAAACTTCCAACTTAAAAGGTCGAACTTAAAGCCGTGTATAATTGCCTCCACGGCGAAGTTAAAAAAGCAATAGCAAATGACAATCGCGTGAGATGGGAAAAAGCAACGGAAAATCTAATTGGATTCAGGGAGCCTAAAAAGTTTTGGGATACTTTTAAAACCCTTACTGGACAAAAACATAAAGACGCCAACAGTAAGGCTCTTAAGATCAGCGATGGAACTATGGCCCTGGATGACAAGGCGAAGGCTGGCGCATTCGCAGAGCTCCTTAAGAAATATCATCGCCCCATGAGGGCGATAGGTTTGATGATGAGTTCAAAGAAAAAGTAAACAAATTTGTTCAAGACAATAAGACAACGTTAACGATGCCAACTTCAGCCAAACGCCCAAGGACGGGGATGGCCTTGAACTTACGGAACCGATAAACCAAGAAGAAGTGGCTAGCACAATTAAAAAATGTAAGTCTTCTTCTTCCCCAGGAGGGGACGAGGTCTCAGAAAAATCCTGAAACAATGTTCCAATACTTTCGGTAGACTCACTAACCTCCTAAACTGCTGTCTCACTAGTGGATACTTCCCAAAATGTTGGAAAGTAGCTACATGAGTCATGATACCCAAACCCGACAAGGACTTGAGCAACCCAGCTAATTACCGCCCAATCAGCCTTCTCAGCTGTATTGGAAACATTTTCAAACGGATTCTCGCGACTAGACTCCGCAGCTATCTCGAATCAATTAGCTTTTTCAATAAGTAGCAAAGGGCCTACAGAAGCTAAAGAGAGGGAATCGAGCGTGTTTAAAGACTGGTAGATTATATGAAAACGGCGTTCAGTCAAAATGAAATAGGAACCGCGCTATTACTCGACGTAGAAAAAGCGTTTGACTCTGTCTGGCACAATGGCATGAGATACAACCTAGCTAAAATGGGACTACCTACCAAAATTCTAGGGATCATATCGTCATTTTTATCTGAACGAAAAATCAAAGTGACGGTCAACCGCGAGGTGTCAGAAGAGGTAAAACTCGATGCGGGCACTCCACAGGGTTCGGTCCTTAGCCCTCTTCTATTTATAATATATGTGAATGACATTGACAAAGTAGGGAAGAACCATCTTGAACTATCTCAATTCTCAGACGACAAAGGAATGTGGATGGCCAGTAAGTCTCGAAACATAATACAGAACCGCCTGCGGGATACCATCCGCGACCTTCAAGACTGGTGCGCTCTGTGGCGCATCAAGCTAAATGCCGCAAAAACACAAAGAATCACATTCTATAAAAAGCAAAGGAAAGAACCGTCCCTAATATTGAGCTTAAGCTTTACGACCATTAACTTGAAGTTAGTAATGAGGCAAAGTTTCTGGGATTCACCCTCGATAGCAGTCTCAATCTAAACAATCACGTAAACTCAGTCACTGTCAAACCCACTAAACGCATCAATTTCCTGAAAATGATTAGAGGTAAAAATTGGGGAGCTAATAAAGAAGTTCTCCTCAAGCTTTACAAATCATATATACTCCCAGTACTAAAGTATGGGGCCATAATAACAAGTGACCTGAATAAAACCAACATTGGGTCCAAAATCATGCCTTGCACGTGGCTCTGCACAAGCCCACGTGGACATCGATAAAACAACTTCAGGGCATAGCAAAAATAGACACTATAGCAATGCGCTTAAAGGATCTTCAAAGCAAAACTCTAAATGACTTCAAGACAGCGAATTAATAATAGAACTCAAGAGCACATCGAGTCTTCAATAGGAAAACTAAATAATCTGGGACGTGTCCACCGAAAGGGTTAAAGATTACATCATTGTGATGGGGTGAGCCAGGCATTCTGTGATATAAATTCAGAACTGGCTGCGGGTGACACGATACGCACGAAAGCTTGCCTCTGTTACCAGTGGGAGTTGCAAACAGCGAGGAAAATCTCCACCTACTGCCGGGTCTCCCCTCCCCGAGATATAAATTTCGGTGAACGAATGCTGGCTTCCCCATCCACATGTCACTGGTCGTCACGGACGGAGCAGTTGTAAATTACAAGAGGCCCCAGAGGGCCTGAGGGCGCTCACCTGACAAGGTAGACTAAATATCAACCCAGGGAATTGATTTCAACAAGTTCCATCTGCCCCTCCTAAGAAAAGCTTATACCAAATATCCAAAGATTCTGATCAGTGGATCTGAAAAACAAGATTTTTAAAGAATATTCCTCATATTCAACTAAGTTATAATTCGGGCTCCCACAGGCACTCCAAATATGAACCCAGGGACTTGGCTTTAACAAACTTGAATCTCACCCCCTAAGGATGCTGCACACTAAATATCAAAACATTCCGACTGCTGGATCTGAAGAAGAAGATTTTTTAAGAAAATTCCTCATTTTGAACTAAATTACAATTCGAGCTCCCACGGTGAGCCCAAATATGGATCTAGGGACATGGCTTGAACAAGCTTGAATCTTACCCCCCCCCCCCCCCCCCCCCCAGGATGCTGCATACCAAATATCAAAAGCATTCATCTACTGGATCTGAAGAAGAAGATTTTTAAAGAAAATTCCTCATTTTGAACTAAGTTACAATTCGAGCTCCCACAGTGAGCCCAAATATGGACCTAGGGACATGGCTTGAACAAACTTGAATCTTCCCCCCCCCCCCCCCCCCCCCCCCCCCACCAAGGATGCTGCATACCAAATATCAAAAGATTCTGATTGGTAGAATTTCTGAAAAAAAGAGTTTTAAAGAATATTCCTCATACTGCACTAATTTAAACATTTGGGCTTCCACAGTAAGCCCAAATATGAATATGGCTTAAACAAACTTGAATCTCATCCCTCTAAGGATGCTGCATCCCAAATATCAAAATATTCCGACTGCTGAATCAGAAGAAGATTTTTAAAGAAAAATTCCTCATATTGAACTAAGTTATAATTCAGGCTCCCACAGGGAGCCCAAATATGAACCCAGGGACTTGGCTTGAACAAACTTGAATCTCACGCTCCTAAGGATGCTGCACACCAAATATCAAAACATTCCGACTGCTGGATCTGAAGAAGAAGAAGATTTTTTAAGAAAATTCCTCATTTTGAATTAAGTTACAATTCGAGCTCCCACAGTGATCCCAAATATGGACCTTGGGACATGGCTTTAACACACTTGAACCTCACCCCCAAGGATGCTGCATACCAAATATCAAAACATTCCGACTGCTGGATATGAAGAAGAAGAGTTTTAAAGAAAGTTCCTCATTTTGAACTAAGTTATAAATCGGGCTCCCACAGAGAGCTCAAATATGAACCCAGGGACTTGACTTGAACAAACTTGAATCTCACCCCCTTAAGCATGCTGTATACCCAATATCAAAAGATTCCTCTGCTCGATCTTGAGAAGAAGATTTTTAAAGAAATTTGCCTGAAATGCACTAAGTTCGAATTCGGGCTCCTATACTGAGCCCAAATATGAACCCAGGGGGCCGATTTGAACAAACTTGAATCAGATCCACCCCACAATGCTGCATACCAAATATCAAAAGATTCTGCCTTCTGGATCTGGAGAAGAAGATTTTTAAAGAAATTTGCCTGAAATGCACTAAGTTCGAATTCGGGCTTCTATAGTGAGACCAAATATGAATCCAGGGGGCCGATTTGAACAAACTTGAATCAGATCTACCCCATAATATTGTATACCAAATATCACATGAATCTGCCCACTTGTGCTGGAGAAGAAGATTTTTTAGTAATTTCTCTAATATACATAGGGTGCTATTGGAGTTATGCCCCCTATGGAGCCCCAAGTGGGCATGTCCATTTTATTTGAACAAACTTGAATTGGCATATGGTAATGAACATCCATACCAAGTTTCGAGCAAATAGACCTTGCGGTTTCAGAGGAGAAGTCATTTGAAAAATGTTTACGATGCCAGACGGACGACAGGATCTGAGAACTTGTTATAGTTGTGCATAACTATAAGAATTCTGCTCTGTGTTCGAATAACTTTATTTGCTAATGAATTCACTAGGGTCGAATGCGAGGGCCAAAAATCTTATTTGAATGAATGAAAAGTTTCAACGCGCCAAAGGCGGTAGTGGGTTCAGATCCCAGAGAACCATTTATAGACGAAGGGCTTTTTCGGAGGTCCCATCGTTCTTTTCTTGGAATAAACTCGTTCATCAATAGTTTCTGGTTGAAACGTAACTTTTGAGGTATGCGAAGGCTGATATGTGACGGACGTTTACGTGCCGTTGGCATGTTGGAAGCTGGCAGCAGACAGACTACAGTGGCTCAAATTCTTAACGTTACTCAATCGGCGATTAGCAGGTTGTGATCACTTTACCGTCAGACAGGCAATATTGATAGACGTCGGTCAGGTCGTCCGAGGGCGACAAGTGCTAGCCAGGATCGTTTCATCCGGACCACAGCATTACGTAACCGCCATCAACGTGTTTCAGACGTTGGACAGCAGCAGCACTGAGCGACAGATGTGCGAGACAGTGGTCAGACTATCCGAAATCGCCTATACAGTTTGAATCTGTACGCTCAACGACCTCGAATAATTCCACGTTTGACTGAATGTCACATCGCAGCAAGGCGTAATTGGTGTGGAGCACGACAGCGCTGGCACAATCATCGATGGAGCAACGTCATGTTTTCCGATGAGGTTCACTCTCGACTTCCACGATGGGCAAAACAGAGTGTGGCGGTGGTAGCGGTGGCGGTGCGACCGATACTATGACGTAAGGTTAGGCAGCACGATCGTGTTGGTGGTAGATCGGTTATGGTGTGGGGAGGCATAACCACGACAAGCAGAACAGCATTACATGTCATCCAAGGGCGTTTCACAGGGTAACACTACCGTGACAACATGTTAGAAGCTCACGTGCTCAAGCTGATATTGGACGTTTGGTGAGGAATACGACACGTCGGACTCTGACTTGTCTCGTGAACCAAGGAGGATGTACAAGGTATTGAGGTCTGAATGTGGTAAATTCTCTGATTGACCGTCCATGTCTTCTACAGCTCAGTGCGTGGAATGTTTTTTTATCAGACACCCAACTGTCGCTGAAATAATTCACCAGATGCCACAGTGCAATGCCCCAAATGTCTTTTTGATGAAAATATAAATATATTTTTTCATATATCTCACTTTTATCATATATTCCCTACTTTTATTGAATAGTATAGTTACCAGTGACAAATCAGGCCCTCTTTCTATGGATTTTTTTCAAATGTCTGTATGTTCTATTTGAATTAAGTTGAGGAAGACTATTCGAAGTACAGAATGACAAGTGCAATGAAGGCATTTGCTTTCATTTCCTGGCAGCAGTCATACAATTGTCTTCTGAGTAGGTTCATAAACTTGTTTAGGATGGCTGTAATGTTGCCTGTGTGAGCTTTCCAGGTTAAGTTGTATGCTAATTCCACTCCAGGAAATGGATGGGCCTGGGCTTTGGGATTTTGTTTCATTGAGTGTTCCATGTCGTTTTTAAGGATTACTCCTGCCTTGTAATCTCGATTGAGTAACATTTCGCCAATTTGAATCTCTGGGCCAATCTACCATGAAGTTCAGATCTTGTTGAAGTTGCTGTTCATCGTGCTTATGTTATGGTGTGATATAATAGATAATCATCAGCGAAAAGCTTTATGGTTTTGTGAAGTTATACCTTCTCGACAATGTTGTTCACATACACGAGGGGCATAAGTGGAGCGAGTATTTTACCCAGGGCACGCTGGATATGATTGGAGAGACCAGAGATGATACGCCATCGAGAACGATCTTCTGCTGGCGATAACACAGCCATGACTCATGCCACTTGTTGGTATGCTCGATAATATCATATGTTGTTGTTTGTTAAATAGCCTTTGATGGGGCACCGCGTCGAAAGGAATACTACAGTCAAGGATCAGCATGTCTGTTGCTTTTCTCTGGCCAAGCATGCAGAAAAGATCTTCTACTGTGTTGATTAGTTAGGTTTCGCATGAGTGGTTTTTGTGAAGGCCATGTTCAAAGTGTGCCAGGGTGTTATTGCTTTCTAGGTGATTCATGATCTGACTGAATACAATATGTTTCATGGATTTACATAGAATACAGGTTAGCGACACTGGTCTGTAATTTTATGGACTGGTTTTAACGCCATTCTCGTGGACCGCCCTTTCCATTCGCCTTGTGCTTATCAGTAGGCACTCGACCGCTAGTGTATAACTGATGGAAAATAATAGCCAGAAAAACCACTATCTCGCTTGCGACCATCTTGAGGATTCGTATGTGTGGGAGGTCAATTCCAGTTGCTTTCGATGGGTTAAGATTATTCAATAATATCTCCATCTCAGGACCGGTAAACTCGATATCACTCATAGAGGGGACTGGAGGGCCATATATTGGTGGGAATTGGCCAGTTGATTCTCTGGTAAATATGGAAATTTACTTGATATTGT
The DNA here is from genome assembly GCA_031216915.1 of Pictodentalium vernedei. Classification (NCBI taxonomy): domain Eukaryota; kingdom Metazoa; phylum Mollusca; class Scaphopoda; order Dentaliida; family Dentaliidae; genus Pictodentalium; species Pictodentalium vernedei. The sequence continues at coordinate 235,240,619 of CM062297.1, read as the reverse complement.
GAGCCACTGCCTTGTCCTTTGGTTCGCTTAAAAAGGTGTCATTAGTCTTTAATGCTGGTATGTGACTTTTTCCAGCTTTGTTTCTGTTCAACCCTTTACTCAACGCAGACGATATCAAAATTTATTATTTTAAATATCATTTCGGTTAAATTTTCAAAAATTTCAACAAAACCATATCTCAACGAGCTCGTTCCAAAGACGGTTCACATGATATGGTTTTGTTGAAATCTTTTGAAAAATAGTATTTTTTCATCTACTGAATTTGCATATTACGCGGGCGGATGTGCCCGATTCGTTGGGTAAAGGGTTAATATACGAGTATAATTTCCTTGAGTTTTCTGTAACGGATGTACTCAGGATGTTGTGTATATAATCTCAATGGGCTTTCTTTAGTGGTAAACGACATTGATCAGTTTCAGATATCTGTTTGTTCCACGAATGGCTGTTTCTACTGTGTTTCTCACTATTCCATGCTTCTTTCTTCTTGCGAGTTAACCTTTCGATGTCGGCTGTCAATCACGGTACGTTCCAGCGAGTTGTGATTTCTTCTGGGGGAATGTGTTTATTCACAGATCGAAGTGGGTATTCTAAAGCAGTGACCACCTATTTTTAAGGAGTTTAGGAATTGGTTGGTAGATGTAAAGTTGGCACAAATGTCTCTCAAATCACGCTTCACACTCAATACCACCTTTCCTGTACTGATACACGGAGCGACCTGGCTTTTTCTGTTTCTTCATACATAAATCCACGTTGTATGTCACAGAGCAATGGTCGCTTATCCTTGGATGAATTTGGAGGAGAATGAGTAATTAAGATTAGGTCGCACTGATGACGTTTTCCATATGTCTCGTGTGTGAAAATGCCCATTAACACTTTCGCTGCCAAAAGCGACAATTGTCACCTACTGTATGATGACCATATGTTCGTTCTGGTATGCGCAGATCAAACCTACCATCTGATTAATTGTTGGAAAGGGCTCAAGTATGCCATAAATCGTATTAAATGTCCTCGCATACAAGGTTACATAGAGGCCCCCATATATGGCTAAAGTAGGGGTGACAGTAAAAGGGTTAAGTACAATATTTGGTTGGGCTGTGTTTTAACAAGTTAATTTAGATACCAATTCATGAAGATTGTTAATAATATTTGGATCATCTGAAGAAGGTGTTCTATGAAACGACTAATTGAAAAGTGGCTAACTGTTGTCAATTTCGATTCGTGCCCAAACAACTCCACAATTACTGTCTTAGCCGTTAACCTGTGAGGCAAGTTTGGTACTCCGCAGCTATGAATATCCCGCCAGATCCGTGCTTATTGTCTGTATTTCGCATCCGGAATCTTGAGAGTGTACGACAGAAACACTTATGGTGGTCCAATTGTGATTCACTAGCACACAATATATCAGGGTTGTGCTCCCGTTGACGTCAGGTACGAGGGTCTTGCAATTAATGTTCACAATTTTAGTGTTTGTTGGTGTTTTATCTTTACCACAGGTGATCTGGTCTTAGGCTCCACCAAAGGTACCGTATAGTTTCATTGACTAACAGAACAGAAAAACCATTTGGCAACTCTTTGGTGGATTTGTTTAAGTTGAAAAACATTTCTTGGAAAAGTCAGAATTATGTGGAACTCCTACTTTAGATGATGGGATCCACAGTTTGGAGAACATTTCACGATAGTATTCGAGAAAGAGTGACACCCCCCCCCCCCCCCCCCCCCCCTCCTGTCCGGAATGACGTGACACTAGCAGTTGAAAGTGTCGTTAATTTACTTTTCGTCAATTCATTACGGATCTTGGTTGATTTTCACCACTGCACATTTGTGTCACGTTATTTGAAAGCTCGATGTGTGTGTGTGGGGGGGGGGGGGGGGGGGGGGGGTCTGCAAGGGCCCAGAAAGGTGATCGCTCCTGCACCGCCCAGTAGCTGTTGGACACAAGCTAGGGAAGACGTGCCCAGGGGATGCTGGGTAGATGTCACCCATGATACTCTGCGAGGTGAGCCCGATAAGGTAGCAGCTGTAGTGACACAGTCACTGGCTGCCAAGGAGAGGCACCCAATTTAGTCACTGGACGTACCAGTGGAGGTGATCGAAGAAGTGCACATGGAGAAACTGAAAGAGGCCCAATGGGACCGACGTCGCATTGAAGAGATACTGGGAACTGGCCAGCAAAGGTGATCAGGTGATCACCAGGGGCAAGGGCCGATACAAGATGGGGGTGGAGAAAGGAGTTCTATATAGAGTGTATGAGCAGCGACGAGGAAAGTCGCGGACAGAATTGAAACAAATTATAGTCCCAGAGAAGTTTCGGAAGCAGGTCATGACCCTGGCCCATGAGTCTTTGGTTGGGGCCACTTGGGGTCGAGGAAGACCCTCGACAGGATTACAGCCTGTTACTACTGGCCCGACATTAATGGTGATGTCACCAGGTTTTGTCAGTTGTGTGACATCTGTCAAAAGACAGTATCAAAAGGGCAGTGTCACCAAGGGACCATTAGGGGAGATGCCTCTAATGAATGAGCCATTTGAGAGAATCGGGGTGGATCTCATCGGACCTATTACACCTGTGTTGGATAAAGGAAACCGATACATCCTCACTGTGATGGATTATGCCACCAGGTATCCAGAGGCGGTGGTCCTACCCAAAATCGAGACAGAACGTGTAGCCGAGGACCTGCTTGAGGTGTTATCAAGAATAGGTTTTCCGAAGGAAATCCTAAGTGACCAGGGGTCGCAGTTCACACCAGGGCTGTTAGAGGAAGTATGTCGGCTGGTGGCGGTTAAACAGTTATTCACCGTCCCATATAACCCAAAGTGTAACGGTCTATGTGAGCGGGGAAATGGCGTTTTAAAGGAAATGCTGAGGAAAATGTGCCAAGAAAGGCCAAAGGATTGGGACCGCTATCTGCCAGCAGTATTTTTCACCTACAGGGAAGTGCCCCAGGCGAGCACTGGCTTTTCCCCTTTTGAGCTGTTATATGGAGGAGGGGCAGTTAGGGGGCCCATGCAGGTGTTGCGTGAGCTCTGGACCGGGGAAAAGACCAGCGAGGTCCGGAATACTTATCAGTATGTCTTAGATCTACAAAATAGGTTGGAGGAGACCTGCCAGTTGGCAAGGGAAAGCCTATGGAAAGCACAGGGTCGACATAAGCACCACTACGGCCACTACGAAATCTAACACAACCTTTTGGTTCCATATCCCTGATAGTTGTGAAAGATGTCTCGCGATAGGCAGTCTGCTGCCATCCAGACTGGATGATCATTGGATGTCCTTATTCAAACAGGTTGAGTTGAGAAATGCTAGTGAATGGCGAGGAAAAGAAAGAGCCAGAGGTGGCCACCACTTCCCCTCCCACTCCCACAGACAGCCCCATCCAAATGCCGGCTTCCCAGCCGGTATTGTCGGATGTGGAAGAGTCTGTGGAGACTGAGGTGGAAATGGAAGCTGCCTTCTCGCCTCTTCCTGATCCCCACTCGCCTCTTTCTTCTAAACCAGAATGTCAGGATGCGGACGACAGGCTGGAGAACATCTTACGGGAAAACAAAATACAAGGGGACCTTCACAGGCAAGAGATGGACAGAAAGTACCAACTATTCCTCCAACAAGTCGAAGAAGCCAAAAAACTACTAAACACCAGAAACCTACAACAACAAAAGACTCAGCAATCACCCACAACCACTCCAGATTCGGCTAGGACCAGACCCTACAAAACTCGCCAACCACCATCAGGCAGCCCACCAACAACACCAACTACCACTGTCTCTCCTTCCAAACCTCCACCTCAGAAAAAGAAGCAGAAAAGACACAAGCGCCACTAACAAGTTACAACCCACAACTTCTCCTTTATCATGGTCTAACACTTCAAAATTCTACAGCTAATGAGGGTCGAAAGGGGCTTGCTCCCCAAATTGTCCCTGCGCGACTTCGGCACGCGAAACCTTTTGATTTGGATTTGAGACGCCACGAAATGCAATTGCGGAGGACGGATTGCGTGATCAATGTTTAACGCAGACAGCCAATTAAAATAATGGATGCCGGCTTGGGTGAAAAAGTGTGGGCCGGTTTGGATGATCAATGCTTAACCGTCGTCGACGATGAAAATATTGGAGGCCGGTTTGGGTAAAAATGTGGAGGCCGGTTTGGGTTAAGTGGAGGCCGTTTTGGGCGTATTCGTATAATCAACACGTGTCATGACCATGTGTATTTTGTAAATACAACAAATCCCAAGATGCAACATTGCAAACTTTCTTTCAAATCCCATTATGCAGCAGTCTCCCTTCAAAAACATCAATCGCCTGTCTTGACTGAGATAAAATCAACGAAGGGATCAGCCAAGAGGACAAAGTAAAGTTGGTAATATCTTCGCCTTGGCACCGCTCATTTCACCCAATTTCTATGTTTTGGCAGAATCAAAGTAAAAAACGAACCTCTACAGTCAAAATTAGGAGGGATATTGTGAAAGCACTGGAGTGAGTTACCAATAAAAGTGATTCGTATTTCACGACTTACTTCAACAATAGTTATCAAAATCAGAAGAAATATGATTTGTGTTCCTCTTATTCCACTGTCATTTGAAGCAGAAACCATCAAGAAACACGGGGCACGTCTATTTTCAAGCGATGTGATAATTACCGAAATAAGCACAACAATTGCACATTAGCCACCAAAACCAGGGTGAGAGCTTAGCGACTCCATAAAAAATAAGGAAATGTTGATTTTTGCTAAAATGTAGCTTTTCTTGTGAATTTCTGCATCTTGTCTTGACAAGGCCCCAAATCTCACTGACAGAACAAGGCAGCTCCCACCAGTGGTGGAGCCATGGTTTGAAATGTTGTGGACCATGCTGGTGAAGATTTTTGGGGGGAGAGGGGGGATCTCAGGACTGAGGGTACTGTACTTATACTGAGGGCAGGGAATCAAAAAGAATCTTTTCAAATTTGGGGATGGGAGAAGCAAGTAGGATGAGTGTGGGGGGGGGGGGGGTGGGGGGGGGGGCTGGTCTCCCTAGATACCTCATGGCTCCACCACTGTTGCCCACTACAGTAGCCCAACACTGTACACAATATGTCCATTAGCTGAGAAGAGTGGTGAACACTGATTAACATACCGACTTAACCAATACTGTTAGTAATATCGTCTCATTTTTGAAAAACTGAAATATCGCCAATTTCATTTGCATTACTTCGCAATGACACCAACATTGACCTCCCGATACAAAATTTGACAAAAGAAGCAATACTTCGGGAATGAGCATCTGTATTGGTAAGGAATGGGCATTAACTTCTGAAATATACTGCATTGTTAAGTGGGGACCCTCCAAAAGTGTTTACCGGTAAACTATTTTGCGAACCGATTGCCTTGTATTAATTGATTGGACAAACATTGACGTAAATGTCTCAAGATCCCCACACGGTGAATTTACACAGATTCTCGTACTGGAGAATGTCTGATTCTGTATCCCCACATTGACCATCTGTTTAAAATAGCTTTTTACAATTTTAACCAAAGACAAAAGAGAAAACACAGTTTGTGTGCTGTATGTCTAATATGGCTGCGCGCATGTTCAAGTGAAAATCTACAGAACTATCAAGTTGTGATCGTTGTGCTCATTCGTAATAAATTTTTCAGATTTCTATTTAAACACACCACATGGTTGATTTGTGTTTCGTTGATGCAGATTGCTTGAACTGCAGCAATATTGTTTTGCCGAGGCTATTCTTCCAAATTAACAGGGCTGCAGTGACTCAATGACTGTTTTGCACTAATTCCTCAAATATCACGATAATACCGTAAACCGCGATATCATCCCGAAAATATCGCGGTTTTTATTTGGGTCGATATCGCCCAGCTCTAATAAACTCCTGTTAATTGAATAACAAATCTTGTAACCTGTCGAGAAATTACCTGGACTCTCCCCAGTGTTCCTTTGTTTATAGACCCATTTGGCCTCAGTAAATCCAACACAGACATTTAATCTATTATATCTTGTTTGACAGAGCTCTGTCAAACAAGATATAATAGAATAAAGGCTAAGTTTATCTCTAGAATACAGGAAAGCCACACTCCCTGTTAATTGAATACTCCTGTTAATTGAATAGTTTTCATTGGCAAAGTGCCTATTCAATTAACAGGTTTCAACTGTATTACAAATTGGAATGCACGAGAATGCACTCCTCAAACAATAAGTACCATCTCAATGTGATAACCCCTAACATTAAGTAGTTAGTTTTTGATTTATGACCCATTTTCCAGTGCTTTTTTTCCCCTCAGAAAATATGTTCTCAACATTTAATCCCTTATATCTTGTATGACTGAGCTCATCGAGCCCTGTCAAATAAGATATAGTGAATTAATTTTTACAATAGAGGGAATTCACCAAATGTTGGTTAACTGAATAATCCCTTTAATGGCATATTTATCACTGTCAAGTGTTGGTATGCAAAAACTGGATTTTCAAAATCAAAGAATTTGCTTTGCATGATATTGTTTATATTTATTGTATCGCAATATGTTGTGAATAACAATGCGTATTGAATCGTTAGCAATGTATTGTGGTTCCAAGTGTATCAGAATAAATTGTTGCAGTCCTACCTAACACCATATAGGGAATTGCAGGCCTCATTCTATTTGACATGCGACTTCACTGTATACATTTATTAGTCAGACTCCAATACTACAGCCATTCGCAACACAAGAGTAGGAATAATATATGTAATTTGTCAAATATGTACCAGGTGAAACACATTCAGCTTTCCTCTTTTCACCAAATATTCTTGTTACAAAATTAGTGTTTCAGGTTTTAAATGATTAATTTGTTCTGGTCCATGCGAATTGCACTGCATACATCAATTAGATTATCAAACAACAGCCTGTCTTTTTTTTTCTACTTTTGAAAAGAAACATTGGCAGCTGCCGATGTCCTCCCGATGTGTCATGATCAACTACAGTAATACTGTATATGTTTCCTGAACTCTGGTCAATCACTAAGTTCCAAATAAACATGCCCGTATGTTTATTAATTTTTGGAATATTTGCCACCCTGTATGAAATTTATTTGGGCCTGTATGTTTATCAAGAAATACCATTAGTGTCAAGTGAATGCCTCATGTTGGAGACTTACTATGGGTACTTTAGTATGTTTCAGACTCCGAAGTCACACAGATCCCTCGGGAACCCCGGGAAATGAAGCAGTGCCTGTTCACTGCGGTGAACAGGCTCTGTTTTGCTGGTAAAATAGGACCCAGTCACCAATGCTTGGGAGGCGCAAACCCTCTCTAAAATGGGCAACATGGCTTTATCAATGCTCACCCCTGGTCTTGAGTTGATACTCATGTTGTGGACTTGAAGCCCAGGTAACAGTCCTGTATGGGTTAATGGTATTACAGAAATGACAGTAACTCTTAAAACTCTATTATGATATTTCCACCCTGTACTTGTATTCTGCCCTGTACTTCTGTTTGTATTCCTCCGATTTTCCACCCTGTACTTTTAATTTGGGCTCAAAAGTATTGGGCAGGAAATAGGGATTGAAGAAAAATTAAAAAAATTTTTTCTTTATTCTGAATGCACTTGTATCGCAGAGGCAATCGGATTTGAGTTGAAGTGGTACAATGCATGAAACTGAACTTCAGTCTCAATAGGTTGTGGAAGCTTCCCTACAGCCATATTGATTTAGTCGTAGCAGCTATATGGACATTGATTTCCGTCTGTTAACTCAAAAACACCTTTATAATGTGGTTCCTGGAATTTATTAGTGATGTGTCGAGGGTGGGGACTATAAGTCTTCTTTTGATAGCTGTTCAGATCCAAAATTCAATATGCAATCCCCGGAATTAGAAAAAAATTGCGATGGCGAATAAGTTGCCGGGGTCGATATTAAATTGTCATGTAGATGATGCCAAATAATTAATAGCGTCCCTCACAATCCCCCCCTCCCCTCTCAAAATGGTGTTTTCCATCACCCTTCTTACACTACTTCTGGGACTTGAAAAAAGAACCCAAACAAAACAATTTCCAGGAGATATAGTTGTGGAGCTGTTTACTGCCCATCAGTAGACAGACTTTGTTTTTTGCTCTCGAAAGTTTTGCTTGGCCAATTGATTCAACACAAGTGTGCCAAATTTCAAAAATGACACTTAACCGAATGACCGTTCACGTGGTTTGGAGATGGCTAACCAAACGCTCGGCTACATTTGTGGGTTTTTTAGAAGGGGGGGGGGGGGGGGTTGTTTCTCCAAATTTGCCTACCAGTCATGAGGCACCTCCACAATTTTTAGCTCATCTTGACAGTCAAGCTAAGCTAATCTCATCGCTCTCCGTCCGTCGTCTGTCGTCCGTCAACACCATGTTTTGCTCTTCTCCTCCAAAGCTACTGGGCCAATTCAAGTGAAAGTTTGTGTGAGTGATGGTTCCAAAGGGGCATTTCATTTTTGTTCAACTCAGCATGCCCAGCCCCATAGGGAGGGAGTGGGGGAAAATGCTCCAAAACATTTTTAAAATCTTTTCAAGAACCAGTGTGTACAATGACTTGATATTTGCTATGGAGCTTCCACATTAGGTGTAGAATCAAGTTTGTTCAAACAAAGTTTGTGAAGTAATATTTGGCTTTGTAATAGAAGGGGTAAGATTTTTGGCCCCGCCCAAAATTTCTATTTTCTGAACCGATGGTCTGGTATGAACCAAATTTGGTTTGTGGTAGTATTGGGTCATAAGTACTTGACCTATGCAAAAAAAAAAAAATTCACGCATCCCCATGGGAACACTGGGAGCTAAAAATAGAAATATTTTCAAAAGCCCATATTTCCCAAACTCCACGGAACAGAGAGCTTTTATTTGGTATGAAGTATCCTTATGACCAGCAGAATTGAATGGTAAAAAAAAATTGCCATCGGTTATGTTAGGGTGTTCTGTAATGGGCATCGAAAAAATGCTGAGTCAGCATATTTGCAAAAATTAAAAAAGATCTTTTCTCCAGAACCAATCATCAGAATCTTTTGATATTTGGTATACAGCATTCATAGGGGGGGTCAGATAAAAGTTAGTTGAAATAAAGCTCATTGGTTCATATTTGGGTTCTCTACAGGAGCCCGAAGTTTTAACATAGGGTAATATGGGGAATATTCTTTAAAAATCTTCTTCTTCAGAACCACCAGTCAGAATCTTTTAATATTTGGTATACATCATTGTTATGAGGGTCAGATTCTAGATTGTTCAAACCAAGTCCCTAGGTTAATATTTGGGCTTCCTACGGAAGCCCAAATTTTATCTTTGTTCAATATGGAGGGTAATTTAAAAAAATCTTCTTCTTCAGATCCATCAGTCAGAATGCTTTGATATTTGGTATGCAACATCTCTATGGGGGGTCAGATTCAAGTTTGTTCAAATCGGATCCCTAGGTATATATTTGGGCTCACTATGGTAGCCCAAATTTGTACTCAGTGCAATATGAGGAAATTTCTTTAAAAATCTTCTTCAGATCCACCAGTCGGAATGCTTTCATATTTGGTATACAACATCTCTAGGGGGGTCAGATTCCAGGTTGTTCAATTTGAGTGCCTAGGTTAATATTTGGGCTCCATATGGGGACATGAAATTTAACTTAGTACAATATGAGGGAATTTCTTCAAAAACCTTCTTCAGGTTCACTTGTCAGAATGCTTTCACATTTGGTATACAACATCTCTAGGGGGGGGGGGGGGGGGGGTCAGATTCACATAGGTTAATATTTGGGCTCGCTATGGTAGCCCAAATTTGAACTTAGTGCAATTCGAAGAAATTTCTTTACAATTTCTCTTCTTCAGATCCAACAGTCAGAATGCTTTCATATTCGGTACACAACATCTCTAGGGAAGTCAGATTTAACTGTGTTCAAATCAAGATTCTGGGTTAATATTTGGGCTCTCTATGGGAGCCGGAATTGGCCATTTTGCTGAAGAATTAAAAATTTTGTATTCAGTACCTTCTAGAGGTACTAAGATGAATCCACATAGGTTGTATTAAGGGGCTTCATAGGGGCGTTCTGCATTTTACTTATGATCAACAGAAGAAAAGGCATGATGCTCAGATTATTTTTGTCACTCCTGGAGATGGCTTGCTTAATGTAGACTCATTCTTGGACTCTGTTTAAATTGTGTTCTGTACAAGATGAGCGCTTCAGGCCCCGTGGGGCCTCTTGTTTTTCAACATTCAACTGTAAACACCACATCAACATTCTAGTTTGCAAAAATAAGAGATGTCTTAAAATGAATGCACAAGAGCTCACTGGTGTTCAGCAGAACATGCAGCTAATTGAGTGAATGATTTCTCCATTAATCAGTTCAATTAAATCAGCAGATATTTCATATTCACATGTTTTCACAGGGTTTCTGTGGGGTCTCAAACTCGAAAAGTCTTGAATTTGAAAAAAAAAATTTAAACCCTTGAAAAGTCTTCAATTCGAAGTTCCAGTCTTGAAAAGTCTTAAATTAACAGATGTTGGGGAAATACGTATGAGATGCTGTATATTGTGAGGGACCAGGGGTGCATGCCCAGATTACCTTTTGCAATGCCTGTCTTTTAGAATGAAATGTTTTGAATGCTCTTTTTTTTTCTCACCTTGAAAAGTCTTGGGAATTCACACAGAAGAGTCTTGAAGTCATGAATTTGCCCCTCTCCGGACTGCAGAAACCCTGCTCTTACTCTTGACCCAACACAGATGATATCAAAATTTATTTTGTTTTTCAATTTTTTTTCACAAGATTTCCACCCAAACATATTATGTGACTTATTGGAATGAGCACAGCAAGCTCATTTCAATGAGAGGGTCACATTATTTTGTTTTGTGGATACTTTTTAGCTTAGTCGCGTTACATGTGCAGAAGTCTGCAAGTCTGATTCTTCTCACTCATTCTTTAACACAGGTTACATACACCTTGTAGTTCTCGTCCGCTCATCATGAAATTTCATATGCAGGTTCAAGGCCTTGTCTAGACAAGAATGTCCCCTTTTAGTCATGATCGGTCAACCATGATGCAGGCCTGGCATTCTTTTGGAATGCTGCACACCAAGAAAAAATTGAGGAGGGTAATTTTTTGCACGCCTTGAATTTCTGGATTGCCAGATCTGTTTGGGACTGCCTTTAAAATCTATCGTCATTTCGTCCCCTCTGTTGTGAAAGTTGAATTGATTCGCAATAATTCATGACCCATTCTGTGTTGCATTTTGAAACATTTTGAGTGTAGTCAAACACAGTCACATATTTGAATGCTTCATTTTGAATAATGAGAAGATGGATGTGCCAATTTTTCCACTATGTAGCTGAATGTAGTATAATTTTTCAGTCACAATATTTAATACCTTGAGGTGAATATAACCAAAATAGCATACAAAGTTTTGCATTGAAAATTTCTGGTGCAATTGCACTCCGAAGCAATCTGAGGAGGGCAATTGTTTTGCACCCCTTGATTTTCTAGAATGTCAAGCCTGATGACAGGTATGCAGACCCAAAAACCTTTAGCACAGTTTACAGGTCATATTTATGCAGGGATTTCATTGTAACTTGGTAAGATGACTCTGTATAATATCTAGATGAGATTGTCCTATCTTGGTCGGGTTCGGTTAACCGTGACAGCCGCAGGGGCACTTTGCCAAGATTCATGAGTCTACAGCTTGCATTTATGAAGAGATTTCATTGTAAATTGGTAAGATGGATGACTGCATAATGTCTAGATGACAATGTCCTATTTTGGCCGTGATTTGTTCAGCACAGTCTACCGTTCATATTTCATGAAGCGATTTCATTGTAACTTGGAAGGATAACTCGATTACCGGTTTGTTCTCTAGATGAGACTGTCCTATTTTGGCCACGATTGGCCAGCCTTTACTGCCACCTGGTCACGTGACCCAGATTTCTTTAGCACTGTCTACAGTTATTTTTTAGAGGGATTTCATTGTAACTTGGTGTGATATCTAGATGAGACTGTCCTATTTTGGTCACACTCGGTCAACCAAGACTGTCGGATCATGACATGACCGAGATTCCTTTAGCAAAGTCTACGTGTCATATTTTTATGAAGGGATTTCTTTGTAACTTGATGGAATGATTTTACTGTAACTTGATTGGTTGACCTTCATTAACAGTGTGTGTGTGGGGGGGGGGGCACATTAACCCAGGCCTAAGCTCTTTGGTACAGTCCACACCTCAAATTATTCTTCTTGAAAACATTGCATGCAGGGAACAGAAATTAACATATTCTCAGTTATCACAATTGTCGTCTTATTTCATAATCCTTTCATAAATACTGAACATTATCCTTTTCATCGAACACTAGTACAGTCAAGTTAAGCTACAGTGTCATTGACACTTTCATTATTTTTAACAGCTCAGTTTGTATATTATGTGGGCAGATTTCCCTGCGGGAACCCCTGGAACTGAAGCAACTCGTGTTGTGGTCATGATTAGCCATTGTGCAAAAATATGTGACCTTAAACACCAATAAATAAATAATGTGGGCAGATTTGGTTGATTATTTACACAAAGGGTTAACTTAAACTGCTCAGCAGTTTACTGAATGCAGTCTTTTCTTTGGGCAATTGAATAAGACTGCCATGGTGGCCATCTTGATTTGGGGTTCAGTTAATGTTTCTAATTGGAAGCCATTTTGATTTTACCTTGGCAGCCATATCGATTTGGGTTTTTCATCAATCTACTCAAATGACGTCCCTAACCATTCTTAACTCTCGAGGTGTTGAAGACCGGTAGTGGAAGGTTTCTTTCTATAATTACTGCATTCAATATAGCAGTCATTGCAGTCACCTTGATTTTTGTCTCCTCTTTAACTCCGAATGTAGAAAAAATAGCATTTTATCTTCAAGTTCAATGGAAATAGGCTCGGACAACACAGTAGTAGCCCCAAAAGTCTATTCTAGAAGGCTAAGTGGTGGGCCACAAAAGTCCACCATTATTTCAAAATTCAAGTCCTGTGTGTTGTGCACTTTACTCCCAGAAACTGCCCCCCCCCCCCCCCCACCCACCCACCCACTTGCCTTCATATAAGCTCCATTCAGGCTTTAGATTACCTTGAAACATGCTAAAATACTGTCCTTGATTTGTCTCTGTCAAATGTAATTTGGAAGCTGGAAGATTATTTTTTCTTTTGTTTTTATGCTTTGTAAAGTTGCTTTCAGCTTTAAAAATCAACAATATCTCTTTACTTTACCTAATGAATTGGCTGCATCCATCCACATAATTTACAAAATGAGCCATTGGAAAACTATTGTTTTTCAAAAAATTTCAACAAAACTATATCATGTGACCCTTATTGGAACGAGCTTGTTGAGATCCTTCCATTGATGGGTTGGATGTGGTGTTGATGAATGTTTTTGGAAAATTAGAAGAAAAATATATTTAAAATGAAAAGTTTTGATATCTTGAACATTTGGGAAAATGATTAAAAATGGAACTTTCAGTAATTTGAGAATATTTAAAGCCCTTAAAAAGATGCGCCCAAAATCTAAAGGCCTAGCTCCCTAGTATCTATTGAATATCAATATGGATACGTGGAGAGTGTATTATCACTAAATCACCCAAAGAGTGGAGATTCCACCCAGCCAATAATTTCAAATTTGTTGCAAAGCAATAAAAGCTCCAGCCAATGGACCTCTGGGTTAAATCCAGAGGTCCATTGGCTGAAGCATTGCTTGCATTTACTGTCCATATGTACAAAATTTGAAAGTGATTTTTCTTTGGGTGATAATGTCACTTCACGGGTGATTTAGTTACAATCCACTTTCCATATACTGTATGTATATTACCTTCGTTTTCTGATCAGTATATTTCGTAAGGGTAAAAGTTTCAGTTTTGTCCTAAAGATAATGCCTCGCAAATTGCTCACCTGTATTCTAAAATGACGAAATTTGGGACTTCTTCTAAATTGTACTTTTATAGACTCTTTACTTATCATTGTTTTGTTTTTATTCCAGATTTTAAGTGAAAAGAGAAAATGCAGATTTTTGTGAAAACACTCACTGGAAAAACAATCACCCTTGAGGTTGAGCCATCTGATACTATCGAGAATGTAAAGGCAAAGATTCAAGATAAAGAAGGAATTCCACCAGATCAACAGCGTCTCATATTTGCAGGAAAACAGCTTGAAGATGGTCGCACTCTATCAGATTACAACATACAGAAGGAATCAACTCTTCATCTTGTATTGAGATTGAGAGGAGGTATGCAGATATTTGTGAAGACCCTGACAGGTAAAACTATCACTCTGGAAGTTGAACCATCAGATACCATAGATAATGTGAAAACCAAGATCCAGGACAAAGAAGGAATTCCTCCAGACCAGCAACGTCTCATCTTTGCAGGAAAACAGCTTGAAGATGGTCGCACTTTGTCAGACTACAACATTCAAAAAGAATCCACTCTCCATTTGGTGTTGCGTCTCCGAGGAGGAATGCAAATTTTTGTCAAAACACTTACTGGCAAAACCATAACACTTGAGGTTGAACCATCAGACACCATTGAAAATGTGAAAGCTAAAATTCAGGATAAAGAAGGCATTCCTCCAGATCAACAACGTCTGATCTTCGCAGGTAAACAACTTGAAGATGGTCGCACATTATCTGACTACAACATCCAAAAAGAATCAACTCTTCATTTAGTGCTGCGTCTGAGGGGTGGTATGCAGATATTTGTTAAAACCCTCACAGGAAAAACAATCACCCTAGAGGTAGAACCTTCAGATACCATCGAGAATGTAAAGGCAAAGATCCAGGATAAGGAAGGTATCCCCCCAGACCAGCAACGTCTCATCTTTGCTGGAAAGCAACTTGAAGATGGCAGAACATTGTCAGATTACAACATACAAAAAGAATCAACATTACATTTAGTTTTGCGACTTAGGGGAGGTATGCAAATTTTTGTCAAGACACTCACAGGCAAAACGATCACACTCGAGGTTGAACCCTCAGACACAATTGAAAATGTGAAGGCAAAAATTCAGGACAAAGAGGGAATTCCACCAGACCAACAGCGACTCATCTTCGCAGGCAAGCAACTTGAAGATGGACGTACATTATCTGACTACAACATTCAGAAGGAATCAACCCTTCACCTGGTTCTTCGTCTGCGTGGAGGCATGCAGATATTTGTCAAAACCCTTACTGGCAAGACAATAACACTGGAAGTAGAGCCATCGGATACAATTGAGAATGTTAAAGCAAAGATTCAAGACAAGGAAGGTATTCCACCCGATCAGCAGCGTCTTATTTTTGCAGGAAAGCAGCTCGAGGATGGCCGAACCCTGTCTGACTACAACATCCAGAAGGAATCGACCCTTCATCTGGTACTTCGACTCCGAGGTGGCAACTAATTTTCGAAATTCTTGACTCTGATCATTCTGAAGTGCTGCATTGAACATTTCTGTTGATAAAAAGTTTTCAGCATTTCGCCCGCAAGAATAACAAAATGGCTGAATTCAGTAGACTTTTCGTAATTTGTTTTTATATGTAACGATTCTCTGCATAACTGTAGTTGTAGTTTTGGCATCCTTATGTGTAATCCACGATTATAGATTGGGAAAATTATCTTTCTGATTATTTGTAACAAACCATTCACTCTTGTCTACCTAAAATGATAGTCCAGTACTATTTGTGTAACTTCATTACTACAGTACCAGCTGAAATACTTCTATGATAGGGAGTCGTGGGAAGTCTTATCATGCTATCAATTCAAACATAGAGGTGAATGGTAGGAAGCGAAAACCACACAATGATTATTATATTATGAATAGTGCATTGGTTTGAATACATACAGCATGTATAAGGCATTTTTTCATATCCATTATACTTTCCTGGGCTTTTGAAATACAAGACTGTTATCTTCATAATGCCAGATCATTGCATTATTTTACAGCAATCTGGCAGTAATAAGGCAATATCCTCATGTCATTAAGGGGATAATTTTGCCCATGGGCACACTTTATTATGGGCTGTATCCTAATAAGAAAAGAAAAAATATCCTCCTTGCTAATTGTGCCAACACCAGACAGTGGTCCATTGATTGAAAAACTTCTCAAATTGAGAGAATTAATAGCAAGCTAGTTTTATCAGTGATGACAGGGTAAATTTCACAGCTCATTTGAACTATTACTGAATATAGAGATGCAACACTGCTCAGTTGGAGAATCCTCTGACAAAAAGATTGCTTCCAGATAAGAAAATATATAAATGTAGCAACCTTTGTACCTTTAACTAGAGGGGTAGCTGATCGAAAACCTCTGCCAAAGGGAAAAGACTTTTGTCGGGAGTTTAATGCAGATTCATTCACTGCATGACTGATATCAAAAAAGTTACGTTCAGCAGCACAAGAAATAAATAGTATAAGCATGTCTTCTCATTCTATTCTGGGTAGGAATTGTTTTGCAGCTTTTTTTGTATGCATACACAAATTTGATAATGTGAATATTGAGAGCCTACCCATTTGAGAATGTTCAACTTTTACCTAACATAACAGCCCAAGAAATTTGCCATGGCAATCAGCAGTGCCATGATAAAAGCTCTGGATGTATGCCATGGCTTTTACCATAACATTTCTGATTGCCCTGGCTAATTTTGTTTGTTTTATCACTCATTCTAACTCGTGTAAAACACAAGCATCACAGCACAAAATTCGGATTTCCATTTTCCTCTTCAAACTCTTCATTGCATTGGAGTTTCAACAGTAAATTTTTCAGCAAAATGTATTTTGGTAATTTCTTTCCTGATAAAAATTCATAATTTCAGAGCGCAGGGTGCTGAATACTGTCCAAAAATATATGAAGAACTAAAAGCAAAATTTCAAAATGATGGAATAGTGAAAAAGGTGGACTCTTTACATACATAGTAGTTCCTTATAAATACACCTGCAGATTTGTCAGTTCAGTCCATAACTTAACAAGGTAAATTTGTACTGAAAATACAGAATGTGTTTTTGTGCGTAAAAGACATGTATTTGACAGGTTTGTTGAATTATTTAAATTCCCAAATGAGAGGAAAAAAAGGTGAAATTGCCGGCAACAGCTTGTTTTATGTTGGGCTAAAGGTTATAAATAACAGCCATGTTTTATCTTGGATAATATGTGAATATAGTTTAAAAAAAAAAAAAACCTTTCGTAACATCAATTTGTAATATTTAGGATGATTGGAGTCAACAATAAACCTCTTAATTGTGATAGCACTATCAAAATCACATTTGAAACATTTGAATAAAGTGAGAATGAAACTATACATGTTCTTGTTTTCCTTTAAAGAATTTTTCCATGAAGTCTGTGCTTTCCATATACAAAACTGTAATTTTGGAAATCACAGGAGAGCAAGTAATGATTTTCTGGGACTGCCCCACAGTACAGTACCACAGCCCTGTACAGGTGACTGTCCACAGGTGGCCAAATTTTTCACAGATGTAATTGGGAATAATCACCAAAAATTTAATTAATGAAGCACTGGGTACAACCCATTGCTTCATTAAATAATATTTTGCTCCTAATTTTTATTACCAGCTAAACACATGCATGAACATAACTGCCCATGTGTAGATTACGGCCATTTTATGGCAGCCACTAATACTGAGAAACCCCATACAGAGTTTTTTTTTCTTTTTCTTCTTCCCCATTTCACGGCTTTGGGTTCAGTCAGAAATATCGGCAAATCCCAGTCCTGGTAATTCACCCTTGTTTCCTCAGCAAAAAAAAACTGCTCTGGATAACTGGTGCTTCTTCGGCAATTACTGTGGAGCCTGTTTGATTGTGTAAAAATCACCAGGGGGCTGGGCAGAATTGCCATGTATATGTAGTATGCGGCGAAGTGAAACCTTTCAAGTAAATTTAGCGTGTGAAAGTAGTTCCAGATATATATGTATATAATTACAATCAGGATCTTTCACTCAATTGGATCATGCAAATATCATGAACCATGTGAATGCTGAGAAAAAACTGTGCAAGTAAGCAGGCGACTTGCTCAATATGTAGAGTATGAGTGGAAATGAGATGCAGCATAACCACAAACTAAGTATCTGCTTCTATGTTGATAACGCCAGAAACTGATGGCAGATTCTGGTGCTATCAACAAAGAAGCAGAACACACAGTTTCTAGTGGTTATGCTGCATCTTGTACTGTAATTTGTAAGATTAGCAATACAGCGTAGTGCAACACACATGGATTGATTCCTCTTCTACCTGGAAGTTGTGTCATTTCTGCCACCACGAGGCTTTCTGAAGAAGCCATCCTCGGCAGTATTTTCGCTGTGGATATTTTTCATTTCCTCTGCACTTTCCTCGGTACTGCTGATTGCTGAGGATGAATTACCAGGGCTGCAAATCCTGACTGAAATGTGAATTTATTTCTGTAAATTTGCATGAAAATGGTCTTGAAAGACAGTTTTCATGCAAAATACATGTAAATTATATCAATATATTGATGAAATCTGTCAATAAAGTTTGTTCTTTTAGTTTTTTCAGTTTTTGGGACATAAATTTCACAAATTTGTCAAGGAAAAAATTTAAGAATTTTGGCTAATTTTAGTGGCTTACATTACATGCCAGTTTGATCCATCTGCGCTGTGTCCTTGATTAACACACTTTATCCCGCTTGCTCACTCTGTACTTGGGCATACTGCATATCGATGGTGCACTTGCATTCAGCTTGTGCAGAGCAAGGTTGTTTCAGTATCTGACAGTTGCTCGATGGTTCTGTCTGGGTACTCAGGCTTCTGCCATCTGTAAAACTGACATAATATGACCCTGGTTGTTGAAAGTGTTGTTAAAACCCCAATAAACGATGCTCTTCTGGGAAAAGATTTAGAAGCCAATCCCTCCCGCCCTCCGTCTCCATATTACAAGTCATTTAACACTGTAATGGGAAACCCTGTCAATAATTTTTTTTTCAAAAATCATTTTTAGGGAGCATGCTGGTTCATTGGTAGGCCTAAGAGCTAGGGGTGAGAAATTTCAAGTTTGCACAAACAAAATATCTGTCAACCAGCAGGTTCACTGTGTTCTTTTACTGTTTGACGAAACATTTTGTGCATGCATATGAGAATTTTAGTGAATTTGGTTGCATGCCTGTCGAGTATTTGACATTTAACCAAAAGATAACGGTTTGATCCTGCCCTACGCCATATGCTTTGCATCCAAGACAAGACACTGAATTCTGTTTGCCCATGCTGTGGCACTTTGTAATTTGGCAGAGATGGCACACTTTACTTCTTTTCATCTAACTCTGCGTGCACAAAGGTGGTTCAGCGATCCGAACGTAGTGGCTACCCCTCTACGTTCAGATTCTTCCCATTCAATCCTATAGAAAAAGTTCCCATCAAATTTTTATGGGAACTCAAAACTCGAAATTAGGGCTATATATCAAGCTTTCGCCCTTATTACCGGTTGCAATCGATAGTACACGTATTTCCTTACATTTGGGCAGAGTTCATTAATCCAAACTAGGTTTTATCCTTTAATTGTCGTCATTTGTGTACTCGTGAGGCGGCGACGGAGATTTCCAAATCGGCCATGTTTTTGTTTAAATATAAAACAGTAAAAACAACAACCTGGTAATGGCGCCGAAACGAATAGACCTTTTCATCGATGCGGAATAGGAAATTCGATCGCAATTGCGCAGAATGGGTTTGATAATCTGCTCTGTGCGAATGCGACCGAGTTTGATGACCTCCTCTGCGCGAATGAGATCGCGATTCCGATTCTGCACCGATGAAAAGGTCTATTCGTTTCGGCGCCATTACCGGGTTATTGTTTTTACTGTTTTATATTTGATCAAAAACATGGCCGATTTTGAAATCTCCGTCGCCGCCTCACGAGTACACAAATGACGACAATTGAAGGATAAAACCTAGTTTGGATTAATAAACTCTGCCCAAATGTAAGGAAATACGTGTACTATCGATTACAGCCGGTAATAAGGGCGAAAGCTTGATATATAGCCCTAGTTTTGAGTTCCCATAAAAACTTGATGGGAACTTTTTCTGTAGGATTGAGTGGGACGAATCTGAACTTAGAGGGGTAGCCACTAAGTTCGGATCGCTGAACTAGCACAAAGGTAGCAAGCTGAAGTATCGAATGGTTTTCTCAACCGTACTTTCTGGCCTGGGTACTCTTTTTCTTCCACCTTATGTAAAACTGTCAGACATATGACCCTTGTTGCTGAAAGTGTTGTTAAAACCCGATATTGGATAAACAAACAATAGCATCTTTTGGTACCTGTTCACAAGTCAAGTTTGACAGACTTTGGTGTCGGAGACCTGGTACTTTTAGCTGGGTGAGCGGAGGGAGTCTTCCCTTTTAGGGTCTCATTCCCCTTGCCAATTTTGTAGAATGTTATGCACATCGTGTTACTTCATCAACAAACCTTAACGTGCATGTTTCATCAGCCGACGCCCTCCATTATTCGAATGAACATTAATTTTCCTAGAGGCATCAAATGGCACGACGTTCTATCCAAAGTGGAAACCCTGATTTAACACACAATAGGCGATTTACCTCGGAAGAGGTTTCTTGTCGGGTTACCATCACTTTGCTACAAATTGCCAAGTCACGCGGTGGTTGTTGTGTTTTATGAAAATCCTGGAATATTGCACAGACCCTAAGGGTTAAGAGACGCTATATGTTTCTGCAAGATTTATTGCATGGGCACGCCTTTTGAATCATCCATTTTATCAAAATTTGTTTGTAGGCATTTGCTTCTCTCATTTTTCGCTCACCTAACTTTCAGTCAGGGGAGCTATAGTGATCACTCGTCGTCCGTGAACATGGTGTTTACGTCTTCTCCTCTCAAACCGCTGAACCAATTTAATTGATATTTGAGATAATAGTTTGTCATGACATCGCAATTTGATTTTGTTCAAATCAAGTTGCCTCGCCCATTGGTAGGGCCACACCCAAAAAGTGTGCTGAAATCTTAAAAAATCTTATGAACCAGCAGTAGCAGAGACTTGATATTTGGCGTGCAGCTTCCTTTTGAGGTGTAGACGCAAGATTTGTTCAAGAGAAGTTTGTGGGGCTATATTTAGTCTGTGTGAAACACACAGACTATTGTTTTTGCACGGTTTCTTTTTCTTTTTTTCTTCTTCTTCTTCTTCTTCTTCTTCTTCTCCTGTCTTCTGTCTTCTCATCACTTTATTGTCCGCAAGATAACTCGAAAACCAATTGCCCTATCTCGTTGATTTTTGGCATGCTGATAGACAGCCACAAGTTCTCGGCCATCTATGTTTTTCAGTTCCTGGGGTGTCTGTAGGGGTGTTTTGAAAGTGGATCACGCCCATATCTCAGGCGTGGTATGACATATGGACCTGGGACCAACACCAAATGAGTCGACACTCGATGGAGATTCAAAATATGGGTCAAGATCATGGAGGTCACCTAGGGGTCATTAAGTGCATTTTTCATAATTGCTGGAAATCACATTTTTTTGACCCCCTAAAGCATTCCTGACATACACACATGCATTTTGACATAAAAAAGTGGGTGTGGCCAATTTTTTTTAAAGTGGGTCACGCTCATATCTCACGCATGGTATGACGTATGGACCTGGGACCAACACCAAATGAGTCGACACTCGATGGAGATTCAAAATTTGGTTCGAGGTCACCCAGGGGTCAATGAGTGCATTTTTCATAATTGCTGGAAATCACATTTTTTGACCTCCAAATGCTTCCCCAAAATTCAGACGTGCATTTTTTCATGAAAAAAGTGGGCGTGGCCAACATTTTTGAAAGTGGGTCACGCTCATATCTCAAGCATGGTGTGACCTGGAGCCAACACTAAATGAGTCGACTCTCAATGGAGGTTCAAAAATATGGGTCAAGGTCACGGAGGTCACCTGGGGTCATTGAGTGCATTTTTCAGAATTGCTGGAAATCACATTTTTGACCCCCTGAAGCATTATTGACATACATACATGCATTTTGACGTAAAAATGTGGGCGTGGCCAAAATTTTTGAAAGTGGGCCACGCTCATGTCTCAAGGATGGTATGACACACAGACATGGGGACCGACACCAAATGAATCAACACTCCATAGAGGTTCACAATATGAACAAGGTCACTGAGGTCACCCAGGGATAACTGAATGCATTTTTTAGTATTGCTGGGAATCACATTTTTGGACACCTAATGCATTCTCTTGACAAACCTTTTGAATGCTGCGCACATATATTCCCTTTCTGGTTTCTTAGAAGAATTGTTCTGATTCCATTATGAATATCTGTAAATACTGTTTAAGAAAATCCATTCCAGATTTGTTTAAAAATATGTTACTCCCGAAAATAACCCTCCATAAATTCTCTTTCTATATAGTTTTTTCCCAATAGATATTTTAACTCGTTTCTTACAAGCTTGAATTTACTGGATGCAGTAAATTCTATTTCTCTAGTATTAACATTATTTTCTATTTCAATGATTTTTGTCTGATGGATTCTTTACTATTCTACTGAAATTTGGCACAGATGTAGAGTTTCATTAAAAGTTTCTCATCTGGATCATGGCATTTCTGAAGTTTTTCTTTTTCTGCCAAAACCGTGCAAAATGTTGTCACAATGTTACGTTTTGTCACAATTCTCAAACAAGACCCCGGACGATTTGGCTGGAGCTGTCATTATATTTGTAGCATGACTTACTACCCATGACTACATAAGCTGTATTACCCACGTTGCTCCCTTTTGACCTCAAACTTCCGAGCAAAGTGCAATTTTGGAAAAACTGGTCAATTTTCACATGCAATTTCTCAGCTCTGCGGCCACATTTTTTCAAAGCGTTTCCTATGAGAAGTTTGAGCATTCATCCAAGAATAATTTGGCTGTTATATATTCTATTCAAAGTTTTAACCTTAAACTCGTTTTCGAGCCTTGAATTCGAGTACCCTTAACTCGTTCATAAACAAGGCTCACTTTTAGTTCATTTTTCTTCCATTTACGAATGGTATATCGAAAAGTGATGCACATGTTCGTATTCACAATTACCTATCGAGCATATTTTCTGTTGTACGTTTGGTTGTAAAGTTTAACCATATGCCCATTTTATTTGCATAAAGATAGATGCTGTCCAAAAAACTCGCGCTTTTTCAGAATTTGGTACGATTAAGTGACAATTTACTCCATTCCTAATTGATTGAGTGCTGAATGTTTTCAATAGCTGCATGCAGCAGTCATAGTATGAAAACTTTTGTTCTATATGTGAGTATTAAAAGTTTAACCCTTAGCAGATTTGAGACTCCCATATGGGTACTGTCTGAATAATTGTGATTTTCGTAATATCTGAAAATTCTGTTGACATTCAGATTTACTGTTCAAGTCCAAGAAGATTCTCCTTGATAAGGTAGCTGTAAAGTTTAACCCAATCCCTGTTTCGGATGCATAAAGATAGGTCCCGTCGAAAATAACTCCATTTTTCAGAATTTGGTAAGTTTAAGTCGCAATTTACTCCATCCCTAATTGATTGAGTGCTGAATGTTGTCTATGGGTGCATGCGGCTAGCAAAGTATGACAACTTTTGTTTTACATGTTATCATTAAAAGTTTGATCCTTGGCAGATTTGAGAGTTCCCAAATGCGTCCTGTTGAAATAATTGTTATTTTCGTAAAATCAGTACCTGAATATTGGTAAGCATGCAGTGATCTTTCGGTCCTATATAAAGGTGTAAATAGTTAAAGTTGAACAGTTCATCAGACAGAAATAATGCCAAACTCTGCCGTTGACGGGTAAATAATGAATGGAAATTTCATTGCATTGAAAATAAAGTGGCAACGAACCGTCCCCATGGTTTCCACGCGAGGTGTGGTGTTTTCCACGCGGTCAGAACACTCGATTTTATGCCCAAATGTCGGCCAGGCTACGTAGAACAAGTTCTGAAAATTGCAAGTCGCTGCCTTCAGCGGTCTGGACACAGTGAGCGTATGTCCGATAGTGTTATTTTATTGTCTTTTGTGCAAATTCTCATTAATCTTTTCCTGCCAAAACCAACTCACCGCTGTTTCTTTTCACTTTTAACTTCCGACGATTCTCAAAGGCTTCAATGTTGCGATGGGATCCCTGGGTGCTGTTCTTAAAGAAACTACTTTGATTTACAGCCATCTCTCCGTCAGTCACACTCTATTATTGTAACTTTTAAGTGGACCTACCCCAGAGAGTGTGGGGGGGGGGGGGGGGGGGGCACCACGAGAGACTGTGCCCATTCCCGCCCTCTTCTTTCGCTCCGACTTGAAAAAGACCAAATTCAGAAAATTACCTGCTCTCTTCAAAAACGCTATATGTCGGCGAGTTCTCCGCGGATTTCCACGAAATTTTCACTCAGCATTCACGAATAGATGCTCCATCGGATGCCCGGAAAGGCGACACGAATTGCGCATTTCCTCAAGTCCAATTCGAAAAGAGCGTATGCGCGTGAGGCTCCCACGGGCTATGCACTCGGTTGTTGGATTTTTCAGGCACAGGTCGAGATCAGATCTTCTAGAACGAACGTTGAAAATTTCGAGTTGCTACTCCAAAAACTCTCTCCACAATCTACTGTATATGTAATGGAGTGTAAACTTTTTATGTCCTGCCGGCAGTACCAACCACCCTTCTAATTTTATATCTTGTTATTATTAATAAACGTTTAACCCTTGGCAGATTTGAGACTTCCCTTATGGGTACATCCACAGGGTTTTCACCCGGTCACAGGACTCAAAAAAGATACTAAACTGTCGAGCGGGGATAGAACACATTCTCAGAATTTCAAGTGGCTGCCTTGGACGGTCTGGTTACAATTGACGTATGTCCTTGTTATGCCCACAACGAATAGTCAGGGGCCATATTGTTTTACCTCTGTCTTTCCCTCTATCTTGCTGCATATAGGGTATATTGTTTGTCCGTCAAACCTCTCTTATTAGCTCATCTTGACAAAGTCAAGCTGAGCTAATTTCATCCCTCTCTGTCCGCCGTGCGTCAACGCCATTTTTTGGTCTTCTCCTCCAAAGCCACTGGGCCAATTCAAGGGAAAGTTTGTGTGAGTGATGATTCCAAAGGGCCATGGCATTTTTGTTCAACTCAACATGCCCAGACCCATAGGAAGGGAGTGGGAAAAATGCTCCAAAAATTTTTTAAAATCTTCTCAAGAACCAGTGTGTACAATTACTTGACATTTGCTATGGAACTTCCCTTTTGGGGAGTAGAATCAACCTTTTTCAAACGAAGTTCGTGAAGCAATATTTGGCTTTGTAATGGGAGGGATAAGATTTTTGACCCCGCCCAAAATTTCTGTTTTCTTAACCGATGGTCCGGTATGACCCAAATTTGGTATGTGGTATTATTGGGTCATAAGTACTTGACCCATGTAGAAAAAAATTCCCGCATCCCCATGGGAACCACTGGGAGCTAAAATTAGAAATATTTTCAAATGTCCATATTTCCCAAACCACACGGAACAGAGAGCTGTTATTTGGTATGAAGTATCCTTAGGACCAGTAGAATTGAATGGTTAAAAAATTGCCATCGGTTATGTTAGGGTGTTCTGTAATGGGGGTCGAAAAAAGTGCTGAGTCAGCATATTTGCAAAAATTAAAAAAAATCTTTTTCTCCAGAACCAATCTTCAGAATCTTTTGATATTTGGTATACCGCATTCATAGGGGGAGGTGGGGGGGGGGGGGGGGGGGGGGGGGGGGGGGGGGTCAGATGCAAGTTTGTTGAAATAAAAAAGCTCATTGGTTCATATTTGGGCTCACTATAGGAGCCCGAATTTTTAACATAGGGTTATATGGGGAATATTCTTTAAAAATCTTCTTCAGAACCACCAGTCAGAATCTCTTTCTCTTAATGTTTGGTATGCATCATTGTTGCGGGGGTCAGATTCAAGATTGTTCAAACCAAATCCCTAGGTTGATATTTGGGCTTCCTACAGAAGCCCAAATTTTAACTTTGTTCAATAGGGGGGGGGGGGGGGGGATAATTTTTAAAAAATCTTCTTCTTCAGAGCCATCAGTCAGAATGCTTTCATATTTGGTATGCAATATAGGGGTCAGATTCAAGTTTGTTCAAATCAGATCCATAGGTATATCTTTGGGCTCGCTACGGTAGCCCAATTTTTTTACTTAGTGCAATATGAGGAAATTTCTTTAAAAATCTTCTTCTTCAGATCCACCAGTCGGAATGCTTTCATATTTAGTATACAACATCTCTGGGGGGGGGGGGGGGGGGGGGGGGGGGGGGGGG
Source organism: Pictodentalium vernedei (assembly GCA_031216915.1). Lineage (NCBI taxonomy): Eukaryota > Metazoa > Mollusca > Scaphopoda > Dentaliida > Dentaliidae > Pictodentalium > Pictodentalium vernedei. Next base: position 235,214,408 of record CM062297.1, on the reverse strand, counting down.
CAGATTCCAGTTTGTTCAATTCGAGTGCCTGGGTTAATATTTGGGCTCCATATGGGAACCTGAAGTTTAACTTAGTACAATATAAGGGGATTTCTTCAAAAATCTTCTTCTTCAGATCCACTAGTCAGAATGCTTTCATATTTGGTATACAACATCTCTAGGGGAAGGGGGGGGGGGGGGGGGGGGTCCGATTCAAGTTTGTTCAAATCGGATCCATAGGTTAATATTTGGGCTCGCTATGGTAGCCCAAATTTTAACTTGATGCAATATGAAGAAATTTCTTTAAAATTTCTCTTCTTCAGATCCAACAGTAAGAATGCTTTCATATTTGATACACAACATCTCTAGGGATGTCAGATTCAACTGTGTTCAAATCGAGAGCTTAGGTTAATATTTGGGCTCCCAATGGAGCCGGAATTGGCCATTTTGCTGAAGAATTAAAAATTTTATATTCAGTACCCTCTAGAGGTGTGTAACTAAGATTAATCCACAAAGGTTTTTACATTACATTTTACTTTATGATCAACTGAAGAAAAGGCATGATGCCCGTATTATTAGCTCAACTTTGACGAAGTCAAATTTGAGCTATTGTCATGGCCCGTCGTCCGTCTGTCCGTCTGTCCATACGTCAACAATTGGCTATGGCTCGGGCTAGAGGTCGTATTTATGAACCGATCTTTACGAAACTTCTTGTGTACCTTTGTTATGACCCTGGGACGGGAACGAGTGTTTTTAGGTGTGGTCCGAAATTCAAGATGGCTGCCAGTGGCCATTTTGTACCGATGATGCAAAAATCAGTTTTTTGTACAGAACTTCTGTATGAAAGTTCTGATTTGAATAAAGTTTTGTATAAATGTTTAGTACCATGGGATACATCACATATAATACGGGTTTTTTTCTCGTGCGTAAATTATGCAAATTAGACTGACTTTGATTTATTTAGTGTTACTTTCAGAGCTGTAAGTGCCAAGCTGCTATGGCTCGGGCTAGAGGCCATATTTATGAACCGATCTTTACGAAACTTCTTGGGTACCTTTGTTATGACCGTGGGACGAGAACGAGTGTTTTTGGGTGCGGTCCGAAATTCAAGATGGCTGCCAGCCGCCATTTTGTACCGACGATGCAGAAATCTGTTTTTTGTACAGAACTTCTATATGAAAGCTCTGATTTGAATAATTTTTTGTATGAATGTTTAGTACCATGGGATACATCACATATAATACAGGTTTTTTTCTCGTGCGTAAATTGTGCAAATTAGACTAATTTTGATGTTTTTTGGGGTTACTTTCAGCACTGTAAGTGCAAATGCCAATACGGCTCGGGCTAGAGGCCGTATTTATGAACCGATCTTTACGAAACTTCTTGGGTACCTTTGGTATCACCGTGGGACGAGAACGAGTGTTTTGGGGTCCGGTCCGAAATTCAAGATGGCCGATGGCAGCCATTTTGTACAAAATTAGGTGCAATCAGATTTTTGCACAGAACTTCCATATGAAAGCGCTGATTTGAATAATTTTTTGTGTGAATGTTTAGTACCAAGGGATACATCACATATAATACGGGGTTTTTTCTCGTGCAGAAATTATGCAAATTAGATGAACTTTGATTTTTTCAGTGCGACTTACACACAGTAAGTACACATGTCAATACGGCTCAGACTGGAGTCTGTATTTATGAACTGATCTTCCAGAAATGTCTTGGGTACCTTTGTTATCACCTTGGGACGAGAACGAGTGTTTCTGGGTGCGGTCTAAAATTCAAGATGGCTGCCAGTGGCCATTTTGTACCGAAATTAGGTCTAATCAGTTTTTTGTACACAACTTCTATACAGCTCAGACTAGAGGCCATATTTATGAACCAATCTTTACGAAACTTCTTGGGTACCTTTGTTATCACCGTGGGATGAGAGTGAGTGTTTTTGGGTGTGGTCCGAAATTCAAGATGGCCACCAGCAGCCATTTTGTACCAAAATTAGTGCAATCAGTCTTTTGTACAGAACTTCTGTATGAAAGTTCTGATTTGAATAAATTTTTGTATGAATGTTTAGTAACATGGAATACATCACATATTCTAAGGGGTTTTTTTTTCGTGCAGAAATTATGCAAATTAGATGAACTTTGATTTATTCAGTGCTACTTACACAATATAAGCACACATGTCAATACGGCTCAGGGTAGAGGCTGTATTTATGAACCGATCTTCACAAAACTTCTTGGGTACCTTTGTTATCACCTTGGGATGAGAATGAGGGTTTCTGGGTACGGTCCAAAATTCAAGATGGCTGCCAGTGGCCATTTTGTACCGAAATTAGGTCCAATCAGTTTTTTGTCAGAAGTTCTGTACAGCTCGTATTTATGAACTGATCTTCACAAAACTTCTTGGGCACTTTTGTCTTCACCTTGGGACAGGAACGAGTGTGTTTTGGGGTGCCTTTGTTATCACTGTGCAATGAGAACAAATATTTTGGGGTTCAGTCAGACCCACTCTGGGACTCAAAGATTTTTTCTAGTTCAGCATCTGACTGTCACCCACCTTTACAATACTTTACTTATACATTTGTTACAGGCAACGGTCAGTATTTAGACCATTACAATACTTTATATGTACCTTTGTTATCAGGTCATTACCTAGATGTTTGTCATTGCTGTGTCACATACTATACATGTACATGTCTTTGTCTTAACAAGTTGAGCTACAGTGTCATTGACACTTTCATTTTTGTCACTCCTGAGGGACTCAAGAATTGAGAGTGTAGCCTATGGAGATGTCTTGTTTAATGTGCTCATTCTTGGACTGTGTTTAAATTGTGTTCTGTTCAAGATGAGCGCTTCAGGCCCCGTGAGGCCTCTTGTAATTTTCAATGTATTACTATTTTTTTATTTCACAGGATGTTTCTACATTTTCCAGATGTGTGCGTATTGTCAGAATTTTGACTTGCTTCAATATTTTACAAAACTACTGGTTGTTAAACTTAGTCCATTTTAACTCAAGTTTGGTGAAGCCAAATTCGAGGTATTGTCATGGCCCGTCGTCTGTCTGTCCGTCTGTCGTGTTGTACACATGGCTCGGGCTAGAGGCCGTATTTATGAAACAAAACTTCTTGGGTACCTTTGTTGTCAGTGTGAAACGAGAACAAGTTTTTTGGAGCCCGGTCCGGAATTCAAGATGGCCACTGGCAGCCATTCTGTACAAAATTAGGTGCAATCAGATTTTTTTGGCGCAGAACTTCCATATGAAAGCTCTGATTTGAATAATTTTTGTATGAATGTTTATTACCATGGAATACATCATATATAACACTTTTTTTTCTCGTGTGTAAATTATGCAAATTAGACTAACTTTTGATTTAATTAGTGTTATTTTCAGCACTGTAGGTGCAAATACCAATACGGTTCGGGCAAGAGGCCGTATTTATGAACCGATCGTTACGAAACTTCTTTGGTACCTTTGTTATCACCGTGGGATGAGAACGAGTGTTTTGGAGTCCGTTCTGAAATTCAAGATGGCCGCTGGAAGCCATTTTGTACAAAATTAGGTGCAATCAGATTTTTGCGCCAAACTTCCATATGGAAGCGCTGATTTGAATAATTTTGTTGTGTGAATGTTTAGTACCGTGGGATACATCACATATAATACGGTTCTTTTTCCTCGTACATAAATTATACCAATTAGACTAACTTTGATCTATTTAATGTTACTTTCAGCACTGTAACTGCAAATGCCAATACGGCTCGGGCTAGAGGCTGTATTTATGAACTGATCTTTACAAAACTGCATGGGTACCTTTGTTATCACCGTGGGACGGGAACGAGTGGTTTTGGGTGCAGTCCGAAATTCAAGATGGCCACCAGCAGCCATTTTGTACTTTAGTTAGTGCATCAGTTTTTTGTACAGAACTTATGTATGAAAGTTCTGATTTGAATAAATTTTTGTATGAATATTTAGTACCATGGGATACATCACAAAAAGTACGGGTTTGTTTTTCTCGAGCAGAAATTATGCAAATTAGATGAACTTTTGATTTATTCAGTGCTACTAATACACAGTAAGTGCACGTGTCAATACGACTCGGGCTGGAGGCTGAATTTATGAACCGATCTTCACAAAACTTCTTGGGTACCTTTGTTATCACCTTGGGACGATAACAAGTGTTTCTGGGAGCGGTTCAAAATTCAAGATGGCTGCCAGTGGCCATTTTGTACCGAAATTAGGTCCAATCAGTTTTTTTTGTACACAACTTCTATACGGCACAGGCTGGAGGCTGTATTTATGAACCGATCTTTACGAAACTTCTTGTGTACCTTTTGTTATCACCGTGGTATGAGAACGAGTGTTTTGGGGTGCGGTCCAAAATTCAATATAGCCGCCAGCAGCCATTTTGTACCAAAGTTAGTGCAATCAGTTTTTTGTACAGAACTTCTGTATGAAAGTTCTGATTTGAATAAATTTTTGTAGGAATGTTTAGTAACATAGAATACATTACATATAATACGGTTTTTTTCTCGTGTAGAAATTATCCAAATTAGATGAACTTTGATTTGTTCAGTATACACAGTAAGCGGATATGTTAATACGGCTCGGGCTAGAGTCTGTATTTATGAACCGATCTTCACAAAACTTTTTGGGGTACCTTTGTTATCACCTTGTGACTGGAATGAGTGTATTTGGGTGCCTTTGTTATCACTGTGCTATGAGAACAAATATTTTGGGGTTCAGTCAGACCCATTCTGGGACTCAAAGATTTCTTTTTATGTCCCCCCCCCCCCCCCCCCCCCGACTAAAGTCGGGTGGCATATAGTGATTGAAGTGTGCTTGTGTCCGTCCGTGTGTGTGTCCATGTGTGTGTGTGTGCCCGAGCCAATAACTCGAAGACTATTTGGGTCACAGTCATCAAACTTCACACAATTATAAAGGACCATGGGAGGATGTGCCACACACCATGGCCGGTGTTTCTTTAGTTATAAAGTAGTTTTTGCTCATACTTCAGGCTTGGTGTGACCTATAGAAATACTACCTACATCAAATGAGTTGAAACTTGATGGAGGTTCAAAATGTGGTTCACCTCTATGCGGTCAAGAGAGGTCATTAAATGCATATTTTTGCGACCTATTAGGAAAGTCACTTTATACCAATTAATGCAATTCTGAAGATTATACGTGTATCTCGTCATTCAAATGGCAGCGGCAGTAGTGTCAATTTCTGATTCCTTGATCGAACCCTATAAATGGTGTGCACATATATGCCTTTTCGGGTTTCTTAGAAAAATTGTTCTGATTCCTGTATGAATATTTTCTCCATGAAAGAATTTCACAAAAAGCAGATAGGGAGTAAGCTATGACTGTCACATACAATAACCTGATCTGTTTATTTAATCTCATTGTACAGAATTAATTCCCAAACCAAGTTAATATAAAAACAAACAACTTGATCATGAAGAATTCCAGTGTACATGTAATTGTAAAACTACACTGAAGATTTGTTATTGAAACCTATCACAATACTGTCAGGATGCCGGTAAAAGATGCAATACTGACATAGTTGACTGTACTGTTAACTGTATTAGTGCTACGACTGTTTAAAATTAATTTATTAGAGAAGTTCTAGTTTTATGAATGCCTTGTTTAGGTCACTAGATGCCCTTTTAAGAGTAGGCCTTCAAATGAGCTCTTGGGGGTTTTAAGTTTTTACGACAATATCTCCGATATAGAGTCTATGCACCCTTTGTCAACACGACAACTCAAATACGGATCGTCCTATCTCTATGCATTTTGGCATGCTGGTTAACAATACCCAGTTTGCACTCATCTATGTTTTTTGCACCCGTTCGATCTGAATGACAGATCTGAAGTTGGTGGAGCCATTATTTCAAAGTGGGTTGCGCTCATTCTTCAAAGTAGATGTAGACATGGAACTACACCGACTGAGTTAAAAATTGCTGGAGATTCAATATATGGTCCACCCGAATGGGGTCATCAAGTGCATATTATTAAGAATGACTGAGAAAAGCATTTACACCTTAATGTATTTCTAAAGTTTATGAATGTATTTCATCACTCAAATTAGTGGGCAGAGCAAAAATTTTTCATTTCTGATTCGTGTATCGAACCCTTTGAATGCTGGTCACATATATGCCTTTTCTGGTTTCTTATAAAAATTGTTCTGATTCCTGTATGAATATCTGTAAATACTGTTAAGGAAAACCCATTTCTGATTTGTTGAAAAATATTTTACTCCAGAAAATAAGCCTCCATAAATTCTCTTTCTGTAGAGTTTATTCCTGATACTTTAACCCTTTTCACACAGACTTGAATTTACTGGATGCAGTAAATTCTGTTTCTCTAGTTGGCATCAAGTTTGTTCAAGCCAAGTCCCTGTGTTCATATTTGGGCTGAATATTTGGGGTCCCGTTGCTGACTTAGAAATTTTGGACCAAAATCCGGAAATTTTTTTTTGGTGTTTTTTATGCGTTTCGGTCAATTTTAAGACAATTTTTTTTTTACACTGAAAATTTTGGGTCCGGGTGGGACTTCGAAAATTTTGGGCCAAAATCCGGAAATTTTTTTTTTTTTGGGGGGGGGGGGGTGGGGGTGGGGGTGCGTTTCGGTTAATTTTAACACAAAAATTTTTTTTATTTTTTTACACTGAAAATTTGGGGGCCGGGTGGGACTTACAAAATTTTGGACCAAAATCTGGAAATTAGTTTTTTGGTTTTTTATGCGTTTTGAGAAGAAAAAAAAAATTTGGGCTGAAAATATTTTGTTTGGTGAAAAAAATCTGTTTTTTATGCGTTTATCTCAATTTTGGGACGAAAAAGTGCAGGAACTGAAAATAGAAGGAAAATCCTGTGTATTGCGTGGGCACAATCGCTTCATCTAGTTGGTATACGCTTTTCTTAGGAGGGGCGTATGCAGCTTATTCAAGTCAAGTCTCTGGTTTGATATTTAGACTACCATGTCAGGTGAGCGACCTTAGGCCCCCTGGGGCCTCTTGTTCAAATCAGATAGGCCAGTCGCCATAGAAACCCTGGAAACTAAAGCAGTCCTTGTTTATTGTGGTAAACAAGTTCTGTTTTACTGGTAAAATAGGACCTGGTAACCAGTGTCTGGGGTGGAAATCCTATAAAATGTGCAGTATTGGTATAAACGGTTGGCAGAACTTTGATTTATAATCATGTTGCAGTCTCGATTGCCCATTATGCAAAATTTGTAACCTTAAACGCCAAATAAATTACAGGGGCCTTAGGATGCTGGCTGAAGGTCAGGGTTGGGGAGAGGGTGGGGGGTTAGTGACCCTGGGGCCCGGAACATTAAGGGGACAGAGCTTGCCCCCCACATTCTTGGGTTAGCCCACACACCCCAAAAAAGTTTTCTGTGCAAACCGTTAAGAATGGAGCTCTGCACTTCAGCGAATGGTTGTAATTTTGGACTGCACGATTCTTGAATTAACTTAAATTTATAAAATCAACTTGACGAAATAATCACTTCAAGAATTGTGCAGTCCAAAAGCTGCAACTCTTGGTCACAGGATACTCTCTAATGAACTTGCAAATGTGAACAGTGCTGCTAAAACGTCATTTTGATTGCGAAAATATAACGTCATTCTTCATTCCAAAGTAAGACAGAAGTTCACTTAAACTGATTTCAAAATTTTCTCGGAGGGACAACCCCGCCCCTTTATCACCGCTCGTGCCTTCGACATCTGCTGCAATTACTCGACACTCTGAAAGAGGCCAGTCACAGAATTAACACAAGGATACGAATTTCCTCGCACTGGTGCAGGCGAAGACTGCATCTGATTCTCGCTTTGGTTTTCCAATAAAAAAGCATGAAATTCAAAAGCAGAACATGAAATACACCTTTTAATCGGTCTCGGGCTGTGACGAGCAATTCGACGCAGTGATGTTCTATTCGGGCGCTACATGACGTGTTTTTGATGTGAAAAGTCATCGCTGCGGCTGATTTTATCAATTTTCCTTCAAATGGAGAGGTAAGAAACACAGCTTTTTACTTTAACACGTTAGACTGATGTTTCCCAATCCCAACCAGCTTACTTATCACGTAGCAGATATCTCTCTTCGAATAAAAGGGCTCACAAAATGCCTGGATACAACTTCTGTCGTCGCCACTCGACTCAAAATCACATTCCTAAGTGACGCCCCATTGTTGTAACGTCAGGAAATGGCCGTCGTAGCCTAAAAAATATTCATTCGATTTAAAAAAAACTTACCCCGACATATCCCGGATGCAGAATAACCCCAACACAGCCCGTCAAAGTCAACCAGCCAGTTGTGGAAAGTGGCAACGACGCCGTGATGTTCAATCATTTCTTAATCCAAATGAAAATTTGAAAGTAAAGGTTTTTTTTTTTTAAACATTATACGTTTTTTAAGCTCAACTTTGACGCAAGTCAAATTTGAGCTTATGCCATGCTCCGTCGTCCGTCAACATTTCAATACGGCTCGGGCTAGGGGCCGTATCTGCGAACCGATCTTTACGAAACTTCTTGGGTACCTTTATCACCGTGGGATGAGAACGAGTGTTTTGGGGTCCGGTCCAAAATTCAAGACGACCGCTGGCAGCCGTTTTGTACAAAATTAGGTGCAATCAGATTTTTCCGCAGAACTTCCATATGAAAGCTCTGATTTGAATAATTTTTTGTATGAATGTTTAATACCATGTGATACATCACATATAATACGGGTTTTTTTTCTCGTATGTAAGTTATGCAAATTAGACTAACTTTGATGTATTTAGTGTTACTTTCAGCACTGTCAGTGCAAATGCCAATACGGCTCGGGCTAGAGGCCGCATTTATGAACCGATCTTTACGAAACTTCTTGGGTACCTTTATCACCGTGGGACGATAACGAGTGTTTTGGGGTCCGGTCTGAAATTCAAGATGGCCACTGGCAGCCATTTTGTACAAAATTAGGTGCAATTAGATTTTTGCGCAGAACTTCCATATGAAAGCGCTGATTTGAATAATTTTTTGTGTGAATGTTTAGTACCATGGGATACATCACATATAATACGGGTTTTTGTCTTGTGCATAAATTATGTCAATTAGACTAACTTTGATCTATTTAATGTTACTTTCAGCACTGTAGCTGCAAATGCCAATACTGCTCGGGCTAGAGGCCGTATTTACGAACCGATCTTTACGAAACTTCTTTGGTACCTTTGTTATCACCGTAGGACGAGAACGAGTGGTTTTAGTGCGGTCCGAAATTCAAGATGGCCACCAGCAGCCATTTTCTCCTTTAGTTAGTGCAATCAGTTTTTTGTACAGAACTTCTGTATGAAAGTTCTGATTTGAATAAATTTTTGTATGAATGTTTAGTAACATGGAATACATCACATATAATACGGGTTTTTTTCTCGTGCAGAAATTATGCAAATTAGATGAACTTTGATTTATTCAGTGCTTCTTATACACAGCAAGTGCATATGTCAATACGGCTCAGGCTAGAGTCTGTATTTATGAACCGATCTTCACAAAACTTCTTGGGTACCTTTGTTATCACCTTGGGACGAGAACGAGCGTTTCTGTGTGGGGTCCAAAATTCTAGATGGCTGCCAGTGGCCATTTTGTACCGAAATTAGGTCCAATCAGTTTTTTGTACACTTCTGTACGGCTCAGGCAAGAGGCCGTATTTATGAACCGATCTTTACGAAACTTCTTCGGTACCTTTGTTATCACCGTGGGACGAGAACGAGTGTTTTGGGGTGTGGTCCAAAATTCAAGATGGCCACCAGCAGCTATTTTGTACTTTAGTTAGTGCAATCAGTTTTTTGTACAGAACCTCTGTATGAAAGTTCTGATTTGAATAAATTTTTGTAGGAATGTTTAGTAACATGGAAAACATCACAAAAAATACTGTTTTTTTTTCTCGTGCAGAAATTATGCAAATTAGATTAACTTTGATTTGTTCAGTGCCACTTACACACAGTAAGTGCACATGTCAATACGGCTCGGGCTGGAGTCTGTATTTATGAACCGATCTTCACGAAACTTCTTGGGGTACCTTTGTTATCACCTTGTGACATGAACGAGTGTGTTGGGGTGCCTTTGTTATCACTGTGCTATGAGAACAAATATTTTGGGGTTCAGTCAGACCCACTCTGGGACTCAAAAGCTTTCTTTTCTAGTTTAGCATCTAACTGTCGCCCACCTTTGCAATACTTTACCTATATATTTGTTACATGCTACGATCAGCATTTATGTACAGACCGTTACAATACTTTACATGTACCTTTGTTATCAGGTCATTACCTAGATGTTTGTCATTGCTGTGTCACATACTATACATGTATATGTCTTAAACAAGTTGAGCTACAGTGTCATTGACACTTTCATTTTAGTTGGTTCGTTCATCTGTATCATCTACGTTGTTTTGCAAGGGCGTAGAAACCCGAACGCAAAAACGCAGTTGCGTACACACATGGACACCACTTCGAAGGGATGGGGGTGGGTGAGGCATCCGAATTAATCAATTTTCAGTCGGTACAATTTGGGTGCCGAAGGACACGCGTAGATGATGATCTTGTAAAAGTAATGGTAAGTTCCAATATATCGTCGAACAAAAGGTTTCGACATATCGTTCAGTCTGATTGAAGTGATGATTCGGAATTAATAATGCCTTGGTGGCATTTCATAATTTCACACAATAATTAACTAATTAACAGAAATCACTCCACCAACTGTAGCTCTGGGCTCCTCCACACCGCTAACAGGAGGTGTATACTCTATTGTCGTAATATCATTTCCGATGTTATCTACCCAGGATTTACAGCAGGGAAAATTTAAAAAATATATTACGACATAAGATACAACTAACAAAAAAATCACTCTTGCTCCCCTTCCTAATCAACACTAGCAGTGGTTGTACACTAGTGCTGCAATAAAATGTCGGATGCTATGTACCCCGCGAGATATATTGCACCGATAATTATATTGCGACATAAGGTACAATTATTCACCAAAAATCGCTTTTGCTCTCAATTCCCACTACCCCAGACAAACAAGAGATATGCTCTGTTGCCGTAATATAATTTCCGATTGTATATCCGACGGGATATATAGCATTAGAATGACATATGGTAAAAATACTTACCGAAAGAATACATCCCTCCCCCCACAAACACACACACACATACAACCATTAAAATGAGTTGTATTCGATTTTAAACTGGTTTTGAAATAATTTAGATAAATTCTATAACAACCAATATCGACATTACGTCCAATGACGTCGTAATTTTTCGAACTGGCATGCCATCCATCTCGTTTACGCCATTACACATTCCTAACGTTCCGTCGTGTAATCGGCCGTGCAGGCAAATCAAGGCGAATTGTTTTTCTTCAAGCCTTTTTTCGAACACCAATAATCTTATTCAAAGCGTCTTGGAATGAAATTATTTGGGCCCGAAAAAACCTTGTAAAAGCCAGGATTCTTAGTTGTGGGGGAGGGGGGGGGGGGGTGTCACGGGTACGTTTGACGGCACGTACCGTAGGAGGTGGTTTCTGGTGCCAGAAAATTCATGTCTGGGCGATCTTTGGGCGCGTCATCGACAAGACGAGTCGCAGTTCTATGTTTTTTAATCATAACACTTCCGACCTCCGATAATCTTCTTTCGAGTCAACAGCCTGAGTGGTAGATGGTTTACGTGATAGTATACCATTGCTATGTCAAAAATTATGGAGACCATGTTATCAAGTTAGACCAGAAACAAAATGTTTACAAACAGTAAAGAAGTTGGATGAGATATCTTATATAACATTTGTTCAACAATGTAGAGTAGCAGAATAATAGAGGGATTTGACAAAAAGCTGAAAGCTTATGTGCGTCATCTCCCTAAACCATGAAATATATCAATTATCTGAGGTGGTAAAACACTACTTAAATTTGTCCAAAGCTACCTAAGACCATGACCCATATTCAAAATTATAATATGGTCTGAGCAGATGTCCAGCTAACTGGATGGGGCCTCGCATCCACGAACACAACAGTGCATGGGTGCGATTCCCCAGCCAGTGCAAGGCTAATAGTCTGATCAAAGTTAGCTTGAAGCAAAGGAAATTAAGTGTGAGTTGTCAGAACATATGACGACTATACCTGATAATGCTTAAACCATGAATGTGAGAAAAGTAAGAAAGATGGAAAGAAGAGTAAAGGGAAGTGAGACAAGAAACTACAGAAAAACAGAAAACCAGCTTGAAGACAATGACTATTGCCTATATAATCGTAACAGCTATTATTACATGCAGCCTATGCAACTTACTTGGAAATGGGGCGGGGTAGAGGTGTTTTACAGTGTGATCGACTTAAAAGAGATCAGAGAAAGATTCATCTTTGGAGAAATGCGATTTTCACAGTTAGCGAAAACGTCCACTTGATAAAATAAAGTCGTGAACCACTTCAAAAACAAGCTGGTTCTCCTGGTTATCCAAAAATTCAGATCCAAAAAGAAGCGTTGGTACGTCAATTGGGAATGGTAGTAGCTTAATGGAATTATCACGAACATTTGTGAAGACTGGGCAGTGGAGAAGATAGTGTTCCACGGTCTCACACACCCCACACTGACATAATGAGATAGGCGACAGGTGATTTGAATACAGATGGAAGTTGAGGCTACTGCAACCCAGACGTAACCTGGTGTGGTAAATTTGAGCTTTGCGGGACTTTGCACCACTATAAAACTTAGGAGGTCTTTGGTTCCCACCACTTAAAAATATCTTGAAGTTGGGCAATGAAGAGTTTTCACGCACAGACATGGGCAGGCTATTCCATTGCTTCGTAACGCTGGGGATGAAGGAAGACTGATATAATTGCGTCCGACAGAAAGGAATTCTGTGGTTGTTACATGACCGAAGATTTTGCGATAAATTTGATGATGAGATGGTTGGAGGGACCTTATTGGCAATATACGGGGGCGACATTCGATGGTACATTTTGAAATATTGTAACAATTTGTGTTTACGACATCTTTCTTGTAAAGAGTCCCAGCGTGTTTCAGTATTAAGTAGACGCTTACTGCAACTAACTGTTGCCCCTGTTATGATTCTCGCAGCTGCAATCTGTATTTTCTCTAATCTTTCAGCTTCGGTTGCAGAACAGTTGTCCCAGGCAACATCCGCATATTCGAGTAATGGCCTGATGAACGCAAAGTAAATTTTTTCTAGGACATCCCGATCGAGGTTAAATTTCTGCTTTCTTAATAAGTCTAAACGAACCCAAGCTTTGGAGCAGATGTGGTCAATGTGATCGTCCCACGTACAAGAACTGTTTAGTATGACTCCTAAGTGTTTGTGTTTTTTTACTTCAGACATCGGCGTTTTACTAAAGAATAGTGGTGGGTGGGCAGCAGGGGTGTTTTTGCGCGATATCAACATACTCTCTGTTTTATGGGGATTAAACTCTACCAGCCATGTCTTGGCCCAATGTTCAATTGTGGCCAAGTCTTGGTTGATGAAAGTTGAGACTTGCACGGGATTCTCTACTATTAAATACAGGGAAGTATCATCAGCAAATAGACGTATATTACTGAATAAGTTTTCAGTAATGTCGTTGATATAGATTAAAAACAACATGGGACCGAGTATCGAGCCCTGTGGAACACCAGCATTAATAGGTCTCCATGTTGAGGCATCGGATCCTATTACTACCCGTTGTGACCTATCTGAAAGATATGATTTTAGGAACGACAGTAGTTCATCCGCGACACCGATTCTCTCCAGCTTGTGAATAAGACCAACGTGCCATACCTTGTCGAAAGCTTTACTGACGTCGCAGAAAACTACCCTAACCTCCTTGCCCTCATCAAGGGCTCGACAGAATTCGTCATATAGGTCGGTCAACTGGAGGACAGTCGAGTCACCCGGCGTAAAACCTGATTGGAATTGACTAAGTACATTATTATCGACCAAAAACTGCCACAACCGTTTAAAAACACATTTTTCAAATATTTTACCCACGCAGCTAAGTAATGATATCGGACGATAATTAGCAATTGAGTTTGAGGGTTGTTTTTTTAAGATTGGGGATACATTTGCCTTTTTCCACAGTTGAGGAAAGTACGAGTTATTCAATAGCACATTGAACAAGATTGTGAGAGGCTCACATATGGATGATTTGCACTCTTTGAGAAGACGAGGACTGACAAGATCGGGACCAGACGCTTTTGATACCCTTAATGATTTCATAGCTTCGTATATCTCACTAGATTGTAAAGTGATACTATCAATAACTTGTGGGGCGTTAGATGAAGAGCTGGGTAGGGAAGCGTTCTTGTCATCAACTGTTGAGATTGAGCTGAAGTGCTCATTTAAGACCTCAGCTTTCTCAGTATTAGAGGAGTAAATTTTATTTAGGTGAACAAGAGTTGGGACGGTTACTGCTTTATTTGTGCAAATGAGCGTTTTGAGTGTCTTCCACCACAGTGAAGACGACGTGTTGCTGCTTCTTAATGTAGTTTGGACTTTGGAAATATACGATGATTTTGCCTTCCTGACAGCTGATACGACTTCATTTCGTTTACGTTTGTATTTGTCCCATGCAGTTTGAAGGCCATTGCGTTTCGCTATTCGATATAATCGTTTTCTCTGTCTTATCAGAAGTCTGATTTCGTTGTGGTACCATTTCGGCTGGTCCGGTCGCGAAGTAATTATTTTGTTGGGAATATGTTTAGATGCAACGTCGAGTAATTTATTGGTGAAGTCAGAGGTGATAGTATCAAGGCATCTATTATCAAAAAGAGAATTCCAGACGACGTCAGCGAGGGCAACATTAAGTGCTTCATAGTCACCCCGAGAGTACAGCCATATCCTTCTTCTAAATGACAAAGAGATAGATTTAGAAAAATCAATCTCAATCGACACCGGACAGTGGTAGCGTATCATTTCCGGGATGATTGGTTCTAAGACCTCGCAATCTTTTACCCTGACTGAGTCGCTTACAGCAAAGAGATCTATCAGAGAGGCTGACGACTCCGTAAAGCAGGTTGGCTCACTCACAAGCTGTCTCAAGTTAAAAACATTTCTTATGTCAACAAAACCTCCTTTTGGGGACACTAGTTGGTTATCATTAAAATCGCCGGTAACAATCAAATCGGCAATTGACGTGTCACGGGCTTTTTCGATCGATGCTGATATGGCATCCCATATTTCTGGGGGACTATTTGGTGGGCGGTAGAAGACCCCTAACAATAAGGACTTCTTGTGTTTATTGAATATTTCAGCCCATAGACACTCGGCGTTCTGTACCTCGAGATCGGGCCGCCGTCGAAAGGAGATAGTATTCTTTAAGTAGATGGCAACCCCGCCTCCCCTTGACGATTGGTCTTGTCTCAATGGCTCATGAAACCCGTGGAATAATATATCGGATGTGGGATCGTAGTTCTGCAGCCATGTTTCAGTAAACGCCAAAATATCACAGGATGATGCCTCGCTTTCGAGAATATCTAACTTAGGCTTCAAGCTTTGAATATTAAGGTGAAACACTTTCAAATTATTTTCATCAGTGAGTGACCTTGTGGAGCAAGGATCGGGATTTGGTTCAATATCACCAGATTGTAATAAAATTATACTCAGGTAAAGGGCTGCCAAAACAGTGACAGCTAGTGACAACTAGGTTTAATATTCTCACAACTGTTGAGATATTTATGGCGTGAATAACTTTTTGGGGACACTTGTATTGTGCATCAGTTTTTTTAACATGCATGATGATTGATTTTGTATAGTACCCAAAGAACAGTGCTGTCATGGCAACAAAACTGTCATGAAACTGTCTATGAAATGTCGATTTGGAGGGTTGCACGGGGAGACAGGGACCCAGCACTCAGTGACCCCCCCCCCCCCCCCACCCGCCCTCGCTGTATGTACACAAAAACATCTACATTGTGCAAAAATGTACGAATGTATTTAAAATAGGGTAATACCCAGTCTTTAAGCTATGCTTGCGTTTTGTAGATTCAAACGCCTGAAACACAGTTTCCTCCAGTTTGATGTCCGTATTTTTTGTTTTTCTCCAATGATGTTTTGTCACTCACTTAGGTATCTACAACGGGTTAGATAACATAAACGATTACTTAATCGGTCATAGATAAATGCTTGCCCTTTAACTGAGACTGGCGACCATTTGATATACATAGATGAGAGTTCGCTAAGCTTGATCCACTGTAATGTCATGGTTCATGTTTAATAATTAGGCTCTTGGTGTAAATATGAAGGTACAACTGCGACCTGGTGAATTGGATTGCAAGTGTCGTCCTCTTCCTGACTGGTGCAAACGGTTAGGATCACACGGAGAATAAACCCAGTGCCGCCGAGAGAAAATTTGGGCCCCGGGGGGATCAATTAGATGGTACCACCTGGGCCCCTTGCTCCAAATCCAACTTACCAAGGACCCACGAAAATATTCACCCTCCCTCCGACCGATATCCATTATGACTCAATTCCTTCTCAAAGACTAGATTAGGTTACACAAGAGAATGGTAAGAAGGGATATTATTGGTTGCACAGTTTGTTGGTGGCCTGGTGTGGTGTGTGTGGTGTCGGTTGATTCCATACTGGACTTGAGCGAAGCCCGTGTCCAGTCTGGAGTTGGCTGGCGCCATGTGTGCCATGTTGGGCCGCCGACGGACTGAGTAACAGATATATCTTAACGACTGCTGCATCGATGCACAGAACTAATAATAACAACGATCGAAATTACATGAGTGAATTCTCACAATGTGCTCATGTGTCTTTGCCTTGTTGCAATTTGTGGGAGAGTGCCCACAGCACTCTCCCATAGGTTGTAACAAGGCGGATTCATACATTCCAAACAGTTTCATTTCGAAGGTAACATGACACACATTCACAGAATAAGAAGCCTTTTAAGCTGCCTAACCTGTACTTCAGATTAAATATGGGCTTCCAACACTCAATCTTTCAACTTGAAGCGCTTATCGGCTGTCGCGGTTTTGAATAATCAATGAACAAAGCGGAGATTTCCCGTGGCTGTCAACGTATATTGATGTTGACGGGCAATATATGGTTTTATATGCAGTCTGCATGTGACGTCGTTGAACCTATGAAATTCCCAGATAGGAGGTAAGATATATATATATATATTGAATCAACCGAACTTATTGTTCACGTCACTTTTACTGGGATATGAAAAAGTATGCGGACATACTTCAGTGCATACAGATGGTACATTGAGGATGGGGATAACTGCAAGCTGCAGCCGCACGACTGCATCTTGCAGTTATTTTTATCCCTTTTGACCCACAATATACCTAATAACTTAATGTAGTCTATGAAAGGAATATATGCTTACTAGTGAATTCGGGTGCCCGCGGTCCGTCTGTCGACTCACACACACTGGGTATTGAGAAAAGCTCACAAACTAGCTATTTCGGGTGGCGCGGCTTCCTCCTCGCGGGCCACCCGGACCGCCGAGGTTACTACCCCGGCTCTACCTCTCTCTCGACGCCCCTGAACCAACTGGTCCAAAATGTTCCAACGGATATGTGACAAACTGTTTAGATAGTTGAGTGTCGGTTGCCTGTTCAACTTCCCCCAGCTATGAGATGCCTGACAGCCTGCGAGTCCCTCGTATCGCAATAGCAATCCAATGGTCAATTTCTCATGATAATTAAGTATCTGTGGTATATATTAATATATCACGTCCCCACTGCGAAACCCTGTATATATTGTAAATAGATTTACACTGTTGTAGCTGAGTTTGTATTGGTTTTTTTTGTTTTGTTTTTTTTTGTTTTGTTTTGGTTTTTTTTTTTGTTTCTTTTTTTTCTCGCCACGTGTTTGTGCGCTCACCCAAATCGAGGCTCTCAGATTCGACAAAAAACAATGCATCTTGGCTCTGTATAAAGTTGACAAATCGTCGCGGTGGTACCACAGGACTCAGTTTTTCCATTGGATAAAAGAACTTTGTGGTTCCCACGAGACTCAACGACAAAAATGGTTTGACATAATGCATAATTAGATGTGACCTGCACCTCTTGATTTGCTGCTGAAACGTTGATATCCAACTCCAAAAATAAATGGGATCTATGGCTTGACCATTGTTTGATCTTCCATTGACAACGCATTTGAAATTACCAAAAAACAGTAGTGACGTAGATAGCAGGCCTAACTGACCCTTTGAGCTGATTGCTAACTTCTAGAACGTAATTTTTGTTTTTTTTACCGGTCAATATTATCAGTGCAGTCTTTGGGCCTCCACGAGCTCAATGGGTCAGTGCTTCTATCTGAGCCGTCAGACACTAGCAGCTGGGACACCCTTGGTTCTCTCTTGCGGAAATAAATTGCGCCTATACAGACATATATGTTAATTTATTTGTGGCAAGATTGGAACATAAACAGGGGTGAGCCCATCTTGCTCTGTACTACCATTGTATTCAGAACTAACGCCATACCCCCTTGTCAGCTTTCGATTGTTTCGAGACAAGGGGGGTGGGGGGGGGGGGGGGTCCCTCTCCCTTTCTCTACGTACACTCGATTGTAGCTGTGTCTTGGTGGTACTCTTCTAGTAATGGTATCCAGCGCAAGTTTTGCATGAATTGTTGTCCTCCTCCTTATTGTCCACCTCGAAACCTTGTTATCAAGCAATAATCAGTTTTATTACATTATGTAGGTGAGCTCACAATTTAATTTAATTTTGCCTGCAGGTCATCAGGAAAATGTTACTGGAAGGTCACAAATAGTAAACAAATCAGTAGCCTATTTATCTACCACTAATGTTCCTGCCACTCTCGGCTTGTTAGTATGAATCTTTTGTCTTCCTACTTTTTTAGTTGAACTTTTTTAGTTGAACTGCTGAACTGCCAATCCACATCACTATAACTGTGAACTTATGACTTCGATGAAGCAGACCGTACTTTTCTTAAGACGAAAATGTTTTGCAGACTATCTGTGCATACTACCTATATTTATCTTTGTCTTGTACTGTCTATTTCTTCTGCTCCCATGTCTATTTGCTTTACTCCTATTCCTCTTTACTGTACTCTTACTCTCACCACCAGCTTGAATACAATTTGCCCAAGAAGAGATATTGCCTTGTTACCAGTAATGTTGATTGGTATTGTTATCCGAGCAGTGAGCTTGTGTTCTACGTATCAGATTATATCATCAGCCACATAACGGGCCACATTGATCTACACCGTGCCCGGATAGGTACCTTCAACATCGTAGTTCATGTTCGCAGTCTAAGGCACAAGCTATCAAAGGATCAGTCTAATTGTATATTACATTACCTGTTCCTACGTCTCGGTGGTGCAACAGGTCATGACAGTTTTGTTGCCATGACAGCACTGTTCTTTGGGTACTATACAAAATCAATCATCATGCATGTTAAAAAAACTGATGCACAATACAAGTGTCCCCAAAAAGTTATTCACGCCATAAATATCTCAACAGTTGTGAGAATATTAAACCTAGTTGTCACTGTTTTGGCAGCCCTTTACCTGAGTATAATTTTATTACAATCTGGTGATATTGAACCAAATCCCGATCCTTGCTCCACAAGGTCACTCACTGATGAAAATAATTTGAAAGTGTTTCACCTTAATATTCAAAGCTTGAAGCCTAAGTTAGATATTCTCGAAAGCGAGGCATCATCCCGTGATATTTTGGCGTTTACTGAAACATGGCTGCAGAACTACGATCCCTCATCCGATATATTATTCCACGGGTTTCATGAGCCATTGAGACAAGACCGATCGTCAAGGGGAGGCGGGGTTGCCATCTACTTAAAGAATACTATCTCCTTTCGACGGCGGCCCGATCTCGAGGTACAGAACGCCGAGTGTCTATGGGCTGAAATATTCAATAAACACAAGAAGTCCTTATTGTTAGGGGTCTTCTACCGCCCACCAAATAGTCCCCCAGAAATATGGGATGCCATATCAGCATCGATCGAAAAAGCCCGTGACACGTCAATTGCCGATTTGATTGTTACCGGCGATTTTAATGATAACCAACTAGTGTCCCCAAAAGGAGGTTTTGTTGACATAAGAAATGTTTTTAACTTGAGACAGCTTGTGAGTGAGCCAACCTGCTTTACGGAGTCGTCAGCCTCTCTGATAGATCTCTTTGCTGTAAGCGACTCAGTCAGGGTAAAAGATTGCGAGGTCTTAGAACCAATCATCCCGGAAATGATACGCTACCACTGTCCGGTGTCGATTGAGATTGATTTTTCTAAATCTATCTCTTTGTCATTTAGAAGAAGGATATGGCTGTACTCTCGGGGTGACTATGAAGCACTTAATGTTGCCCTCGCTGACGTCGTCTGGAATTCTCTTTTTGATAATAGATGCCTTGATACTATCACCTCTGACTTCACCAATAAATTACTCGACGTTGCATCTAAACATATTCCAAACAAAATAATTACTTCGCGACCGGACCAGCCGAAATGGTACCACAACGAAATCAGACTTCTGATAAGACAGAGAAAACGATTATATCGAATAG
The DNA here is from genome assembly GCA_031216915.1 of Pictodentalium vernedei. Classification (NCBI taxonomy): domain Eukaryota; kingdom Metazoa; phylum Mollusca; class Scaphopoda; order Dentaliida; family Dentaliidae; genus Pictodentalium; species Pictodentalium vernedei. The sequence continues at coordinate 235,193,930 of CM062297.1, read as the reverse complement.
CGAAACGCAATGGCCTTCAAACTGCATGGGACAAATACAAACGTAAACGAAATGAAGTCGTATCAGCTGTCAGGAAGGCAAAATCATCGTATATTTCCAAAGTCCAAACTACATTAAGAAGCAGCAACACGTCGTCTTCACTGTGGTGGAAGACACTCAAAACGCTCATTTGCACAAATAAAGCAGTAACCGTCCCAACTCTTGTTCACCTAAATAAAATTTACTCCTCTAATACTGAGAAAGCTGAGGTCTTAAATGAGCACTTCAGCTCAATCTCAACAGTTGATGACAAGAACGCTTCCCTACCCAGCTCTTCATCTAACGCCCCACAAGTTATTGATAGTATCACTTTACAATCTAGTGAGATATACGAAGCTATGAAATCATTAAGGGTATCAAAGGCGTCTGGTCCCGATCTTGTCAGTCCTCGTCTTCTCAAAGAGTGCAAATCATCCATATGTGAGCCTCTCACAATCTTGTTCAATGTGCTATTGAATAACTCGTACTTTCCTCAACTGTGGAAAAAGGCAAATGTATCCCCAATCTTAAAAAAACAACCCTCAAACTCAATTGCTAATTATCGTCCGATATCATTACTTAGCTGCGTGGGTAAAATATTTGAAAAATGTGTTTTTAAACGGTTGTGGCAGTTTTTGGTCGATAATAATGTACTTAGTCAATTCCAATCAGGTTTTACGCCGGGTGACTCGACTGTCCTCCAGTTGACCGACCTATATGACGAATTCTGTCGAGCCCTTGATGAGGGCAAGGAGGTTAGGGTAGTTTTCTGCGACGTCAGTAAAGCTTTCGACAAGGTATGGCACGTTGGTCTTATTCACAAGCTGGAGAGAATCGGTGTCGCGGGTGAACTACTGTCGTTCCTAAAATCATATCTTTCAGATAGGTCACAACGGGTAGTAATAGGATCCGATGCCTCAACATGGAGACCTATTAATGCTGGTGTTCCACAGGGCTCGATACTCGGTCCCATATTGTTTTTAATCTATATCAACGACATTACTGAAAACTTATTCAGTAATATACGTCTATTTGCTGATGATACTTCCCTGTATTTAATAGTAGAGAATCCCGTGCAAGTCTCAACTTTCATCAACCAAGACTTGGCCACAATTGAACATTGGGCCAAGACATGGCTGGTAGAGTTTAATCCCCATAAAACAGAGAGTATGTTGATATCGCGCAAAAACACCCCTGTTGCCCACCCACCACTATTCTTTAGTAAAACGCCGATGTCTGAAGTAAAAAAACACAAACACTTAGGAGTCATACTAAACAGTTCTTGTACGTGGGACGATCACATTGACCACATCTGCTCCAAAGCTTGGGTTCGTTTAGACTTATTAAGAAAGCAGAAATTTAACCTCGATCGGGATGTCCTAGAAAAAATTTACTTTGCGTTCATCAGGCCATTACTCGAATATGCGGATGTTGCCTGGGACAACTGTTCTGCAACCGAAGCTGAAAGATTAGAGAAAATACAGATTGCAGCTGCGAGAATCATAACAGGGGCAACAGTTAGTTGCAGTAAGCGTCTACTTAATACTGAAACACGCTGGGACTCTTTACAAGAAAGATGTCGTAAACACAAATTGTTACAATATTTCAAAATGTACCATCGAATGTCGCCCCCGTATATTGCCAATAAGGTCCCTCCAACCATCTCATCATCAAATTTATCGCAAAATCTTCGGTCATGTAACAACCACAGAATTCCTTTCTGTCGGACGCAATTATATCAGTCTTCCTTCATCCCCAGCGTTACGAAGCAATGGAATAGCCTGCCCATGTCTGTGCGTGAAAACTCTTCATTGCCCAACTTCAAGATATTTTTAAGTGGTGGGAACCAAAGACCTCCTAAGTTTTATAGTGGTGCAAAGTCCCGCAAAGCTCAAATTTACCACACCAGGTTACGTCTGGGTTGCAGTAGCCTCAACTTCCATCTGTATTCAAATCACCTGTCGCCTATCTCATTATGTCAGTGTGGGGTGTGTGAGACCGTGGAACACTATCTTCTCCACTGCCCAGTCTTCACAAATGTTCGTGATAATTCCATTAAGCTACTACCATTCCCAATTGACGTACCAACGCTTCTTTTTGGATCTGAATTTTTGGATAACCAGGAGAACCAGCTTGTTTTTGAAGTGGTTCACGACTTTATTTTATCAAGTGGACGTTTTCGCTAACTGTGAAAATCGCATTTCTCCAAAGATGAATCTTTCTCTGATCTCTTTTAAGTCGATCACACTGTAAAACACCTCTACCCCGCCCCATTTCCAAGTAAGTTGCATAGGCTGCATGTAATAATAGCTGTTACGATTATATAGGCAATAGTCATTGTCTTCAAGCTGGTTTTTCTGTTTTTCTGTCGTTTCTTGTCTCACTTCCCTTTACTCTTCTTTCCATCTTTCTTACTTTTCTCACATTCATGGTTTAAGCATTATCAGGTATAGTCGTCATATGTTCTGACAACTCACACTTAATTTCCTTTGCTTCAAGCTAACTTTGATCAGACTATTAGCCTTGCACTGGCTGGGGAATTGCACCCATGCACTGTTGTGTTCGTGGATGCGAGGCCCCATCCAGTTAGCTGGACATCTGCTCAGACCATATTATAATTTTGAATATGGGTCATGGTCTTAGGTAGCTTTGGACAAATTTAAGTAGTGTTTTTACCACCTCAGATAATTGATATATTTCATGGTTTAGGGAGATGACGCACATAAGCTTTCAGCTTTTTGTCAAATCCCTCTATTATTCTGCTACTCTACATTGTTGAACAAATGTTATATAAGATATCTCATCCAACTTCTTTACTGTTTGTAAACATTTTGTTTCTGGTCTAACTTGATAACATGGTCTCCATAATTTTTGACATAGCAATGGTATACTATCACGTAAACCATCTACCACTCAGGCTGTTGACTCGAAAGAAGATTATCGGAGGTCGGAAGTGTTATGATTAAAAAACATAGAACTGCGACTCGTCTTGTCGATGACGCGCCCAAAGATCGCCCAGACATGAATTTTCTGGCACCAGAAACCACCTCCTACGGTACGTGCCGTCAAACGTACGCGTGACACCCCCCCCCCCCCCCTCCCCCACAACTAAGAATCCTGGCTTTTACAAGGTTTTTTCGGGCCCAAATAATTTCATTCCAAGACGCTTTGAATAAGATTATTGGTGTTCGAAAAAAGGCTTGAAGAAAAACAATTCGCCTTGATTTGCCTGCACGGCCGATTACACGACGGAACGTTAGGAATGTGTAATGGCGTAAACGAGATGGATGGCATGCCAGTTCGAAAAATTACGACGTCATTGGACGTAATGTCGATATTGGTTGTCATAGAATTTATCTAAATTATTTCAAAACCAGTTTAAAATCGAATACAACTCATTTTAATGGTTGTATGTGTGTGTGTGTTTGTGGGGGGAGGGATGTATTCTTTCGGTAAGTATTTTTACCATATGTCATTCTAATGCTATATATCCCGTCGGATATACAATCGGAAATTATATTACGGCAACAGAGCATATCTCTTGTTTGTCTGGAGTAGTGGGAATTGAGAGCAAAAGCGATTTTTGGTGAATAATTGTACCTTATGTCGCAATATAATTATCGGTGCAATATATCTCGCGGGGTACATACACTCTAAATCGGTTGGGTTAAAAATCAACCCAAATCGACTGGGTTGAGTGAATATGAACCCAAATTGGGTTCATATTCACTCAACCCAGTCGATTTGGGTTGATTTTTAACCCAACCGATTTTAGAGTGTAGCATCCGACATTTTATTGCAGCACTAGTGTACAACCACTGCTAGTGTTGATTAGGAAGGGGAGCAAGAGTGATTTTTTTGTTAGTTGTATCTTATGTCGTAATATATTTTTTAAATTTTCCCTGCTGTAAATCCTGGGTAGATAACATCGGAAATGATATTACGACAATAGAGTATACACCTCCTGTTAGCGGTGTGGAGGAGCCCAGAGCTACAGTTGGTGGAGTGATTTCTGTTAATTAGTTAATTATTGTGTGAAATTATGAAATGCCACCAAGGCATTATTAATTCCGAATCATCACTTCAATCAGACTGAACGATATGTCGAAACCTTTTGTTCGACGATATATTGGAACTTACCATTACTTTTACAAGATCACCATCTACGCGTGTCCTTCGGCACCCAAATTGTACCGACTGAAAATTGATTAATTCGGATGCCTCACCCACCCCCATCCCTTCGAAGTGGTGTCCATGTGTGTACGCAACTGCGTTTTTGCGTTCGGGTTTCTACGCCCTTGCAAAACAACGTAGATGATACAGATGAACGAACCAACTAAAATGAAAGTGTCAATGACACTGTAGCTCAACTTGTTTAAGACATATACATGTATAGTATGTGACACAGCAATGACAAACATCTAGGTAATGACCTGATAACAAAGGTACATGTAAAGTATTGTAACGGTCTGTACATAAATGCTGATCGTAGCATGTAACAAATATATAGGTAAAGTATTGCAAAGGTGGGCGACAGTTAGATGCTAAACTAGAAAAGAAAGCTTTTGAGTCCCAGAGTGGGTCTGACTGAACCCCAAAATATTTGTTCTCATAGCACAGTGATAACAAAGGCACCCCAACACACTCGTTCATGTCACAAGGTGATAACAAAGGTACCCCAAGAAGTTTCGTGAAGATCGGTTCATAAATACAGACTCCAGCCCGAGCCGTATTGACATGTGCACTTACTGTGTGTAAGTGGCACTGAACAAATCAAAGTTAATCTAATTTGCATAATTTCTGCACGAGAAAAAAAAACAGTATTTTTTGTGATGTTTTCCATGTTACTAAACATTCCTACAAAAATTTATTCAAATCAGAACTTTCATACAGAGGTTCTGTACAAAAAACTGATTGCACTAACTAAAGTACAAAATAGCTGCTGGTGGCCATCTTGAATTTTGGACCACACCCCAAAACACTCGTTCTCGTCCCACGGTGATAACAAAGGTACCGAAGAAGTTTCGTAAAGATCGGTTCATAAATACGGCCTCTTGCCTGAGCCGTACAGAAGTGTACAAAAAACTGATTGGACCTAATTTCGGTACAAAATGGTCACTGGCAGCCATCTAGAATTTTGGACCCCACACAGAAACGCTCGTTCTCGTCCCAAGGTGATAACAAAGGTACCCAAGAAGTTTTGTGAAGATCGGTTCATAAATACAGACTCTAGCCTGAGCCGTATTGACATATGCACTTGCTGTGTATAAGAAGCACTGAATAAATCAAAGTTCATCTAATTTGCATAATTTCTGCACGAGAAAAAAACGCGTATTATATGTGATGTATTCCATGTTACTAAACATTCATACAAAAATTTATTCAAATCAGAACTTTCATACAGAAGTTCTGTACAAAAAACTGATTGCACTAACTAAAGGAGAAAATGGCTGCTGGTGGCCATCTTGAATTTCGGACCGCACTAAAACCACTCGTTCTCGTCCTATGGTGATAACAAAGGTACCAAAGAAGTTTCGTAAAGATCGGTTCGTAAATACGGCCTCTAGCCCGAGCAGTATTGGCATTTGCAGCTACAGTGCTGAAAGTAACATTAAATAGATCAAAGTTAGTCTAATTGACATAATTTATGCACAAGACAAAAACCCGTATTATATGTGATGTATCCCATGGTACTAAACATTCACACAAAAAATTATTCAAATCAGCGCTTTCATATGGAAGTTCTGCGCAAAAATCTAATTGCACCTAATTTTGTACAAAATGGCTGCCAGTGGCCATCTTGAATTTCAGACCGGACCCCAAAACACTCGTTATCGTCCCACGGTGATAAAGGTACCCAAGAAGTTTCGTAAAGATCGGTTCATAAATGCGGCCTCTAGCCCGAGCCGTATTGGCATTTGCACTGACAGTGCTGAAAGTAACACTAAATACATCAAAGTTAGTCTAATTTGCATAACTTACATACGAGAAAAAAAACCCGTATTATATGTGATGTATCACATGGTATTAAACATTCATACAAAAAATTATTCAAATCAGAGCTTTCATATGGAAGTTCTGCGGAAAAATCTGATTGCACCTAATTTTGTACAAAACGGCTGCCAGCGGTCGTCTTGAATTTTGGACCGGACCCCAAAACACTCGTTCTCATCCCACGGTGATAAAGGTACCCAAGAAGTTTCGTAAAGATCGGTTCGCAGATACGGCCCCTAGCCCGAGCCGTATTGAAATGTTGACGGACGACGGAGCATGGCATAAGCTCAAATTTGACTTGCGTCAAAGTTGAGCTTAAAAAACGTATAATGTTTAAAAAAAAAAAACCTTTACTTTCAAATTTTCATTTGGATTAAGAAATGATTGAACATCACGGCGTCGTTGCCACTTTCCACAACTGGCTGGTTGACTTTGACGGGCTGTGTTGGGGTTATTCTGCATCCGGGATCTGTCGGGGTAAGTTTTTTTTTAAATCGAATGAATATTTTTTAGGCTACGACGGCCATTTCCTGACGTTACAACAATGGGGCGTCACTTAGGAATGTGATTTTGAGTCGAGTGGCGACGACAGAAGTTGTATCCAGGCATTTTGTGAGCCCTTTTATTCGAAGAGAGATATCTGCTACGTGATAGTAAGCTGGTTGGGATTGGGAAACATCAGTCTAACGTGTTAAAGTAAAAAGCTGTGTTTCTTACCTCTCCATTTGAAGGAAAATTGATAAAATCAGCCGCAGCGATGACTTTTCACATCAAAAACACGTCATGTAGCGCCCGAATAGAACATCACTGCGTCGAATTGCTCGTCACAGCCCGAGACCGATTAAAAGGTGTATTTCATGTTCTGCTTTTGAATTTCATGCTTTTTTATTGGAAAACCAAAGCGAGAATCAGATGCAGTCTTCGCCTGCACCAGTGCGAGGAAATTCGTATCCTTGTGTTAATTCTGTGACTGGCCTCTTTCAGAGTGTCGAGTAATTGCAGCAGATGTCGAAGGCACGAGCGGTGATAAAGGGGCGGGGTTGTCCCTCCGAGAAAATTTTGAAATCAGTTTAAGTGAACTTCTGTCTTACTTTGGAATGAAGAATGACGTTATATTTTCGCAATCAAAATGACGTTTTAGCAGCACTGTTCACATTTGCAAGTTCATTAGAGAGTATCCTGTGACCAAGAGTTGCAGCTTTTGGACTGCACAATTCTTGAAGTGATTATTTCGTCAAGTTGATTTTATAAATTTAAGTTAATTCAAGAATCGTGCAGTCCAAAATTACAACCATTCGCTGAAGTGCAGAGCTCCATTCTTAACGGTTTGCACAGAAAACTTTTTTGGGGTGTGTGGGCTAACCCAAGAATGTGGGGGGCAAGCTCTGTCCCCTTAATGTTCCGGGCCCCAGGGTCACTAACCCCCCCCCCCCCCCCCACCCTCTCCCCAACCCTGACCTTCAGCCAGCATCCTAAGGCCCCTGTAATTTATTTGGCGTTTAAGGTTACAAATTTTGCATAATGGGCAATCGAGACTGCAACATGATTATAAATCAAAGTTCTGCCAACCGTTTATACCAATACTGCACATTTTATAGGATTTCCACCCCAGACACTGGTTACCAGGTCCTATTTTACCAGTAAAACAGAACTTGTTTACCACAATAAACAAGGACTGCTTTAGTTTCCAGGGTTTCTATGGCGACTGGCCTATCTGATTTGAACAAGAGGCCCCAGGGGGCCTGAGGGCGCTCACCTGACATGGTAATCTAAATATCAAACCAGAGACTTGACTTGAATAAGCTGCATACGCCCCTCCTAAGAAAAGCGTATACCAACTAGATGAAGCGATTGTGCCCACGCAATACACAGGATTTTCCTTCTATTTTCAGTTCCTGCACTTTTTCGTCCCAAAATTGAGATAAACGCATAAAAAACAGATTTTTTTCACCAAACAAAATATTTTCAGCCCAAATTTTTTTTTTCTTCTCAAAACGCATAAAAAACCAAAAAACTAATTTCCAGATTTTGGTCCAAAATTTTGTAAGTCCCACCCGGCCCCCCCAATTTTCAGTGTAAAAAAATAAAAAAAATTTTGTGTTAAAATTAACCGAAACGCACCCCCACCCCCCACCCCCCCCCCCCCCCCCCCAAAAAAAAAAATTTCCGGATTTTGGCCCAAAATTTTCGAAGTCCCACCCGGACCCAAAATTTTCAGTGTAAAAAAAAAATTGTCTTAAAATTGACCGAAACGCATAAAAAACACCAAAAAAAAAATTTCCGGATTTTGGTCCAAAATTTCTAAGTCAGCAACGGGACCCCAAATATTCAGCCCAAATATGAACACAGGGACTTGGCTTGAACAAACTTGATGCCAACTAGAGAAACAGAATTTACTGCATCCAGTAAATTCAAGTCTGTGTGAAAAGGGTTAAAGTATCAGGAATAAACTCTACAGAAAGAGAATTTATGGAGGCTTATTTTCTGGAGTAAAATATTTTTCAACAAATCAGAAATGGGTTTTCCTTAACAGTATTTACAGATATTCATACAGGAATCAGAACAATTTTTATAAGAAACCAGAAAAGGCATATATGTGACCAGCATTCAAAGGGTTCGATACACGAATCAGAAATGAAAAATTTTTGCTCTGCCCACTAATTTGAGTGATGAAATACATTCATAAACTTTAGAAATACATTAAGGTGTAAATGCTTTTCTCAGTCATTCTTAATAATATGCACTTGATGACCCCATTCGGGTGGACCATATATTGAATCTCCAGCAATTTTTAACTCAGTCGGTGTAGTTCCATGTCTACATCTACTTTGAAGAATGAGCGCAACCCACTTTGAAATAATGGCTCCACCAACTTCAGATCTGTCATTCAGATCGAACGGGTGCAAAAAACATAGATGAGTGCAAACTGGGTATTGTTAACCAGCATGCCAAAATGCATAGAGATAGGACGATCCGTATTTGAGTTGTCGTGTTGACAAAGGGTGCATAGACTCTATATCGGAGATATTGTCGTAAAAACTTAAAACCCCCAAGAGCTCATTTGAAGGCCTACTCTTAAAAGGGCATCTAGTGACCTAAACAAGGCATTCATAAAACTAGAACTTCTCTAATAAATTAATTTTAAACAGTCGTAGCACTAATACAGTTAACAGTACAGTCAACTATGTCAGTATTGCATCTTTTACCGGCATCCTGACAGTATTGTGATAGGTTTCAATAACAAATCTTCAGTGTAGTTTTACAATTACATGTACACTGGAATTCTTCATGATCAAGTTGTTTGTTTTTATATTAACTTGGTTTGGGAATTAATTCTGTACAATGAGATTAAATAAACAGATCAGGTTATTGTATGTGACAGTCATAGCTTACTCCCTATCTGCTTTTTGTGAAATTCTTTCATGGAGAAAATATTCATACAGGAATCAGAACAATTTTTCTAAGAAACCCGAAAAGGCATATATGTGCACACCATTTATAGGGTTCGATCAAGGAATCAGAAATTGACACTACTGCCGCTGCCATTTGAATGACGAGATACACGTATAATCTTCAGAATTGCATTAATTGGTATAAAGTGACTTTCCTAATAGGTCGCAAAAATATGCATTTAATGACCTCTCTTGACCGCATAGAGGTGAACCACATTTTGAACCTCCATCAAGTTTCAACTCATTTGATGTAGGTAGTATTTCTATAGGTCACACCAAGCCTGAAGTATGAGCAAAAACTACTTTATAACTAAAGAAACACCGGCCATGGTGTGTGGCACATCCTCCCATGGTCCTTTATAATTGTGTGAAGTTTGATGACTGTGGCCCAAATAGTCTTCGAGTTATTGGCTCGGGCACACACACACACATGGACACACACACGGACGGACACAAGCACACTTCAATCACTATATGCCACCCGACTTTAGTCGGGGGGGGGGGGGGGACATAAAAAGAAATCTTTGAGTCCCAGAATGGGTCTGACTGAACCCCAAAATATTTGTTCTCATAGCACAGTGATAACAAAGGCACCCAAATACACTCATTCCAGTCACAAGGTGATAACAAAGGTACCCCAAAAAGTTTTGTGAAGATCGGTTCATAAATACAGACTCTAGCCCGAGCCGTATTAACATATCCGCTTACTGTGTATACTGAACAAATCAAAGTTCATCTAATTTGGATAATTTCTACACGAGAAAAAAACCGTATTATATGTAATGTATTCTATGTTACTAAACATTCCTACAAAAATTTATTCAAATCAGAACTTTCATACAGAAGTTCTGTACAAAAAACTGATTGCACTAACTTTGGTACAAAATGGCTGCTGGCGGCTATATTGAATTTTGGACCGCACCCCAAAACACTCGTTCTCATACCACGGTGATAACAAAAGGTACACAAGAAGTTTCGTAAAGATCGGTTCATAAATACAGCCTCCAGCCTGTGCCGTATAGAAGTTGTGTACAAAAAAAACTGATTGGACCTAATTTCGGTACAAAATGGCCACTGGCAGCCATCTTGAATTTTGAACCGCTCCCAGAAACACTTGTTATCGTCCCAAGGTGATAACAAAGGTACCCAAGAAGTTTTGTGAAGATCGGTTCATAAATTCAGCCTCCAGCCCGAGTCGTATTGACACGTGCACTTACTGTGTATTAGTAGCACTGAATAAATCAAAAGTTCATCTAATTTGCATAATTTCTGCTCGAGAAAAACAAACCCGTACTTTTTGTGATGTATCCCATGGTACTAAATATTCATACAAAAATTTATTCAAATCAGAACTTTCATACATAAGTTCTGTACAAAAAACTGATGCACTAACTAAAGTACAAAATGGCTGCTGGTGGCCATCTTGAATTTCGGACTGCACCCAAAACCACTCGTTCCCGTCCCACGGTGATAACAAAGGTACCCATGCAGTTTTGTAAAGATCAGTTCATAAATACAGCCTCTAGCCCGAGCCGTATTGGCATTTGCAGTTACAGTGCTGAAAGTAACATTAAATAGATCAAAGTTAGTCTAATTGGTATAATTTATGTACGAGGAAAAAGAACCGTATTATATGTGATGTATCCCACGGTACTAAACATTCACACAACAAAATTATTCAAATCAGCGCTTCCATATGGAAGTTTGGCGCAAAAATCTGATTGCACCTAATTTTGTACAAAATGGCTTCCAGCGGCCATCTTGAATTTCAGAACGGACTCCAAAACACTCGTTCTCATCCCACGGTGATAACAAAGGTACCAAAGAAGTTTCGTAACGATCGGTTCATAAATACGGCCTCTTGCCCGAACCGTATTGGTATTTGCACCTACAGTGCTGAAAATAACACTAATTAAATCAAAAGTTAGTCTAATTTGCATAATTTACACACGAGAAAAAAAAGTGTTATATATGATGTATTCCATGGTAATAAACATTCATACAAAAATTATTCAAATCAGAGCTTTCATATGGAAGTTCTGCGCCAAAAAAATCTGATTGCACCTAATTTTGTACAGAATGGCTGCCAGTGGCCATCTTGAATTCCGGACCGGGCTCCAAAAAACTTGTTCTCGTTTCACACTGACAACAAAGGTACCCAAGAAGTTTTGTTTCATAAATACGGCCTCTAGCCCGAGCCATGTGTACAACACGACAGACGGACAGACAGACGACGGGCCATGACAATACCTCGAATTTGGCTTCACCAAACTTGAGTTAAAATGGACTAAGTTTAACAACCAGTAGTTTTGTAAAATATTGAAGCAAGTCAAAATTCTGACAATACGCACACATCTGGAAAATGTAGAAACATCCTGTGAAATAAAAAAATAGTAATACATTGAAAATTACAAGAGGCCTCACGGGGCCTGAAGCGCTCATCTTGAACAGAACACAATTTAAACACAGTCCAAGAATGAGCACATTAAACAAGACATCTCCATAGGCTACACTCTCAATTCTTGAGTCCCTCAGGAGTGACAAAAATGAAAGTGTCAATGACACTGTAGCTCAACTTGTTAAGACAAAGACATGTACATGTATAGTATGTGACACAGCAATGACAAACATCTAGGTAATGACCTGATAACAAAGGTACATATAAAGTATTGTAATGGTCTAAATACTGACCGTTGCCTGTAACAAATGTATAAGTAAAGTATTGTAAAGGTGGGTGACAGTCAGATGCTGAACTAGAAAAAATCTTTGAGTCCCAGAGTGGGTCTGACTGAACCCCAAAATATTTGTTCTCATTGCACAGTGATAACAAAGGCACCCCAAAACACACTCGTTCCTGTCCCAAGGTGAAGACAAAAGTGCCCAAGAAGTTTTGTGAAGATCAGTTCATAAATACGAGCTGTACAGAACTTCTGACAAAAAACTGATTGGACCTAATTTCGGTACAAAATGGCCACTGGCAGCCATCTTGAATTTTGGACCGTACCCAGAAACCCTCATTCTCATCCCAAGGTGATAACAAAGGTACCCAAGAAGTTTTGTGAAGATCGGTTCATAAATACAGCCTCTACCCTGAGCCGTATTGACATGTGTGCTTATATTGTGTAAGTAGCACTGAATAAATCAAAGTTCATCTAATTTGCATAATTTCTGCACGAAAAAAAAACCCCTTAGAATATGTGATGTATTCCATGTTACTAAACATTCATACAAAAATTTATTCAAATCAGAACTTTCATACAGAAGTTCTGTACAAAAGACTGATTGCACTAATTTTGGTACAAAATGGCTGCTGGTGGCCATCTTGAATTTCGGACCACACCCAAAAACACTCACTCTCATCCCACGGTGATAACAAAGGTACCCAAGAAGTTTCGTAAAGATTGGTTCATAAATATGGCCTCTAGTCTGAGCTGTATAGAAGTTGTGTACAAAAAACTGATTAGACCTAATTTCGGTACAAAATGGCCACTGGCAGCCATCTTGAATTTTAGACCGCACCCAGAAACACTCGTTCTCGTCCCAAGGTGATAACAAAGGTACCCAAGACATTTCGTGAAGATCAGTTCATAAATACAGACTCCAGTCTGAGCCGTATTGACATGTGTACTTACTGTGTGTAAGTCGCACTGAAAAAATCAAAGTTCATCTAATTTGCATAATTTCTGCACGAGAAAAAACCCCGTATTATATGTGATGTATCCCTTGGTACTAAACATTCACACAAAAAATTATTCAAATCAGCGCTTTCATATGGAAGTTCTGTGCAAAAATCTGATTGCACCTAATTTTGTACAAAATGGCTGCCATCGGCCATCTTGAATTTCGGACCGGACCCCAAAACACTCGTTCTCGTCCCACGGTGATACCAAAGGTACCCAAGAAGTTTCGTAAAGATCGGTTCATAAATACGGCCTCTAGCCCGAGCCGTATTGGCATTTGCACTTACAGTGCTGAAAGTAACCCCAAAAAACATCAAAATTAGTCTAATTTGCACAATTTACGCACGAGAAAAAAACCTGTATTATATGTGATGTATCCCATGGTACTAAACATTCATACAAAAAATTATTCAAATCAGAGCTTTCATATAGAAGTTCTGTACAAAAAACAGATTTCTGCATCGTCGGTACAAAATGGCGGCTGGCAGCCATCTTGAATTTCGGACCGCACCCAAAAACACTCGTTCTCGTCCCACGGTCATAACAAAGGTACCCAAGAAGTTTCGTAAAGATCGGTTCATAAATATGGCCTCTAGCCCGAGCCATAGCAGCTTGGCACTTACAGCTCTGAAAGTAACACTAAATAAATCAAAGTCAGTCTAATTTGCATAATTTACGCACGAGAAAAAAACCCGTATTATATGTGATGTATCCCATGGTACTAAACATTTATACAAAACTTTATTCAAATCAGAACTTTCATACAGAAGTTCTGTACAAAAAACTGATTTTTGCATCATCGGTACAAAATGGCCACTGGCAGCCATCTTGAATTTCGGACCACACCTAAAAACACTCGTTCCCGTCCCAGGGTCATAACAAAGGTACACAAGAAGTTTTGTAAAGATCGGTTCATAAATACGACCTCTAGCCCGAGCCATAGCCAATTGTTGACGTATGGACAGACGGACAGACGGACGACGGGCCATGACAATAGCTCAAATTTGACTTCGTCAAAGTTGAGCTAATAATACGGGCATCATGCCTTTTCTTCAGTTGATCATAAAGTAAAATGTAATGTAAAAACCTTTGTGGATTAATCTTAGTTACACACCTCTAGAGGGTACTGAATATAAAATTTTTAATTCTTCAGCAAAATGGCCAATTCCGGCTCCATTGGGAGCCCAAATATTAACCTAAGCTCTCGATTTGAACACAGTTGAATCTGACATCCCTAGAGATGTTGTGTATCAAATATGAAAGCATTCTTACTGTTGGATCTGAAGAAGAGAAATTTTAAAGAAATTTCTTCATATTGCATCAAGTTAAAATTTGGGCTACCATAGCGAGCCCAAATATTAACCTATGGATCCGATTTGAACAAACTTGAATCGGACCCCCCCCCCCCCCCCCCTTCCCCTAGAGATGTTGTATACCAAATATGAAAGCATTCTGACTAGTGGATCTGAAGAAGAAGATTTTTGAAGAAATCCCCTTATATTGTACTAAGTTAAACTTCAGGTTCCCATATGGAGCCCAAATATTAACCCAGGCACTCGAATTGAACAAACTGGAATCTGCCCCCCCCCCCCCCCCCCCCCCCCCCCCCCCCCCAGAGATGTTGTATACTAAATATGAAAGCATTCCGACTGGTGGATCTGAAGAAGAAGATTTTTAAAGAAATTTCCTCATATTGCACTAAGTAAAAAAATTGGGCTACCGTAGCGAGCCCAAAGATATACCTATGGATCTGATTTGAACAAACTTGAATCTGACCCCTATATTGCATACCAAATATGAAAGCATTCTGACTGATGGCTCTGAAGAAGAAGATTTTTTTAAAATTATCCCCCCCCCCCCCCCCCCCCTATTGAACAAAGTTAAAATTTGGGCTTCTGTAGGAAGCCCAAATATCAACCTAGGGATTTGGTTTGAACAATCTTGAATCTGACCCCCGCAACAATGATGCATACCAAACATTAAGAGAAAGAGATTCTGACTGGTGGTTCTGAAGAAGATTTTTAAAGAATATTCCCCATATAACCCTATGTTAAAAATTCGGGCTCCTATAGTGAGCCCAAATATGAACCAATGAGCTTTTTTATTTCAACAAACTTGCATCTGACCCCCCCCCCCCCCCCCCCCCCCCCCCCTCCCCCTATGAATGCGGTATACCAAATATCAAAAGATTCTGATGATTGGTTCTGGAGAAAAAGATTTTTTTTAATTTTTGCAAATATGCTGACTCAGCACTTTTTTCGACCCCCATTACAGAACACCCTAACATAACCGATGGCAATTTTTTAACCATTCAATTCTACTGGTCCTAAGGATACTTCATACCAAATAACAGCTCTCTGTTCCGTGTGGTTTGGGAAATATGGACATTTGAAAATATTTCTAATTTTAGCTCCCAGTGGTTCCCATGGGGATGCGGGAATTTTTTTCTACATGGGTCAAGTACTTATGACCCAATAATACCACATACCAAATTTGGGTCATACCGGACCATCGGTTAAGAAAACAGAAATTTTGGGCGGGGTCAAAAATCTTATCCCTCCCATTACAAAGCCAAATATTGCTTCACGAACTTCGTTTGAAAAAGGTTGATTCTACTCCCCAAAAGGGAAGTTCCATAGCAAATGTCAAGTAATTGTACACACTGGTTCTTGAGAAGATTTTAAAAAATTTTTGGAGCATTTTTCCCACTCCCTTCCTATGGGTCTGGGCATGTTGAGTTGAACAAAAATGCCATGGCCCTTTGGAATCATCACTCACACAAACTTTCCCTTGAATTGGCCCAGTGGCTTTGGAGGAGAAGACCAAAAAATGGCGTTGACGCACGGCGGACAGAGAGGGATGAAATTAGCTCAGCTTGACTTTGTCAAGATGAGCTAATAAGAGAGGTTTGACGGACAAACAATATACCCTATATGCAGCAAGATAGAGGGAAAGACAGAGGTAAAACAATATGGCCCCTGACTATTCGTTGTGGGCATAACAAGGACATACGTCAATTGTAACCAGACCGTCCAAGGCAGCCACTTGAAATTCTGAGAATGTGTTCTATCCCCGCTCGACAGTTTAGTATCTTTTTTGAGTCCTGTGACCGGGTGAAAACCCCGTGGATGTACCCATAAGGGAAGTCTCAAATCTGCCAAGGGTTAAACGTTTATTAATAATAACAAGATATAAAATTAGAAGGGTGGTTGGTACTGCCGGCAGGACATAAAAAGTTTACACTCCATTACATATACAGTAGATTGTGGAGAGAGTTTTTGGAGTAGCAACTCGAAATTTTCAACGTTCGTTCTAGAAGATCTGATCTCGACCTGTGCCTGAAAAATCCAACAACCGAGTGCATAGCCCGTGGGAGCCTCACGCGCATACGCTCTTTTCGAATTGGACTTGAGGAAATGCGCAATTCGTGTCGCCTTTCCGGGCATCCGATGGAGCATCTATTCGTGAATGCTGAGTGAAAATTTCGTGGAAATCCGCGGAGAACTCGCCGACATATAGCGTTTTTGAAGAGAGCAGGTAATTTTCTGAATTTGGTCTTTTTCAAGTCGGAGCGAAAGAAGAGGGCGGGAATGGGCACAGTCTCTCGTGGTGCCCCCCCCCCCCCCCCCCCCCCACACTCTCTGGGGTAGGTCCACTTAAAAGTTACAATAATAGAGTGTGACTGACGGAGAGATGGCTGTAAATCAAAGTAGTTTCTTTAAGAACAGCACCCAGGGATCCCATCGCAACATTGAAGCCTTTGAGAATCGTCGGAAGTTAAAAGTGAAAAGAAACAGCGGTGAGTTGGTTTTGGCAGGAAAAGATTAATGAGAATTTGCACAAAAGACAATAAAATAACACTATCGGACATACGCTCACTGTGTCCAGACCGCTGAAGGCAGCGACTTGCAATTTTCAGAACTTGTTCTACGTAGCCTGGCCGACATTTGGGCATAAAATCGAGTGTTCTGACCGCGTGGAAAACACCACACCTCGCGTGGAAACCATGGGGACGGTTCGTTGCCACTTTACTTTCAATGCAATGAAATTTCCATTCATTATTTACCCGTCAACGGCAGAGTTTGGCATTATTTCTGTCTGATGAACTGTTCAACTTTAACTATTTACACCTTTATATAGGACCGAAAGATCACTGCATGCTTACCAATATTCAGGTACTGATTTTACGAAAATAACAATTATTTCAACAGGACGCATTTGGGAACTCTCAAATCTGCCAAGGATCAAACTTTTAATGATAACATGTAAAACAAAAGTTGTCATACTTTGCTAGCCGCATGCACCCATAGACAACATTCAGCACTCAATCAATTAGGGATGGAGTAAATTGCGACTTAAACTTACCAAATTCTGAAAAATGGAGTTATTTTCGACGGGACCTATCTTTATGCATCCGAAACAGGGATTGGGTTAAACTTTACAGCTACCTTATCAAGGAGAATCTTCTTGGACTTGAACAGTAAATCTGAATGTCAACAGAATTTTCAGATATTACGAAAATCACAATTATTCAGACAGTACCCATATGGGAGTCTCAAATCTGCTAAGGGTTAAACTTTTAATACTCACATATAGAACAAAAGTTTTCATACTATGACTGCTGCATGCAGCTATTGAAAACATTCAGCACTCAATCAATTAGGAATGGAGTAAATTGTCACTTAATCGTACCAAATTCTGAAAAAGCGCGAGTTTTTTGGACAGCATCTATCTTTATGCAAATAAAATGGGCATATGGTTAAACTTTACAACCAAACGTACAACAGAAAATATGCTCGATAGGTAATTGTGAATACGAACATGTGCATCACTTTTCGATATACCATTCGTAAATGGAAGAAAAATGAACTAAAAGTGAGCCTTGTTTATGAACGAGTTAAGGGTACTCGAATTCAAGGCTCGAAAACGAGTTTAAGGTTAAAACTTTGAATAGAATATATAACAGCCAAATTATTCTTGGATGAATGCTCAAACTTCTCATAGGAAACGCTTTGAAAAAATGTGGCCGCAGAGCTGAGAAATTGCATGTGAAAATTGACCAGTTTTTCCAAAATTGCACTTTGCTCGGAAGTTTGAGGTCAAAAGGGAGCAACGTGGGTAATACAGCTTATGTAGTCATGGGTAGTAAGTCATGCTACAAATATAATGACAGCTCCAGCCAAATCGTCCGGGGTCTTGTTTGAGAATTGTGACAAAACGTAACATTGTGACAACATTTTGCACGGTTTTGGCAGAAAAAGAAAAACTTCAGAAATGCCATGATCCAGATGAGAAACTTTTAATGAAACTCTACATCTGTGCCAAATTTCAGTAGAATAGTAAAGAATCCATCAGACAAAAATCATTGAAATAGAAAATAATGTTAATACTAGAGAAATAGAATTTACTGCATCCAGTAAATTCAAGCTTGTAAGAAACGAGTTAAAATATCTATTGGGAAAAAACTATATAGAAAGAGAATTTATGGAGGGTTATTTTCGGGAGTAACATATTTTTAAACAAATCTGGAATGGATTTTCTTAAACAGTATTTACAGATATTCATAATGGAATCAGAACAATTCTTCTAAGAAACCAGAAAGGGAATATATGTGCGCAGCATTCAAAAGGTTTGTCAAGAGAATGCATTAGGTGTCCAAAAATGTGATTCCCAGCAATACTAAAAAATGCATTCAGTTATCCCTGGGTGACCTCAGTGACCTTGTTCATATTGTGAACCTCTATGGAGTGTTGATTCATTTGGTGTCGGTCCCCATGTCTGTGTGTCATACCATCCTTGAGACATGAGCGTGGCCCACTTTCAAAAATTTTGGCCACGCCCACATTTTTACGTCAAAATGCATGTATGTATGTCAATAATGCTTCAGGGGGTCAAAAATGTGATTTCCAGCAATTCTGAAAAATGCACTCAATGACCCCAGGTGACCTCCGTGACCTTGACCCATATTTTTGAACCTCCATTGAGAGTCGACTCATTTAGTGTTGGCTCCAGGTCACACCATGCTTGAGATATGAGCGTGACCCACTTTCAAAAATGTTGGCCACGCCCACTTTTTTCATGAAAAAATGCACGTCTGAATTTTGGGGAAGCATTTGGAGGTCAAAAAATGTGATTTCCAGCAATTATGAAAAATGCACTCATTGACCCCTGGGTGACCTCGAACCAAATTTTGAATCTCCATCGAGTGTCGACTCATTTGGTGTTGGTCCCAGGTCCATACGTCATACCATGCGTGAGATATGAGCGTGACCCACTTTAAAAAAAATTGGCCACACCCACTTTTTTATGTCAAAATGCATGTGTGTATGTCAGGAATGCTTTAGGGGGTCAAAAAATGTGATTTCCAGCAATTATGAAAAATGCACTTAATGACCCCTAGGTGACCTCCATGATCTTGACCCATATTTTGAATCTCCATCGAGTGTCGACTCATTTGGTGTTGGTCCCAGGTCCATATGTCATACCACGCCTGAGATATGGGCGTGATCCACTTTCAAAACACCCCTACAGACACCCCAGGAATCTGAAAAACATAGATGGCCGAGAACTTGTGGCTGTCTATCAGCATGCCAAAAATCAACGCGATAGGGCAATTGGTTTTCGAGTTATCTTGCGGACAATAAAGTGATGAGAAGACAGAAGACAGGAGAAGAAGAAGAAGAAGAAGAAGAAGAAGAAAAAAAGAAAAAGAAACCGTGCAAAAACAATAGTCTGTGTGTTTCACACAGACTAAATATAGCCCCACAAACTTCTCTTGAACAAATCTTGCGTCTACACCTCAAAAGGAAGCTGCACGCCAAATATCACGTCTCTGCTACTGCTGGTTCATAAGATTTTTTAAGATTTCAGCACACTTTTTGGGTGTGGCCCTACCAATGGGCGAGGCAACTTGATTTGAACAAAATCAAATTGCGATGTCATGACAAACTATTATCTCAAATATCAATTAAATTGGTTCAGCGGTTTGAGAGGAGAAGACGTAAACACCATGTTCACGGACGACGAGTGATCACTATAGCTCCCCTGACTGAAAGTTAGGTGAGCGAAAAATGAGAGAAGCAAATGCCTACAAACAAATTTTGATAAAATGGATGATTCAAAAGGCGTGCCCATGCAATAAATCTTGCAGAAACATATAGCGTCTCTTAACCCTTAGGGTCTGTGCAATATTCCAGGATTTTCACAAAACACAACAACCACCGCGTGACTTGGCAATTTGTAGCAAAGTGATGGTAACCCGACAAGAAACCTCTTCCGAGGTAAATCGCCTATTGTGTGTTAAATCAGGGTTTCCACTTTGGATAGAACGTCGTGCCATTTGATGCCTCTAGGAAAATTAATGTTCATTCGAATAATGGAGGGCGTCGGCTGATGAAACATGCACGTTAAGGTTTGTTGATGAAGTAACACGATGTGCATAACATTCTACAAAATTGGCAAGGGGAATGAGACCCTAAAAGGGAAGACTCCCTCCGCTCACCCAGCTAAAAGTACCAGGTCTCCGACACCAAAGTCTGTCAAACTTGACTTGTGAACAGCTACCAAAAGATGCTATTGTTTGTTTATCCAATATCGGGTTTTAACAACACTTTCAGCAACAAGGGTCATATGTCTGACAGTTTTACATAAGGTGGAAGAAAAAGAGTACCCAGGCCAGAAAGTACGGTTGAGAAAACCATTCGATACTTCAGCTTGCTACCTTTGTGCTAGTTCAGCGATCCGAACGTAGTGGCTACCCCTCTAAGTTCAGATTCGTCCCACTCAATCCTACAGAAAAAGTTCCCATCAAGTTTTTATGGGAACTCAAAACTAGGGCTATATATCAAGCTTTCGCCCTTATTACCGGCTGTAATCGATAGTACACGTATTTCCTTACATTTGGGCAGAGTTTATTAATCCAAACTAGGTTTTATCCTTCAATTGTCATTTGTGTACTCGTGAGGCGGCGACGGAGATTTCAAAATCGGCCATGTTTTTGATCAAATATAAAACAGTAAAAACAATAACCCGGTAATGGCGCCGAAACGAATAGACCTTTTCATCGGTGCAGAATCGGAATCGCGATCTCATTCGCGCAGAGGAGGTCATCAAACTCGGTCGCATTCGCACAGAGCAGATTATCAAACCCATTCTGCGCAATTGCGATCGAATTTCCTATTCCGCATCGATGAAAAGGTCTATTCGTTTCGGCGCCATTACCAGGTTGTTGTTTTTACTGTTTTATATTTAAACAAAAACATGGCCGATTTGGAAATCTCCGTCGCCGCCTCACGAGTACACAAATGACGACAATTAAAGGATAAAACCTAGTTTGGATTAATGAACTCTGCCCAAATGTAAGGAAATACGTGTACTATCGATTGCAGCCGGTAATAAGGGCGAAAGCTTGATATATAGCCCTAATTTCGAGTTTTGAGTTCCCATAAAAATTTGATGGGAACTTTTTCTATAGGATTGAATGGGAAGAATCTGAACGTAGAGGGGTAGCCACTACGTTCGGATCGCTGAACCACCTTTGTGCACGCAGAGTTAGATGAAAAGAAGTAAAGTGTGCCATCTCTGCCAAATTACAAAGTGCCACAGCATGGGCAAACAGAATTCAGTGTCTTGTCTTGGATGCAAAGCATATGGCGTAGGGCAGGATCAAACCGTTATCTTTTGGTTAAATGTCAAATACTCGACAGGCATGCAACCAAATTCACTAAAATTCTCATATGCATGCACAAAATGTTTCGTCAAACAGTAAAAGAACACAGTGAACCTGCTGGTTGACAGATATTTTGTTTGTGCAAACTTGAAATTTCTCACCCCTAGCTCTTAGGCCTACCAATGAACCAGCATGCTCCCTAAAAATGATTTTTGAAAAAAAAATTATTGACAGGGTTTCCCATTACAGTGTTAAATGACTTGTAATATGGAGACGGAGGGCGGGAGGGATTGGCTTCTAAATCTTTTCCCAGAAGAGCATCGTTTATTGGGGTTTTAACAACACTTTCAACAACCAGGGTCATATTATGTCAGTTTTACAGATGGCAGAAGCCTGAGTACCCAGACAGAACCATCGAGCAACTGTCAGATACTGAAACAACCTTGCTCTGCACAAGCTGAATGCAAGTGCACCATCGATATGCAGTATGCCCAAGTACAGAGTGAGCAAGCGGGATAAAGTGTGTTAATCAAGGACACAGCGCAGATGGATCAAACTGGCATGTAATGTAAGCCACTAAAATTAGCCAAAATTCTTAAATTTTTTCCTTGACAAATTTGTGAAATTTATGTCCCAAAAACTGAAAAAACTAAAAGAACAAACTTTATTGACAGATTTCATCAATATATTGATATAATTTACATGTATTTTGCATGAAAACTGTCTTTCAAGACCATTTTCATGCAAATTTACAGAAATAAATTCACATTTCAGTCAGGATTTGCAGCCCTGGTAATTCATCCTCAGCAATCAGCAGTACCGAGGAAAGTGCAGAGGAAATGAAAAATATCCACAGCGAAAATACTGCCGAGGATGGCTTCTTCAGAAAGCCTCGTGGTGGCAGAAATGACACAACTTCCAGGTAGAAGAGGAATCAATCCATGTGTGTTGCACTACGCTGTATTGCTAATCTTACAAATTACAGTACAAGATGCAGCATAACCACTAGAAACTGTGTTCTGCTTCTTTGTTGATAGCACCAGAATCTGCCATCAGTTTCTGGCGTTATCAACATAGAAGCAGATACTTAGTTTGTGGTTATGCTGCATCTCATTTCCACTCATACTCTACATATTGAGCAAGTCGCCTGCTTACTTGCACAGTTTTTTCTCAGCATTCACATGGTTCATGATATTTGCATGATCCAATTGAGTGAAAGATCCTGATTGTAATTATATACATATATATCTGGAACTACTTTCACACGCTAAATTTACTTGAAAGGTTTCACTTCGCCGCATACTACATATACATGGCAATTCTGCCCAGCCCCCTGGTGATTTTTACACAATCAAACAGGCTCCACAGTAATTGCCGAAGAAGCACCAGTTATCCAGAGCAGTTTTTTTTTGCTGAGGAAACAAGGGTGAATTACCAGGACTGGGATTTGCCGATATTTCTGACTGAACCCAAAGCCGTGAAATGGGGAAGAAGAAAAAGAAAAAAAAACTCTGTATGGGGTTTCTCAGTATTAGTGGCTGCCATAAAATGGCCGTAATCTACACATGGGCAGTTATGTTCATGCATGTGTTTAGCTGGTAATAAAAATTAGGAGCAAAATATTATTTAATGAAGCAATGGGTTGTACCCAGTGCTTCATTAATTAAATTTTTGGTGATTATTCCCAATTACATCTGTGAAAAATTTGGCCACCTGTGGACAGTCACCTGTACAGGGCTGTGGTACTGTACTGTGGGGCAGTCCCAGAAAATCATTACTTGCTCTCCTGTGATTTCCAAAATT
Source organism: Pictodentalium vernedei (assembly GCA_031216915.1). Classification (NCBI taxonomy): domain Eukaryota; kingdom Metazoa; phylum Mollusca; class Scaphopoda; order Dentaliida; family Dentaliidae; genus Pictodentalium; species Pictodentalium vernedei. The sequence continues at coordinate 235,170,315 of CM062297.1, read as the reverse complement.
ACAGTTTTGTATATGGAAAGCACAGACTTCATGGAAAAATTCTTTAAAGGAAAACAAGAACATGTATAGTTTCATTCTCACTTTATTCAAATGTTTCAAATGTGATTTTGATAGTGCTATCACAATTAAGAGGTTTATTGTTGACTCCAATCATCCTAAATATTACAAATTGATGTTACGAAAGGTTTTTTTTTTTTTTAAACTATATTCACATATTATCTGAGATAAAACATGGCTGTTATTTATAACCTTTAGCCCAACATAAAACAAGCTGTTGCCGGCAATTTCACCTTTTTTTCCTCTCATTTGGGAATTTAAATAATTCAACAAACCTGTCAAATACATGTCTTTTACGCACAAAAACACATTCTGTATTTTCAGTACAAATTTACCTTGTTAAGTTATGGACTGAACTGACAAATCTGCAGGTGTATTTATAAGGAACTACTATGTATGTAAAGAGTCCACCTTTTTCACTATTCCATCATTTTGAAATTTTGCTTTTAGTTCTTCATATATTTTTGGACAGTATTCAGCACCCTGCGCTCTGAAATTATGAATTTTTATCAGGAAAGAAATTACCAAAATACATTTTGCTGAAAAATTTACTGTTGAAACTCCAATGCAATGAAGAGTTTGAAGAGGAATATGGAAATCCGAATTTTGTGCTGTGATGCTTGTGTTTTACACGAGTTAGAATGAGTGATAAAACAAACAAAATTAGCCAGGGCAATCAAAAATGTTATGGTAAAAGCCATGGCATACATCCAGAGCTTTTATCATGGCACTGCTGATTGCCATGGCAAATTTCTTGGGCTGTTATGTTAGGTAAAAGTTGAACATTCTCAAATGGGTAGGCTCTCAATATTCACATTATCAAATTTGTGTATGCATACAAAAAAAGCTGCAAAACAATTCCTACCCAGAATAGAATGAGAAGACATGCTTATACTATTTATTTCTTGTGCTGCTGAACGTAACTTTTTTGATATCAGTCATGCAGTGAATGAATCTGCATTAAACTCCCGACAAAAGTCTTTTCCCTTTGGCAGAGGTTTTCGATCAGCTACCCCTCTAGTTAAAGGTACAAAGGTTGCTACATTTATATATTTTCTTATCTGGAAGCAATCTTTTTGTCAGAGGATTCTCCAACTGAGCAGTGTTGCATCTCTATATTCAGTAATAGTTCAAATGAGCTGTGAAATTTACCCTGTCATCACTGATAAAACTAGCTTGCTATTAATTCTCTCAATTTGAGAAGTTTTTCAATCAATGGACCACTGTCTGGTGTTGGCACAATTAGCAAGGAGGATATTTTTTCTTTTCTTATTAGGATACAGCCCATAATAAAGTGTGCCCATGGGCAAAATTATCCCCTTAATGACATGAGGATATTGCCTTATTACTGCCAGATTGCTGTAAAATAATGCAATGATCTGGCATTATGAAGATAACAGTCTTGTATTTCAAAAGCCCAGGAAAGTATAATGGATATGAAAAAATGCCTTATACATGCTGTATGTATTCAAGCCAATGCACTATTCATAATATAATAATCATTGTGTGGTTTTCGCTTCCTACCATTCACCTCTATGTTTGAATTGATAGCATGATAAGACTTCCCACGACTCCCTATCATAGAAGTATTTCAGCTGGTACTGTAGTAATGAAGTTACACAAATAGTACTGGACTATCATTTTAGGTAGACAAGAGTGAATGGTTTGTTACAAATAATCAGAAAGATAATTTTCCCAATCTATAATCGTGGATTACACATAAGGATGCCAAAACTACAACTACAGTTATGCAGAGAATCGTTACATATAAAAACAAATTACGAAAAGTCTACTGAATTCAGCCATTTTGTTATTCTTGCGGGCGAAATGCTGAAAACTTTTTATCAACAGAAATGTTCAATGCAGCACTTCAGAATGATCAGAGTCAAGAATTTCGAAAATTAGTTGCCACCTCGGAGTCGAAGTACCAGATGAAGGGTCGATTCCTTCTGGATGTTGTAGTCAGACAGGGTTCGGCCATCCTCGAGCTGCTTTCCTGCAAAAATAAGACGCTGCTGATCGGGTGGAATACCTTCCTTGTCTTGAATCTTTGCTTTAACATTCTCAATTGTATCCGATGGCTCTACTTCCAGTGTTATTGTCTTGCCAGTAAGGGTTTTGACAAATATCTGCATGCCTCCACGCAGACGAAGAACCAGGTGAAGGGTTGATTCCTTCTGAATGTTGTAGTCAGATAATGTACGTCCATCTTCAAGTTGCTTGCCTGCGAAGATGAGTCGCTGTTGGTCTGGTGGAATTCCCTCTTTGTCCTGAATTTTTGCCTTCACATTTTCAATTGTGTCTGAGGGTTCAACCTCGAGTGTGATCGTTTTGCCTGTGAGTGTCTTGACAAAAATTTGCATACCTCCCCTAAGTCGCAAAACTAAATGTAATGTTGATTCTTTTTGTATGTTGTAATCTGACAATGTTCTGCCATCTTCAAGTTGCTTTCCAGCAAAGATGAGACGTTGCTGGTCTGGGGGGATACCTTCCTTATCCTGGATCTTTGCCTTTACATTCTCGATGGTATCTGAAGGTTCTACCTCTAGGGTGATTGTTTTTCCTGTGAGGGTTTTAACAAATATCTGCATACCACCCCTCAGACGCAGCACTAAATGAAGAGTTGATTCTTTTTGGATGTTGTAGTCAGATAATGTGCGACCATCTTCAAGTTGTTTACCTGCGAAGATCAGACGTTGTTGATCTGGAGGAATGCCTTCTTTATCCTGAATTTTAGCTTTCACATTTTCAATGGTGTCTGATGGTTCAACCTCAAGTGTTATGGTTTTGCCAGTAAGTGTTTTGACAAAAATTTGCATTCCTCCTCGGAGACGCAACACCAAATGGAGAGTGGATTCTTTTTGAATGTTGTAGTCTGACAAAGTGCGACCATCTTCAAGCTGTTTTCCTGCAAAGATGAGACGTTGCTGGTCTGGAGGAATTCCTTCTTTGTCCTGGATCTTGGTTTTCACATTATCTATGGTATCTGATGGTTCAACTTCCAGAGTGATAGTTTTACCTGTCAGGGTCTTCACAAATATCTGCATACCTCCTCTCAATCTCAATACAAGATGAAGAGTTGATTCCTTCTGTATGTTGTAATCTGATAGAGTGCGACCATCTTCAAGCTGTTTTCCTGCAAATATGAGACGCTGTTGATCTGGTGGAATTCCTTCTTTATCTTGAATCTTTGCCTTTACATTCTCGATAGTATCAGATGGCTCAACCTCAAGGGTGATTGTTTTTCCAGTGAGTGTTTTCACAAAAATCTGCATTTTCTCTTTTCACTTAAAATCTGGAATAAAAACAAAACAATGATAAGTAAAGAGTCTATAAAAGTACAATTTAGAAGAAGTCCCAAATTTCGTCATTTTAGAATACAGGTGAGCAATTTGCGAGGCATTATCTTTAGGACAAAACTGAAACTTTTACCCTTACGAAATATACTGATCAGAAAACGAAGGTAATATACATACAGTATGTGGAAAGTGGATTGTAACTAAATCACCCGTGAAGTGACATTATCACCCAAAGAAAAATCACTTTCAAATTTTGTACATATGGACAGTAAATGCAAGCAATGCTTCAGCCAATGGACCTCTGGATTTAACCCAGAGGTCCATTGGCTGGAGCTTTTATTGCTTTGCAACAAATTTGAAATTATTGGCTGGGTGGAATCTCCACTCTTTGGGTGATTTAGTGATAATACACTCTCCACGTATCCATATTGATATTCAATAGATACTAGGGAGCTAGGCCTTTAGATTTTGGGCGCATCTTTTTAAGGGCTTTAAATATTCTCAAATTACTGAAAGTTCCATTTTTAATCATTTTCCCAAATGTTCAAGATATCAAAACTTTTCATTTTAAATATATTTTTCTTCTAATTTTCCAAAAACATTCATCAACACCACATCCAACCCATCAATGGAAGGATCTCAACAAGCTCGTTCCAATAAGGGTCACATGATATAGTTTTGTTGAAATTTTTTGAAAAACAATAGTTTTCCAATGGCTCATTTTGTAAATTATGTGGATGGATGCAGCCAATTCATTAGGTAAAGTAAAGAGATATTGTTGATTTTTAAAGCTGAAAGCAACTTTACAAAGCATAAAAACAAAAGAAAAAATAATCTTCCAGCTTCCAAATTACATTTGACAGAGACAAATCAAGGACAGTATTTTAGCATGTTTCAAGGTAATCTAAAGCCTGAATGGAGCTTATATGAAGGCAAGTGGGTGGGTGGGTGGGGGGGGGGGGGCAGTTTCTGGGAGTAAAGTGCACAACACACAGGACTTGAATTTTGAAATAATGGTGGACTTTTGTGGCCCACCACTTAGCCTTCTAGAATAGACTTTTGGGGCTACTACTGTGTTGTCCGAGCCTATTTCCATTGAACTTGAAGATAAAATGCTATTTTTTCTACATTCGGAGTTAAAGAGGAGACAAAACTCAAGGTGACTGCAATGACTGCTATATTGAATGCAGTAATTATAGAAAGAAACCTTCCACTACCGGTCTTCAACACCTCGAGAGTTAAGAATGGTTAGGGACGTCATTTGAGTAGATTGATGAAAAACCCAAATCGATATGGCTGCCAAGGTAAAATCAAAATGGCTTCCAATTAGAAACATTAACTGAACCCCAAATCAAGATGGCCACCATGGCAGTCTTATTCAATTGCCCAAAGAAAAGACTGCATTCAGTAAACTGCTGAGCAGTTTAAGTTAACCCTTTGTGTAAATAATCAACCAAATCTGCCCACATTATTTATTTATTGGTGTTTAAGGTCACATATTTTTGCACAATGGCTAATCATGACCACAACACGAGTATCAACTCAAGACCAGGGGTGAGTGTTAATAATCCATGTTGCCCATTTTAGAGAGGGTTTGCACCTCCCAAGCATTGGTGACTGGGTCCTATTTTACCAGTAAAACAGAGCCTGTTTACCGCAGTGAACAGACACTGCTTCAGTTCCAGGGGTTCCCGCAGGGAAATCTGCCCACATAATATACAAACTGAGCTGTTAAAAATAATGAAAGTGTCAATGACACTGTAGCTTAACTTGACTGTACTAGTGTTCGATGAAAAGGATAATGTTCAGTATTTATGAAAGGATTATGAAATAAGACGACAATTGTGATAACTGAGAATATGTTAATTTCTGTTCCCTGCATGCAATGTTTTCAAGAAGAATAATTTGAGGTGTGGACTGTACCAAAGAGCTTAGGCCTGGGTTAATGTGCCCCCCCCCCCCCCCCCCACTGTTAATGAAGGTCAACCAATCAAGTTACAGTAAAATCATTCCATCAAGTTACAAAGAAATCCCTTCATAAAAATATGACACGTAGACTTTGCTAAAGGAATCTCGGTCATGTCATGATCCGACAGTCTTGGTTGACCGAGTGTGACCAAAATAGGACAGTCTCATCTAGATATCACACCAAGTTACAATGAAATCCCTCTAAAAAAATAACTGTAGACAGTGCTAAAGAAATCTGGGTCACGTGACCAGGTGGCAGTAAAGGCTGGCCAATCGTGGCCAAAATAGGACAGTCTCATCTAGAGAACAAACCGGTAATCGAGTTATCCTTCCAAGTTACAATGAAATCGCTTCATGAAATATGAACGGTAGACTGTGCTGAACAAATCACGGCCAAAATAGGACATTGTCATCTAGACATTATGCAGTCATCCATCTTACCAATTTACAATGAAATCTCTTCATAAATGCAAGCTGTAGACTCATGAATCTTGGCAAAGTGCCCCTGCGGCTGTCACGGTTAACCGAACCCGACCAAGATAGGACAATCTCATCTAGATATTATACAGAGTCATCTTACCAAGTTACAATGAAATCCCTGCATAAATATGACCTGTAAACTGTGCTAAAGGTTTTTGGGTCTGCATACCTGTCATCAGGCTTGACATTCTAGAAAATCAAGGGGTGCAAAACAATTGCCCTCCTCAGATTGCTTCGGAGTGCAATTGCACCAGAAATTTTCAATGCAAAACTTTGTATGCTATTTTGGTTATAATCACCTCAAGGTATTAAATATTGTGACTGAAAAATTATACTACATTCAGCTACATAGTGGAAAAATTGGCACATCCATCTTCTCATTATTCAAAATGAAGCATTCAAATATGTGACTGTGTTTGACTACACTCAAAATGTTTCAAAATGCAACACAGAATGGTCATGAATTATTGCGAATCAATTCAACTTTCACAACAGAGGGGACGAAATGACGATAGATTTTAAAGGCAGTCCCAAACAGATCTGGCAATCCAGAAATTCAAGGCGTGCAAAAAATTACCCTCAATTTTTTCTTGGTGTGCAGCATTCCAAAAGAATGCCAGGCCTGCATCATGGTTGACCGATCATGACTAAAAGGGGACATTCTTGTCTAGACAAGGCCTTGAACCTGCATATGAAATTTCATGATGAGCGGACGAGAACTACAAGGTGTATGTAACCTGTGTTAAAGAATGAGTGAGAAGAATCAGACTTGCAGACTTCTGCACATGTAACGCGACTAAGCTAAGAAGTATCCACAAAACAAAATGATGTGACCCTCTCATTGAAATGAGCTTGCTGTGCTCATTCCAATAAGTCACATAATATGTTTGGGTGGAAATCTTGTGAAAAAAAATTGAAAAACAAAATAAATTTTGATATTATCTGTGTTGGGTCAAGAGTAAGAGCAGGGTTTCTGCAGTCCGGAGAGGGGCAAATTCATGACTTCAAGACTCTTCTGTGTGAATTCCCAAGACTTTTCAAGGTGAGAAAAAAAAAGAGCATTCAAAACATTTCATTCTAAAAGACAGGCATTGCAAAAGGTAATCTGGGCATGCACCCCTGGTCCCTCACAATATACAGCATCTCATACGTATTTCCCCAACATCTGTTAATTTAAGACTTTTCAAGACTGGAACTTCGAATTGAAGACTTTTCAAGGGTTTAAATTTTTTTTTCAAATTCAAGACTTTTCGAGTTTGAGACCCCACAGAAACCCTGTGAAAACATGTGAATATGAAATATCTGCTGATTTAATTGAACTGATTAATGGAGAAATCATTCACTCAATTAGCTGCATGTTCTGCTGAACACCAGTGAGCTCTTGTGCATTCATTTTAAGACATCTCTTATTTTTGCAAACTAGAATGTTGATGTGGTGTTTACAGTTGAATGTTGAAAAACAAGAGGCCCCACGGGGCCTGAAGCGCTCATCTTGTACAGAACACAATTTAAACAGAGTCCAAGAATGAGTCTACATTAAGCAAGCCATCTCCAGGAGTGACAAAAATAATCTGAGCATCATGCCTTTTCTTCTGTTGATCATAAGTAAAATGCAGAACGCCCCTATGAAGCCCCTTAATACAACCTATGTGGATTCATCTTAGTACCTCTAGAAGGTACTGAATACAAAATTTTTAATTCTTCAGCAAAATGGCCAATTCCGGCTCCCATAGAGAGCCCAAATATTAACCCAGAATCTTGATTTGAACACAGTTAAATCCGACTTCCCTAGAGATGTTGTGTACCGAATATGAAAGCATTCTGACTGTTGGATCTGAAGAAGAGAAATTGTAAAGAAATTTCTTCGAATTGCACTAAGTTCAAATTTGGGCTACCATAGCGAGCCCAAATATTAACCTATGTGAATCTGACCCCCCCCCCCCCCCCCCCCTAGAGATGTTGTATACCAAATGTGAAAGCATTCTGACAAGTGAACCTGAAGAAGGTTTTTGAAGAAATTCCCTCATATTGTACTAAGTTAAATTTCATGTCCCCATATGGAGCCCAAATATTAAGCTAGGCACTCAAATTGAACAACCTGGAATCTGACCCCCCTAGAGATGTTGTATACCAAATATGAAAGCATTCCGACTGGTGGATCTGAAGAAGATTTTTAAAGAAATTTCCTCATATTGCACCGAGTACAAATTTGGGCTACCATAGTGAGCCCAAATATATACCTAGGGATCCGATTTGAACAAACTTGAATCTGACCCCCCATAGAGATGTTGCATACCAAATATCAAAGCATTCTGACTGATGGATCTGAAGAAGAAGATTTTTTTAAATTACCCTCCATATTGAACAAAGATAAAATTTGGGCTTCCGTAGGAAGCCCAAATATTAACCTAGGGACTTGGTTTGAACAATCTAGAATCTGACCCTCATAACAATGATGTATACCAAATATTAAATGATTCTGACTGGTGGTTCTGAAGAAGAAGATTTTTAAAGAATATTCCCCATATTACCCTATGTTAAAACTTCGGGCTCCTGTAGAGAACCCAAATATGAACCAATGAGCTTTATTTCAACTAACTTTTATCTGACCCCCCTATGAATGCTGTATACCAAATATCAAAAGATTCTGATGATTGGTTCTGGAGAAAAGATCTTTTTTAATTTTTGCAAATATGCTGACTCAGCATTTTTTCGATGCCCATTACAGAACACCCTAACATAACCGATGGCAATTTTTTTTTACCATTCAATTCTGCTGGTCATAAGGATACTTCATACCAAATAAAAGCTCTCTGTTCCGTGGAGTTTGGGAAATATGGGCTTTTGAAAATATTTCTATTTTTAGCTCCCAGTGTTCCCATGGGGATGCGGGAATTTTTTTTTTTTGCATAGGTCAAGTACTTATGACCCAATACTACCACAAACCAAATTTGGTTCATACCAGACCATCGGTTCAGAAAATAGAAATTTTGGGCGGGGCCAAAAATCTTACCCCTTCTATTATAAAGCCAAATATTACTTCACAAACTTTGTTTGAACAAACTTGATTCTACACCTCATGTGGAAGCTCCATAGCAAATATCAAGTCATTGTACACACTGGTTCTTGAAAAGATTTTAAAAATGTTTTGGAGCATTTTCCCCCACTCCCTCCCTATGGGGCTGGGCATGCTGAGTTGAACAAAAATGAAATGCCCCTTTGGAACCATCACTCACACAAACTTTCACTTGAATTGGCCCAGTAGCTTTGGAGGAGAAGAGCAAAACATGGTGTTGACGGACGACAGACGACGGACGGAGAGCGATGAGATTAGCTCAGCTTGACTGTCAAGATGAGCTAAAAATTGTGGAGGTGCCTCATGACTGGTAGGCAAATTTGGAGAAACAACCCCCCCCCCCCCCCTCCAAAAAACCCACAAATGTAACCGAGCGTTTGGTTAGCCATCTCCAAACCACGTGAACGGTCATTCGGTTAAGTGTCATTTTTGAAATTTTGCACACTTGTGTTGAATCAATTGGCCAAGCAAAACTTTCGAGAGCAAAAAACAAAGTCTGTCTACTGATGGGCAGTAAACAGCTCCACAACTATATCTCTTGGAAATTGTTTTGTTTGGGTTGTTTTTTCAAGTCCCAGAAGTAGTGTAAGAAGGGTGATGGAAAACACCATTTTGAGAGGGGAGGGGGGGATTGTGAGGGACGCTATTAATTATTTGGCATCATCTACATGACAATTTAATATCGACCTCGGCAACTTATTCGCCATCGCAATTTTTTTCTAATTCTGGGGATTGCATATTGAATTTTGGATCTGAACAGCTATCAAAAGAAGACTTATAGTCCCCACCCTCGACACATCACTAATAAATTCCAGGAACCACATTATAAAGGTGTTTTTGAGTTAACAGACGGAAATCAATGTCCATATAGCTGCTACGACTAAATCAATATGGCTGTGGGGAAGCTTCCACAACCTATTGAGACTGAAGTTCAGTTTCATGCATTGTACCACTTCAACTCAAATCCGATTGCCTCTGCGATACAAGTGCATTCAGAATAAAGAAAAAAAATTTTTAATTTTTCTTCAATCCCTATTTCCTGCCCAATACTTTTGAGCCCAAATTAAAAGTACAGGGTGGAAAATCGGAGGAATACAAACAGAAGTACAGGGCAGAATACAAGTACAGGGTGGAAATATAATAGAGTTTTAAGAGTTACTGTCATTTCTGTAATACCATTAACCCATACAGGACTGTTACCTGGGCTTCAAGTCCACAACATGAGTATCAACTCAAGACCAGGGGTGAGCATTGATAAAGCCATGTTGCCCATTTTAGAGAGGGTTTGCGCCTCCCAAGCATTGGTGACTGGGTCCTATTTTACCAGCAAAACAGAGCCTGTTCACCGCAGTGAACAGGCACTGCTTCATTTCCCGGGGTTCCCGAGGGATCTGTGTGACTTCGGAGTCTGAAACATACTAAAGTACCCATAGTAAGTCTCCAACATGAGGCATTCACTTGACACTAATGGTATTTCTTGATAAACATACAGGCCCAAATAAATTTCATACAGGGTGGCAAATATTCCAAAAATTAATAAACATACGGGCATGTTTATTTGGAACTTAGTGATTGACCAGAGTTCAGGAAACATATACAGTATTACTGTAGTTGATCATGACACATCGGGAGGACATCGGCAGCTGCCAATGTTTCTTTTCAAAAGTAGAAAAAAAAAGACAGGCTGTTGTTTGATAATCTAATTGATGTATGCAGTGCAATTCGCATGGACCAGAACAAATTAATCATTTAAAACCTGAAACACTAATTTTGTAACAAGAATATTTGGTGAAAAGAGGAAAGCTGAATGTGTTTCACCTGGTACATATTTGACAAATTACATATATTATTCCTACTCTTGTGTTGCGAATGGCTGTAGTATTGGAGTCTGACTAATAAATGTATACAGTGAAGTCGCATGTCAAATAGAATGAGGCCTGCAATTCCCTATATGGTGTTAGGTAGGACTGCAACAATTTATTCTGATACACTTGGAACCACAATACATTGCTAACGATTCAATACGCATTGTTATTCACAACATATTGCGATACAATAAATATAAACAATATCATGCAAAGCAAATTCTTTGATTTTGAAAATCCAGTTTTTGCATACCAACACTTGACAGTGATAAATATGCCATTAAAGGGATTATTCAGTTAACCAACATTTGGTGAATTCCCTCTATTGTAAAAATTAATTCACTATATCTTATTTGACAGGGCTCGATGAGCTCAGTCATACAAGATATAAGGGATTAAATGTTGAGAACATATTTTCTGAGGGGAAAAAAAGCACTGGAAAATGGGTCATAAATCAAAAACTAACTACTTAATGTTAGGGGTTATCACATTGAGATGGTACTTATTGTTTGAGGAGTGCATTCTCGTGCATTCCAATTTGTAATACAGTTGAAACCTGTTAATTGAATAGGCACTTTGCCAATGAAAACTATTCAATTAACAGGAGTATTCAATTAACAGGGAGTGTGGCTTTCCTGTATTCTAGAGATAAACTTAGCCTTTATTCTATTATATCTTGTTTGACAGAGCTCTGTCAAACAAGATATAATAGATTAAATGTCTGTGTTGGATTTACTGAGGCCAAATGGGTCTATAAACAAAGGAACACTGGGGAGAGTCCAGGTAATTTCTCGACAGGTTACAAGATTTGTTATTCAATTAACAGGAGTTTATTAGAGCTGGGCGATATCGACCCAAATAAAAACCGCGATATTTTCGGGATGATATCGCGGTTTACGGTATTATCGTGATATTTGAGGAATTAGTGCAAAACAGTCATTGAGTCACTGCAGCCCTGTTAATTTGGAAGAATAGCCTCGGCAAAACAATATTGCTGCAGTTCAAGCAATCTGCATCAGCGAAAACACAAATCAACCATGTGGTGTGTTTAAATAGAAATCAAAAATTTATTACGAATGAGCACAACGATCACAACTTGATAGTTCTGTAGATTTTCACTTGAACATGCGCGCAGCCATATTAGACATACAGCACACAAACTGTGTTTTCTCTTTTGTCTTTGGTTAAAATTGTAAAAAGCTATTTTAAACAGATGGTCAATGTGGGGATACAGAATCAGACATTCTCCAGTACGAGAATCTGTGTAAATTCACCGTGTGGGGATCTTGAGACATTTACGTCAATGTTTGTCCAATCAATTAATACAAGGCAATCGGTTCGCAAAATAGTTTACCGGTAAACACTTTTGGAGGGTCCCCACTTAACAATGCAGTATATTTCAGAAGTTAATGCCCATTCCTTACCAATACAGATGCTCATTCCCGAAGTATTGCTTCTTTTGTCAAATTTTGTATCGGGAGGTCAATGTTGGTGTCATTGCGAAGTAATGCAAATGAAATTGGCGATATTTCAGTTTTTCAAAAATGAGACGATATTACTAACAGTATTGGTTAAGTCGGTATGTTAATCAGTGTTCACCACTCTTCTCAGCTAATGGACATATTGTGTACAGTGTTGGGCTACTGTAGTGGGCAACAGTGGTGGAGCCATGAGGTATCTAGGGAGACCAGCCCCCCCCCCCCCCCCCCCCCCCCCCCACACACACACTCATCCTACTTGCTTCTCCCATCCCCAAATTTGAAAAGATTCTTTTTGATTCCCTGCCCTCAGTATAAGTACAGTACCCTCAGTCCTGAGATCCCCCCTCTCCCCCCAAAAATCTTCACCAGCATGGTCCACAACATTTCAAACCATGGCTCCACCACTGGTGGGAGCTGCCTTGTTCTGTCAGTGAGATTTGGGGCCTTGTCAAGACAAGATGCAGAAATTCACAAGAAAAGCTACATTTTAGCAAAAATCAACATTTCCTTATTTTTTATGGAGTCGCTAAGCTCTCACCCTGGTTTTGGTGGCTAATGTGCAATTGTTGTGCTTATTTCGGTAATTATCACATCGCTTGAAAATAGACGTGCCCCGTGTTTCTTGATGGTTTCTGCTTCAAATGACAGTGGAATAAGAGGAACACAAATCATATTTCCTTCTGATTTTGATAACTATTGTTGAAGTAAGTCGTGAAATACGAATCACTTTTATTGGTAACTCACTCCAGTGCTTTCACAATATCCCTCCTAATTTTGACTGTAGAGGTTCGTTTTTTACTTTGATTCTGCCCAAACATAGAAATTGGGTGAAATGAGCGGTGCCAAGGCGAAGATATTACCAACTTTACTTTGTCCTCTTGGCTGATCCCTTCGTTGATTTTATCTCAGTCAAGACAGGCGATTGATGTTTTTGAAGGGAGACTGCTGCATAATGGGATTTGAAAGAAAGTTTGCAATGTTGCATCTTGGGATTTGTTGTATTTACAAAATACACATGGTCATGACACGTGTTGATTATACGAATACGCCCAAAACGGCCTCCACTTAACCCAAACCGGCCTCCACATTTTTACCCAAACCGGCCTCCAATATTTTCATCGTCGACGACGGTTAAGCATTGATCATCCAAACCGGCCCACACTTTTTCACCCAAGCCGGCCTCCATTATTTTAATTGGCTGTCTGCGTTAAACATTGATCACGCAATCCGTCCTCCGCAATTGCATTTCGTGGCGTCTCAAATCCAAATCAAAAGGTTTCGCGTGCCGAAGTCGCGCAGGGACAATTTGGGGAGCAAGCCCCTTTCGACCCTCATTAGCTGTAGAATTTTGAAGTGTTAGACCATGATAAAGGAGAAGTTGTGGGTTGTAACTTGTTAGTGGCGCTTGTGTCTTTTCTGCTTCTTTTTCTGAGGTGGAGGTTTGGAAGGAGAGACAGTGGTAGTTGGTGTTGTTGGTGGGCTGCCTGATGGTGGTTGGCGAGTTTTGTAGGGTCTGGTCCTAGCCGAATCTGGAGTGGTTGTGGGTGATTGCGGAGTCTTTTGTTGTTGTAGGTTTCTGGTGTTTAGTAGTTTTTTGGCTTCTTCGACTTGTTGGAGGAATAGTTGGTACTTTCTGTCCATCTCTTGCCTGTGAAGGTCCCCTTGTATTTTGTTTTCCCGTAAGATGTTCTCCAGCCTGTCGTCCGCATCCTGACATTCTGGTTTAGAAGAAAGAGGCGAGTGGGGATCAGGAAGAGGCGAGAAGGCAGCTTCCATTTCCACCTCAGTCTCCACAGACTCTTCCACATCCGACAATACCGGCTGGGAAGCCGGCATTTGGATGGGGCTGTCTGTGGGAGTGGGAGGGGAAGTGGTGCCCACCTCTGGCTCTTTCTTTTCCTCGCCATTCACTAGCATTTCTCAACTCAACCTGTTTGAATAAGGACATCCAATGATCATCCAGTCTGGATGGCAGCAGACTGCCTATCGCGAGACATCTTTCACAACTATCAGGGATATGGAACCAAAAGGTTGTGTTAGATTTCGTAAAGGATATAACGTTCCGATGGATTTTTATCACTTTTTAATAGGATACCACTTTCTGTAAAATGAGGTAGGCATTTTTTTTATTTAACTATTTATCCAAAATTTCGTCATTAATTTCTTTTCCAAAGATTACAAAGAAATGGGTATGAATAAAATTGTAGAAAATTTTTTTTAAAAATCTGGCGGAGGCCAGTTTGGGCGAAATTGTGGAGGCCGGTTTGAGTGTTATTTTGATTATTGTTACGGCGCTACAAACAAATTTGTAATCATATTTAAAAGTGTTAAGTTTCAGTGGCAATCAGTCCCTTAATTATTTAGGTGGACCCAAATCTGTGAAAGCAAAGCAAAAGAATTAATAACCTAAATCACATATCAGCAACATGCAGTATACTAAGACAAAATACCAGCTAGTGGCCCACTTCAACGATGATTTTAGCACGTTTCCCATACACTGACCAGTATTTCTCATAAAATTATTGCAGTGCAGAATGAATTCTCGTTGTATTCATGAAATTAGGGAACTCGACATTATAAACAATTATGCCCGTTATTGATCATAATATCATACCCTAGCAAGTGCATTCTAGGAATGGCACTAATGTCTTTCACCAACCTATCTGGTATTTAATACGTATTAAGACGTATTTTAATTAAACGAGTGCATTTTGTAAACCCCAATTTTGATCTGTATTCTCGTTGTGTGAGTTTGTGGTAATTTTGTGCCCACTTCAATCGGCTCGATCGTCATATTATGGCTTTATTGCAGTCAAATGTTATTATTCCCGGGTTGAATAAATACTTAGTTTGCATGCATGATCACTTAATCTGGTCTTCTTGCATTTGAATTGTATTTATTTAATCCGAGAAACGGGACATCCATCTTCGTAACATTCATTTTTCGTACTGTTCTGCACAAACTTCGAAGCAAGAATGCTGTTGACAAATTGGGGGAAATAAACGATTCTGATTGGTCGAAGCCAGCCCCAGGGGGTATAAAAGGCCTCCGCTCAGCGCTTCATGGCTTTTTCGTCCCTTGACAGCAGCCAATCCTAATGAAATTAGGAAAGATTCGCAACAATTCTGTTGGCGAAAATTTAAGATTATATTTGCCAGTGAAATTGAAATATTCAACATGCAGTCCGAAGTTGGAATGGTTAGTTTCGCCAGCAATATCAAAATTGTAAACCGAAAGTAATAGTAGGATAAGCTCGGTGGTGAGACGGACGTCGGTTGATCGTCTGCCGGTGAAATTCCACCAGCAATAAAAATGAAAGTGTCAATGACACTGTAGCTCAACTTGACAAACTTGAACTTGGTAAGTTATAAATGAAATGGCAATATTGAAGATCATTGGTACCAATGTCATTTTTTTTGCCAGTGGCAACATTTTTTGACAGAAACCGAAGAAAATCGATAGCTCCCATCTAGAGGCCTTCCCAAACAAGCATGCCAGGTTTCAAAGCAATCCGATCATAAATGTGACCTGTAGGGTGTGCCAAAGGGAAATATTGTGGTCTGACTAGACTAAATTCTAAGAACATTGGCCGTGGCAACATTTTTTGACGGAAATGGAAGAAAATCGATAGCTCCCATCTAGAGGTCACCGTAAATAAGCATACCAGGTTTCAAAGCAATCTAATCATAAATGTGCCCTGTAGGGTGAGCGAAAGGGAAATATTGTGGTCTGACTAAACTAAGTTCTAAGACTGTTGGCTGCGGCAACATTTTTTGATGGAAATTGAAGAAAATCGATAGCTCCCATCTAGAGGTCACCCCAAACAAGCATGCCAGGTTTCAAAGCAATCCGATCATAAATGTACCCTGTAGGGTGTGCCAAAGGGAAATATTGAGTCTTCTGACTAAACTAAGTTCTAAGAACGTTGGCCACGGCAACATTTTTTGACAGAAATTGAAGAAAATCGATAGCTCCCATCTAGAGGTCACCCTAAATAAGCATACCAGGTTTCAAAGCAATCAAATCATAAATGTGCCCTGTAGGGTGTGCCAAAGGGAAATATTGTGGTTTGACTAAACTAAGTTCTAAGAACGTTGGCCGCGGCAACATTTTTTGCCGGAAATTGAAGAAAATCGATAGCTCCCATCTAGAGGTCACCCCAAACAAGCATACCAAGTTTCAAAGTAATCTGATCATAAATACAACCTGTGAGGTGTGCCAAAGGAAATTGTGGACGTACGTACTAACGTACGTACGTACATACATACGTACGCCGACGGACGAGAAGTGATGGCAATAGCTCAGCTTGACTTTGTCAAGTTGAGCTAAAAACATTCTTTGCCAACGCCAGTCTAAAATACCCAGACCTATTTAAATACATGGAAAAGTGGTAATTCAACACTTTCTCATTTCCTCCTTCCGAAGTTCTTAGTTCAGATAATCACTTTGTTCAGTTTCACCAGGATTTGAGCGAAACTGAATTCCACCAATATATTGGCGTAGCCTCCGCCGGCATCCTGGTGGACTCCACCAACGTGATGGCGCTCGCTCCACCAGCATTTTGGTGAATATTTTAGTTGCATATAATGCAACCTTGGTGTCAGAAATAAATACTACAAAAACCTATCCCCCCCCCCCCCCCCCCTTCTATAATGCTTCTCCTCTGCATTTCCCTTGATAGTTTTCAATAAATCTTTGACAATCATGACTCGTCAAGCTTCCACCGGGATGCTGGTGAATTTCCACCAGCATTTGGGTGAAAGTCTCTAAAACCTTAGGAGAATTCCCCCCATTGTACTTGTAGAATCACAAGTCTAGTCCCATAATTTCCACCTACTGGAGTGATGAATCACTACTTAATATGTATGTTTATTGGAACCAAATAAACAAGAAGTTAACATCTCTTGAAGAGATATTTTAATGACATTATGTTAATAAAGTTCATCAACTTTCAAACGGGTGTTTTCATTTAGCCTTACCCATTGTTTCATTGTTTGCATTATCACCTCTCTATTTCACAGTTATCATCAGGGGACCAACAAACATGTTGCACTCTTAATATATTTGCCCACACCTTCATGAGATCCAGTTCTTCTGTGTAAAATAAACTTATAGAGAAGTTTATACCCCAACCTTGAGAATTAGACTTACTCATACAAGTGCATGAGGGTGGTTTCTTTTTAATTTGGGCACTCTCAAAACCTTGTACTTGCAAGTCACCTTTTGACATTCAG
This sequence comes from Pictodentalium vernedei, assembly GCA_031216915.1. Taxonomy (NCBI): domain Eukaryota; kingdom Metazoa; phylum Mollusca; class Scaphopoda; order Dentaliida; family Dentaliidae; genus Pictodentalium; species Pictodentalium vernedei. Next base: position 235,152,854 of record CM062297.1, on the reverse strand, counting down.
CATCCTGACAGTAGCTGAAATAGTATCTCTTGGAGGAAGCCGATACTAGGGTACCGGGACGCAACATTATAACATCTTCGTATTGGGAATGCAGCTTGTGTACCTGACACCTGCAGTACTGTGCGATTCCTTAAGTTAAAGTAAGTTCAAATATTATACAAACAATTCCCAATAAGTTAAAAAAACAAAAAATTTCAATAGTTACCTGCCATCCATTTAATACGATGTGTTCTATTTTAATTTAATCATTTTATTGTTGACAAAAAACATAACTGCCAATGCGCAGCGTTATCTATGAGCATGTGACTTCAGAGAATGTGCCAGTAGTCGGTTAATTAACATAATTTACTCGTCATTTTTCTCATGTGAACTTTGAGGTTTTAAAACTCAATAAATTTTATGTTTACCTCCAATCTAATTTACAACGCCGTTCGTAGATGATTTTGGGTCAAAGGTAATTTATAATACTTTTACACCATATATTGTCAGGTAACTTGTAATTTCTCTTTGGTTGAATGTGTCCGGTTCATTAAATTTACTTAACGATTCTTGAATTGCATGTGTGGATTTTTACGCAAGACTTTTTAATTTTTCATATTCCATCTGCTGGTGGTTCTGGAGATATTGTTTAAGACACAAGAAATTTGCTACCACTATTTGTGGAGGGAGGGGGGATTTGTTGTCAGTCCTCTCGAAGTAAGCATAAATGGCACAGCATTTACCTTTGCCCGACATTTAAGCCTTTGGCGTGCGGATGAGTGGTCATAAACTTAACCAATTCTGGGAAATTTGTTCAAACCGAAAGTTGCGTTTTTTTGTAAAGGCGGCGGTTCGGTTTCGGTTTAAAAAAAAACCGAACCGAACCAAAAAATCGCCCAGGCCTACTTGACATTTTAACCACCAGCTTTTCTGACTTATAGTATGTTTGGAATGAGTCCAACTACCGGTAGTGATGAACCGATAATCGACAATCAGAACCGGTTATGGGGTATCGGCCAATTATGACAACCGACAGTTTAAGGTTATTCTGTATTTAACACTGACTATTAAAAATCACTGATATCTGGTCATTTCAATCAAGTTTTTCAATTAAAAACGTGTGTAGTGCATAGCAGAATATCTAGGGATTTGCAGAGCAGAGATATTACAGAATTTACCATCTGCAGTCATTTTTCACAGAAATGAATGCTAATCAAAAGCTCTTATCTAAAGGTCTTGCCTAACAAGCACACAAAGTTCAAAAACAATCCTATGATAAATGTGGTCTGAAAGCCATGTCAAAGAAGAATGTTGATGCGCAAATGCAATAAATTCGAAGATTGTTCCTAACAGCAACAGTTTTTGATGGAAATAAAAAGATAATTGATAGCTCCTATCTTTGTCAACCTGCATAAGCATGCAAAGTTTCGAAAACAACCTGATAATGAATGCACCCTCTGAGGCATGCCAAAGAAAGATATTAATGCACAAATGCATTTAGTTTGAAGGTCATTGCTTGTGGCAATGTTTTTTTCTTTCTTTTTTTATGGAAATTCATAAATATACCCTGCAAAGAGTGCAAAAGGGACAAGTTGCTGCACAAATGCACTAAGTTCAAAGGCTGGTGATAACGGCAATAACTTTTTTATGGAAATGAAACAAAATCAATAGCTCACAAAGTTCATCGAAGGTTGTTGTCAGTGGCAAAATATTTTTACAGAAATTGAAGAAAATCAATAGCTCCCATCTAGAGGTAACCCCAAACATAGCAGGTTTCAAACCATTCTGATCATAAATGTGCCCTGCAGGGAGTGCCAAAGGAATAGATTGATGCCTGACTAAACGAGTTCAAAGGTCGTTCTCAGCGGCAACATTTTTTTGACGGAAATGGAAGAAAATCTATAGCACCTAAGGCTGTCATGATTTTTTAATTTAGGAATCAATTAATCGTCGCAAATAATCGATGATAATCGATTGATCGCACCTAGATGCATGCCCCCCCCCCCACCTCTCTTTGAAGTCGATAAAAATGAAGTTCAAGCCAGTTGACCTACCTCGAGTAAACAACGAAGGCGATCCTCTCTTAGTTACATTCATGCTTTGATGTTCTGAACTTTTGAACCGTCAGTGTAATAATCAAGACCGGTCGGCAGTTGCGAACTTCGCAACTGCCGACCGGTCTTGATTATTACACCGACGGTTCAAAAGTTCAGATCAAAGCTTTGATGAATGTACCTGAAAGACAAATGCTTCCTACAGCTTCTTGAGGTTTAACATCGATGTTCTTAACTCTTTACCTTTAGAAACAATATTTTTATCATCAAATTTTCTTTTAGTTATTAAACGTCTAAAATGGGATACAATTTACTGATTATTCGACAACGAAAAATTCTAATCGATTTCGCAGTGACCGATCAACAATCGATTAAACGATTAATCGTGACAGCCTTAATAGCACCCATCTAGAGGTCACCCAAAACAAGCATGCCAGGTTTCAAAACAATTCCATCATAAATGTGCCCTGTGGGGTGTGCTAAAGGGAAATTTGAGGTCTGACTAAACAAAGTTCTGAGAACGGTGCCGACAGCAACATTTTTTGATGGAAATTGAAGAAAATCGATAGCTCCCATCTAGAGGTCACCCAAACAAGCATACCAAGTTTCAAAGCGACCTGTGAGCTGAAACAAAGGAAATTGTAGGCGTACGTATGTTGTATCGTTAATAATGATCTTCTCCCCCACCCAACCTCAAGAAAATGTTATTTTGGCTAATATTGCCCAGCAGTAAACATGCATACTCTTGAGAATTTATGAGGTATTAAGCTTTTGCAATTGGTGATTTATCCAACAAAATTCTGTAGTATAACAGGCACCAACAGATTTTCTTCTATGTCCTATTTAAACCATCGGAATCGGCAGAGAAATAATCAGTAATTGGTTCATAGCAAGTTTTTATAATCGGTTTATCTCTGAAGTCAACAATGTTTAACACTGAAAAGTGTTTAATTTAATGTTCCTGGAAGTCTGCTACCACATTGGAACCAGAACTGCAAATATAATTTTTCTGGGCAACAACTTGTGGGCAAATGCGCTTCATATGGGCAGTCAGTTTTCCTGAGGAGGGTGACGAAAGAGTCGGTCTGGTCTTTGTCGGTGCGTGCGAAGGAACCCATCTTTTTTTATGAGGTTTGGCTGCTGCTTTATTGCCATGATTTTTCTGACCAGTTACAATTTGCAAGGAGTTCCAGAATTTTTTGGCTTTCCGGACCCCGTTTAGGTTGGCAGTGGTTTTTTCCCCAGTCGGCTCGTTTTTTGGCTTGGAGGGCTTTCTTACCTCTTTGCATCCTGCTAGAGGATATTCCTGCCCAGCTCAGCGTTTCTCTTACCACTGATATAAGTATAATCTGGGCATATTTAAACATATTTTCCCCCTGTAAATTGAATGGATTTTTTCACCAATGATTTCTTGTTATATTTAGATTAATTTTTCATCAAAAACAACAGCCATGACTAGATGTGGTTTGAAAATATCTTGAACAAGTATCAGGATTTCAGGCGTCAACGGAACCAAAAAATTGTTTCCGTGATTTAAGAGACACGGAACCCGTCGGTAACGAAATTTAGGTACCGTCTGTGAGCAATTATGGGAACCTTTTTGAAGTTTTTCCGAATCGAGGGAATTTTATATCATTCCTAGCTTTTTAGATTTGAGACAAGTTTCCCTCCTAGATAAAACTGCCTGCATACATTGATATACTTGTAAGTTATATGTGAAATGATATTGGGATGTTTCGGCCCCGAGACGTTTCGGCCTACTATATTAACAGTCCGGAGTGAAGGGAATTACCCCCGGCACAATAGATACCAAACAGAGGTTATTGGGATGTTGATTTTTTAATGTATATTTATTGTTTTAGATATTATAACGCCAGTAACCTGTGCATGATACCTTTGTTCAAAAAATTGCTTTTCAGTTTTCAACATATATTGAACACAGGCGCTTGTTATTTTATCATACTTAAAACAATTCTCAGACACACAATGAAATTACTTGTGATAATGTTACTGGCAAAAAAAAACGTAAAGATGTTTACAGAATGAGCCAATAACATTCACTTCAGCAAAAGGGTCCCGCACTTTACTCATTCCGAGAATGTTATTGGTTGAAATGTCGAACGTGTGCAAACGGTACACACGTGTTTTTCCCACTTCAACTTGTTTCTGTATTTGATGTAAACAGCATTTCGTTTCTATCACAGTGATGATTGTTCACCAACAAACAAATGTTTCAATGTCTTTAGTGACAGATTGACAGGGTAACGATATTTCGGTTCCATCATTTTGTGACCACGGTACCGACACGCTACCGGTAATGATCGTTGCAGTGAAATCCTGACACTTGTTGAACATACTCAGTGGTTAAGAGTTAACCTTGCCATGAACAGGGCTTGCATTTTTACCAGGCCTATCAGCCCAAGCCTGGTAATCAGCCCCTATAAAATTCTCACGAGGCTGATCAGTAGGCCTGGTTCAAGGCTGGTTGCCAACATATGTAATATGGGAAATCAGCCTCGAACAGTACAAATCAGGCCTGGTAGCTCCTTTTATCAGGCCTATCAATCAGCCTGGTCACAATTCTAAAATGCAAGCTCTGCATGAAGGCAGTTAGAAGTTTTTTTGAGGGGGTCTATCTGCTTTAAGATCGCGAAGGGCTTTTCGTTTGGTTTTAATTAGTGAAAGTGTGCCACACAAGATAGTACTTCCCCAAGGGCACACTTCTTTTGGGCACATTTCATTTGAGGTCGAGTTGTTAATTTTTTTTTCCAAGTCTGTGCACTGGGCTTCAAGTTCAGTGGCATTTGATGGGGAGCTGTTGGAGAGTTTAACATCAATGATATCGCAGCAGAGGTCCCAATCTTTTTATTTTTTTTTCAATTGAGGCATGGACCGGAGGTGGTCGCTGAGAATCCCTGCTGATTATAGATCTTGGACATCGGATGACATTAGAGGGTTGCTACTGATGTTTGTCGCAGAGTTGTCATTCTTTACCATGTGTAGGTTATATTTTTTGTAATTTCGAGTAAGGCTTCAATGCTGGGGGCTTAGCCTTGGGGCCTGTGTTTTGACAGCCGAAGTATTGATGTTTGGCATTGAAGTCACCAAGGAAGATACAGTGTTTGTATTTCCTCATGAAAAATTAAAAAACGTTATGAATGAATGAGATGATTTTGCTGGGGTCATTGTAATTGTAATGGATTTGGTAACAGCAGTTGAAAAATAATATACAATAGAAGTTCTAAATTACTCTGTTATAATTCGTCTGCTCATAACACAAGTTTAATTCTGTTTTTGTTGGCTTCAAGTCATTTCCGTGTTTAAAATGAATCAATGTATCGTATTGGTTCACGTCGTAGAGCACTGTGCTGTCGTTTCATTCGTCGAGGTGAAAACGAGGGATCAATCAGATTGCAGTATTCGAAATCGTTCCCTGCGAAATTATCATATATAAGAGTGGTCTCGCTCATAATTCGTCGTCCACTTTATGTTTGGGTAAAGCTTTGATCAAGCTGTCCTAACATAAACCTATACACTACCTTAGTGATGGGGACACTTTGTTACCTGTAAAAAGGTTAACCGTAATTGGTACGGTTCCGTAATTTTTGGACCTGTTCAACTCGGCCCTGGTAAGAATCAACATTTCTGACAGTGATTCTCTCCAGGTCTGAGTTCTAGGCAAAGCATCCACATTTACTGAACATATTTTGTGTGTAATTTAACTCACTTTTTGGTAAAAGTGTAGTGGACACTTGGTTTTTGACCCATCATTCACAATCATGTCCATTTCATATCATACTATTTTTTGGCTTAATAAACCACGTATAAACTGTTATTCCTATTTTACTGTGTATTCATTCAGACCACAACACATAACTTAATGATTATTCTACCTCTAGAGTTGATATATATTTTATCCATGGTTTGCTAGTTGACCCAGATCAGATTTCGAAATTGGCCATGTTTTGGTTTAAATACAAAACAGTAAAAACAATAACCCGGTAATGGCGCCGAAACGAATAGACCTTTTCGTCGATGCAGAATCGGAATCTCGATCTCATTCGCGCAGAGGAGGTCATCAAACTCGGTCGCATATTCGCACAGGGCAGATAATCAACCATCTCTGCACAATTGCGATCAAATTTCCGATTCTACATCGATGAAAAGGTCTATTCGTTTCGGCGCCATTACCGGGTTATTGTTTTTACCGTTTTATATTTAAACCAAAACATGGCCAATTTCTAAATCTCCGTTGACGCTTCACGAGTATTCAAATGACGGTATTTAAAGAATAAAACATAGTTAGGATCAATAAACTCTGCCCAAATGTAAGGAAATACGTGTACTATCGATTGCAGCCGGTAATGAGGGCGAAAGCTTGATATATAGGTAAAGCTGAAGAATAGGGGACTTTTCATTTTATGTAAAAACAACGCATATTTCTCACCTTTTTTCTACATTGTCCTATTATTAGTCGTGTTTTCGATAAAATGACCGAAAGATATTCACTTATGACTAAGATTAGAGATAATTTAAACCCTTTTAATGTCACGGTGCAGGAGATTCTTCTGCATTCTCGCCGTTTTGAGGTGCGCGTTTACATAACTTTCGCTTTCTCTTTGGCCGGCGATTGTAGGTCTAGGGTCAGTGTAGTGAGGGTTAGGGTTAGCTTACGGGTAAGCTAACCCTAACTACTCTGACCCTAGACCATGTCGAGAACAGAACAAACAAGTGTACCAAAAACAACCAATACACAGAGCAGACGCCGAAAAACACAAAAAACATGGAGGAAAGATAAACGCGAATCGCTCCGGTAACAAACATGCGTTGGGCGGTTATAATTGCCAGTAAAAGTGAATATCTTTAGCAGGGCTGCAAATAAAAAAAATAAATGGTCCGGACGTGATGTCAGGCCCCAGACAAAATTATTTGGGCCGGACATGATAAATTTTGGGCCGGACATCCGAAAATGCCTAAATGAGGTCAATATATAGACATCAGACACTCCCTTTCTTCTTCCAAATGACCAATTTTGCTCATTGTGACTCGATAATTATTATAATCATGCATGGGGAGGTAAGTAAAAGTTCCTCGAATGTTGGACAGGTGAAGAGACAAAGTGCAAGGATGGAGAAAGACAAGTCAGGTAATTAAAAGAATGGTAATAGATCAATTTTCTTTTAATTGAAACAGGCATCATTCATAGTGAACAATTTATCAAACAATTTCAGCACTAAATCAACGATGAGTGGCCGGTTGGTCCAGGCTTTTGCGGGAAAGAAGCGCAATGGTATTGGTACTCGCGGACGACACCGCCTCCCAATTTAGGATGAGAGGTGTTGAAAATCACGCGCCCGTTCGTGTGCATTATTTTTTCAAGAAGCGTTTTTTCTCATCAAACGTTCATTTTGAATTGCCCGTCGTGTCGATAACTTAAGGGGTCGTCCAACCTAACTTTGGTCAATTTTTTGACATTTTTCCCAATGCCTCAGAAACAGATAAGAGAAGTATGGAAAGGCAAATTATATATCAAAATAATGAGTAAAGTGCATAGAAAAGGTACATATATTTTTTTTCAGGAAAAAAAGTGAATTTTATGATTTTGAAGAAGATTAATTTGCAAATGGCATAAGTAACGAACCGGTAAAACCACAAAATAATCGGTAATTCGAAAGCCTTGTCCTCAATATAATGATAACATACTACAGACTCGGAGAAAGCATTTTTTTGACACACACTCTGGTGGGTTTTGACGTTTGAATGTAATAACACCAACACAAATTTTTGATGTTCCGGATGTGGCCATGTTTCAACGATGTTTTTCCGGTCATGTGATTACGATGTGGTTCTTGCAGAAATACTCAATTTGGGCAATCGTAAGAATGCAAGGACGTGATCACGCCCTTTATTTGTTCGAGACAATGTATGAGCGTATTTGCAAACAGGTGACAGCAAGTACTTGAGCTGTTAATGTCATAACTGCAAAATATGGTTCGAAATTCCCTCTCGTGTTTACAGGCCGTCTGAACTTTTTTGTTGACAAAAAATCTGAATTATTGCGCACTAGAAAGACAACATGAACCACTTGTAAAAAAAATAACCGAGTGTATAAAATCGGGACGATACACATAAAATAAGGCAATATTCATAACAAAGTAAGCAGAATGCTTCAGAAATCACTTTTTCACGAAGTATATTCCAAGTGACCTGGAACTATATTGAGTGTGTTAATTTTCCCCTGTCGCTGCGAAGTTATTTACGTCCTAGTAACCATGGAATTTGAAGACGGGTATGTTTGATGTCTGCAAAGGACCGATTGAAGATGGGTTGAAAATGATGCATTCGTGCTTTTAAATAAGGTGCGCTTGGACGATGCTGAGAATTTAGTTTTTTCTTCCAACCAACCATAGTAATACAAGCGTCGATCAGTGTTTTTTTTATCGTTTTACACTGACAAATGTGACAAATCTCCTTCACCGGAAACCATCCCCCAATTTGCATATCACAATAAACATAACCGCTGTCACGGAGTGTCAGCGTGGCCGTGTGGTCAAAACCGAAACGAATTATCGAATGCACGGTCAATATTAGCTGCAATTGGCTTTTAAATAAATGAAATACACGAAATATTCGCAATTTCTTCATTATTCATGCAGAGTTACTTTTTACTCAAACCACATGCGTTCAGTTTCGTTTGTCGGCATCAAACTGATATTGTTTGTGGTAATTAAATAGTACGAGAAGGCGAAGGAAGCCAAATATTTTTACATCATCTATTATTTAATTCAAATTGATAATTTCTTTTATTTAACTGAAATTATGAACTGATAAGTTGGGTGTGTTACGATTATTATGCCCCAGACCTGGAACTTAGTGGAAGTTGGAAAATCAAAGGTGCATCTAGGGTCGTGCAGTGGTGACCCCCTGTCCTCTTAATCTTAGTCTTACCCATTCATCATTGCATGTACCAACATTCCCCCTTGTATCTCAACCATTGCTACTCCAATTTGAAGGATATTTGGTTTTGTGATCGAGCATCATGGAGAAACAATGCCTGTGTAGCTGCTGTAGCATGTGTTTCTTCCCACATTTTTTCAGAGTTGTGGTACTTTTTCACTCTTTTGAGTTAGAAAATTTTGTTTATAACTAGTTGATTTGTTACAATTTGTTGCAGAGTGCCTGCTAATACCCTCAACTGTATTGCTGCAGAATTTTCTTGTGAAGATTTTGTTCCTATTACTTATCAAGCAACAACCTAATGAATATTCTGTATAAAGCCACCAATCTGATGTTTGACACTTTTATTGGAGCTGTTTTGAAGGCTTATGGAACTCAAAATGTTGATTATGGCAGGACTTTTCTATTCACCCATGAATCAATAAATTAAGTGTTATAGTTGGAAGTAAGAAGCATGAAAGGTCCAGAACTAAAACTCTAAAAAGAATGTTTTGCAATGTAACATGATTTTTGCAGATACACTTATTTGGAGGTTTACCTGTCTGATAGTGTTTGGAACATGTGTGGCCAGGATCTTCAAAAAGAAAAAAGAGTTAAACTTTGAGAAAAAAGGCATATGCCTTGAGTGCCGGAGGTAGAGTCATACAAGGAAGAGAGCCCCACCCCCCCCTCCCCAAAATTTTCTGTGTCAAATGGAGCTCACTTGTCATCTTTTGGGGATTGCTTTGTGTACTGCGTTCTTGAAAAAAATATGTGAGACCCTCTGGATGTGCCCTTCTGATCTCAATATGTCAGTAAGCCTCCTTGGGGAAAGTACATGCAATAATGGTTATGTAAGGTTGATTTGATGTGTTTTGAATAACAATGTACTTTTAAGTACATTAGATGGTTTATTGCAGTGACAGGTTACAGTTACCCTTATTTCTTCTCCAACAGATATCATGAGTGTATTGGTGTCCAAGAGTTAAACAAAGCTAATGTACTTATTGATAAACCAGACAAATTTAACAATTTAATCACTATCAAATTGATGCATGGGATAAAAGGGGTTACAGTGCAAGGGGTTTGTAAATATATTTATTCAACTACAATGTATGACTTTGCAGTGCATTCTACATAGGAGAATATCATATTTTCTTTCCAAACCATTACAGTAACACATACATCTTGATATTGGGAGACACTCTTTTGTCCTTCCATACTTCTTCTGCTGGACTCCTTCAAGTTGACCTTTGTTGAACTCCCCAAATCAAAACATAAACAAAAGAAAATGTCTGCCTTCAATCAGTGAGCACTCCACTTATAACATTTGGTCTCAATCTTCATTACTTTCATGAATTAGGAAAAGATTTCTTCGAGTATGTACTTAAATGTTTATAGAATACAGCTGTTATTTTATTTTGAGGTATTTTATTGTAAAAATTTTGTTCTCTTACTTATGCCATAGCAGACTTTCAGGTGGTGCTATTTACACATGGCAGCAGTTCCATGGCAAATTTCAGTTTCCACATGTTCTATGTTTCATTCCAAGCATTTTGGTATATAATTTATTGGGGTTATTCATTTTGGGCCTTTTTTAGACTTGAAAGAAAATTACATGAAATTTGACCAAAGTTAGGTTGGACGTCCCCTTAAGCAAACTCCAGAGATTATCAAAGCAAAACTCGTGGTATTCGCTTGTGTTGTAATGCATCTGCCGTTTGTTTATTTTGACAGTGAATGTTTTCAAAAACGTCCGTGCTGTTTTGACCAATCATGGACTTGCACATCAAGGGAGCTAATTTAACAGCTCTGGCTCTGATGGGGAATTTCAAAGCCATTTACCACTGTTGACTACGCATGGCAGGCATTACAAATTATTGTTTTTTTATGAACAAAACGAACACAACTCTCGAAAATATTTATACTGAGATGGTAGCGGGGCTGGTGCCGGGACGCAGACGATTTTAATAATTGAATGTCCGTCATGGAGGCTACTGCGACGGTTGATTTTACACAGATGACTGTAGTAATTGACCGCCGGACATGAAGACCGACCATAACTGATTTCAGCCGGACAGTATGGCGAATTTGGCCGGACATTGTCCGTGTCCGGACGCTTATTTGCAGCGCTGATCTTTAGGTCATTTTATCGAAAACATGACTAGTAATAGGAAAATGTAGAAAAAAGGTGAGAAAAGTGCGTTGTTTTTACGTAAATGGAAAAGTCCCCTATTCTTCAGCTTTACCGATATATATTCCCAATTTCGAGTTCCCATAAAAACTTGATGGGAACTTTTTCTATAGGATTGAATGGGAAGAATCTGCACGTAGAGGGGTAGCCCTACGTTCGGATCGCTGAACTAGGTACTCTTCAGTTCTAGTTTACAGCCGAAATTAATTAATTTATGAAATTATGGACCACTCCTATTACCGGTCGAAAAATAAAAATTCCCAACATCGGGCACAAAATTATGTACCGGTTCCACTAATAATAGTACTATAAACTGTTAAACACACTAAAATGATAAAACTGGATGAATTTGCCCAGAAAGAATACTAAAGAAATTTTACAAATAAAGAATACTCTTGACCAGAAATACTACGCAGTTACTCACGATGTAAATGTCTTCAATCTTCAACTCAATACTTCAAGGGTGACCTTTGTTCTGAGCTTTTGCGCGTTTGCAGGGGGCTTTATATATTTTTAAGTGACGTCATCTTTGATATATATATTTATGACATAGGTTAGTGTACAGGTACTTGAGAAACTTACTCACAAAATGATATTCTGGGCGATTATGTTTTGAAAAAGATCAGATATTTTATAATAAATGTATTTATGCACTCTTTTTTTAATTCTCGGCTTAATAAGCAACTTATTACCCAATTGTTTTACAAGTTTAGATTTCTGCTGGATGTTAGCCCAATAAAAAAAGGTGCTTCTAAAAGCTATTGTGATTGGTTAAACTTTTCGAAGTTGAATGATCATTTTCTGGAACTGTTCCGATACTATCGCCTTCTGCTTTGTATCAGTGAGATTCATTAGTTAATTTCTTACTTTCCTGATACTATTATTTATTTGTGGGGGCGATACTATTTCTCTAAGGCCCGACTTTCGAATATATTTCACCGGTCGCTAAGATTCTTTCTGTAACAATATTGGCCAATCGGATTTCGATTACCTTTTCAACACCGGTAAGTAGGCTATCCAATGAACATCTTCCACGTTGTGATGCCCCGACCTAAAGTTACATGCGGCTTTTGAGGTAAAATCGTGGCTGTGTGTTTTTATAAAATCGTAAAATTTACGTAGAGTATATTTAAAATTACAATCTAAGGTATTGAGTGGTTTTTAGCATGTGTTGGCACCTTCCTTTGATATAGCTGTGTTATATCATATGATCTACTGGCTTCTTGATTTTGCCACATGTTCAAGTTACCCTTTTTCGACGGTGACTTTTCCGTGTTTACATTTGTCAGTCAAGCCCAAAATGTGTAGATATGGGGATGCTACTATCCATGCACAAAATGACTTATCTCCTCAACTTTGTTTTGGTAAGGTGTACAATAAGGGACTGCAATTTTGTACGGAGAAATGTGTCTGCACAACCTTTTTTCCTGTTTGGAGGAAAAATTAGGACAGTACTGGAACTTGGAAGTAGAATGGGAGTTGGACAACTCGTACACTGCCACTGGACAATTCGTACCTTGTGTCTGGACGATTGGTACTTTGTGCCTGGATGATTCGTACCCCGATATCTGAACAGTTTGGACAATTTGTACCTTTCTTAACCTGTTCCCAGACAACTCGAGATTTGTGATGTGGGGTTGCGGAGGGGAATATAAATTTGAAGAAAGAATTAAGAAATAATTTTAAATTCTTTTATTTTCGAATGACTTAAAAAGTAATCGTAATATATATCAGAACAATATGTACATTTTAATATGACAGAAGTTAAAATATGAAATTAATAACAAATCCCGAGAGTACGAGATATATTACATATCCAAACGACTGAGAAGTATTGTGAAAATGAATTGTAACAAAGCAGACATGTGAACAAATATTGTCAATCAACAGTAATTTAGGATTAGCCTAAGATTAAAAAGTAAATGTGGCCTCTAGATGTCTCTTGATGTTATGTGTACCATCCTCGCAGTTGTATGATGCTTGAAGGCCCAACTCTTGGGCTTTCCTTCAAACTGCTTGGCACCAGTGAAACCGACATCCATTTATTGATGACTCTGGAAATACCTCTTGGCTAGCTTTCCACGTGGCTGAAATGAAAAACATATTAAATTATCAACCGAATAAATGAAAAATTAACTGGTTGAAGGCTAGTTTAGTTTGTTTGATCTGAATTTGTTATACAAAATTTGTTTGAATACAAATCATTGGCACTCTCCAATAAGTTGTAATAAAACAGATTTAGATGAACTAAATATTATATGCATTTGACTGAATATGAAACATGAGCACAGAAGATAGTGGCTTCTAGCACTCAACCAGTTAATGACATCTAAATTTAGCTTATAAAAACTTTTAAAAATACTTCAGAGTCCGATAATCTTTAGGAAATCATCAAAAGTAGTAATTAATTTAAGAATATTTATTTATTGGTGTAAAGGCTAATTGTGACCACAACACGGAGAAAGAGTCTAAGTCAGTCAATTGTTGCCTATTTTAGAGGACTTGCACCCCAAGCATTGGTGACTGGATCCTATTTTACCATTTAAACATTGTGCATTTACTACAGTAAACAAGCACCGTCCAACTTCTTGTAGTTCCCGTGGGGGCTTCAGAATATTTTAAGTGATTTATTGGATGTCATGATAAAGTTGAACTCACAATGCCACTCTAAATAAAACCATAATTCTATTCATCAAATTAAAGATTCATTAACCCTTTACCTAACATAACGGCCAAAACTGGACAATGCTATCCAAAAGAATAGTCATTCAGTATTATTTTTTATGTGCACCCATACTATGTATGGTACACATAATGCCGGCATCTGGGGTGGCCATCCGTCGTTCGTCCATCTTTTGTCTGTCCGTATCCATTTCTTTGTCATTCAATAATTTGAAAAATATTGCTTCGATTGTCAAGTTACTTTATATTTGTGTTCAGGTTACTGATGTGCTGAGCTGTATAGTTTTTGGTGTAAATCTGATAATTTGATCCTGAGATATTAACCCTTTATCCTTCAAATTGAAAATTCCTCCAATCCCTTTGGCATTCGATAACTTGAAAAATATTGCTTGGTTTGTCTAGTTACTTTATATTTGTGTTCAGATTACTGATTTGCCGAGCTGTATTGTTTTTGGTGTAAATCTGATGATTTGATCCCGAGATATTAACCCTTTATCCTTCAAATTGAAAATTCCTCCAATCCCTTTGGCATTCGATAACTTGAAAAATATTGCTTGGATTGTCAAGTTACTGTATATTTGTGTTCAGGTTACTGATGCACCGAGCTGTATAGTTTTTGGTGTAAATGTGATAATTTGATCCTGAGATATTAACCCTTTATCCATCAAATTAGACACTCCTCCAAATCCGTTTCTATATGTACCCATACCATGTATGGTGTACATAATGTCGGCATCCATGGTGGCCCTCTGTCATACAGCTTTCTACTAGTTGTACGTATGGGTACACATCTGACGATTTAATCAGCCTATTTTTCATTACCCCACCCCCCAAAACATAGCTTATGCACCCTCATTGGAAGGAGCTTGTTGAACTCGTTCCAATGAAGCATCATAGGCTATATTTTTGACACAAAAAAACACAAAAAGCTTGAACAGAGTTAGAATGTTGAAGAGCTTCTTAATTTTTTAAACTTAAATGTTCTTAAACTAGCTGTCACATGTCATGTATTGGACCTGGTGACAGCAATTCCAACTGCTTTGGTGTGTTCTTGGAACATTGGGGAAACCTACATATGAGCTGTTCTTACAGTTAGCAAGGCAGTCGATGATCCTGGTAGAACCATTGGCGACCAGGCAGATTGGGTCACTGGAAACTAACATAGGTTTTTTTTTTAACTGATTCTTTGGTTAACCCTGTTAAAAGTCCACAAGTTGACTTTAACAGTTTTAATGAACAGAGCTGCACATCAACAGTGTCTACTTTGAGCAGTTTAGAACATGTTACATGCAGAATGGAATTGAACAATGACCCCAGTCGGTACCGATATACTGTTCAGTTAAAACTAGAAGTCCTGTCACGAACTGAGCACTTAACTAGGCTTAATTGCGTGCAATTGCCATATCGAATGACATCCAAAGCATGACAGGTTCTCCTGGTTACTCGTAGCAAACACAGGCAATGTTTCTGCCAATGGACCTCCAGGTCACCCGGAGGTCCATTGGCTTAAACATTGCTTGTGCACAGGCCATATGTACAGAATTTGATAGCCTTACTATGGCCATAACACGCAGATCGACATGCTATTTGTGCACATTTCATAACAGGACTTCTAGTTTTAACTGTATTACAGGGAGGTGGTATCTGACAAAGTCCCAAATTGGCCTCCAGTTTGCTTTTTAAAGCCTTCTTCCAGGTCTGCATGATCAACTTTGTACCCGAATGCAACATGGTATTTATACTTGATAGTGATTCCATATTCTGCTGTAATCATCTTCTGTTTGTCTTTTTAATCGTGTTCTGAAGTAGATTCACAGAGGACTTTTTATTGTGTTTTCTAGTATGTTGTGTTTCACTATCGACAGGTACAACTTTCTGAGCTAGGAATTACATGTAAATAGTAAATACAGAAACCGAAAGCACATTTTTTTTTAGACAAGCAGGGTTGTGACTAGTTCTGAAACGGTTAACCGGTTTGAAACTGGTTACCTACCTAACCAATTTGAAAAAAAAAACATCAACCAGTTAACCGAAATATCGATAGTGATCATCATTCCATGTTTAAAACATAGTAAATCTGCCGCTTCTCCTCAGGGACCAGTCGTGAGGGCGACTAGGGCGATTATGTTGCCTTTCTAAGGCCAAAGTCGCCTAGAAAAATGGTCGGGGCGATTACAAGTCACCCTCTAAAAATTGGCCAATATGAGGAAAGGCAGAACTGAGTGATGCGAGGTTTACACGAAAACGATTATTTTAAAAAATCTAATGTGCTCGAGTGTGATAAATCGGCATTTTAATTTGACAAATAAACGTCCATTTATTTGAAATCACACGACAATCAATTGTTCATTGTCGCTTTTGGCAGATTTTTTTTTATTTCTATTTTGTTGGGTTTCAGTCGGAGCTTCAAGTGTCGAAACGAAAATAGGTGACTTACGCGACTCAACCAAATAACCCAGTTTGAAAGTAGGTTACGTCGCTTAGGATTCCGAAAATGTATACACAACGGACGTATTTTATAACACAGTATTTTCATTTCGTTTTGCTGACGACTGTTAACTGTTGGGCTGTCTATTCCCAGAAAAACACGAATGGAATTGAAACACATGAAAAAAAGCTTTAGTGATGACAAGAAAAGCTTTGTACAGGACACAAGTGTGCATGTTGACGATCTTGAAAGGAGGGTCCTCCTAAACACTGGAATGACACAAAATGACGCGGAATGCCATAAAAATGATGCGGAATGACCTTTCTTTTACAAAATACTCGACCCCAGAATGTATTTTGTTTATTAACTAACAAAGTACCTCCCAAGCAACCTTCTTACATCTGGTCCTGTTCACACTTTCAGACTTAGGAAATTATTGACTTAGTAGACTTTGGTGAAAGGCAACCACAGGAGGGTGCTGGGGGATTGGCAGGAAGAAGAGGGGAGGGGTCATGAAGGAGAGGGTAGCAGTGAGAGGATTTTCAGTCAATAATTACTTTGTGATTTTTTAACCTGGCACAGTTGCATCATAGACAACTGGACCTGGATTATTTGGACGTTAATGGAGGACCACAAATTGAAAATATGAAGGGGTGGCGGGAGTGGTGCATGAATATTCTTAATTTTCCCCACTTGCCTATGAAGTCTCCCTACATGGCTCTGCAGTCTCCCTATTTTTTCTGGAGGGAGACTTGAAGTCTCCCTAAAATTCCCCTCTAGGCTGGTCTCTGCTTCTCCTTTGTGACAGCTTACACATCGAAGCCGCGTTGAATATTTTGAGAAATATTGAGACTTTGGCATTGAAAACTTCATTAATGATCGGCAGTTTCCACGAGTAATGAGTAATCGCAGAAACTACTCTGTAGTGTGTATACAAACGAATGTTGTCAGGTACTCAACAACGTTTGTTTGTATACACACTACGGAATAGTTTGAGAATACTGCTTTCCAATTCCTATAGTTTTGATCCCAGATTCTGTTAAATAATGGCTACGGATAACCGGATATTATCCAGTTATAGCTCACGGTTAGTCAGTTGTGAAAATGAGCCAACCGTCTCAGCCCTAGTTGTGACTTGATATTTTTCCAGCAGCCAACACTGGAGTAGATTTTTCAGTTAACCAGAAAGGCTGAGATTGCTCCAAATATGGGACCCTTTCTCATGGGCATCCAGACATGACTTTTCCTGATTCTCAATGATCTCGATCCCCACTCAAACCAAATTTAATTCACAATTGGTTTCCTGAGCCGGGTGGTCATGCGCCCTCAGAAAACCAATAATTGCCAATTTAATGAACTGTACTTCTATACTAACCCTCAAGACCTAGAGATTTTTACATATTTTTCGCTATACTTTCATAGTCTACATCCTGTAGCTTTGCTGATGTTTTTTGGTGGGTCTTGGCTGCCTCTGTAGGAAGCCAAGACGTGCCCCA
The DNA here is from genome assembly GCA_031216915.1 of Pictodentalium vernedei. NCBI lineage: Eukaryota > Metazoa > Mollusca > Scaphopoda > Dentaliida > Dentaliidae > Pictodentalium > Pictodentalium vernedei. The sequence continues at coordinate 235,135,085 of CM062297.1, read as the reverse complement.
AAACAACTACCAAGGTACTTAGAATGTAACTTGTGAATTAACCCAAAGACTGCATGTAGGGGCACCTGTTCTGTTGCAAAACAATGTGATCAGTTTAATTTGATGGTAATCTTTCTTATTATTTGTATGTTTCTTTTTATCCAAAACAAATTAAAAAATGGGTTGACCTGGGACCAAAGAAGGTCGAAGAATGCCTGTTATGGTAATTTTAGGTAATGTTACTAATAAGTTTTAGACAAAGCATTTTTTTATTGTATTTTTCATTGATGAAACAGAAGATGAATTGGAGATTACCATTGTCTGTGTTTCTTCTTTCGCTACTGTTAATATCAACAAACTGTGCAGATGAAGAAGATAATGTTGATATTGAAGATGAAGAGCCTTCGGTGGAAGAACCAAAGGTTGCCCGAGTGAAGGTATTTTAAGTATGATTGACTATACTACGGCATTATGCAAAGAGCGTTCTTGTCCTTTGGCACTTTGGTAGATGGGATAACGTCCACTATGGGAGCTGGTAGCTGTTCGTCATTACTCGGTGGTTCTCTCTGCCTTACTCCACCCGTAAAACTGTCACGGTCATGATAAGCCATTGTGCATAAGTATATGACCTTCAACACCGATAAATAAATAAATATAACATCCACTCTTGTTGACCAGACTTTCGATTTTGAAAAATGCAGACACACAATAAAATGTTGCTCTGGTTTCGAATCCAGTGTGTCATTATACCCCCCACAAACAAAGTTTGGAGGGGGGGGGGGTGTATAGGAATCACCCTGTCCATCTGTCTGTCCGTCCGTCTGTCCATCCTTAAAAGCGCAACTCCTCCTAAACTGTTTGAAGAATTTTCATGAAACTTTACACAATGGAAGAACTCCATATGAAGATGTGCATGGGGCAATATAATTCCATTCTGACGTTTCCAAGGGGAGATAATCTAACTTATACATTCGGGGGGTATCACTTTGTGAGCTTGCTCACAGTACCTCTAGTTTTCTTTTTTGTGCTCCTACCAGGATTTGATTGAACCACAGGTGGCCAACATTTGAATCATCAGCTCACCTGACTGAAAGTCAGACAGAGCCATGGTGATCAGTATCATCTGTGAACATGGTATTCACGACTTCTCCAAAACCACTGAACCAAGTTCACTGAAATTTGAGGTTACTGTTTTTCATGTCGACGCATTTTGATTTTGTTCAAATCAAGTTGGTCCTCCCCATAGGGAAGTGGTGGGGGGAAATGCCTCCAAATTTTAAAAAAAATTCTTGAATTCATTGGTACAGTGACTTGATTTTTGATACTGAGCTTCCTTTTAAGGTGGGAAATAAAACTTGTGCTTTGTAATTTGAGAGACAAGATTTTTTTTCCTGTTCCAAATTTCTATTTTTTTGAGCTAATGGGCTGATATGAACCAAATTTTATATGTGTCCAAAAAAAAAAAAGGAATTGATTCTCAGGCACCGCCGTGTTGAAAAAAATGGCCCGCGTTGGGCCTTTTTATTTGGACCGTCATTGCAAGAAAATAGGAAACAAGGAAATTGAAAAGGGACTATTTGTTTTAAGGCCCAAAACCAATGAATAAACAGGTAAATATACACAGGCGTGTGTTAAGTGTGAGAGCCTCTGGCCTTGGCTTACATTGGGGGCGAAATTCAAGTCGCCCTTCTAAACTTCCTTGGGAGACATGGCAGTTTACTGTATTTTCTTATGTTTTATTTTTTTAAAAACACACGCTTCCGCAAAAAACAGAAAACACGGTTGCTGTTAAAGTCCGTCACACGGCTATGAAAATAGCCTAAACTAGCCCAATTTTATATTTCTGAAAAGAATTGCATTGGCGTAGTCGTTCGAACAATTCGCCCCAACTGATAGCAACCAGCACAAAATGGCTATTTAAAAACAAAGTACCAGACAAAACAACGAATTACAGAAGACACGCATCGAGTTAATTAGAATTTATTAAAAGTTAACCACCGTTTCAAAACAAAAAAAATGTATTGGAGACAGTTCGTCCATATCGAAATTGCTTGCGGTTACGCTCTGTTCCACTGAAAAATTGGCTGCATTGAAATTCGCCCCGCAATTTGCATTGAATGTTTTTCTTTGAAAACTTGTGAAGTTTGTTGGAAGGGGGTTAAATGTAATAAGGCTACAATAGAAATCACAGGTATTTGGATGGATAAGAATGGCAGACCTTCAAAGCACCAATCGCACGTGTCAGTGAAAGATGGTTGGCAGAAATTGTCAGTTTTCTGAACAGTGTATTATTACCCAGCGCAGCCGGAAAGGGAGACAGCTGAAATGTTTTGTCATTTACCAAAGAAATTAATTAACTCAAATTGTTAATAACGCTTAATTTACGAAGAATATCGAAAAAATTTTTAACTACGCTTTTCAACTCAGTTAGGGTATTCAGAAACCATGAATGACCCAGCTTCTTATATGAACTTGAAATTTATTTTAAACTCTTTAAATATTTTTTTAAAAAGAATATACCTTCTGTTACAGAGAAGAACACGCTCACCATGGGTCATACTAAAAATCAAAATAACTCACAATGATACCAATTTAATACGAGGGTGGTCAATAATATCCAGTATTCATAAAATAGTTCTGCTTTGTAAAAGTTTAAAAGTGAAGTCAGAGTTCTGTTTCTAAATACAAAAAGTGGTGATATCAGAAAATAAAGAAAAACAGTTTTAGTTTTCAATAAAATTAGTTTTATTTGTATATCATTTTACAATATGCACTTTCCATGCTTTTCAGGTAAAAACAGACATCAGAAAGTGACTTTTGCCCCTCAATCCTTTCTCACCATCTGGAAGAAATAAAAATAAAAAATAAAAATAAAATCCTCCCTCCCTCATTGATTTGAAAAAAAAATTGCCTGAGAATCAATTGATTTTTTTTTTTTTGCCTGATATTTTAATTATTATTGGGCCATAATTGCTAGATTCATGTAAAAAAAAAATTCCCACATCTTCATTCATTTTTTCCTTCATCCCCGTGGGGACCCCAGGAGTAAAATACAAATGCCCATGTTTTCCAAACATCATGAAACAGGGAACTGTTATTTGTTTTGAAGCATTCGTAAGACCACTTGAATTGAATGGGGGAGGGGGGTTAGACACAATTTTCTGATGCTAAATTAATTTTCCCTGTTCAGGTTTCACACAAATGCATATGTTTTACAGGACACCAGTTGAAATAAAAGCTGTTGTTTATAAATAGCTGATCTTTCATAATGCTCTCGCGGCAGTTATGTTACCTGATCAGTTCAGTACAGTTGAAACTTGAAGTTGTGTCACAATTACAGCAGAACATGCTCTTTAGTTAATGCTCTCCTTACTGCAGAAGAATGAAGTAGTATAACTGAAATCCACAAAGACTTTTGTGCTGTGCAGTGCAAAATATAATGCTCTATCAGAGAGGCCCGGAGCGTGGTGGTGTTGCGGTAACCGGTTCTCGCCAGATCACCAAAGTTAACGTCAAGCCCGGTTAATCCTCGGATGGGTGACCGTCTGAGCTATCGATTCAGACTCCTACATTGTGTCCTTGGGCAAGGCACTTAACCCCGATTGTCCACATGGGGACACGATGACGCCGTGTACTAAGGCGTACTGCACGTCAATGGTGCGCATGTCTTCAGCCAATCTGACCCTGTCTGTGCTGCAGTGTGGAGTTACGATGTTGGGGAGCTGGCAGCTGCTCGTCGTTGCTCCGTGGTTCTGTCCGGGTTCTCTGGCTTCCTCCACCCATAAAACTGTCACGGTCATGATTAGCCATTGTGCATAAGTATGTGACCTTAAACACCAATAAATAAATATTAGAGAGGCCAGTTGTGAAATCATGAATTGAACCAATCAAACAAAAAGAAAATATTGAGACTACAGTATGTGGAGGGTGGATTACTACTAAATCACTGTGAGATAGATTTTTCACTTTGCAATTAATTCCAATTTCTGAGGACAAAACACAAGAAGCACCTGCATACTTTGGTTAACGTGTTTACTTCTTCCTTCTTGATTTTTGCATGTTATTCTCATCAACTTTTGAAAACTAAAATCATGCAATACACATATAAAAATACTTCACACATGTATAGTTGTGAAATAAATGAATAAAACAACAAAAGTAAGAACGGGATATTGCACACTTCTAGTTATCCCCTGCCGACGAGGTCACGGGGGGGATATTGAAATAGTGTCCGGCCGGCCAGTCGTCAAAAGGTTGTCTGCTTAACTCCTCGTACAGTTTTCAGTGGACTTTTACGAAACTTGATCTGAAGTATCAGTATGAAGTGTAAATGGACATGTGGTTAGGAATTTTTGATTCGTAGCATTTTGCATGGTTACGCCCCTTGGAAATAGCAAAATTTCCATCACAAAGGCTTAACTCCAACATTTTTTAATTGATTTTTACAAAACTTGGACTGAAGTATCAGTATCAAGTGTAGATGTGCATGTGGTCAGGAATTTTTGATGCAACAAATTTTGCGTGGTTAGAGCCCTTGGAAATATCAAAATTTCCTTGAACTTAAGGTTTGTCCGCTTATCTCCTCCTTATATACTGAGTCAAAAAAGAAAGTATAATAGAAACAGATGTGAAAAAATAGCATAAAGGATGAAATATAATAGTTCTAATGTTGCCTGTTTGTGGACAAAAAGTCATACAAAGGGTTTAATGACATGTTGTTGTTGCCCACCCAACTGTATACAATTTTGCTACAGATTTCAAAATAGCATGTGCTACCCGAGAATGTCAAATTGAATGGGTGACCGACAATTTTCTCAGGTCAAGCAAGAGTTATGACCACTACACAATACCGACACATCAGGACGTCTCACTTGTGGGATCGCTTCTTTCTGGCGACGAGGACAGCAGCAATCACTTCTGGTAGAACTAACAATATAATCAGTGCACAAACTGTCCGCAACAGACTCGCTGAACACGGCATCCATACCACAGACCAATCCTTACCCAACATCATCGTATCGTCAGAAAGGAATGGGTACGTCAGCATGTTCGCTGGACTCGGCAACGTTGGAGCATAGTTATTTTTAGTGATGAATCACGATTTTGTCTATGGTGTGGCGATGGTAGGGCAAGTGTGTATCGCAGACGAGAACGGCTTATTGATGCTTACGTGTGGGAATGCAACCGTTTTGGTGGGGGTAGTGTAATGGTTTGGGCAGGAATTTTCTTGCACCACCGAAAGCAGTTGATCTTCATCGATGGTAATCTGAATGGACAGCGAGATAGGGGCAAAAGTCTTAACGCTGTTTTTGTCCCGTTGTTCAATGCTAACTTGAGATTGCAGTTATTCCAGCAAGACAATGCCTGTTGTCACATGGCGCATATCTCTCATGACTTTCTTGAGGAGCAGAGCTTCGAACTTCTTCCCTGGCCCCCACGTTCGCCAGATTTGTCACCAGTCGAGCTTCTTTGTGATCAATTGGACCGCTGGGTACGACTTCATGATTTTCAGACATTGGGCAATTTACGTAATGTTCTCAGACAGGAGTGGAACGCAATACCACAGGGTGACATCCAGAGACTTATCAGGGCCATGTGCCATCAATGTTTTGTAGATTTCTACCTAACCGATTTGAGATAAAACGTCAACCGGTTTCCGAAATATCGATAGTGATCATCATTCCATGGTTAGAATGTAGTAAATCTGCTGCTTCTCCTTGGGGATAGATTACACCTCGAAGCGACACTGTATATATTGAGAAATAATCGACTTTGGCGTTCAATACTTCATTAATGATCGGCAATTCCTGTGAGTACTGAGTAACCGCAGAAACTATTCAGTAGTATGTATACTAACAAACGTAACATTGTCGAGTACTTGACAACGTTCATTTGTATACACACAACAGAATAGTTTCTGAGAATACTGCTTTCCAATTCCAATAGTTTTGATTCCAGATTCGGTGAAATAATGGCTGCGGATAACCAGATATTATCCGGTTATAACTTGCGGTTAGTCGGTTGTGACAATGAGCCAAATGTTTCAGCCCTAATGTCTTGCCATCCAAGAGGCAAACGGTGGACATACACGCTACTGACTGCGTGTGTGAACTTTTCATTTCACCCCGTGTCTGTATTGCGACGTTCTGACGTGATGCTGGCAACAGTAAGAACATGAATTTATGCAAATTCATACAGCTAGACTCGAAATATGAATTTACAATAATGTGTTAAAAAAATTGCTCCTCAAAGTTTATTATACAGTACTTTCTTTTTTGGCTCAGTATTTTTTATTGTACTTTTATGAAATTTGGTCGGAAGTATCAGTATCAACTGTAGATATGTATGTGGTCAAGAATTTTCAATGCAACAATTTTTATGAGGTTACAGTCCTTGGTAATAGCAAAATTTCTGTCACAAATGCTTGTCTGCTTAACTCATGCATTTTTAGCTCAACTTTGACGAAGTCAAATTTGAGCTATTGTCATGGCCCGTCGTCTGTCCGTCCGTCCGTCCGTCTGTCCGTATGTCAACAATTGGCTATGGCTCGGGCTAGAGGTCGTATTTATGAACCGATCTTTACGAAACTTCTTGTGTACCTTTGTTATGACCCTGGGACGGGAACGAGTGTTTTTAGGTGTGGTCCGAAATTCAAGATGGCTGCCAGCGGCCATTTTGTACCGATGATGCAAAAATCAGTTTTTTGTACAGAACTTCTGTATGAAAGTTCTGATTTGAATAAAGTTTTGTATAAATGTTTAGTACCATGGGATACATCACATATAATACGGGTTTTTTTCTTGTGCGTAAATTATGCAAATTAGACTGACTTTGATTTATTTAGTGTTACTTTCAGAGCTGTAAGTTCCAAGCTGCTATGGCTCGGGCTAGAGGCCGTATTTATGAACCAATCTTTACGAAACTTCTTGGGTACCTTTGTTATGACCCTGGGACGGGAACGAGTGTTTTTGGGTGTGGTCCGAAATTCAAGATGGCTGCCAGTGGCCATTTTGTACCGATGATGCAAAAATCAGTTTTTTGTACAGAACTTCTGTATGAAAGTTCTGATTTGAATAAAGTTTTGTATAAATGTATAGTACAATGGGATACATCACATATAATACGGGTTTTTTTCTTGTCTGTAAATTATGCAAATTAGACTAACTTTGATTTATTTAGTGTTACTTTCAGAGCTGTAAGTGCCAAGCTGCTATGGCTCGGGCTAGAGGCCGTATTTATGAACCAATCTTTACGAAACTTCTTGGGTACCTTTGTTATGACCGTGGGACGAGAACGAGTGTTTTGGGGTGCAGTCCCAAATTCCAGATGGCTGCCAGCAGCCATTTTGTACTGACGATGCCGAAATCTGTTTTTTGTACAGAACTTCCATATGAAAGCTCTGATTTGAATAATTTTTTGTATGAATGTTTAGTACCATGGGATACATTACATATATTACAGGTTTTTTTCTTGTGCGTAAATTATGCAAATTAGGCGAACTTTGATTTATTTAGTGTTACTTTCAGCACTGTGAGTGCGAATCCCAATACGGCTCGGGCTAGAGGCCGTATTTATGAACCGATCTTCATGAAACTTCTTGGGTACCTTTGTTATCACTGTGGGACGAGAAGGAGTGTTTTTGGGTCCAGTCTGAAATTCAAGATGGCCGCTAGCAGCCATTTTGTTCAAAATTAAGTGCAATCAGATTTTTGTGCAGAACTTCCAAATGAAAGATCTGATTTGAATAAATTTTTGTATGAATGTTTAGTACCATGGGATACATTACATATAATACAGAGTTTTTCTCGTGAATAAATTATGCAAATTAGGGGTCCGGGTGGGACTTTTTGGACCAAAATCCGGAAATTAGTTTTTTGGTTTTTTATGCGTTTTGGTCAATTTTAAGACAAAAAAAAATAATTTTTTTTTACACTGAAAATTTGGGGTCCGGGTGGGACTTAGAAAATTTTGGACCAAAATCCGGAAATTAGTTTTTTGTGTTTTGATGCATTTTGGTCAATTTTAAGAGGAAGAAGAAAAAATTTTAGTCTGAAAATATTTTGTTTGGGACTGAAAATTTCCACACAAAAATAATAATCTACAATGATTGGTCTTAATCTGTAGTCCATTACAGTCACCTTGTAATTCTTTTATTATTGTTGACTGGGCCAAAACAAATACTAATTCCTGTCATATTCATTATTCAGTTGTCTTGGTCACAGCAAGTACTAATTCCTGTCATATCCAAGTTGAGCTACAGAGTCATTGACTCTTTCATTCCTTGGATATTTACAAAACTTGGTATGCAGTATGAGTATGATGTGCACATGGAGAGGTGGTTTCGATTCAAATAATTTTTCCAGAGTTATAGCCCTTGTCAACTTTGTATTTACCAAAATTGCTGGTTTTTGGAAGATATCTTCTGTTGCGATTAAAGAAATTAAATGATATTTGGTGATTGACATTAATCACATTACTGGGTATGGATACATTCCCAGGTCAATAATGAGATTATTCCTATCATAACATAAAAGTCGGTGGGCGATATGGATGTCGTTAGACTCTTGTTTTAACTGTAGCAGTGGTGTCTCCTGAAGACTTGGGTGCCTACATGGGCAGCCAAGACATCACAAAAAGCCACTGCCAAGGTTCTGTAACTTCCATCAGCAAGACCACCAAAAGGCTTGATGTTTTCTAATAGACTTGTGTTCATAGCCAGTGCATTGTAGTGGTTTTTATTATATGCCCGTTTAAAAAACGGTTGTATTATGTTATCAGTCTGTCTGTCCGTAAACAATTTGGTTTCCGTTCATTTAAAGTCGAACGCCTTGACGGATCGACTTCAACCTTTCAGAAGTTGTTTTTAGCATTAAAATACAGGTCGAGTTCAATATTGGTGCTTCTCAGTCCATCTGCTGCAGAGATATGGCCCTTTGAAAACACAATATTTTTATACTGTACCAATGACCCAGACATAGCTGGTGCTAACTCTTAAAATATAGGGCCAAACACAAATTTTGCCCCCCAATCCCCAAAATTTGCATCTAAAACCAAAGAAAACATGTCCTGAAAGGCCCTCCACACTTCGCCTCTACTGCGCATGCGCAGTGTCAAGGACGTTCCGAAATTGGCGCCATTAATCATTCTAAGTTTGGCCCTTCATCAGTTAACATCTGACTGATCTTTGTGCTTGTAAATTTCAGTTTAAATGATGCCAGACACATAAATATTAGTGAAATGGTGATTCTAAGGAGGATAGAGAAGGAGGAGAGGAAAAATGTGTGACAGAATATTATCAGGGCTGTAACTTAAATTTTTTTAATGAAATTATGTTAAGTTACCTATTTTCGAGGCAGCAGCCATTTTGTTGTCATTCTGATTATTTAGTTACACTGATTTTTTAAGTGTTTTCCTCTCTCCCTGTCCTTTAAGTCTCCCCTTGCTATTCTCCCATGCTTTTGGCATAGTTTTTGTAATTATTATTACTAAATTTTCTTGGGAGTTTTAGCTGAATAACAGAATGAATTCTGTTCTTTTCCCCATGTTTACGTCTTCACCTACGGGTGGTTAGGCGCTGTTTTCTGCATCTTCCATCTGATGTTCTGCAGTTTCTTCCCTGGAAGTCTCTGTTTTGCATCAGATAGTGTATTTTTTTTATTTTTGGTAACTGATTCCGGGCCTGGGTGCCTGGAGTCTTATTTTAGTGTTTACTTTCATTGTTTACATTTACAACAGCCCTCTGTGTGAGGGGGGGGGGGGGGGGGGGTTTCTGGAAAATAATATCTTGATGTTATTTTAATCATAACTAGATACATTATTATTGTTCGTAAGTGTTGAATAAATTGTTTAAAATATTTTTAAAATTTTTGTCCACACTTAGGCTTGGGATCCATTGGGGCTCAACGTTACTTTTCAGAAACTTGGGCTGTTCTGAAAAAATATTTTTTCAAAATATTTTGATTTCAATTATTTTTTCTATATTAATGGATCATATTATTATTATGTATTTTATTGCCAGGGGTTAGTGCGAGTACCAGGACTTGTTTTCTTTTCACATTGAAAGGATTTTGATCAATAGTAATAAGAGGAAGTCTTCCTCTGACTTTATAATCATTCTATATGTGGTCAGTGTACTCGCATTAACTCCTGTTCTGTATCGTATGATTTCGATGACAATATGGGAAGCGTATGTCACGGTATGTTAGGGGGGGAATTGGACACTCCGGTCCTTTCTCCGCAGGGTCACTCTACTTTATCAATTTCTATTTCAGACGATCAAGATTAGGGTGATGTATCTGTGATGTCTTCCAACAGTGTGCCTCCGTCGTCACAATTAATGAAGGGCTAGCGGAAAAGTGCTCATATAAATACGCCAATTGCCTAAGAGGACCCTAGTAGGTTCGACGGCCTTTGACGTCCGCTAGCTCGCCCGGTGTAGCGTCAATTCACCGAATGGTTCGGCAGCCGGGTTCGTCCGTTGCGGTCTTGAAGGAATTTTGGGTTGATGCAAGCACTATAAATCAACCTAATGCACACCCAGTGACGGCGGATCGGAGGGAGAACGGAGGAAGCCATTTAGTCCGGTTCATAGCTCGTTCCGGTCCGTCCGGACGGCAAGCGAGAGAGCCCCCTCTCTCGTTCAACAACATCTGGCCCCAGATGTTGTGGTACAAAATGTTTCGCATTCAGAGCATACGTCCGTCGCTCGGGACGCTCCGACATATAGTCAGTCCGGAGTAGACTGTCAATAAGGCTTCCTCATTCTCATAGTTGCGCACACGACCGCTCTTGGCTACGTGACCACGGATATCCAGTCAGCTTTGCCAGTCAGAGATTCATCGGCGACCAGGTCACACCATCCGGTAGCCAGGGACACGAGGCCTGCAGACTCCGCACGTTCGCATAGGAAGTGTGCGGGAGTCAACGTACACTGGGCTTCCGGCAGCAATGCATCGTAAGACCGCTACTGCACAGGCCTCGGGAATGGACGTGCTTTCCTAAATAGCACAGTTTATCGCAGCATCCCAGCATCAACTGAATCTGTCGCATATTTTTTATCCGACGATGCTGGGTCGGGACGCTCCGCGGAAGCGGGTACGGACGTCCGAAAATTTCATCCGGTCCGACGGGATACCGAAAGGGATTTGGAGGATTTTGAGCTTTCCCTTTCGGAACAACATATGCTGTTGTGTATGTCATCTGACTTGGTCTTCTACAGCTTCTTTCATCGGACCAGAATGCTGCGATGCCGGATAAGAAACTGATAGCGTCGGTGGACTTAGAAATTTTTGGTTCGGTTCAGGGACGTCGTCCCTCAGTTCCGACATAGTCCAATAATGTCACACAAACTTTCGAATTATTGATCGACGCTATATATATTATTATTTTATGCTTGCTATAGCCAAGCATTTCTGGTTTCTTGTTCGCAAAGTTACGAAGATGTCTTTCAAAGTGTGCCTCTGTCGTCATAGTTAATGAAGAGCTAGCGGCAATAAGTGCTCATGGAATATGTATATCGCATACGGAGTGACATTCGCTAGCTCACCCGGTGTAGCGTACATTCATCGAATGGTTCGGCTGCCGGGTTCGTCCGTTGTGGTCTAGGAAGGAGATTTGGGTGATACGAGCACATTAATTACTTTAGTACTCACCCAGTGACGGCAGATTGAGGACAGATCGGAGGAAGCCTGTTAGTCCGGTTCCTGGCTTGTCCAGGTCCGTCCGGGCTGTGAGCGAGAGAGGTCCCTCTCTCGTCCAACAACATAGGGGACCGCATGTTGTGGTTCAGATATTTTACATTCTGATCCCTACGGATTCGAAGTGCCAGGGTCTTTGGGTTCCGCAGGCTCTTAGCAACCAGTTTTCTTCCGCGGAATAATGTTTTTTAGGCTTGCTTTATGTCATTGCATGAACATTATTCAGAAACGCATGCCCAAATTCTGTCCTTTAATTCGACAGTAGTGGCGTATCTCCGGAACCAGGGAGGCACTCTTTCGTTTCCGTTATTCAATTTAATGGAAAGAATCCGTTTGTTGGTTATAGTGTACCAAGTTCTGTTTTGGTCCGTCATTTTCCGGGTCGTCTGATTGTTTTACCGGACTCCCGTTCACTTAGGGGTCGCTTGTTGCTGTCAGAATGGACTCTCAACAAACAAGTATTCAATCAGATTTGCTATCTATGGGAGCGCCCAATGATGATTTATTTACGACACAGCTTGCTAATCAATTGCAGACGTATGTGTTGGCTTGTCCAGATCTCTGAGCTAATGTTGTTAACGCTCTATTGATCTATAGGACGGAATGATAGGATACGCGTATCCTCCGGCGCTGTTGTTTCAGCAGGTATTGCTAAGATAAACAACCACAATACATTTCTGTTGATAGCATTTCTATCTTCACAGAGATCATGGGTAATTTACTCTCTTGTCTACTGTGGGTCTTAACGTGAAATCTTCCTCTATGTGAGGATCTTTTTTCACTGGGTAAATTGTGTCATCTTTATCACAACCCGCAAGGTCGCAACCTTCATGTATTCCGTTGTGTGGTCCGTATTGCATTGTAAGCATTGTACTGGACGAGCTTTGGACGCGATTTCTTACTATAGGAGATCCTCTTCTTCGCTATTCTATGCGGCTAAAGTGGAGGCTCTTCCGTCGTTGGTGTAGGGATCATTATGTTCATATTGTTGATCCCTCCATACAACTCATTGCAATTTTTTAGTATACTTGTTTCACAAGATCTACTGCAGCCTGTTATTATTAAGGTTATAGGTTTATGTTACCTCATACCTATGCACTCTACGATAGTTTACAATTGAGTCTTATGTCTCTTTATCTAAGTCAGTTAGTAACTTTTTGATAAATAGACTTAGAATCTTTAGATTAAATTCCTATATGGATTTTAACTTCGGTTCTTATTTAGCTAAGTAATCATTTGAGCCTCTGGAAACAGTAGTTTTCAAATTCTGACCTTTTAGCCAGTAATTCTGTTGGTTTCTCTTTTACTGTAGAGTCAGTGAGTTTCATGCACTATCGATGGATGATTTTCACTTTCGTAGTTTTGGAATCACTACTTCCGTTACTATTTAGGTTGGATTTTTGCATAAGAGTTAGGCTCCTAATATCCGGAACCTATTATTTTTAAGGTCCTTCCGTCTTCGTACGGGCATAGGCCTTTACTCTTTCCGGGTAGAGTTTATGTATTTATAAACAGATATCTGTTTATTACTATGGGTGTAAGCTTCTTCTGTCGTTGATGCCTAGTAGAAGGACGTTACGCTCCATTCTCTTGTTAATGGATTCTATTAACTATCGGTACTGCTTATGGTATATCATTGACTTAGCAGTTGTGCTTAAGATTTCGGCTCATGAAGTAAGAGTTCTTCTACATCTTGGGCTTACATTAATAGTGTCGCTATTATAGATTTTTGAAGGCCGCTCATTGCGCTCAGCCATCCACATTCATGAATTTTTATCTCAGAAATATCGAGTCCATTTCTGGAGGCCTCTATTGTTAGGTCTATTATCTACTGCTCAGAATGTCATTCACTTAACAGTTGCTACTATAGCTAGGTAGGCTGTCTGTTTCGGCAGTGTCTCCGTTCTGCTGCCCTCATCGCTCTGGGCTATTTGACCCAGGGCAAGAAAAAGGTGGGGGGGGGGGGGGGGAGGGTGTTCCCTTGGGTCACCTGTTTTACTATGAAAACAAGGGGATACCTCCTCCGGAGTTAGTAATTCTGAGCTGTTATTGGGATGGTTGTTTAGTGAGAAGTTTAGGTTTTTAAAATTCATTCAAGTCTTAGTTTTTAAAGTATAGCTTTTGATTATTGCATATGTCAACGGACATGATTATGCAATCCTCAGACACTTTTAAGGAGTATAAGAGTCTCTATTCTCTAGACTTACTTTATTTATTGGCTTACTTTAAAAATTATTAGTATAAGGATTATATTGGATATTAATAGAGTACATGGATGTATGAAGCTCAATTTTGGAAGGTGTTGTATCTTTCTAATTTATCATAAATAAGAAAGATACATGTAAGGCCTATTACTTCTTTTTCCCTACAGGGGATGACTCTATTTTATATTATTGAGCGTATTCCATTTTGCTCTATGTCCTTGGCCCTCCAGCCTTTTTACTATTCAGCTATGTCTGGGTCATTGGTACAGTATAAAAATGTTAAAAAATTTATAGTAATTTCTATATTTTTTATACTTACCAATGACCCAGACGGGGATGGCCCTCCCAGGAGTTGGGAACTCTTGCCTCCCCGCTGAGTACATAGCGCTTACCAGGCACTGGTTTTTAGAATGATTAATGGCGCCAATTTCGGAACGTCCTTGACACTGCGCATGCGCAGTAGAGGCGAAGTGTGGAGGGCCTTTCAGGACATGTTTTCTTTGGTTTTAGATGCAAATTTTGGGGATTGGGGGGCAAAATTTGTGTTTGGCCCTATATTTTAAGAGTTAGCACCAGCTATGTCTGGGTCATTGGTAAGTATAAAAAATATAGAAATTACTATAAATTTTTTAACTTTTCTAAAAATAATTGGTTTCCGTTCATTTAAAGTCGAACGCCTTGACGGATCGCCATCAAACTTTCAGATGTTGTTTGTAGCAATAAAATACAGGTCAAGTTCGATATAGGTGTTTCTCAGTCCATCTGCTGCAGAGTTATGCCCCTTTGAAACCACAATTTTTGAAAAAAAATTGGTTTCTGTTCATTTAAAGCCTAATGCCTTGACGGATTGACACCAAATTTTTCAGATGTTGATTTTATACACTCGTTTGAAAAACAGGACATATTATGTGAATGGTCTCTCCACCCCGTCTGTCTGTCCATCCATGGACACATTTCGTTTCCGGATGATAACTTTTAGTTGTAATGGATTGAGCTGAGGTAAATTTGGCACGTGGATTTAGTATGACAAAATTACAGGATGGGTTCGATTTCCGTTTCTAGAGGCCCATTTGCAGTAGAGTTATGGCCCTTTATTTATGGGAATTTAGCCCAACTTTTCGTTTCCGGACGATAACTTTAGTTTGCCTTGACCGATTTATTCCAAATTTTCAGTTTTTTTGTGTTTGACCACAAAATACAGCTCATGTTCACTTTTGACCACAATCGCATATACCTTTCCAGAGTTATTCCCCTTGAATGATTGCAAATTTGTGGATTTTGTGGTTTCCAGATGATAACTTTAGTTTGCCTTGACCGATATTTTTCAAATTCTCAGATTTTGTTTTTGACCAAAAAGCACAGCTGAAGTTCACCTTTGGCCATAATTGCATGTACCGTTCTATAGTTATTCCCCTTGAATGATTGCAAATTTGTGAATTATGTGGTTTCCGGATGTTAACTTTAGTTTGCCTTGACTAATTTGTTTCAAATTCTCAGGTTTGTTTATGACCACAAAGCACAGCTCAGGTTCACTTTCGGCCAAAATTGCATGTACCTTTCCAGAGTTATTCCTCTTGAATTTGTGCATTTTGTGTTTTCCGGATTATAACTTTAGTATGGCCTAACTGTTAGACATAGAATGCATCAAATATTTGGTTTCCGGATGATAACTTTTATTATTTGTTTTCCGATTGGTTCCAAACTTAGTATGTTGTTTAATCACAACAAAATACAGGTCAAGTTCGAATATGGGGTTGGTCCAAACAATTTTCACCCTCACCCCCATCCTTACCCCAACCCTTCAAAAATACAAAACGGGCGTATATTGACCCGCTACGCGGTGCTCTTGTTTAAAATGTTCTGCTCATGGTCAGGAATTCTATGAGGGTGTCCCATGTCATCATATATAATGACACTAATATTAGTTTTATTTTAATTTCAGCCTGACTATAAAGTACCAAAGCCACAAGGGAATGTATTTTTCGCTGACCCATTTGAGAGCAAGGGTGACTTTGACAGAAGGTATTTCTCTATTCAATCTACTGCAACATCACAATATGCTTTATTCCTTTTTTTTTATCTCTATTCTTGATAAAGAGAATTTGAGCATTTTTTCAAGGATAAACCCCCCCAAAAGCAAAAAAAAGTGAAGAAAAAAAACCCCAAACCTAGTGGCCCGAACGTGACCAATTGGGGTGAAAGCGCTCGGTGCACAACCTGAGGTCCTGTTCTTCCTCTATACTGGAGTATACCTTACTGTTCAGACCTGCACAGAAAGCTTCAATTCCTCATTTTACAAACACCATGATGTGTGCTAAATTTTCTGTGGTACTTTAACCCTTTACCCAACGAATCGCCCGCATCCGCCCACGTAATATGCAAATTCAGCAGCTGGAAAAATATTATATTTCGAAAAATTTCAACAAAACCATATCATGTGACCCCTCTTTGGAACGAGCTCGTCGAGCTCGTTCAAAAGAGGGGTAACATGATATGGTTTTGTTGAAATTTTTTGAAAAAAATTTAAAAAATGATATTTAAAATAATAAATTTTGAAATCGACTGTGTTGGGTAAAGGGTTAAAGTTACCAAAATGTAATGGCAGTTTAGAGCAGTACAAAGCCAGAAACAGTATGGAAATGGGAGGTAGGATATAAAGTTCCTGTGAAGTGATTTTTGTCACCTCATATATTTATGGAAGGTACTTTTTTAAAGTATTCTTTAAAATTGTGTATGTTGTATTTTGTCCCCTTTTTGATGCAATTGGTTTGCCCAAAGTTCTTTAGAGCTCAAGATAGTTGACCTTTCTTTCGTAGGTACAGAGCGTACACTTATAAAATGTGACGCCTTTTTTCGCTTCCATTATTATTACTTTTTATGAACTAGCCCTTAGGGATGTCCTTGGGCTAGGCATTTTATCCTGGTTGCCTACATGGGGGTATGATGATGCTGTGTACTAGTGTGTACTACACGTCGATGGTGCACATGTCTTCAACCGCTGTAACCCTGCTTGATCTTGAACAGAGTTAGAATGTTGAGGAGCTGACAGTTGCTTGTCGATGCTCGATTCTCTCCGGGTACTTCGGCTTCTTCCACTCGTAAAACTGTCACAGTCACGTTTAGCCATTGTGCATAAGTATGTGACCTTAAACACCAATTAAAAAATTAAATAAATTTAGGGATGTGATTTAGGTAATTAGCCTTATTTTTTTCTGATGTAAGTACCAGCAACCCCTACCCCCCTCCCCCATTTTTATTCACTTCCGGTTATGACATTATTTTCAGCTGACAGGCCTCTGCTTACTGGTAATCACTTGGTAACTCATATTTTTCAGTGACATTATTTTCTTAGGTCATTTTTAGCTCAACTTAACGTCAAGTATGAGCTATTGGGATGGGTTGCAATCCATCCGAATGTATGTCCATCTGCACAACCATCCACATTCCTTTAGCACACCCTGGGGGCGCAGTGACTCAGTTGGAAGAGGTGCAGGCTGCAAGCCAAGAGGTCCTCAGTTCGAATCCCACCCACGGCCACCACGTTGTGTCATTGGGCAAGACACTTCATCCCATTTCCCACGTGGGGGGCACGGTGATGTTGTGTACTAAGGTGTACTGCACGTCGATGGTGCACCTGTCTTCAACCAATGCTAACCCTGCTTGTGTGGAGGAGGTATGTTGGGGAGCTGACAGTTGCTCACTGTTGCTTGGTGGTTCTCTCCGGGTACTCAGGCTTCCAACATCCGTCAAACTGTCACGGTCATGGTTAGTCATTGTGCAGAAATATGTGACCTTGAACACCAATAAATAAATAAATATTTACGACACCCTACAGGCCACACAGCTCTCACCTGATCAGTTCCAAATTTCATACGTGACTTTGGCACAATATCTAGATGTTTCTTCATTTCGTTTAATTTTTGTGGTGATAGTCCTGGTATTGGATTTACCAATAAACTATTTGAATTTGCATATGGCATGTTGCAATTATGGTTTAATACCGGGAAAGGGTATTTCACAGCTCTGCGGCTCCAGGTTCTGAAAGTCCAACAATGTAACAGGGAAAATTATAGACCATATCTAAGATTGCATTTTATACTTTATGAGATTACGGCGAATATCAGTTTCTTCGAAGAGCAACCTCTCTATTGGAGCTATGGTTTAATCTCGTAAACAGGAATTTCCCGATTACCGGTTATGAAATTGAGTGCTAATGCCTGGGAAATTCACAGACTAGAATCGGGAATCCAAGATTTGCGGAATGCAACCTTTGAGTCCTGGTTCTGCCCTATGAATTTCCTGGGTATTGGGACTGATATTCCGAAATGACAACCGGATAATTCTCGTTTTCGTGACTGACTTTCAAAAATGAGAACCAGAAAATTTCTGTAAAACATAAATATAGTAAAAGCTTTATGTTACTTCACTATTAATTACTACCAACATGAAAATATAGCCTACACACAGTCATGATATCAGCTGATAATTACCATTTTTCTTTTTTATCTATTTTATTTGTGGCTGGTACCAAACCTTCCACATCAGTTCACCAGATGAACAACTCGTGTGCTGAAACACATCAAACAAAAAGTTTAGAAACCAAAACATCCTATCATCCAGGTAATCCCCCCCCCTCCCCCCCCCCAAAAAAAAACAAACAAAAAAACACAAAACAAAAACAAACAAAAAAAACCCCAGCATTTCTGGTTACACAACAACAAATTTGCCAAATCCCAAAAATGGAAATGCCATTTTTTCAAAAATTTATTTTTCAAAATGATGTATTTCTTTCACAACATACATGTTTATTTCAAAACCAACCTAAAAATCTGTGAAAAAATTTCTAATTTATTTCAAATAATTGCTCATATTATTTTTCAGCTTCCTTATGAGCAGCATCCACCCATATCTGACGTCACATTTTTGTGCAATTCATTATAATTTACTCCACTAGAGCACTGAATACAACCGATTCTGTTGAGTGCACAATTACAGAATATACCTGAAGTATATATATATTTATAGTTGGTTGAGCTGGATGTAAAAGAAGCGAAAGTTATTAAAGGATTTAAATGGGTTTATGTATTTCAGAGACAGTGAAATTTTATTTGTTCCTTCATCTTAATTTATTTCCATATTTGTACTTCAGCCAATATAACTAATAAGTAGTCTCTACGTAATAACAATTCTCTAGTTTTCATTTATTATGCCGCATCGAGGTGTGCAGTCACCATCCTACACGAAAAATATTTCTCTATAAAAGCCAGCTGACACATATTCTCGTCCCCAATTGGCTCGAAAGCTTTAACGAGCTGAGCTCTTTCACTCTATAGGCCTAGAACAGTAACAGATTAGTAGAATACCTTCGCCCGTAAAAGGGAATGTTGGTTGGGGCAGGGACCAGCCGTGAGGGAGACTAGGGTGATTATGTCACCCTTCTAAGCTCAAAGTCGCCTAGAAAAATAGGGCGATTACAAGTCGCCCTCTAAAAATTGGCCAAAATGAGGAAAGGCTGAACTGAGTGATGCGAGCTTTGCATGAAAACGATTATTTTCAAAAATCGAATGTGCTCGAGTGTGATAAATGGGCATTTTAATTCGTCAAATAAACATCCATTTAATGAAATCACACGACAATCAATTGTCCATTGTCTCTTTTGGCAGATTTTTTTATTTCTATTTTGTTGCGTTTCAGTCGGAGCTTCAAATGTCGAAACGAAAATAGGTGACTTACGCGACTCAAGAAAATAACTCAGTTTGAAAGTAGGTTACGTCGCTTAGGATGCCGAAAATGTATACACAACGGATGTATTTTATAACACAGTATTTTTATTTCGTTTTGCTGACGACTATTAACTGTTGGGCCGTCTATTCCCACAAAAACACGAATGGAATTGAAACACATGAAAAAAGCTTTAGTGATGACAAGAAAAGCTTTGTACAGGACACACGAGTGCATGTGGACGATCTTGAAAAAGGGTCCTCCTACCTAAACAACGGAATGACACGAAATGACGCGGAATGACACCTAATGCCATAAAAATGATGCGGAATGACATTTCTTTTACAAAATACTCGACCCCAGAATGTATTTTGTTTCTTTACTAACAAAGTACCTCCCAAGCAACCTTCTTACATCTGGTCCTGTTCACAATTTCAGACTTAGGAAATTATTAGCTTAGTAGACTTTGGTGAAAGGCAACCACAGGAGGGTGCTGGGGGATTGGCATGAAGAAGAGGGGAGGGGGTCATGAAGGAGGGGGTAGCAGTGGGGGATTTTCAGTCAATAATTACTTTGTGATTTTTTAACCTGGCATAGATGCCTCGTAGACAACTGGACCTGGATTATTGGGACATTAATGGAGGACCACAAATTGAAAATATGAAGGGGCGGCGGGGGTGGTACATGAATATTCTTAATTTTCCCTACTTGCCTATGAAGTCTCCCTACATGACTCTGCAGTCTCCCTATTTTTTCTGGAGGGAGACATGGAGTCTCCCTAAAATTTCCTCCTAGGCTGGTCCCTGGGTTGGGGCTATTCCTTCTTAATGGAGTCTACTTCAGAAGAAGGACAGCTAAGACGTTTATAGATTCTTCTTCTGGCGGAGATCCCATTTCTTGAAACCCGTTTTTTCTCGTTCCATGTTTCGCAGGTATTCATCTGTGTCTGTCTGCAGGGTGTCACAAACACTGATATGGGCGGTGGTTAATATTTCCAATTATGTTGGTTTAATTTTCTGTGGAATTTATTTTATTGATTTTGTTTATTTATGTTTCAAAGTGTTTCTGTTAATAAACCATGTTACAAGTTTATAAATTAGTACTTCCTTATTGATAAAATCCAAATCCCATGAATCTGAAGATCAGGGTGTTAGTTTTTCTTCCACTCAGGGAGTGATTTTTATTAGCTCAACTTGACAAAGTCAAGCGGAGCTATTGCCATCACTTCTCGTCGTCGGCGTACATACACGTACGTCCACAATTTCCTTTGGCACACCTCACAGGTCGCATTTATGATCAGATCACTTTGAAACTTTATATGCTTGTTTGGGGTGACCTCTAGATGGGAGGTATCTGTTTTCTCCAATTTCCGTCAAAAAATGTTGCCGCAGGCAATGTTCTTAGAACTTAGTTTAGTCAGACCTCAATATTTCCCTTTGGCACACCCTACAGGGCACATTTATGATTGGATTGCTTTAAAACCTGGCATGCTTGTTTAGGGTGACCTCTAGATGGGAGCTATCAATTTTTAGCTCAACTTTGGCGAAGCCAAATTTGAGGTATTGCCATGGCCTGTCGTCCGTCTGTCCCGCCGTACACACGGCTCGGGCCAGATGCCGTATTTATGAACCGATCTTTACGAAACTTCTTGGACACCTTTGTTATCAGCGTGGGACGAGAACAAGTGTTTTTGGGTCCGGCCTGAAATTCAAGATGGCCACTGGCAGCCATTTTGTAAAAATTAGGGGCAATCAGATTTTTGCGCAGAACTTCCATATGAAAGCGCTGATTTGAATAATTTTTTGTGTGAATGTTTAGTACCATGGGATATATCACATATAATACAGGGTTTTTTTTAAAATTATGCCAATTAGACTAACTTTGATCTATTTAATGTTCCTTTCAGCACTGTAACTGCAAATGCCAATACGGCTCGGGCTAGAGGCCGTATTTATGAACCGATATTTACGAAACTTCTTGGGTGCCTTTGTTATCACCGTGGGACGAGAACAAGTGTTTTTGGATGCGGTCCGAGATTCAAGATTGCCATCAGCAGCCATTTTGTACTTTAGTTAGTGCAATCAGTTTTTTGTCAGAAGTTCCGTATGAAAGTTCTGATTTGAATAAATTTTTGAATGAATGTTTAGTAACATGGAATACACCACATATAATACAGGTTTTTTTCTCGTGCAAAAATTATGCAAATTAGATGAACTTTGATTTATTCAGTGCTACTTATACACAGTAAGTGCATATGGTCAATACGGTTTGGGCTAGAGTCTGTATTTATGAACCGATCTTCACAAAATTTCTTGGGAACCGTTGTTATCACCTTGGGACGAGAACATGTGTTTCTGGGTGCGATCCAAAATTCGAGATGGCTGCCAGTGGCCATTTTTTACCGAAATTAGGTCCAATCAGTTTTTAGCTCACCGGAGGGAGCTTAACGTATCACTTGCCGTCCGTCGTTGTCCATCGCCGTGAACATTTTTCAAACGACTTCTCCTCTGAAACCACTGGTCCAATTTTCACAAAACTTCATGTGGATGTTTATTGCTATATGGCAATTCAGGTTTGTTCCAATGAAATGGCCACGTCCCTTGGGGGCTCTGTATGGGGCATAACTCTGATAGCACCGTATGAATTATAGAAAAATTATTAAAAAATCTTCTCCAGAACCAGTGGGCAGAATCTTTTGATACTTGGTATGCAGCATCTTGGTATGGGTCTGATTCAAGTTTGTTCAAATTGGCCCCCTGGATTCATATTTGGGCTCACTGTAGAAGCCCAAATTCGAACTTCGTGCATTTCAGGCAAATTTCTCAAAAAATATTCTTCTCCAGATCCAGCAGGCAGAATTTTTTAGCTCAACTTTGACGAAGTCAAATTTGAGCTATTGTCATGGCCAGTCGTCCATCTGTCTGTCCGTCCATCCGTCTGTCCGTACGTCAACAATTGGCTATGGCTCGGGCTAGAGGTCGTATTTATGAACCGATCTTTACGAAACTTCTTGGGTACCTTTCTTATGACCGTGGAACGAGAACGAGTGTTTTTGGGTGCGGTCCGAAATTCAAGATGGCTGCCAGCCACCATTTTGTACCGATGATGCAGAAATCTGTTTTTTGTACAGAACTTCCATATGAAAGCTCTGATTTGAATAATTTTTTGTATGAATGTTTAGTACCATGGGGTACATCACATATAATACGGGTTTTTTTCTCGTGGGTAAATTGTGAAAATTAGACTAATTTTGATGTTTTTTGGTGTTAATTTCAGCACTGTAAGTGCAAATGCCAATACGGCTCGGGCTAGAGGCCGTATTTATGAACCGATCTTTACGAAACTTCTTGGGTACCTTTGTTATCACCGTGGGACGAGAACGAGTGTTTTTGGGTCCGGTCCGAAATTCAAGATGGCCGATGGCAGCCATTTTGTACAAAATTAGGTGCAATCAGATTTTTGCACATAACTTCCATATGAAACCGCTGATTTGAATAATTTTTTGTGTGAATGTTTAGTACCATGGGATACATCACATATAATACGGGTTTTTTTCTCGTGCAGAAATTATGCAAATTAGATGAACTTTGATATTTCAGTGCGACTTACACACATTAAGTACACATGTCAATACGGCTCAGACTTGAGTCTGTATTTATGAACTGATCTTCACGAAATGTCTTGGGTACCTTTGTTATCACCTTGAGACGAGAACGAGTGTTTCTGGGTGCGGTCTAAAATTCAAGATGGCTGCCAGTGGCCATTTTGTACCGAAATTAGGTCTAATCAGTTTTTTGTACACAACTTCTATACAGCTCAGACTAGAGGCCATATTTATGAACCAATCTTTACGAACCTTGTTGGGTACCTTTGTTATCACCGTGGGATGAGAGCGAGTATTTTTGGGTGTGGTCCGAAATTCAAGATGGCCACCAGCAGCCATTTTGTACCAAAATTAGTGCAATCAGTCTTTTGTACAGAACTTCTGTATGAAAGTTCTGATTTGAATAAATTTTTGTATGAATGTTTAGTAACATGGAATACATCACATATTCTAAGGGGTTTTTTTTCGTGCAGAAATTATGCAAATTAGATGAACTTTGACTTATTCAGTGCTACTTGCACAATGTGAGCACACATGTCAATACGGCTCAGGGTAGAGGCTGTATTTATGAACCGATCTTCACAAAACTTCTTGGGTACCTTTGTTATGACCTTGGGACGAGAATGAGTGTTTCTGGGTATGGTCCAAAATTCAAGATGGCTGCCAGTGGCCATTTTGTACCAAAATTAGGTCCAATCAGTTTTTTGTCACAAGTTCTATACAGCTCGTATTTATGAATTGATCTTCACAAAACTTCTTGGGTACCTTTGTTTTCACCTTGGGACAGGAACGAGTGTGTTTTGGGTTGCCTTTGTTATCACTGTGCTATGAGAACAAATATTTTGGGGTTCAGTCAGACCCACTCCGGGACTCAAAGTTTTCTTTTCTAGTTTAGCATCTGACTGACACCCACCTTTACAATACTTTACCTATACATTTGTTACAGGCAACGGTCAGTATTTATGTACAGACCATTACAATACTTTATATGTACCTTTGTTATCAGGTCATTACCTAGATGTTTGTCATTGCTGTGTCACATACTATACATGTGCATGTCTTTGTCTTGACAAGTTGAGCTACAGTGTCATTGACACTTTCATTGATATTTGGTATGCAACATTGTGGGGTGGATCTGATTCAAGTTTGTTCAAATCGGCTCCCTAAATTCATATTTGGGCTCACCGTAGAAGCTCAAATTCGAACTTAGTGCATTTCAGGCAAATTTCTTCAAAAATCTTCTTCTCAAGATCCAGTAGGCAGAATCTTTTGATATTTGGTATGGAACATTGTGGGGTGGATCTGATTCAAGTTTGTTCAAATCAGCCCCCTGAATTCATATTTGGGCTCACTATAAAAGCTTGAATTCGAACTTAGTGCATTTCAGGCAAATTTCTTCAAAAATCTTTTTCTCCAGATCCAGCAGGCAGAATCTATTGATATTTGGTATGCAACATTGCGGGGTGGATCTGATTCAAGTTTGTTCAAATCATCCCCCTGGATTCATATTTGGGCTCAGTATAGAAACCCGAATTCGAACTTAGTGCATTTCAGGCAAATTTCTTCAAAAATCTTCTTCAGATCCAGCAGTCGGAATGTTTTGGTATTTGGTATGTAGCATCCTTAGGGGGATGAGATTCAAGTTTGTTCAAGCCATGTCCCTAGGTCCCTATTTGGGCTCTCTGTGGGAGCCTGAATGATAACTTAGTTCAAAATGAGGAATTTTCTTTAAAAATCTTCTTCAGATCCAGCTGTCGAAATGTTTTGATATTTGGTATGCAGCATCCTTATGGGGGTGAGGTTCAAGTTTGTTCAAGCCATGTCCCTAGGTCCATATTTGGGCTCAATGTGGGAGCTTGAATTGTAACTTAGTTCGAAATGAGGAATTTTCTTAAAAATCTTCTTCTTCAGATCCAGGAGTCGGAATGTTTTGATATGTGGTGTGTAGCATCCTTAGGGGGATCAGATTCAAGTTTTTGTTAAAGCCAAGTCCCTGGGTCCATATTTGGGCTCCCTGTGGGAGCCCGAATTATAACTTAGTCAATATGAGGAATTTTTAGCCCACCGAAGAGAGCTCAACTTATCACATGCCGTCCGTTGTCCGTCGTCGTGAACATTTTTCAAACGGCTTCTCCTCTGCAACCACTGGTCCGATTTTCACGAAACTTCATGTGGATGTTCATTACTGTATGGTAATTCATGTTTGTTCAAATGAAATGGCCACGTCCCTTGGGGGCTCTGTATTGGGCATAACTCTGATAGCACCATATGAATTATAGAAAAATTATTAAAAAATCATCTTCTCCAGAACCAATGAGCAGAATCTTTTGATATTTGGTATGCAGCATCTTGGTATGGGTTTGATTCAAGTTTGTTCAAATCGAGTCCCTTGATCACTATTGGGGCTCCCTATAGGGGCATGGAATTTTCCTTAGTGCAATTTAAGGAAAAATCTTCTCCAGAACCAGTGGGCAGAATCATTTGATATTTGGTATACAGCATCTTGGTATGGGTCTGATTCAAGTTTGTTCAAATTGAGACCCTCGGTCAATATTGGGGTTCACTAAAGGGGTGTGAATTTTTACTAGGTGCAATTTAAGAAAATTTCTTTAAAAATCTTTTTTCCGGAACCGGTGGGTGGAATCTTTTGATATTTGGTATACAGCATCTTGGTATGGGTCTGATTCAAGTTTGTTCAAATTGAATCCCCCGTTCAATATTGGGGATCACTATGGGGGGTGTGAATTTTTACTTAGTGCAATTTAAAAAAAAAATCTTTAACAATCTGCGGTGAGCGCCTAAGGCCCCCTGGGGCCTCTTGTTTGTACACAACTTCTATACGGCTCAGACTAGAGGCTGTATTTATGAACCGATCTTTACAAAACTTCTTTGGTACCTTTGTTATCACCGTGGGACGAGAATGAGTGTTTTTGGGTGAAGTCGAAAATTCAAGATGGCAACCAGCAGCCATTTTGTACCAAAATTAGTATAATCAGTTTTTTGAACAGAACTTCTGTATGAAAGTTCTGATTTGAGTAAATTTCTGTATGAATGTTTAGTAACATGGAATACATCACATATAATAAGGTCTTTTTATCGAGCAGAAATTATGCAAATTAGATGAACTTTGATTTATTCAGTGCTACTTATACACAGTAAGTGCATGTGTCAATACGGCTTGGGCTAGAAGCTGTATTTATGAACCGATCTTCACAAAACTTCTTGGGTACCTTTGTTATCACCTTGGGATGAGAACGAGTGTTTCTGGGTGCGGTCCAAAATTCAAGATGGCTGCCAGTGGCCATTTTGTACCAAAATTAGGTCCAATCAGTTTTTAGCTCAACATGACAAAGTCAAGTTGAGCTATTGCCATCACTTCTCGTCCGTCGGCGCACAAACATACGTACGGTTGTTCGTATGTACGTACGTATGTACGTCAACAATTTCCTTTGGCGCACCTCACAGGTCGCATTTATGATCAGATCGCTTTGAAACGTGGTATGCACATTTGATTGGATTGCTTTAAAACCTGGCATGCTTGTTTAGGGTGACCTCTAGATGGGTGCTATCGATTTTCTTCCATTTCCATCAAAAAGTGTTGCCATTGCCAACGTTCTTAGAACTTAGTTTAGTCAGACCTCAATATTTCCCTTTGGCACACCCTACAGGGCACATTTATGATCGGATTGCTTTGAAACCTGGTATGCTTGTTTAGGGTGACCTCTGGATGGGAGCTATCGATTTTCTTCTATTTCCTTTCAAAAAATGTTGCCACTGGCAATGACCTTCGATGACCTTAGTAAAAACTTAATGCTGTTAAGCATCAGTATTTCCATTTGACACGCCCTGCAGGGCACATTTAAGATTGGATCGCTTGTAAACTTGGCGTTCTTGTGTGGGGTGACATCTATATGGAAGCTGTTGATTTTCTTCCATTTCTGTCAAAAAATGTTGCTGCTGACCTTTGAACTTAGTTTAGTCAGACCTCAATATTCCCTTTAACACACCCTTCAGGGCACTTTTATGATTGGATCACTTTGAAACTTGGTATGTGTGTTTGGGGTGACCTGTAGATGTGAGCTATTTTTTCATTTCCATAAAAAGTTATTGTCGTTATCACCAGCCTTTGAACTCACTGCATTTGTACATCAACTTATCCCTTTTTGCACTCTCTGCAAGGTATACTTATGAATTTCCATAAAAAAAAAAAACAAAAAAAAACATTGCCACAAAGCAATGACCTTCTACTTAGTACATTTGTGCATTAACATCTTCCTTTGGCATGCCTCAGAGGGCACATTCATTATCAGGTTGCTTTGAAACTTTGTATGCTTATGCAGGGTGACAAAGATAGGAGCTATTGATTTTTTTTCATTTCCATCAAAAACTGTTGCTGTTAGCAACAATCTTTGAATTTATTGCATATGTGCATCAGCATTCTTTGACATGGCCTACAGGCCACATTTATCATAGGATTGTTTTTGTACTTGGTGTGCACATTAGTCAAGAACTCTAGATAAGAGCTGTTGATTAGCATTCATTTCTATGAAAAAAGTTGCCATTTACAATAACCTCTGAACATACTGCGTTTGTGTATCAACATTCTTCCTTTTAGCCAGTCTTACAGTTTACATTTAAAAATGCATGGATTACTGTGACGTTTTGCCAACACAATGCTGTTATGTTGAAATTTCATCAAATAACATTGGTACTAATGATCATGATCTTCAATTTTGCCATTTCATTTATAACTTACCGGGGGCACGGTGGCTCAGTTGGTAGAGGTGCAGGCTGCAAGCTGAGAGGTCCTCGGTTCGAATCCCACCTGCGGCAACCGCGTTGTGTCCTTGGGCAAGACACTTCACCCCGATTGCCTACATGGGGGCACTATGACGCTGTGTACTGAGGCGTACTGCACGTCGATGGTATGCATGTCTTCAACCAATCTAACCCTGCCTGTGCTGCGGTGCAGAGTTCAGAGTTACGATGTTGGAGAGCTGTCAGCTGCTCGTCGTTGCTCGGTGCTTCTCTCCGGGTACACTGGCTTCCTCCACCCGTAAAACTGTCACGGTCACGATTAGCCATTGTGCATACGTATGTGACCTTAAACACCAATAAATAAATAAATAAATATTATAACTTACCAAGTTCAAGTT
Source organism: Pictodentalium vernedei (assembly GCA_031216915.1). Lineage (NCBI taxonomy): Eukaryota > Metazoa > Mollusca > Scaphopoda > Dentaliida > Dentaliidae > Pictodentalium > Pictodentalium vernedei. The sequence continues at coordinate 235,106,725 of CM062297.1, read as the reverse complement.
TGTCAAGTTGAGCTATAGTGTCATTGACACTTTCAGTACCTGTCCTGTGTGCCAGTGTCCAGTGTAACTTTACAGGGTCAGGTTATCTGCTATAAAGTCTAGCATCCTGTTACATATATAACGAAGTTGTAACCCACAGGAAAAAGGGTTTTGTGATGCTTCTCTGCCTTTCTTGTTTTTACTATGCCGGGAGCACAGTAGCTCAGTGCTAACGGCTTGGACTTCAAACTGAAAGGTCCACGGTTTGATCCCTGCCAGGGGTTACCGCATTGTGTCCTTGGACAAGTCACTTAATCCTGATTGCCTGTGTGGAAGCACGGCGATAACATGTACTAAGGCATACTGCACGTCAGTGGTGCAAATGTCTTCAACCAATGCTGACCCTGCTTGTTTGGAGTTAGTACATTGGGGAGTCTCGCAGTTGCTCGCCATTGCTCGGTGGTTCTCTCCTGGTACTCCGGCTTCCTTCACCCATAAAACTGTCCTGAACGGGGTAATCCTGGCTGTCAAAAGTGTTGTTAAACCCCAATAAATAATATTTTGCTGTTTTATGTCTTAATGAGATTTCAGACCAAATAAATATTAACAACTAACTTGTTAGTTGTTGCTATTTATTTTGGCGTAAATTCTTTAAATGGAAACAGCATGCCATTCTATTCATTTGTGGATGCAGTACTCAACCTTTGAGTTGAGTTAGTTCCGAAAGATTGTCAAGTCTTTCTGGTAAAACACACAAGATTTGATAAAGTTATGTTGTATTGCATTCTCGTAACCTGAATTTTGTTTGCATATTTTACAATTGACATAACCTACTAGTGTTGAAACAATTTTTTGACTAGTCGACGCCGACATGATTAGTACTAAACAAATCTATTAACTGATTAGTAAATCACTTGTCGATTAGTTGCCTGAGTGTATTCTCTAAAGCCTTGAAGTTTCCACTTTGTTTTCCTTTAAGAAATTTAATTTAATTTTGTTAAAATTAATTCAGTGCTTTCGATTTGAGGTATACTATCTCACTCACGCTTCTAAATTGGAAACAAGAAGATTTTTTTTCATGCTTCTCTAATTTTCAAGAAAATAGATTAAATTACCGAGCAAAGATTTGAGATTCCATTACACTGATTAAACACACACAAATGAGGTGTGAACAGTATACCTGCAAACTGTTGTGTCATTTTAATTAATGCTGACAGTGGAAGTACATCTACAGATGTTCATGCTTTTTCAACACGTTCTTGTTTTGGGTAAATGTTGCTGTAATAAGATTGGTCAGAAAACAAAATACTGACCAAACAAATCGCATTGTTTGGTCACGTGATGTATTTAATATTCAATGAGGCTATTGTTTATAGTTTGTCTAGCTTTTCATTGGGGGTTAATTAAGTTATGCAGATCATGGAACAATCACATCATCAGAGAACATTTCTTCATTACCTGTTTTCTGCTTTCAGAATTTTTTAGTACATTAACAAAGTGCAATTTTATTTTTGTTAGACCACAATATACAAGGGAATTTTGGGGGAAAAGTTCAGTTTCACTTAAAAATATTTGACAGAACCGATTATTGGAACCCCAAAGATTTATTATTAGACCAAATTATTTTTTGCAGTACCGGTTGTTTGGTGATAAGGACATAGAGACATCGGCTTCCGTAATGTTGCACAGTTAGACAAAAGAATGGGATCGTAATTTGGAAGCCACTCCAGCCAATGAATTTAGTTAAAACCACAGTTTTGTAGAATTTATTGCTTAGTTTAGCATCTGACATTGCATAACCAACCAGTCGATTAATTGTCAACTACTACCCGGCAATTAGTCGATTAAATCTAAAAGACATTAATCGTTTCAACACTATAATATACACATATCCTAAATGATCATTTGTGGGTTGTTTCCTGGCCTGTTTGGGAGAAAAGTGTTTTTGACGGTTTGGTACCGGGATCTGTTTTTGTTTCAAAATTGAAAGACTGTAGAATTCTCCTTCTTGAATTGTAGATGGGTATTGTCTGAAGCGAAAAAAGAAGATACAGATGAAAATATTGCAAAATATGATGGTTAGTGAAGTCTGCTGGATATTGATTGATACTCTAAAGCACAGTATTGAATAATTCAATGACTGTCCAGGCCTGGCATTCTTAAAAATGTAGGAGGGCTAGAAATCGCTCTCCCCACATGACCTAGGGGAGCAATTAGCTCTCCTCAAGTTTACAAAAGCTAAAAGTGGCAAAATGAAGTTGTACTGTTAATGAATTCTGCCTTGTGGGCTTTGTACATTTTATTTGGTGCTGCTAACCAGGTAATCTGTGAGATGGCTACACTGCCTTTCCCACACCTCCGGGTCTTAGTAAGGCCCGGTGGTGTGGGAGGGGCAGTGTGGCCATATTGCAGAGACCACTAACATATCAGAGATCTGAAAACCTGTGGGTTTCAGGAGTAGACTGTTGTGGTAATCATTATTTTGTAAGGCTAGGAGGGCTGTTTTTTGCCCTCAATTTTTTTAAGGCAAGCGAATAAATCGCTCTCCTGAAAATGCCAGGCCTGACTGTCATAACCTATAGGCTGATATACAGAGTCTAACCCATATTATTTTGGTGACTTGGTGTCAATAATATTTTTAGTACAATACTGTAAATACAAAAGCACACAATTTAGTCTGAATTGTAACAAACTTGTGATTCGGTCAAAATTCTCAGTTTGCTTTTCTCACCTCAACACTGTAGAATCTCACTGGACTTCTATCAGGACAGGTGCTTGGCCACCTCAGTCTCATTATCGCCTGCCTCAGCCATCTGCACATTCTTATCCAAAAACTATTGAGTTTTTCAGTTGCATTTTGGAGGTATGTCAAAGTCTATACTGAATGTACTGAGGCCAAATATATAGAATAAATAGGTACTAGGGTCGGTAATCAGGTTTAAACCACGAGTAGCATAAGGGTTTTAACCACTTGTCTTGCCGAGTGGTTAAAACCCTTATTCTACCGACTGCATGTGAATGCTTGATTAACAGCTAGACACAACGCAAAAGTTGATTGAATTTACCTTGCTTTTTCAGTCAAATTATTATTAACAATTCTTAAATTTTATTTTAAGTATTTAATTGTAGATATTTTAACCCTTTACCCAACGCAAACGATATGAAAATTTATTATTTTAAATATAAGTTTTTAAAATTTTTCAAAAAATTTCAACAAAACCATATCATGTGACCCCTCGTTGGAACGAGCTCATCGAGCTCGTTCCAACGAGTGGTCACATGATATGGTTTTGTTGAAATATTTTTGAAAAATAATATTTTTTCAACTACTAAATTTGCATATTACGCGGACGGATGCGGCCGATTCGTTGGATAAAGGGTTAAACTTAATAAGTCATTGCACGTAGTAGATAGTACCACAAAACGTATGTTTGAATGAAACATCATGAAGTGTGAATGTATCGAAGTTGACAAATTACGTTACGTCAGAGGTAAAGTTGGATGGATTTCCAACTTTAGGTGTAAAAAAGATTTAACTGCAGTAGGAGATTTACACCAGTATTGAGGTTAAAAGCTAAAATTTAACATGCAGGCTCTTCATAGGTAATAACATAGGTGAGCATGGTAGAAAAGTCTATAAACAGAGACTTAAGTGTTTTTTCTAGGAAACCTTTGATAGATTATGAGATTTTTCATTCAGTTATCAGTTTACTACAGTAAAACCTGTCTGGAGAGACCACATCTGCCAGACACCGATTGGTTTTACCCTATAATGGACCTGAGAGACCACCTGTCTTGAGAGACCACTGTGACCTAGCTGAAGCGAAAGAATGGTTTCAGCGCACCAAAGGCACGCTGGGACATTTTGGGGCAAGCCCCTTTCGACCCTCGTTTACAGTATGATATAATTCTTGTTAGTTTGAGACAGCGTCATCAGCATCATGTCTGAGCGGAGTAAAGGTGGAAGAGGCTGGGAGTTGATGTTTCTTCTTGTTATTCTTCAGGCAAGTATAGTCTGCTATAGGCCTTCATCGGCAAGTACAGTCTGCCCTGGGCTCTTTGCTGGCATATACGATTGAGGCGATTTGACAAGCGAAAGAAACCAATGGACCTTAACAAGGTGCCACCCAACCTGAACGTTCCTGGTTCAGGTAACAGGCCTGTTATTTTCATTAGGTCGGGACATGCTGTGCGCTAAAGAAACGCTTTACAAAAAAAATGGCCAAGAAATTGGGGCGCAGGACCAACGCTCGCCTTCCTGGGGGTGGATGCACACCTCCGAGGATGGAGTGAAGGATGTGCTGAAGCCATAATGGTTATTGAATTGCCATAGCGGTTACTGGTATCCATAGCAGTTATTGGGAGGAAGGTAGAGTCTGAAAGATAGTAAAAAAAAACTTGGAGTTAAAGCGGCAAAAGATAGAGTAGAGTAAGGAGGTATGTGCATTTGTAAAGTCTTTTCTGGGTGTATTTCTGTTTAGTGTGTTTTTCAGGCAAGTATAGTCAGCCACTTAAATGAGTGTTGGAGCTATCACTGGCAAGTATAGTCTGCCTCAAGCCCTTCTGTTGTTGGTTGTTTTGGCTGTTGTGATATTGCTTTCTTGGCGGTCGGGGGGTCTTTCTTTCTGTGGTGTCTGGTTTGGTACATTAGTGGTGCTATGTCCAATGTCTCTGCTGTGGTTGAAATTAAAAAAGTATAGGATGACCCCCCCTCCCTGTCTGTGCGCTTCTGTTCTCGTTTTGCGTGACTTGGCTGTGTGGCTGTTTTCGTGGTTTGGTTGTCTCCTGTGTCTTGTGTGTTTCTTCAGGCAAGTGTAGTCTGCCATTGGATATGTGGTGGAACTATCATTGGCAAGTATAGTCTGCCTCAAGCTCTTCTGTTGTTGTTTGTTTTGGCTGTTGTGATGTTGCTTTGTTGGCAGTCGGGGAGTCTTTCTTTTTGTGATGTCTTGTCTGGTACGTTTGTGGTGCTATGTCCTATGTCTCTGCTGTGGCTGAAATTAAGAAGTATAGGGCGATTAGAGATCCCCCTCCCCCGCCCAGGTCTGTGAGCTTCTGCTCTCGTATCGCGTGCCTTGGCAGTGTGGCTGTTTTCATGGTTTGGTTGTCACCTGTGTGGTTCTTCAGGCAAGTATAGTCTGCCACTGGGTAAGTGTTGGAGCTATCATTGGCCAGTATTGTCTGCCTCAAGCTCTTCTGTTGATGGTCGATGTGTGGTCCCGAGTGGTGTTGGTTGGTCGGATGTCTGATTCTGTTGGTGTGTTTCGTTCTCGATTAGTTGTCCATGCTGTGTGTTTGGGTATTTCTGAAATTAGATATGATGAGAGATTCGTGAGCACCTCAACACCCCCCCCCCCCCCCTTCCTGGTTGTCTTTCTGTGTCAGTTCTGTGGTTCTTACCAAAGCGGCGTCAAGGGCTGAGCTTCCGAGGCTGAGAGTGAGGTTGCAGCGGGAGGGTAAAAGGTTAACACACTAATCCACACCCGAGGGTGTTACTTTCCTGTTGTACCCTTCGCTGGTTGCGATCTTGTTCAGGTCAATTTAAGGTTATTTGGAGGTGGCGGGGATCGCAGGCGTTTATATGGGCTGAGCTTCCGAGGCTGAGAGTGAGATTGCAGCGGGAGGGTAACAGGTTAACACACTAAACCATACCCGAGGGTGTTACTTTCCTGTTGTACCCTTCACTGGTTGCGATCTTGTTTAGGTTAATTTAAGTTTATTTGGAGGTGGGGGGAATCTCGGCTGTTTATATATGCTCGGACTGCTAGTACCAGTAAGACTGGTAATGGCTACTAGCGCAGTTTTGGAGGAAGTGGAGAACAGGCTTATTTATATTTGTTTGTCATTGTTCTATTTTTAATTTTGTTCAGAGCAGAGAACAGGTTTACACACAATCCCACACCCAAGGGTGTTACTTTCCTGTTCTCTCTGTTTGATGTTTTGACCGTTTTAGTTATTTTTTGGCAAATTTTGGGGGTTTTCTCTACTGTCGCATATTTTCTTGAGTTTGGGTATCAGAGTGCTGCCTTCAAACCGTTCTAGGTTTTTGGCCGCTAGCGTGGCGAGGCGGTCTTTGACGGTTGGGATTTTGGCCCTTTGGTGGAGAAGTTTGATGGGGGTGTCGTATGGGGCTTGGAGGGCTATTCTTAGTGTGTAGTTCTGGACTCTTTGGAGTTTGGCAATATTGGTCTTGTACGTATTGGTCAGGACCAGGGCCCCACATTCAATTACTGGCCGTACGAACGCCTTGTACAACTTTAGTAGTACTGTTTCGTTAGCCTCCCAGGTGGTGCCCCTTAGCATTTTTAGCAAGGTAATTCATTTGGTTGCTGTCATGGCTACATTGTTGGTTTGTTTTGTGAGGCTGAGTCTTGAGTCAAGGGTGATTCCCAGGAATTTTGCTTCGGTGCACTTGGGGAGGGTTTTGCCTTTTAGTTGGAAATCGCAGTCGCGTTTTTTCCTCCTTGCGGAGAAGGTTATCCTCTGGGTCTTGTTTATATTTAGTTTGATTCTCCAGTGCTCAAGGTCGTCTAGTGCGCTTTGGAGAGATTTTTGGAGGGGGAGGGGTTGGCTGTTGGAGTCCCATAGGCCTTTATCGTCTGTGAATTGTGAGATTTGGACACGTTCCGAGGTGATTTTGAGGTCATTTACGTAAGTTATGAACAGGAGTGGGCTGAGTACTGACCCCTGGGGCATACCGGTTACAAGTGGGATACTTTTTGATATTTCTCTGTTGACTCTCACTTTCATTTCGCAATCGTTTAGGAAAGAGGAGATAAGTCTATGTAATTTTTTGGGGGATGTTGAGTTTAATAAGTTTGTATCTGATGCCATTGTGCCAGACTGAATCGAAAGCGTTTTCCTTGTCCAGCAGGACGGCTGCACCTAGATTATTGTTAGCGATCGCGTTTTTCATTTCTAGGTGATAGATGTGTTCCATGCCTTCTTTGCCGTGCCTGTAGGCTCTTTGCCAGTCGTTGAAGAAGTTGGTTTCCTCGAGGTGACTCCTGAGTTGATCGGCAAGGATTTTCTCAAATACCTTGCCGATGCAGTTAAGGAGGCTAATTGGGCGGTAGTTGGCTGGTTTGGTGAGATCTTTGTCGGGTTTGGGTATCATGACCCCTATGGCTGTTTTCCAACACTTCGGAAAGCATCCATGTGTGAAGCGCGTATTGAATAGGGTTTCTAGCCTGGTTATGTAAGAGTTAGGACTTTGTTTGAGGATTTTGTAGCTGATTTCGTCCTCTCCCGGGGAGGAAGAGCTTTTGCATTTTTTTATCACGTTGATTATTTCGTCGGCCGTGATGGGGGTAATTAGGTCGTGGTCCTCACCTTCCTCTTGTTCATTGCCTAAATAGGGATCGCAGTAAACCGCTGGGTGTGAGTTTACAAAGTTGTCGATTGTGTTTCATGACTGAGTCATCATATTCCGGCCCTATGTGGGGTCAGTGAGTATGGCTTAGTAGTTCCGCAAAGGTGTCGGCTTTTTCTTTGTCGCTGGCGGCTAGGGTGCCATCAGCTTTTTCGAGTGGTTTGGACTGTCTAGGGTTGCTTTTTTGACCTGTGAGCACCTTGAAGGTGTTCCAAAATTTTCTGGCGTCTTTTGTTGCGTTTAGGTTGGATGTGGTCCTCTCCCAGTTGTTTTGTTGTTCGGCCTTAAGTGCTTCTTTTACCTTTCCATGAAGGCAGTTGTAGACTTTTTTGAGTTCCACTCGCTTGGTGGGGTCTTTTTCGGATTTGACCTTGCTCAGGGCTATTCGCTTTGTTTTTATTAGGGTGAGTGTGCTCTCGGAGATTGTTCGTCTCCAGGTTGCGCACTTCCTCTTTGGGGCAGATTTCGTTGAGGGTGGAGGTTATTACTTTGCTGAGGTCAGCACACTGGTCCTCAATATCGCTCGCATTTGGGGGGTTACTTGTTGCGAGTTTGGGGTTGAGAATGTTGTGGTATAAGTCCCAGTCTATTTTGTTCAGGTTCCTTGAGATTTTGGGGGGATAGCGTACTGGTCCGGACCCAAAGCTAATTGTGGCATGTACTGGGAGGTGGTTGCTGTCTAGGTCGTCATCTCCCACTTTGTGATCCATGACGTTTTTGCCCAGAGAGTAGCTTGTAACTATGAGGTCTAGGATGTCGGAGTGGTGGAGTGAGTTAGAGCTGATATAGGTATCGGATGAGTCTTCGCAAATGATTTGTAAGTTGAGATTTTCGGTGATGTCGAATAGGACATTGCCGTTGCGGTTAGTGGATTTACACCCAAAGTACATATGTTTGGCGTTGAAGTCTCCCATGTAGATACAGTTCTTTTATTTATGTGAGAAAAATTCAAACACCTCATTACTGACTTTTTTATCAGGGGGGACTGTGACCTGGTACTAACTTGTATTTTTATGCCATAATGGACCTGTCTTGAGAGACAGCTCCTTTGAAGACTGAAACCATAACAAAAACTTTTTACCTGTTCTGGAATTGGAAAATCCATTGTGGTTATACTAACATAATTAAAAGTATTAAAAGCTCTTAATTGGGTTTCAATTGCTATTCAGTTACATAACTCATTAAAGATTGAGATGTTTTTATAAGACCCCTGTGAAAAGATTAGGATTATTGCTGAATAAACAATTCCGTACATACCTGAAAAGTGACAGATAGGATTATAAAAATAAATTTGTGTTGAAAATCTTCAATGAAGATTTTCAGCACTAATTTGTTTTTATAATTTTTAGCTCAACTTTGGCGAAGCCAAATTTGAGCTTATGCCATGGCCAGTCGTCTGTCTGTCCATCAACAATTCAATACGGCTCTGGCTAGAGGCTGTATTTATGAACCGATCTTTACGAAACTTCTTGGGCACCTTTGTTATGACTGTGGGACGAGAACGAGTGTTTTGGGTCCGATCCGAAATTCAAGTTGGCTGCTGGCGGCCATTTTGTACAGACTTAGGTGCAATCAGATTTTTGCGCAGAACTTCCATATGAAAGTGCTGATTTGAATAATTTTTTGTATGAATGTTTAGTACCATGGGATACATCACATATAATATGGGTTTTTTTCTCGTACGTAAATTATGCAAATTAGACTAACTTTGAAGTATTTAGTGTTACTTTCATCACTGTAAGTGCAAATGCCAATACGGCTCGGGCTAGAGGCCGTATTTATAAACCAATCTTTACGAAACTTCTTAGGTACCTTTGGTATCACCGTCGGACGAGAACAAGTGTTTTTGGGTGTGGTCCGAAATTCAAGATGGCCGATGGCAGCCATTTTGTACAAAATTAGGTGCAATCAGATTTTTGCGCCGAACTTCCATATGAAGTGCTGATTTGAATAATTTTTTGTATGAATGTTTAGTACCATGGGATACATCACATATAATACGGGTTTTTTTCTTGTGCAGAAATTATGCAAATTAGATGAACTTTGATTTTTTCAGTGCTACTTACACACAGTAAGTACACATGTCAATACGGCTCGGGCTAGAGGCTGTATTTATCAACCGATCTTCACAAAACTTCTTGGGTACCTCTGTTATCACCTTGGGACGAGAACGAGTGTTTCTGTGTGCGGTCCAAAATTCAAGATGGCTGCCAGTGGGCATTTTGTACCGAAATTAGGTCCATTCAGTTTTTTGTGCACAACTTCTGTACAGCTCAGACTAGAGGCCATATTTATGAACCGATCTTTACGAAACTTCTTGGGTACCTTTGTTATCACCGTGGGATGAGAACGAGTGTTTTTGGGTGTGGTCTGAAATTCAAGATGGCCACCAGCAGCCATTTTGTACCAAAATTAGTGCAATCAGTCTTTTGTACAGAACTTGTGTATGAAAGTTCTGATTTGAATAAATTTTTGTATGAATGTTTAGTAAAATGGAATACATCACATACAGTACGGGTTTTTTTCTCGTGCAGAAATTATGCAAATTAGATGAATTTCGTTTTATTTAGTGCTACTTATACACTGTAAGTGCACATAACAATATGGCTTGGGCTAAAAGCTGTATTTATCAACCGATCTTCACGAAACTTCTTGGGTACCTTTGTTATCACCTTGGGACGAGAACGAGTGTTTCTGAGTGCGGTCCAAAATTCAAGATGGCTGCCAGTGGCCATTTTGTACCGAAATTAGGTCCAATCAGTTTTTTGCCACAACTTCTATACAGCTCGTATTTATGAACTGATCTTCACGAAACTTCTTGGGTACCTTTGTTTTCACCTTGGGACAGGAATGGGTGTGCTTTGGGGTGCCTTTGTTATCACTGTGCTATGAGAACAAATATTTTGGGGTTCAGTCAGACCCACTCTGGGACTCAAAGATTTCTTTTCTAGTTTAGCATCTGACTGTCACCCACCTTTACAATACTTTACCTATACATTTGTTACAGGCTACGGCCTGTATTTATGTACAGACCGTTACAATACTTTATATGTACCTTTGTTATCAGGTCATTACCCAGATGTTTGTCATTGCTGTGTCACATACTATACATGTACATGTCTTGACAAGTTGAGCTACAGTGTCATTGACACTTTCATTATAACAGTCCATTTCAATTTGTTACAAAAACTTCATAAAAAAGAACAACTACAAAGTAATTACAAAAATCCATTCTTCTTCATTTCTGAATTTTGTAGTTGGTTATTCACTGTCCTGAGAAAACCTGAAACCTGTTATGAGAGGACAACTGTCGTGAGAGACCACTTTTGTGTGGCCCAAAGGGCGGTCTCTTTAAGACAGGTTCTACTGTATATACTCCATGAGCAATTAATTAACAAGTCAAATTTGGACTGATGGTATAGTAATGGTTTTGTGTTTGGGAGTTATATTCAGTTCACAGGGTTATACAGATAAGATTTATCCAGTTGAGTGGGCTCCAGTTTACTTCCGACTTGACTGCTGACAATTGGTTGGAACCACTTTGAAACAATCATAGACAATGAATTTGTATCTTGTTTTTCATTTCAGATATCTTTTTTATAATGATTTAAATAACTGAGTGTCTGTGTTCTGAAGTTAAGCATTGGTCCTAAACATCAACAACAGTTATGCTTGATTTATAGGTGTGCTAAAAACGTCTCGCCTTGAAAAATTTCAGGTGGACGTAAGACATTAGAGCTGGGTGTATTTTGGGTTCTTCCGGTTCAGTTCTGGTTTTTGTGGCAAACCGCAGTACCAAACTGAAAGATTGTGACAATGAGACCACACCATATATTAGGTCTTTCAACACAAGAGGCCACTTTTCCAGTCCAGGAACACGATACGTTGTAATTTCATTAAGTCAGATGGCAACTAAGTGAGCAAGTGTGGTAGAACAATTGATATTTTCAATGTGCAGCCTTGAAAATATTAATTGCTTTACCCCAAATAATGGATATGGGCTCTTCCAATTTCTGCCATTTAACTGGCATGGAAGATACCACCAGTGTTCAAAGGGTTAAATGAGCTTGATTCATTTGTTACCCTAATTTTTGTTTTTCTCTGACTGAGTAGGATTAGTAACTGATCCCTTGAGCCCTAATGAGAGATAAAAAGCAAGTTAGGTTGAAGCCATTGGTAATACTCAGACAGGGTTCCATAAGCCATGCCCTGCAGAGCCTGAATATACCAGACCTTCTTGAGGAGATAGACTATTTTTTTTTCATTGTACTGCATCATAATATCTTGTATATACTGACTTAAAATAGCAGTCAGTATTCGGCTGTAATGGTTAAACATACTGATGAATCAATATGGTGAACAAACCATCAACTGATACCGATGTTAAAAATCTAATAACTGGCCAATACTGATGCCGATGTTTCAAGTTCCGTGAAAATGCGTGGATAACTTGATCGAACCCTTCAAAGTTGCAATTAGAATCTCAATGTGGGTTTATGTTTCTTGATTCCTGGTCAACTTGCCACCAAATCAACTGATAAATCTGACTTATTCCTGTCTTCTCATATCGGCCATAAGCCCAATATGTACATTTACAATAGACCTTTTCATTTTGAAAATCACGTGATTCTGCCCCGCTATGGAACGTGCACGGCGTATTGTTTTAAAAAAAGCCGCCTTGTATAATTTACTTCACTTGTCTCCCTCCAGATTTTTAGCTCACCTGAGGAAAGCACAAGGGGAGCTGTACGTCTGACGTTAACTTTACATTATCAACTTCTCACAAACTACTCAACCAATTTGAACCAAATCTGGCGTGCATGTTTCCTATCATATGGCAATTCGAGTTTGTTCAAATCAAGTTGACCCGCCCCTTGGCAGGGCCACACCCAAAAAGTGAGCCTAAATCTTTAAAAATCTTCTTCTCATGAACCAGAGCAGAGACTTGATATCAGGTGTGCAGTTTCCTTTTGAGGTGTAGACTCAGATTTGTTCAAGAGAAGTTCTAGTGGCTATATTTACCATTGTTATGGGAGGGGCAAGAATTTTTGCCCCACCCAAAATTTCTATTTTCCAAACCGAGAGGCTGATTTGAACCAAATTTGATCTGAGGTTTTATTGGGACATAAGTAGTTAATTTATGCAAAACAAATTTTGCTTGTCGAACCGCAAGAGCAAAAAATAGAAAAAAATTTAAAACGCCCATATCTCCAAAACTGCAATGCACTGAGAATTTTTATTTGGTGTGAAGCTTCCTTAGGACCAACAGAATGGAATGGTAAAAAAAAAATGCTATCGGTTTTATTATAGGGTACCTTTTCGGGACTTTGAAAAAGTGCTGAGTCAGCATTTTTTAACACGGGGTAATGGGGAAAACATTATTAAAGAATTTTCTCCCAAACCTCTGGTCCAAAGGCTTTCATATTTCACATATAACATCATTGGAAGATTGATTCACATATTTGATGAAATTAATTCCCTGGGTCCATATTTGGGTTCTCTATGGGAGCCCAAATATTCAAATTAGTGCAATATGAGGAATATTCTTTAAAAATCTTCTTCAGATCCACCAGTCAGTATCTTTTGATATTTGATATGCAGCATCTAAAGCTTTAAGGGGTGAAATTCAAGTTTGTTCAAGCCAAGTACCTGGGTTTATATTTGGGCTCACTGTGGGAGCCCAAATTATAACTTAGTTCAATATGAGAAATTTTCTTTAAAAATCGTCTTCAGATTCAGCAGTCAGAATTTTTTAGCTCAACTTTGGCGAAGCCAAATTGAGGTATTGTCATGGCCCATCGTTCGTCTGTCCATCTGTTGCACTGTCAATATGGCTCAGGCTAGAGGCCATATTTATGAACCGATCTTTTCGAAACTTCTTGGGTACCTTTGTTATCACCTTGGGACGAGAACGAGTGTTTTTGGGTCCGGTCTGATATTCAAGATGCCTGCTGGCAGCCATTTTGTACAAAATTAGGTGCAATCAGATTTTTGTGCAGAACTTCCATATGAAAGCGCTGATTTGAATAATTTTTTGTGTGAATGTTTAGTACTATGGGATACATCACATATAATACAGGTTTTTTCTCGTGCATAAATTATGCCAATTCGACTAACTATGATCTATTTAGTGTTACTTTCAGCACTGTAACTGCAAATGCCAATACAGCTCGGGCTAGAGGCTGTATTTATGAACTGATCTTTACGAAACTTCTTGGATATCTTTGTTATCACTGTGGGACGAGAACAAGTGTTTTGGTGTCCGGTCCGAAATTCAATATGGCCACCACCAGCCATTTTGTACAAAATTTTGTGCAATCAGTTTTTTGCTCAGAACTTCTATATGAAAGCTTTGATTCACATAAATTTTTGTGTGAATGTTTACTAACATGGGATGCATCACATATAATACTTATGTCCTATTCTTTAGACCATTGCAGTCACCTTGTAATTGATTTACTATGGTTGACGTGGTCACAACAAAACTCCTTTTTCTCTTATTCATTATTGTTGACTTGGTCACAACAAATACTGATTCCTGTCATATTATTGTTGACCTGGTCACAGCAAATACTAATTCCTGTCATGTTCAAAGTTGAGCTACAGTGTCATTCACACTTTCATTTTGGTATGCAGCATCCTTTGGGCAGTGAGATTCAAGATTGTTCAATCCAAATCCCTGGGTTCATATTTGGACTCCCTGTGGGAGCCCGAATTATACCTTAGTTCAACATGAGGAATATTCTTCGAAAATCTTCTTCTTCACATCCACCAGTCAGAATCTTTTGATATTTGGTATACAGTATCCTTAGGGAGGTGAGATATAAGTTTGTTAAAGCCAAGTCCCTGGGTTAATATTTGGGCTTCCTGTGGGAGCCCAAATTGTACCAAAATTTTTATTTTCCAAACTGAGAAGCTAGTTTGAACCAAATTTGATATGAGGGCTTATTGGGTCATAAGTACCTAATTTATGCCAAAAACATTTTTCCCGTCGCCCAATTGGAACTGCAGAAGCTAAAAATAGAAAAAAATTAAAACGCCCATTTCTTCAAAACTACACTGCACTGAGAATTTTTATTTTGTGTGAAGCTTCCTCAGGTACAGCAGAAAGGAATGGTAAAAAAAAAATTGCCATCGTTTTTTTTTCATAGGGTACTTTTCAGGACTTTGAAAAAATGCTGAGTCATCATTTTTAGCTCAACTTTGGCAAAGCCAAATTTGAGCTTTTGTCATGGCCTGTCGTCCGTCTGTCTGCACGTCAACAATTGGATATGGCTCGGGCTAGAGGCCGTATTTATGAACCGATCTTTACGAAACTTCTTGGGTACCTTTGTTATGACTGTGGGACTAGAACGAGTGTTTTTGGATGCGGTCTGAAATTCAAGATGGCTGCCAGCCGCCATTTTGTACTGACGATGCAGAAATCTGTTTTTTGTACAGAACTTCCATATGAAAGCTCTGATTTGAATAATTTTTTGTATGAATGTTTAGTACCATGAGATACATTACATATCGTACAGGTTTTTTTCTCGTGCTTAAATTATGCAAATTAGACTAACTTTGATTTATTTAGTGTTACTTTCAGCACTGTCAGTGCAAATGCCAATACGGCTCGGGCTAGAGGCCGCATTTATGAACCGATCTTTACGAAACTTCTTGGGTGCCTTTGTTATCACCGTGGGATGAGAACGAGTGTATTTGGTTGCGGTTCGAAATTCAAGATGGCCGATGGCAGCCATTTTGTACAAAATTAGGTGCAATCAGATTTTTGCACAGAACTTCCATATGAAAGCGCTGATTTGAATAATTTTTTGTGTGAATGATTAGTACCATGGGATACATCACATATAATACAGGTTTTTTTGTCATGCAGAAATTATGCAAATTAGATGAACTTTGATTTTTTCAGTGCTACTTACACACAGTAAGTACACATGTCAATATGATTCGGGCTAGAGGCTGTATTTATCAACCGATCTTCACTAAACTTCTTGGGTACCATTGTTATCACCTTGGGACGAGAAGGAGTGTTTCAGAGTGCGGTCCAAAATTCAAAATGGCTGCGAGTGGCCATTTTGTACCGACATTAGGTCTAATCACTTTTTTGTACACAACTTCTATACGGCTCAGGCTAGAGGCCTTATTTATGAACCAATCTTTACGAAACTTCTTGGGTACCTTTGTTATCACCATGGGATGAGAACGGATGTTTTTGGGTGTGGTCTGAAATTGAAGATGGCCACCAGCAGCCATTTTGTACCAAAATTAGTGCAATCAGTCTTTTGTACAGAACTTCTGTATGAAAGTTCTGATTTGAATAAATTTTTGTATGAATGTTTAGTAACATGGAATACATCACATATAGTACGGGTTTTTTTCTCGTGCAGAAATTATGCAAATTAGATGAATTTTGATTTATTTAGTGCTACTTATACACTGTAAGGGTACATGTCAATACGGCTCGGGCTATAGGCTGTATTTATCAACCGATCTTCACGAAACTTCTTGGGTACCTTTGTTATCACCTTGGGACAAGAACGAGTGTTTCTGAGTGCGGTCCAAAATTCAAGATGGCTGCCAGTGGCCATTTTGTACCGAAATTAGGTCCAATCAGTTTTTTGTCACAACTTCTATACAGCTCGTATTTATGAACTGATCTTCACGAAACTTCTTGGGTACCTTTGTTTTCACCTTGGGACAGGAATGAGTGTGTTTTGGGGTGCCTTTGTTATCACTGTGCTATGAGAACAAATATTTTGGGGTTCAGTCAGACCCACTTTAGCATCTGACTGTCACCCACCTTTACAATACTTTACCTATACATTTATTACAGGCTACGGCCAGTATTTATGTACAGACAGTTACAATACTTTATATGTACCTTTGTTATCAGGTCATCACCTAGATGTTTGTCATTGCTGTGTCACATACTATACATGTACATGTCTTGACAAGTTGAACTACAGTGTCATTGACACTTTCATTTAACACTGTGATTAATGGAAAAAACATTAAAGAATCTTTTCCCTTACCACTGCTCCAAAGGCTTTTATATTTCACATATAACATCTTTGGAAGATTCATTCACATGTTTGTTGAAATCAAATACCTGGGTCCATATTTGGGCTCTATGGGAGCCCAAATGTTCAGATTAGTGCAATATGAGGAATATTCTTTAAAAATCTTCTTCTTCCAATCAACCAATCAAAAGCTTTTGATATTTGGTATGCAGCATCCATAAGGGGGTGAGATTCAAGTTTGTTCAATTTGAGTCCCTGGCTTAATATTCGGGCTTTCTATTGGTAGGTGAGGGGGTGGCAGGGGGGGTGCATGTTAGGTTGAGGTTTGTTCAAATCCATTCCTTAGTGTTTTTCCATAAAATTTGCCTATCATGACTTCATTCCTTTGTAATGTTGATAAACCATGTCTAACTGAATGTGACCCCAAATACTTCTTTGAACCTCGTTGGCAGCTGAGCGATTAAGGCCACTTGGGTCCTCTTGTTTTTTGTAATACAGTACTTATACATGGTTCGCACAGCTCTTGAAAAACCCTTTATTTTCAGTTAATTCCTTGAAAAACCCTGGAATTTTTATCAATCTATGGTGTTTATATAAGAGACAATATTTAATATGTGTGTATTTGAGGTCTATACTATCCCGGGATTATTTAAATTGTAAAAATTGCGTTTAAAACGTATTTTCTGCCAGGGTCGAGTTTGTTGGGCAAGTTTGTGGTGGGACGTAGTATTTGTACACTTTTCTTATGAATAGAGTGCTCTCCCTTTCAGTTTTATGGGTGTCGCCATTTTTATCCTTTTGTTATCAACACATTGAGAAAGTGTGTATTTAATCCCTCATGGCTGAATAAACATGAATGGGTGAGAGAAGTGAAGCAGGATAGACATATTGCGTATTGTTGTGTGTGCAAAAAGACAATAAATTTATCAGAGATGGGCGAGTATGCGCTGAATTCACACAAACTTAGCAAGAAACACATCAATTTGAGTGCTTCAGAAAATCAATCTACATTGAATTTTTCCGTTTTAAGGAAATAGACTATTGGTATAATGTTCTTCAAGGAAATAAACAGACAGTTGATATCCAGTATATTGGTAAGTTGTGTTACTAGCAATGGTGGATACAAAGGGGGGGGGGGGCAGTCACACCCCCCCCCCCCCCCCCCTTTAGCTTGTGTTTGTCTAGCATGTCTATTAGACTTTTCTACCTGTCACACAGCTGCAACACTGGCAGATCGCAATGTTCTCCTGGGGTTAAGTCGGTCAGACTGTGAAGTTAAACATTGTGTCCAAAATGCGATATTATAGTGAACGGTTCTGAAGAGCATATTTCAAATTCTCTAATTCTGTCTTGAACGTATGACAGAATTTGAAATTTTGGGAACATGCTGTTTAAAAAGGTAATTTTGCCGTTCAAAAAACCAAGAGGATTTTCACTCCATAAGCCACCAGAATGCTTCATTTGATCGCTCATTTCAAAAAAATTTTCCCCAGATCCCCCTACAAAGTTCGTGTCTTCGGCACTCGCGGCAGATGGCTTCGGCATCTGCAGGATTCTTTGATTCAAAACCCTTGAAAATTCCTCTCTTGTGGTCTTGAAAAACCCTTGAAAGGTCTTGAATTTTTCAGATGAAATGTTGTATGAACCATGTTATAAATAAATCAAAAATGAAACAGTCTGACACTATTTGTTTTAATTAGAATTTTCCATATTAAATGATCACCCAGACCAATTGCCATTCTTTACACTAACAATACAGCAGTGTGCATCTTGGATTACAGGACGTTTCGGCCCTGGGACGATTTGGACGACCTCACTTTAAAATCTTTTATTTTTTTCTGAGTTATTTATGTTTAGAAAATGTCTTATATTTAATTAATCTGGTGAATATAGATATGAAATATTAAAGTATACCTTTGTGAAAAGTATTTTTTCCTAATCTGTGCATAAATTTTGGTACAGAGTAGTAGGAATGATAAATCCATAGATAAATCCACTTTAGAGAACGAGAGGAATAACAAGAATGATAAATCTATCTATAATTGTGCTCTTAATTTCACAGGAATACCTTCATAACTGTATGTGCTGTCACTCTCAAAATCTTTAACTATCAATTCGTTCACCTTCACAAGTTTCCATAAATTTTCACACTCACTAGTTCAGTTTCTAGACATCTTGAAGTTCAAGTGGAATGCGTGAGAAGGGTGAACTCAAAAGTAATTATGGATGATTAGTAATGATTACTAATCAGAGTTGTCTCTATCAAAAAATGTGTTTCACTGGTCCAAAGCTGTATTCAGCAAAATCATGGATGTAGGCCTGAAGACAACCTACAATCAGAAGAAGTCTGTCCAGAAATACCTTCAGCAATTTTTGCCTCTTCAAATATGCCCACGTCTCTTAGCAAAAACAGTGCAGAATTCTTGTAGTTATGCACAATTCCTAGTCATCTTCCAGTTCGAGGTTCTTGGGGATCTGAACCCCCAACCCTACTGCCTGTGAGCACACTCAAACCAAGTAAGATTATTGGCTCTCACTTCTGACTCTTGTGGATTCATAAGCAATAAAGTTATAAATCAAAGTTATTCGGGTCACAAGGGATTTCAAACCCATATTGTCCCTGTGCGCCTTTGGTGCACTGAAACTTTCATTCATCCTTCAGCAGTTTTTTGGCCTTGCCCTTCCAGCAGACCACATAAATCCAACATTCATGATAAAAATGTTTTTGTTGTTTATTCTCCTAATTAACACGTTGCCTCATAACCGGAGGCCAAAATGTCTCGGGGAGGGGGGGGGGGGGCAGGAGGGGTAAAACCACCCATAACTGCATCGTGTTCCATAGTGTGACAGATTCATGTGATTTTCAAAATGGAGTAATATAGATACCAAAGCTCAATTTTAAACAACGATGGAGGGGGGGTCAAAACCACCTGACACTGCATCGTGTTCCATAGCATGACAGATTCGTGTGATTTTCAAAATGAAGTAATATATATTCAAAAGCTCAATTTTAAACAATGATGCTACAACTTAAGAAACTGGGCCAGGATTTCCGTGTAATAATTATACATGACCATGTGACAAATTGAAATTGTGGCTAAATTGTTCATAGAATATTAAAACACACTGAATTCTGGAATCAATAGTATTGACACATTCCCCAGAAGTTTCACGTGTAAACTCTGTTTTTGCCTATATTGCTGTGAGTAAAAATTAAAAAAAATGACTTTATTTTGACCTGACAACAATCGGCGCATCCCTATCGGCAAAGGGTGCCCTTTTCTGCCGATGCCGGTGATTCACTGATTACCCCATCATCTGCTGATGCCGATAATAGGTTCATCACTAGTTAAACATGGGTACATGTACATGCTGTTTAGTTATGTTTGACAGTTTGAATATTTAATAAGATCCTTTGTGAATTGGAGATAAAATTTCTATTTCAGGAAAGTGGGCTTTAGAAGAGACAGCTGAAAATGCACTTGTAGGTGATTTATCACTCGTTTTGAAGGTATAAACTGTTTTTTAATTTCTTACCATAGAATATACTTTCATAATTGAGGTGCTGTCAAATTATAATAAAGTTTGGCTTACATGATCACCTGTAATCTAGTGTAGTATTGGATTACCCTGCATTGTGTACTTCACTCAACTACCTAACTCTCCATTTGTATGTGTTTTGAGTAGTAGGGTGGTGCAGGTACTGCAGATTGATAGTGCCCCACAAAGTAGATCTACTGTTTCTCAGGCCAATTTTTGTAAAATTGCATGCGGGGGGAGGGTGGGTTTTTTTTATTTTATTTATTATTGTAATTGTTTCTCTGACATCAGAATTTCATGTTCCTGGTTGGTTTATGGTTTAGGCTTTATAATCTACAGTATATCATGAGTAACAGCGTATTTGATCCCTTGAGTGCAACAAGGCTTTCCAATTCTAAAGCATTGCAAACCCTTGTTGCATCCAAGGGACAAATGTATCAATTTTATTAACTTGGGTAGAATATCAAACATAACCCATTTAATTATTATTTTTTTCAAGTTCACAGAAAAAAAGAGCATGCCGCAGCCAACCGGACCATGCAAGAGGGCCTGAAAAACAGATTTTTAACTTTTTTAAGCCTAAGGAAATTCATGTGTTGATGCTACCCATTTCCTAAATCCAGGGACATTGCAAAGATATCGATTGAAGGTTGGGAGGGGGAGTGGGGGTAGGCCTGATATGTTCTGACTCTGATGGCTGAAGTCCCGACTGATAAAATATGCCTACTGAGGGATGAGGATGTAAACCTGATTTGTCCCAAGTGATAAACTATTCCAACTACATCAGCAAGGCTTGTCTTCTCAATGCCAGGCCTTGATGATGTAGTTGGCATATCAGTCCAGTTCAACTTAATTATAGTTAAAAAAAACACCTGACTTTTTGGGAATTAATAAATGGATTGTATGTTTATTAGTTGTGATCCCACTTCTTACAATCCATAAGTGGGCCGTATTTCCATGGACGCAATAATATTGGATTCCAAACACTAATTATAGGAATAATCATCAAAAATTTAATTAATGCAGCACCGGGTATGATCCGGTACTTCATTAATTTAAATTTTGATGATGATTTTTATTACCTGGTAAATGTATGTGTGGGCATCACTGCCCACACTTGGAATACGACCAGTCCATGGTAATTGTGTTGTATTTTAAATTGATTAACACATACCACTTTCCAAAACAGTCAAACTTGGCCCCCAACACCCCAAATAGTGCAATATGAGGAAATTTATTTCAAAATCTACTTCAGGCCCACTAGTCAGAAACTTTTGATATTTGATTCACAATATCCTTAGGGTAAGGGCATCAGAATCAAATTGTCCAAATAAGCCCCTGGGTTCATGTTTGCACTCCTTATGGGAGCCAAATTTTGACTCGCTGCAACATGAGGAAAATTCTTTTAAAATCTTGTTCTTTAGATCCACCAGTCAGAATCTTTTGCTATTTGGTATTTGGTTTCCCAAGGAGGATCAGACTCAAGTATGTTCAAATCTAGTCCGTGGGTACTTATTTGGGCCCTCTATTGGAGTCCAAATTTTAATTTGTTGCAAAATGCTGAAAATTCATTTAAAATCTTCTTCAGATCCACCGGGCAGAATAATTTACAAGTGGGCCTGAGGTGTTGCATTACTTTTGTGATGAAAATTTTCGCTTTTCCAAAAGTACATCCAGAGATTCTTTTGGGTGTCTACAGGAGCTGAACCCTTTTTCAATGGCATTTGGGCAAGATTTTTCCAAATTCAGACTCAAAATTTTCCGATCCTAGTCCCCATTCGAACAAAAAAGGTATTTAGCAATTGGTGTCCCGAACTGAGTGGTCATAAGCTATCAGAAAATCAATATTTACCAATCTAACGAAGAATAAAAAGCATCTGAATTCAAGAACAAACAACATGTGTGTTATTTATTCATTTACCCGTAAAGATCTAATTCTGATATGATCGCTTTGCACTGCAACAGAACCGAGTCCCGGCAGGTAGGTTACAGTTACACTTACAAGTTACATTCTAAGAACCTTCTCAGTTGCTTCTAGGCAAATCTTAGCAGCCTATATAGGCAGCCAAGACTTACCTAGAAACTACTGTAAAGTTATCGAATGTGACTGTTAGTTTTGTCAGTTCAGTTTGAAGGTAATATCTCTTAATCTTTGTGTTTCTCTCCTCCCAAAATCCGAATTCAGGCCTGGCGTTTTCAGGAGAGCGATTTATTCACTCTCCTACTGCTCGCCTTAAAAATTGAGCTGCATGAAAAATAGCTCTCCTAGCCTTAGAAAATAATGATTACCACAACAGCCTATTTCCAAAACGCACAGGTTTTCAAATCTCTGCTATGTTAGTGGTCTCTGCAATATGGCACACTGCCCCTCCCACACCTCTGGGCCTTACCAGGTCTGGAGATGTGGGAGGGGCAATGTAGCCGTCTCACAGAGACTACCTGGTTAGCAGCACCAAATAAAATGTATGTACAAAGCCCACTAGGCAAAATTCATTAATAGTACAACTTCATTTTGCCACTTTCAGCTTTTGTATGCTTGAGGAGAGCTAATCACTCCCCTAGGCCATGTGAGGAGAGTGATTTTTAGCCCTCCTGCAGTTTTAAGAATGCCAGGCCTGCCAACTGAAGAATTCATGGCTCGAATTTTAGAATACTAGAAGGCCATATTTGGGCTTTATTCTGAAAAGCAGGTACCCAAAGTTAAAGGCTTCATATTCTGTGGATGTCCATATTATCTTGGAAGTAAAATTACTTCATGTCCATCGATTTGCATTGTTACAATTTATGGGAGAGTGCGAACAAATCTTGAAACCGAGAAAAAAATTAGCACTCTGCCAGTTAAGTTACTCACACTTTACCATTGAAGATGCAGCCGTTCATGTAGATTTAAATTTGCGTAACCACCACACGAACGAAACAAGTGTTCTCATCAAATTTTGCACACTGGTTTACAGGGGTGCCCAAATTAGAGAAGGTGTGAAGACATGAAGAAAAATATATAAATTCTCTGTGCCTCTTCTACATTTGAGAATAACTTCCATCATAATATGACTATAGAAACACAAAGAAAGGTATGTCAATAAAACATAACAGGATAAGACTGTTAATATAGGTTTTAATGTGCCCATATTAGGAGAAAATGCTGTGCCCAAAATAAATGAATATAAAGGCATGCCGTTTTGATGCTCATTTGCATCAATTGGCTTCAGAATGCTTTCAGTAATCATTGTCATCTCTTGGTTGTGTGGTGAGGATGGGTAATGGAATATTTGTCCAGATTCAATATTGATTTGTCTATGTCAGCAGTCTTGATTTTCCGTTCCATCAGTTAACTCAAAAACTCCTTCACCGATCATTCTTAAATCTTGGTACTTTGTTAAGGAAGGGTAGTGGAAGATTCCTTTTGATAATTGTCTGAATTTGATGTCCAATTTTATTTTTGTTTCAGTCAATTAACTTGAGCTGGTCTTCACTGATGAGTCTCATCTTGAGG
The DNA here is from genome assembly GCA_031216915.1 of Pictodentalium vernedei. Classification (NCBI taxonomy): domain Eukaryota; kingdom Metazoa; phylum Mollusca; class Scaphopoda; order Dentaliida; family Dentaliidae; genus Pictodentalium; species Pictodentalium vernedei. The sequence goes on along the minus strand of CM062297.1, from coordinate 235,083,321 downwards.
TGATGATTTGAGGATGGGTAGCAGGAGGTTCCTTTCCATAATTGTCCAAACTCCATATAGCCAAAACAAAAATTACACTGACCCAGTGAACATGCACTCAAGGCATATGTAATCCTTTGCATCGCTTTTGTGGTATCTTTCTGGGTGATCTCCAATAATTTGTAATAAAACAAATTCTGCTTAAGAAATTCAGACCACCAAAAATAATTTAGCCCTCAACCAGTTAAAAGGAACAGCTTGATAAAAACAACTGCTGCTATATGTGTCTAATGGTATGATATTGTTTTTTCAGTCTAAAGCTAAGCATCATGCTGTGGCTGCAAAGTTGAACAAACCATATGATTTTGCGGGTAAAAGATTGATAATCTCGTAAGTACGTTATATAAGATATAGTCTGTTATATAAGATATAGTCTGCATATATTTTATACTGTACCAATGACCCAGACTTAGCTGGTGCTAAACTCCTTAATTCAGGGCCAAACACAAATTTTGCCCCCCCAATCCCCAAAATTTGCATCAAAAACTGAAAAATACATGTCATATATGGTCCTCCATACATTTACTCCTCTGTGCATGCGCAGTGTGAAGGAGGTCCCGAAATTGGTGCCAATTATCATTCTTACAACCAGTGCCTGGTAAGCATTATGTACTCAGCGGGGAAGTATGAGTTCCTAACTCCTGGGAGGGCCATCCCCGTCTGGGTCATAGGTAAGTATAAAAAATATATAAATTACTATAAATTTTTTAACATTTTTATACTGTACCAATGACCCAGACTTAGCTGAATAGCAAATAGGCTGGAGGGCCTAGGACATAAAGGAAAATCCAATAAGCTCAATTATGTATAATAGAATATCCTCTCCAGGAGAAAAGAAGAGATAGGCTTTACATGTATCTTTCTTATTTATAATAAAGAAGAAAGACACAATACCGATGAGTAATTGAGCATAATAATAATCAATGATCTCTATTAACATCCAGCATAACCCTTCATACTAATATTTTTAAAGGTAAGCCAATAAATAAAGGAAGTCCAGAGAAATGAGACTCTTTATATTCATTAAAAGTGTCCGAGGATTGTATATTAACACTCGTTTGACACATGACGTATACAAATGCTTCACACCGAGCTACACTTTAAAAATATTACATGGATGTGTAAACATTAACTTTACACTTTAAAACCATCCCGGTACCGACTCGGAATTACTGACTCTGGGGGAGGTATTCCCTTGCTTTTTGCTATAAAGCAGGTGACCTAAGGGAACACCCCCCCCCCCCCTTCCCCTTGCACTGGATCAAATACCTCAGAGCGAAGAGGGCAGCAGGACAGAGTCACTGCTGGGACAGAAAGCCTACATAACTATAGTTGCAACTGTTTAGTGGACGATATTCTGGGCAACTGATAAGGGACCTAAACAATGGAGGTCTCCAGAAGTGGACTCAATATTTCTGAGATAAAAATTAGTGAATGTGGAAGGTTGAGACCAATATACAGCCTTCATTAGATCAGTAATAGCAATACAATTAGCATAGGCCCAAGTAGTAGAAAGAGCTCTTACTTCATGAGCTGAGATCTTGAGTGCCGACTGCTGGGAAGAAGATAATTTTTCATAAGCAGTATGAATAGTTAAGTGAATCCATCTAGCAATAGAAAGAACCATAATATCCTTTCTATTAGGCATCAAAGACAGAAAGAAACGCTTACGTCCCTTTCTGATGAACTCAGATCTACGTTTGTAAATACATATTGCTCTAACAGGACACATTAAAGGCCTACGCCCATCAGATGGTGGAAGGGCCTTAATAACAATAGGTTCAGGATACTTATTAGGAGCCTGATTCTTAGCCAAAAATCCAACATTGGTGGTAAAGGTAATAGTATTACCAACACTACGGTAGTGAGAATCCTCCACAGATAGTGCATGAAGCTCACTAAATCTTCTAGCAGAAGAGAAAGCTAAGAGAAAAGCTGTCTTATATGTTAAGAATTTGAAGTCCTCTGTGTCAAGAGGCTCAAAAGGCGCTTCTTTTAGCTTAAGAAGAACCCAGGCCAAATTCCACTTCGGAATTAATCGAAGGGTTCTAGGTCTGTTTATCAAAAAATTTCTAACTAACTTAGATAAAGAGACATTAGTTCCAATCATCAAGCTATCATGATGTGCATAGGTATTGGATAGCATAGACCTATAACCCTTAATGGTGATAGGCTGCAGATTAATCTCATCAAACAAGTATACTAGAAAGTTTGCAATGTCTGGAATGGAAGGATCATAAATATCTACGGAATGATCCCCACACCACTGACAAAAGACCCTCCACTTAGCAGCATAGTTTAGCGAAGAGGAGGTCCTCCTACAGTTAGAAATCATGTCCACTGCTTGTCCTGTAAAATGTTTTCCGTGCAAGAAGGACCGCACAACGGAAATACGTGAAGGTTTAGACCTTGCGGATTGTGATGGAGGATGCGCGATTTCCCTTGCAAAAGAAGATCTTCCCGTTGAGGAAGCATCCTCGGCATGTCCCACAACAGACACCTGAGTAGATTTATCCACGGTCTCTGTGGAGACAGAGATGCTACCAACAGAATCTTGTATTGCGATTGTTTTATCTTGAGCAATATCTGCTGAATCAACGGCGCTGGAGGATACGCATATCCTATCATTTCGTCCCAAGAGATCGAGAGAGTGTCTACTGCAAACGCTCGAGGATCCGGACAAGGTGACACATACGCCTGCAACTGATTGTTGAGATGTGTCGCAAATAAATCTATCATTGGCCGTTCCCATTCGTAGCAAATCTCATTGAATACTTGCTTGTTGAGAGTCCATTCTGACGGCAACAGGCGACCCCTCTGTGAAAGGGAGTCTGCTAAGACGTTCAGACGACCCGGAATATGACGGTCGGAGAGAAGAATCTGATGTTCTAGTACAAACAGAAGAATTCTTTCTGTTAGATTGAGCAACAGAATGGAATGAGTGCCACCCTGGTTCCGAATATACGCAACTACTGTCGTATTGTCGGACATAATTTGCATGTATGCATTCTGTATAACGTCCATCCAGTGACGTAGAGCAAGCCAAATCGACATCATTTCTTTGATGTTGATGTGCTTGCTTAGAAACTGCGGATCCCAAAGACCCTGGCACTTCAAATCCGATGGGCTCAGTGTCACGCCCCAGCCTGTTTGACTGGCATTCGTCATAATCGTAAAACTCGGATCCGTCAACTGCAGTGGAACTCCCTGAGTTAACCACTGTATGTCTGCCCAAGTCTGAATCTCTTGTTTCACTTGGCTTGACAAGAGGATGTTCGTCTCGAGCGAATGAATCTTCACTCTCCAATTCTGAGTCAGATAGACCTGGAGAGGACGAGTGTGTAGCCGCCCCATCGGAATGAGATCCGCAGCAGCTCCGCACAGACCTATTAGTCTCATGAATTCCCTCGCTGAAACTTTGTCTGAGTGAAGACAATAGCGAGCGTAACAACTGACTAATTTCGCTATGGTTAACGGCAGACAAACTAGATTGTTGTGAGTCTCGAAACTCATCCCCAGGTGGGTGAATGACTTGGGCGGCACCAGATCCGACTTCTCTTCGTTTACTATGAAACCAAGACGTCGGAGCAATAGAAGCAGATTCTCTGCATGTCGTTCTGAAGCGTTAACTCGTTGCCGTATCTCTGAAGAATATCGTCCAGGTAAGCCGACATTACCACAGACGAATGAGCTCGGAAATGAGTCATTACCGAGTTCATTACTCGAGTGAAAGCCCAGGGCGCTAGATTCAGACCAAAGCACATCGCTCGGAACTGATAAACAACACCTAGGACAGCGAAGCAAAGATTCTTTCTGAACGCCGGATGTACCATGACGTGAAAGTATGCATTCTTGAGGTCTATGCTCGCAGCACAGTCATTCACTCGAATGCTCGCTCTGACCGATCGAATGGTCTCCATATAAAACTTTAGAGCCACGATCAGCTTGTTTATCCAGCTTAAGTCGATCACTGGACAGAACGAGCCGTCTGGCTTCGGAACCAGAAAGAGATGGCTGCAGAAACCTGGAGATTCCTGGTTTTCTACAACCTCTATCATGTTCGTTAAAAGAGACTGGACTTCTGATAGAAGTGCCGTTCTTTTCTGACAATTTGACGGAAGCTGAGTCCATCTTGGACTTCGAGTTAATGGAGGTTTGCCTTTGAAGGACAGTTTTAGTCCTTCCAAAATGTATATATATATATATTTGCAGTTCTGCTACCAATGTGGTAGCAGACTTCCAGGAACATTAAATTAAACACATTTCAGTGTTAAACATTGTTGACTTCAGAGATAAACCGATTATAAAAACTTGCTATGAACCAATTACTGATTATTTCTCTGCCGATTCCGATGGTTTAAATAGGACATAGAAGAAAATCTGTTGGTGCCTGTTATACTACCGAATTTCGTTGATAAATCATCAGTTGCAAAAGCTTAATACCTCATAAATTCTCATGAGTATGCATGTTTACTGCTGGGCAATATAAGCCAAAATAATATTTGCATTTTTGGAGGTTGGGTGGGGGAGAAGATTGTTATTAACGATACAACGTACTTACGCCTACAATTTCCTTTGGTACAGCTCACAGGTCGCATTTATGATCAGATCGCTTTGAAACTTGGTATGCTTGTTTGGGTGACCTCAAGATGGGAGCTATCGATTTTCTTCCATTTCCATCAAAAAATGTTGCTGCTGGCAACGTTCTCAGAACTTAGTTTAGTCAGGCTTCAATATTTCCCTTTGGCACACCCTTCAGGGCACATTTATGATCATTTTGAAACTTGGTATGTGCGTTCGGGTTCCCTCTAGATATGAGCTATTGATTTTTGTTCATTTCCATAAAAAATTATTGCCGTTATCACATCACCAGCCTTTAAACTTACTGCATTTGTGCAGCAACTTATCCCTTTTGCACTCTCTGCAGGGTATATTTATGAATTTTCATTAAAAAGTGAGAAAAAGACATTGCAACAAGCACTGACCTTCAAACTTAGTGCATTTGTGCAGTAACATCTCCCTTTGGCATGCCTCAGAGGGCGCAATCATCAGGTTGTTTTGAAACTTTGTATGTTTACGCAGGGTGACAAAGATAGGAGCTATTGATTTTCTTTTCATTTCCATCAAAAACTGTTGCTGTTAGCAATAATCTTTGAATTTATTGCATTTGTGCATCAACATTCTTCTTTGACATGGCCTACAGGCCACATTTATCATAGGAGTGTTTTTTTTAACTTCGTGTGCTCATTAGGCATGACCTTCAGATAAGAGCTATTGATTAGCATTCATTTCTATGAAAAAAGTTGCCATTTACAATAACCTCTGAACTTTCTGCATTTGTGTATCAACATTCTTACTTTAGCCAGTCTTTCAGTTTACATTTAAAAATGCATGGATTGCTCTGACGTTGTGCACACGCAATGCTGTTATGTTGAAATTTCACCAAATAACATTGGTACCAATGATCTTCAATTTTGCCATTTCACTTATAACTTACCAAGTTCATGTTTGTCAAGTTGAGCTACAGTGTCATTGACACTTACATTGTAACTTGGTAGGATGCCTCTGTATAATATCTAGATGAGAACGTCCCCTTTTGGTCATGATCTGTCAACTGTGATGGCTGCCCAAGCCCAAAACCCAATAACTTTTAGCACAGTCTACAGGTCATATTTAATATGGAGGGATTTCATTATAAATTGGTAGGATGACTCCATATAATGTCTAGATGAGAACTTTCCCATTTGGTCACAATCTGTCAACCATGGCGACTGCCCGAGTCCCAAACCCAAAAACCTTTAGCACAGTCTAAAGGTATTTATTGGGAGATTTCATTGTAACTTGGTAGATTGACTCCATATAATGTCTAGATGAGAACGTCCCCTTTTGGTAGTGATCATTAAGCCGTGATGGCTGCCCAAGCCCAAACCCCAAAAACCTTTAGCACAGTCTACAGGTCGTTTTTGTGAAGGAATTTCATTGTAACTTGGTAGGATGACTCCAGATAATGGTGAGATGAGAACGCCCCCTTTTGGTAATGATCATTCAACCAATACGGCTGCCCGAGCCCAAAACCCAGAAAACTTTAGCACAGATTACAGGTCGTATTTATGAAGGTATTTCATTGTAACTTGGTAGGATGACTCAGTACAATGTCTAGATGAGGACGTCCCCTTTTGGTTGCGATCGGTCAACCGTGATGGCTACACATGCCCGAAGCCCAAAAACCTTTAGCACAGTCTACAGGCTGTATTTATGAAAGGATTTCATTATAACTTGATAGGATGACTTGTTTTGGAATAATTTCACTGTAAATTGGTAACTTTTGTTGACAAACATTAACTGTGAGGACCACATACGTTAACAGTGAGGGCCACATACGTTAACAGTGAGGGCCACATTAACCCACCCCTCAATTCTTTAGTACAGTCTACACCTCATATTACTTTTATTGAAAACATAGCATACAGGGAACATAAATTAACATATTCTCAATTATCACAATTCTTGTCTTTTTTCATAATCCTTTCATGAACATTGAACATTATCCTTTTCATCAAACACAACACTCAGACAAGTTAAGCTACAGTGTCATTTTTTTCTCCTTGGGATTTCATAACACTTTTTACAGGCAGGGTCACCTTTTTTTTTGGGGGGGGGATGGGCAGTTTTATGGGTGCCCTGAGAGAAGCACCAAACAGCTATCAACTGCACAGACAGGGTTAGCATTGGTTGAAGTCAAGCGCATCATGAACGTTAGTATGCCTTAGTACACAGCACCATCAGTCTGGATGAAGTGCCTTGCCCAGTGACACAATGCAGTTACCACTGGCAGGGATTGAACTGTGGACCTTATAGTTTGAAGTCCAGTGCCATAACCACTGAGCCACTATGCTCCCTTCAGTTCCTAATCGAATTGAGAACCATGCATAAGATTGTGAATATTATTATGATATGACATTAAATTTGGTAGTATTGTGTACAAACCCTCTTTCAGCCTAAATTTCCATGTAACTATTGACAGATAGATCCCTTATTATACCCCCACAAACGAAGTTCAGGGAGGTATATAGGATTTACTTTTTCTGTCCGTCTATCCATCTTTCTGCCCATCTGTTTGTGCAAGTCATGGCTGGCTCAGAACTTTTGATGGCCTTGAAGGATATTAATGATACATGGTGTTAATGTTGCCCACCACCAGATGGTGTGTCGCTAATAAGGTTGGAATGCCTGTCTACAAGGTCAAGGTCACTGACTTAGTTCAAGATCACATACCCATATCCAAATATACAGGAGTCTTGCCCGGCTCAGATTTTTTGATAGCCCTGAAGGATACTAATGATACTTGGTATTAAAGTTGCCCACCACTAGAGGATGTGCCACAAATAAGGTTGGTTGTAATGCCTGTCTACAAGGTTGTCACAGACTTAGTTCAAGTTCACATACCCCCCACAGCCAAATCCAGCTATAACAAGTTGTGTCCGGCTCCAAACTTATGATGGCTTTGAAAGATATTAATGATACTTGGTATTATTGTTGTGCACTATCAGAGAGTATGTCGCGGGGGGTATTCTTGGTGCCAAGTTGTGAAGGCCACATCTAGTTTGTCCTGGGACAGGCCACATCGAGTTTGTCCTGGGACAGGCCACATCTAGTTTGCCCTGGGACATCCTTGGAAATCATTCATTTTCTCATCTCTAGCTCCTTGAAAGCCCTTGAAAATATACCAGGAAGGAAGTTCCTGGAAACTTTGAATTGGCTTTTCATTCATGTACAGGAACCCTAGTCAAGTTCAGGCATCTGAGTTTCTTTTGATAGAAAATCTTGGGAAGTTAGTTGTTTTGTTGAATTTTTTCTGATCACATCATCCTTGGCAATGAGTTGGACACCTCTAATTAGGATATATTGGAATACAGCAGGGTAGGATCACTAAATTTTCCCTCTGTGAACCTCAGTTTGAATGAAGGTCTCAGGCCAAAACAGACAGAGGTACCCAGAGGATAAATTGGCCAACTCTGTGGAATGGCATCGGCAAATTCACCCTCTGGGGACCTCATTCTGATTATTTCCAGGTTTGATTACATTCAATATACACTGGGCCTGGGTCATCGCTTCCATTCGGCATGTAACATGCTAAACTGCGCGTTGTTGATTCGTTGCTTTGTCCGATAACCTTATTAAATGCAACCAGTGGATGAAATTTGGATGTTGTTGAATCTGTCTCGATTGTAATTCCCATCCAGATGTTCAGAACATGTGTGATCATCAATATTTGATTAAAAATTACAACTGGAGATTTTCAGAAGCAAATACGGGTATGGCGTCATATGCAGGGGGAGGAAAGGTTGATGGTTACCGTCGCCATTTGTGTTATTTCCAGATGAAATCATGTCTGGCACAGGATCATACCTTGCCTCGTTGGAAAGCATTTTAGTGACTTTAGTTGCAGTTTCAGTACTTCGTTGAGTTTTTCCTTGTTTGTTTGAATGGAAAGAAATAAAAACTGAAACTGGAACCGAGGCTCAACTCTTCTAACCCAACTGATCTAAAACCAAGGCAAATTTCACCACCGCATAGAGCTGAAACAGTTAAGGGGTTTCCTTGATCGATGAATCACGTGAATTAACCTTGGTTAACCGATTAATCACTTGTCCAAATAGATATCTGAATAATTGCCACACTGTTGATGATTTACAGCATGAACCCTTTACCCAACGTAACAAACAAAACCAACTAGGCCTATATACAAAAATCTCCATTCAAATTTATTGTGTTTTCAATTTTTGTCTCAAAAACATAGCTTATGACCCCTCATTGGAATGAGCTTGTTGAGCTCATTCCAATGAGGGATCATAAGCTATGTTTTTGAGGCAAAAATTGAAATTTTTTGGGGTAATTTATGAATTTATTTTGCAAGTTTCATTCGCTACCCACAAACAGGTCTGGGTTAGTCATTAAACACACCTTTGTTACCTTGACCCTCCCCCCCCCCCCCCCCCAACTGAAATGCACCTGACTGTCCACAGTTTGAATCAAGACCATAGGCAGATTATTTAGGCCATATCACCATTAATGAGCATAATTTACTAAATTTACACCATCACAAAATAACATTATAGTCCAAAATAGCCATTTTGCTGAGAACATAATAATTCCAGATATGACTTTTAAATGGGAAGCAAGACCAAATGACTTGGGATAAGTTTCAACATCCACCATAAAATTGTGATTTATTGCACATTGTTGAATTTTGCTCTGAATTTCATTGTTTATGCAATAACTTGAACAGTCCACATCTTCCTCATATTTCAATAAAATTTAACAGACTTCTTTATATTAACATGTCTTGGTCAGGTTAAAAGAACTTGATGATTTCTTAAAAATTGAGAGGGTTATTGCCCTTTATTGGCTGAATTTTGCTAAAAAAAATTTATTGTTTATGCAATAACTTGAAGATTGAACATCAGATTTCAATAAATTTGATATCATGCTTAGTTATGCCCCCGACCTCTGAAGGAGGTTTTAGTGGGCATATAGTCAGATCTCTGTCTGTACTTCTGTACATCCATAATGGGTGTTGCCCACACGTTCTTACCAGAGTTACAGCCTGTGTTAGATTTAGAAACCTGTCCAAATGAACATTTACATTATAACTCAAGCATCAATTGTAAGATTTTCATGTTTTATGGTATGGTGAGATACCAGCTTGGGGATAAGGATATCCACATATTGTGGGTGTTGTCCACACATACCTACCAGAGTTTTGGCCCTTCTTGGTGTTAGAAAACTGTCCAGATGAACATTTTGCATTATAACTCAAGTCATTGGTTGTAGATTTGGATGTTATAGGCTAGTGCTGAAACGAATATTCAAATTAGAATAGCAAACACCGCTTATTCGAATACAAATTCAGTATTCGAATATTCGTTTCAGCACTAGATGCTAAATTAAGCAATAAATTCTACAAAACTGGTTTTAACTGAATTCATTGACTGGGGTGGCTTCCAACTTACGATACAATTAATGGGTCTAAGTGGGTGACATAACGGAAGCCGATGTCTCCATGTGCTTACACCAAACAACCGGAGCTGCAAAAAATACATTGGTCTAAAAATAAATCTTTGGTGTTCCAATATTCGGTTCTGTCAAATATTTTTAAGCGAAACTGAACTTTTACCCCAAAATTCCCTTGTATATTGTGGTCTAATAAGACATTTCTGCACTTTGTTATTGTGCTAAAAAACTTTGAAAGCAAAAAACAGGTCACTGAAGAAGTGTACTCTGATGATGTGATTGTTCCATGACCTGCATAACTTAATCAACCCCCAATGAAAAGCTAGATAAACTATAAACAATAGCCTCATTGAATATTAAATACATCACATGACCAAACAGTGAGATTTGTTTGGTCAGTATGTGCACTACGTAATGCGAGATGTAAAAACTTAATTCAATAGTAAATATCATTATGTGACGTTTTGTTTTCTGACCAATCCTATTACAGCAACATTTACCCAAAATAACATGTTGAAAAAGCTGAACATTTGTAGATGTACTTCCACTGTCAGCGTTAATTAAAATGACACAACAGTTTGCAGGTATACTGTTCACACCTCATTTGTGTGTTTTAATCAGTGTAATGGAATCACGAATCTTTGACCAGTAATTGAATCTATTTTCTTAAAATTAGAGAAGCACGAAAAAGAGAGCTTCTTGTTTCCAATGCAGAAGCGTGAGTGCAATAGCACACCTCAGATCAAAAGCACTGAAATAATGTTAATAAAATTAAATTTCTTAAAGGAACACAAAGTGGAAACTTCAAGGCTTTCGAGAATACACTCAGACGACTAATCGACGAATGATTCACTAATCGGTTAATAGATTTGTTTAGTACTAATCGCGTCGACTAGTCGAAAAATTGTTTCAACACTGTACATAATGGCCATAATAGTTTGTTTCATCGTTATTTCATCGAATATTCGGATATGAATCGAATATAGTCTGCGAATATTCAAATACAAAAATTTGGTATTCGTTTCAGCACTATTATAGGCATATTGAGAGACTAATATGGTGGAAAAGATATCCACATGTTACAGGTTTCAGCCCAGTATAGTTACTGATCATGTTATGTTCCATGCTAGACTTAGAAAAACTGTCGATACGAATGTTTTGCATTGTAACCGGCTGTCTGATTTTAATGTCCTTTGCTATGGTGAGGGACTAGGATGGGGGGGGGAAAGAGTATCCACATATTGTGGGTTTTGCACATGCATTCTTTCCAGAGTTATGGCCCTTGTTATACTTAGAAAAACTGTCCATTCAAACATTTTGCATTATAACTATCACATTGGTTGTCAGATTTTGATGTCCTTTGATGAAGAGTTTTTATTAGATTTTAAGAATGTTGAGTTTGTTACACTTTTGCTTCTGTCATACACCTTTGGTTATGTCATAGTTCATCGGGTGAGGGGGTGGTGGTGGGCTCTGTGATGTGATGCTTGTTTTTTTGTTATAGAACTAGCTGAAATAAATTGAACTAGAACTGTAAGAAAATTTCTGTCACATTTTTTGTTTGATGAGAATGTCTAACCTTGACATTATTTCCATTCTGCAGATACAAATTTCACCAACTATATCTTGTTTGACAGAGCTTAGTGAGCTCTGTCAAACAAGATATAGTCAGTTAAATCCTGCAAGAGCAAAGTAGTATTATTGAAGAAATTTCTAGGTAATAAAAAGAATGATGCAGCAGCTGGATGAGGCAGACTTTCCACCATGAAGGAGGTGCCTGGGAACAGGCCTTTAGATTACCCCAATATTAATGTCACACCGTTTACACGTGTGCCCAAATTAGAGAATGTGTGAAGACATCAAGAAAAATATATAAATTCTCTTTGCCTCTTCTACATTTGAGAATAACTTAACCATAATCAGACCATAGAAAGTAAAGAAAGGCTTGGCAATAAAACAGAACAGGACAAGACTGTTATTTCTGGTTTTAATGTGCCCAAATTAGGGCAAAATTGTGTGCCCAAAATAAATTAATTTAAAGGTCTGCCTGAGAAACTAGAACTGTTTTTATAATAGCCTTACATTTTTTAAGGTATGAAGTGAAATTCCAAAATGGTATTGAGTGTGGTGGTGCTTACATAAAGTTGTTAACAAAAGATGCAAAGATGGATTTGGTAAGTCTTGATTGTTGAAGATCTTAATTCCTTGCATGTGTATGAGAACTTAACTCTCCGTTGAATTTTCAATTTCTAAATTTTATATTTCGGCAAATTACAGATCATCTTTCATAGAAATTGATGGAAATAAAATATCTTGTATTTTTTTAAATATGAGAATTTAGGCTAATTTCGTGGCATTCTTCTCCCATTCCTGAACTATTGGTGGCCAGTTTTTCATAGGTATTGCGTGGCAGAGAAGTTTTCCCATATATACAATATTTCTTGTACTTGCCACTTCCGGTTATTGCATTCTGGTTTTTAGCTTTTTACATTCTCCTTGTAGACCGGCCCCCAGATGAGGTAAGTATCACTGGAAAGGGGAGAAATTCTCATGCTTATTTTCATAAACAGTGATATACAGGGGACATGAAACACTGTGGTATCTGGGCCAAAACTGGTGGAAAACATATTTTTAGTCGAGTTGTGATGAAGTCAAACTCGACTTATAGTTTGGTGAATGGAGGGCGGGCGGGCGGGCGGGCGGGCGGGTGGGTGGGCGTAAACAATTGGTTTCCGGATGATAACTTGATAGTGGTTCAACTCACATTCATTAAACTTCATACGTAGGTTGGTCTTGGTGGGAGGAAGAACCCTATTGATTTTGGACATGCTACGTCGAAGGTCAAGGTCACAGTGACCTTGAACGTAGTAAATCTTAAACAATTGGTTTCCGGATGATAACTTGATAATGGTTCAACTCACATTCATGAAACTTCATAGGTAGATTGGCCTTGGTGAGGGGAAGAACCCTATTGATTTTGGACTCGCTACGTCAAAGGTCAAGGTCAACGTGACCTTGAACATAGTAAATCGCAACAATTCCTTTCCGGATGATAACTTGATAGTAGTTCAACCTACATTCATGAAACTTCATAGGTGGGTTGGCCTTGGTGCGAGGAAGAACTCCATTGATCTTGGACTCACCAGATCAAAGGTCAAGGTCACAGTGACCTTTAACATAGTATATCGCAACAATTGGTTTCCGGATGATAACTTGATAGTGGTTCAATCTAGAGTCATGAAACTTCATAGGTGTGTTGACCTTGGTGCGAGGAAGAACCCTATTGATCTTGGACTCACCAGGTCAAAGGTCAAGGTCACAGTGACCCTGAACATAGTATATCGCAACAATTGGTTTCCGGATGATAACTTGATAGTGGTTCAACCTAGAGTCATGAAACTTTACAGGCGTGTTGGCCTTGGTGCGAGGAAGAACCCTATTGATGTTGGACTCACCAGGTCAAAGGGCAAGGTCACAGTGACCTTGAACATAGTATATCGCAACAATTGGTTTCCGGATGAGAACTTGATAGTGGTTCAACCTAGAGACATGAAACTTCATAGGTGTGTTGGCCTTGGTGCGAGGAAGAACCCTATTGACCTTGGACTCGCCAGGTCAAAGGTCAAGGTCACAGTGACCAAATTGCAACAATTGGTTTCCAGACAATAACTTGACAGTGGTTCAGCCTATAGTCATGAAACTTAATAGCTGCATTGGCCTTGCTGTGAGGAAGAACCCTACTGATCTTGAACTCGCCAGGTCAAAGGTCAAGGTCACAGTGACCTTGAACATAGTAAATCGCAACAATTGGTTTGTGGACGATGTACGTCAAATGTAAAGGTCACAGACCCAGCACACACTCAATTATTCATTTGCAGACAATAACTTCATAATGATCAAACCCACCTTTTCTGTTGTCACAACTCGACATTGGATCGGTGATCCTGAGCGGCATTTTTAAAAATTTTTCTGGAACTTTACCCCAAAATTTACCTGAAAATAGAAATTTTGACTTATAGAAGTCAGTTTGCGATAAAAATGTTTCGCAATACATCCAGTTTGATGAGGTTGGATAGGGTATCCATAATGAATAGACTAAAGATAATATGTTGTCATATTTTTTGGTATTTTTTAAAAATTGTGCAATTTTGGCCCATTTTCCAGTTTCATTTCAATTTTTTTTTCTGGAAAAATGTTCATAAAATCAACATTTTGCGTACTAGGTTATCCATATGGCATTTAACATCTGCCCAAGTTTATACTAAAGAAGACAGCACTTTAAAATTGGATTTAAGATATGACATAAACACACAGGGTATGTTTCAGTGAGCTATTCCGGTTTACTTGGTTTACTAATCCATGTAAACCTAAACTGTGGTTCAGAAACCCCAATAGAACGATATGTTTAATGCGAATACTATTCCACGTAAACCCCTGCTTGATGTCGCTAGGAAATGTGAAGCATAAACATATTGTCAGGAAGGGGATGTCCAAACGGTGGAAAACATATTCCTGCTTTCATTTCTAAACAATCTTAGAAAACCATCATTATACCCCCCCCCCCCCCCTGCTGCCTCCCCCCCCCCCCCTCCAACAAAGTTTAAGGGGGTATATAGGAATTATCCTGTCCGTCTGTCCATCCTCATAAGCGCAACTCCTCCTAAACCGTTTGAAGAATTTTCATGAAACTTTACACAATGGAAGAACTCCATATGAAGATGTGCATGAAGCAATATAATTCCATTCTGACATTTCCAAGGGGAGATAATCTAACTTATACATTTCAATTGCTACATCATATGGTTGTGTCCTCGTAAGCGCAACATCTGAGGCACGGGGGTATCACTTTGTGAGCTTGCTCACAGTGCCTCTAGTTAAAAAAAAACCTTCATAAGAAACTTTCCAGTGATGGTGTCAGAAATTGCGTTACTGTTATAATGGAAATAACATGGCCAAAAAGGATCTTCTGAAAGTTGTAACAATTTTTCTGAGAGAAAAACACCCTTTTAGTTGAGAATCAAATATTTTTGAAAAGCCGCTTTTATGGGCTGAATAAACGTTTTTAACTTTTTTATAGTTTCTCTTGAGTTGTAGCATTTTTCATGAACCTTGCACTGTTTATTTCTTTTTCGACACTCGAAATCAGAATATTTTGTTTGCTGTTGTTGTGCGAGGCGTAGAACTTTTATGTGCATTCCACTGCGCATGTCAGGAATAGAATGATAATCCAGATAACCCTGCTCTCAAGGAGGTTTAGTTGGGTTAATCCAGAATGATAAACCAGAATATAAACTGCTCAATGAAACAACCTGGTTTTTATTCCGTGCGTCTATGCATGCTCACAATAAACCAAGTAAACCGGATTAGCTCACTGAAACATACCCACGATGTAAAAACTTAACCCTACCCCCAAAAATAGCAATTTTTCAAAAATTTTCATTTTCACATTTTAATGCATCATATTTAGGCATTTGCAGCACTCAGCAACCACAAGAACAATAAAAAAGTAAAATGGAATAATTATTCCTAAATTTAAATGGATTAATTTGTTCAACTGAAGAAGCCAATTTAAAAAAAAAAGGTATTTTGGTCCAGATACCTCAGTGTTCCAGGTAGTCATATATAGTTGTTTATAAATAAAATATGGAAATTTCTCCATTTTCTGGTGATACCTACATGTACCCTCCACTCTGCAGGCCAGTGAATTGAATATAGTGATTTGAACCAAATCAATGAAGTGGTATCAACTGTAATACCAGTAGAACTTGGGCCGCAATAAGAACATCTTGGGATCCCTAAACCATTATTCCATATGGGGCCCTGAATGAATGTCACTTTCAAAACAACCTTACTGCAAAAACATCTGCCACAAACATAATTACAGTATATTAACCTTTTGAACTCCAGAGGCCGTTTTTCCGCCCGGGTCACAAGCTACGTCATAATGGCATTTAGGGGGGATGACTGCAAGGTAAATGTGTGGTGTGGACCAATCAATATTTTCAACATACAGCCCTAAAGCTGCACGTTGAAAATATTAATTGGTCTACCCCCCCAAATAATAAATGTGGGCTCTTCCTATTGCTACCTTCGAACTGACATGTAAGATACCACCAGGGTTCAAAGGGTTAAGGTACCACCAGGTTTATGCCAAGGTTGACCTATCATGGCCAACTATATATACCATTAGGAATTGTACCGACCATAATAAGTAAGAAAATTTACCAGCAATACCAAGGAATCTTTACAATAAAATTATGGATGTCATATAGGAACCAGTCAGCCAGTTCCTGTATGACATCCATATTTGTATGGCGACATAATCACATATGCTATACGGTAATTGTAAATAACGTCAATTTGCAAGTCGCAACACAAGTCACAGTGAAGAAAAATGTGTTGATGAAGGAGAGAGATAGAGAGATTCTGGCTAGCCTGGTTGTAAAAGCTTCTTGATGTTTTGATGAGTCCCATCATTAGTGGGGCCCTAAGCCATGGCTTAGTTGGCTTGAGGTGTAATCCGGCCCTGAGTAGAACTACGCAAATATGGATGCCATTGGAATCGGCTCATTGGAATGGTATAAGTTGTTTTCATAACTTTTGTCAGGTATGCATTATTGGAGAATTCCTGTGGACATTTTCCAATAATGTTTATCTGAACAATATTTATTCAGCACACACAGGGTTCAGTCTATTAGCGTACCCAAACTAGCATTTATAAATAAAAAGTAAAATAAAACTATCGCATTTCAAATGACAATACGAGATAATTTAGCACTCAACCAGTTTAAGTGTCATTCTGACCATGTGTATACTGAAAAGTGTTGAAACACTTTCAGTGTACCAGAAAATTAGACTCTGTCATCATCATCATCATCTGTGTCACTATCACTGGATTCAAATTCTGCATCACTCATTAGTAAAAGACTTTCTACATCTTCTGGAAACACAGACATGTAGAACTGAGGCAGAATGTCACTGGTCCAACCATGAGCTGTGATGTCCGGAATACACCATTTAGCCATTTTCGCTAGCTTCCATTGCATTGCGACCACGTAAGCCCTCATTGAATGTAGCAATAATATTTCTTTACATGATGGCAAAACAGACAAATTTACAATTTTGTTTTCACTCTGGAACTTGTTTTCAAATACAGACCACCTTGCTAGATCAACAGATTAAACACTTTGTTCATACAGTGCACATACAAATTATTATATATCACTCCGTTGAGCAGTATTTAATTCCCATTCATTGCCTAAAGATGCCATGACCTTCATGTGTTTGTTTCTTAATTCCAATAATTTCCAACACACTTTCTTCCTCTTTCGGACAAAGGATGAAATATAGTCATTTCCAGTAATTGAATGAAAACCATTAAGTGCTTCTTTCTGCAACTCTGACATCTCAACATCATCAACTTTGGCGAAGCCTCATATTGTCATGGCCTGTCGTTCGTCCAACACGGCTCAGGCTAGAGGCCGTATTTATGAACCGATCTTTACGAAACTTCTTGGGGTACCTTTGTCATCATCGTGGGACGAGAACGAGTGTTGTTGGGTCTGGTCTGAAATTCAAGATGGCCACTGGCAGCCATTTTGTACAAAATTAGGTGCAATCAGATTTTTGCGCAGAACTTCCATTTGAAAGCTCTGGTTTGAATAATTTTTTGTGTGAATGTTTAGTACCATGGGATACATCACATATAATACAGGTTTTTTTCTCGTGCATAAATTATGCTAATTAGACTAACATTGATCTATTTAGTGTTACTTGCAATGTCAATACGGCTAGGGCAGGAGGCTGTATTTATGAACCGATCGTCACGAAACTTCTTGGGTACCTTTGTTATCACCTTGGGACGAGAACGAGTGTTTTTGGGTGCGGTCCGAAATTCAAGATGGCTGCCGGCGGCCATTTTGTACCAAAATTAGTGCAATCAGTTTTTTGTACAGAACTTCTGTATGAAAGTTCTGATTTGAATAAATTTTTGTAGGAATGTTTAGTAACATGGAATACATCACATATAATATGGGTTTTTTTCTTGTGCAGAAATTATGCAAATTAGATGTACTTTGTTCAATGCTACTTATACACAGTAAGTACACATGTCAATACGGCTCGGGCTAGAGTCTGTATTTTTGAACCGATCTTCACGAAACTTCTTGGGTACCTTTGTTATCACCTTGTGACAGGAACGAGTGTTTTTGTGTGCCTTTGTTAGCACTGTGCTATGAGGACAAATATTTTTGGGTTTAGTCAGACCCACTCTGGGACTCAAAAGATTTCTCTTCTAGTTTAGCATCTAACTGTCACCCCACCTTTACAATACTTTACCTATATATTTGTTACAGGATACAGTTAGCATATATGTACAGACCGTTACAATATTTTACATGTATCTTTGTTATCAGTTCATTACCTAGATGTTTGTCATTGTTGTGTCACATACTATACACGTACATGTCTTAAACAAGTTGAGCTACAGCGTCATTGACACTTTCATTTTCGATGGAACTTTTCACACATGGATGTTATTAAACCAGTTCAGTGAGCCAATTCCAATGGCATCCACATTTGCATAGTTCATCTCAGGGCCAGATTACACATCAAGCCAACTAAGTCATGGCTTAGGGCTGCACAAATGATGGGACCCATTCAAACATTCTTGATGCTTTTATAACCAGGCTAACCAGAATCTCTCTCTCTCTCTCTCTCTCTCTCTCTCTCTCTCTCTCTCTCTCTCTCTCTCTCTCTCTCTCTCTCTCTCATCAACACACTTTTCTTCCACTGTGACTTGTGTTGCAACTCGCGAATTGATGTTATTTACAGTTACCGTATAGCAGATGTCATTATGTCGCTATACAAACATGGATGTCATATAGGAACTGGCTCACCGGTTCCTATATGACATCCATATTTGTATAGTTTTATTGTAAAGATTCCTTGGTATTGTTGGTAAATTTTCTTACTTATTACTCGGTACAATTCCTAATGGGATATATAGTTGACCATGATGGGTCAACCTTGGCATAAACCTGGTGCTACCTTAATAAACTGTAATTAAGTTTGTGGCAGGTGTTTAGCAGTACAGTTGTTTTGAACTTGACAGTCATTCAGGGCCCCCTTATGAAATAATGGTTTACAGATCCCAAGATGTTCTAATCTGGCCCTGGTTCGACTGGCATTAAAGTTGATACCACTTCATTGATTTGGTTCAAATCACCACATTCGATTTATTGGCCGGCAGAGAGGAGGGTACAAGTAGGTATCACCGGGAAAAGGAGAAATTCCCATGCTTTATTCATAAACAACCATATATGACTACCTGAAACACTGAGGTATCTGGACCAAAATACTTTTTTTTAAATTGGCTTCTTCAGTTATACAAATTATTCCGTTTAGATTTAGGTATAATTACTCCATTTTACTTTTTAGTCGAGTTGTGACAAAGTCAAACTCGACTTATAGTTTGATGAATGACAGGTGTAAACAATTGGTTTCCGGATGATAACTTGATAATTGTACAACCCATGTTCATGAAACTTCATATGTAGGTTGGTATCGGTGATAGGAAGAACTCTATTAATTTTGGACTTGCTTGGTCAAAGGTCAAGATCACTGTGACCTTGAACATAGTAAATTGTAAACAATTGGTTTCCAGATGATGACTCCGGTTCAACCCACATTCATGAAACTTCATATGTAGATTGGCCTTCCTGAGAGGAAGAACCCTATTTTTTTATTGTTCTTGTGGTTGCTGCGTGCTGCAAATGCCTAAATGATGCATTAAAATGTGAAAATGAAAATTTTTGAAAAATTGCCATTTTTGGGGGTAGGATTAAGTTTTTATACTTTGTGTGTTTATGTCTTATTTTAAGTCCAATTTTAAAGTGCTGTCATCTTTAGTATATACTTGGGCAGATTTTAAATGCCATATGGATAACCAAGTACGCAAAATGTTGATTATATGAACATTTTTCCTGAAAAAAAATTGATTGAAACTGGAAAATGGGCCAAAATTGCACAATTTTTAAAAAATACCAAAAAATATGACAACATATTATCTTTCGTCTATTCGTTATGGATACCCTATCCAACCTCATCAAACTGGATGTATTGCTGAACATTATCGCAATTTGACTTTTATAAGTCAAAATTTTTGTTTTCAGGTAAATTTGGGGGTGCAATTCCATAAAAATTCGAAAAAAATGTTTTCCACCAGTTTTGGCCCAGATACCTCAGTGTTTCACATCTCCTGTATATCACTGTTCATGAAAATAAGCATGAGAACTTCTCCCCTTTCCGGTGATACTTACCTCATCTGGGGGCTGGTCTGTTGTGAAATCACTGAATCCTCTTATTTCACTTTCCCACTTGTACTCAAATACTTTCAGTTGTGCATTTTAACCCTTTACCTAACGAATCACCTGCATCCACCAGCGTAATCTGCAAACTGATCAGTTGAAAAAAATAAATTTTTAAAAATATTTCAACAAAACCATATCATGTGACCCCTCATTGGAATGACCTCGATGAGCTTGTTCCAATGAGGGGTCACATGATATGGTTTTCTTTAAATGTTTTGAAAAAATTTAAAAAAAATTTAAAAAATAGTAATTAAAGTAATAAATTTTTATATTCTCTGCATTGGGTAAAAGGTTAAGGAAGTTGAATGAAAGCATGCGGCATCTCCTTGTGTAATGAACTCTAATTTAACAATCTTCAAAAAAAATGATATATTTTTGAGGAATTCTTTGGCTGAATGTATAGCCTATTTTCGATTTTTGTTTTTTAAGTATATGTTTTCCAATTCTGATTCATGAAATGGATATAGAAAGATAGGAACATTTAGCTGTTTCTAGAATGAAAATTATGTTTTTTTGTTTATAGTAATGACTTTTTCTGATTAGAGATGAGCCGATTAGTAAAATGCCCCATCAAATGAATGTCGATTATTTTAGACAACAATCGGCTGATACTGACTGCTGATGTCAGATGGTTTCTTTATTATTCAAGCTCGCTGCAGAAGCTGGCTGATTTACAGTAATCAGAATTTAATTTACATGCCATTAATCCCCATCAACCTGAAAGATAACACTTTTAATACTCACTTAAATAAGTCACGTTAAATAACAGACATCAAAGGGTTAATTTTATGTCAATGAAGCACCATCAGTGCAGTATATTTTCGATTTAAAATAAACAGCTAACAACTGAGTAGAGAACTCATCAAGTGCATCGTCACGGTAAATTGTGTTCTGAACTGTTGATGTGGTTTACATCAACTCTGGCAACAATTCATTTCAAAGTTGGGTCTTTGCCGAATCGCCCCCTACATGGGCTTTGAAGTCGACTATCACAGACAAACAGTCTTTGAAGTTTTTGTTTTTTTCGAATTAATGCCAGTACCACATTTCCCGTGTGCCTAAAATTTAAAAATAGGGAAGATGGAAAATTGATATTTACATGATAGCGGTTTTTCACCCTTGAATGTATATAAATATATTTGGAAGAAAATGTTTTGTGAAAATCAAAACCCGTCATTGGTTCCAAACTTTTTAAAGTGGGAGTTTCTTTTCGGTAAACCCATATATGGGATTGTGTCACATGAGTCATGACGTTGCACTGCATTATCTATTTTTATCACATGCTCCACACACTTCAACATCAGAAAAATTCAGTGGCTTCGTGTTGAGAAATCCCTCCCCGAATGGCCTGATATTATACTTATTGCACCCAAACCTCTCACAGGTAACACGGATTACTAATATGGAGGAATTATCTGCCCAATGTGGGAATAAAGAATGCCACTATAATATATATTTAATGAGTCGATGAGCGTGGTTGAAAGAAATATTGCGACATTTTGCAGAATGCATTACAGTTTGGGCAGTGAAGAGTGTCCATATTCACATGATGGATAAAAAACAACTCGGTACACAGTTACACAATCAAAATCTTTAATATAATATTCTGCCTTTTCTTTCACGAACCATCACTTACCTGATATCAGTAACATATGAGTGACGTACCGATCGCTTGCCACTGGTTGAGTGGTTGCCCCACGAAGGGGAAGAAAGTTCATTACAGATCATCCATAACAATTTCACTGAGTTTCAGACAATCGGTGAGGGCTGATGTTGAACCTCGAGTGCCGATGGTGAACCGATGGGCGCTTATCGGCCGAGTGCCGATGTTACACCGATTAATCGTCTCATCTCTATTTCTGATCGCACAAAAAATGAAATTAGCCAAAATTGAGTACATGAAAATACATGAGCACTGAAGGCATGACATTCTTCTGTTTGGAAATGGCTTAGTATGTAGAAAATTGCTGCTTCCCTACCCCCAGAACTTTTGAGGGTCTAGGTGAACCCCAGTCATGAAATCCTCTTTGTATAACAAGTCTCATTTTTTCAGGTATTTGTTCCTCAAGGTACTCCCTTTCCTGAGGTTTTGTCTAATTATTACAAGAACTATTATAGGCCTGTAGAAATAGGTTCCACCTAAAAAAAGGATTAGTTGAAGTTTTTAGGCAACATTTTTTTCACATTACACTTCCGATTTTTTTAAGCTCTACTGACTGAAAGCCATAGTGAGCTATACTAATCACTCTTCATCCATTGTCAGCCTGATGATCTATTAGTTCATCATAAAGGTGGTCTTTGAATATTTTTCCAAATCGTTGCGCCGGTCCTAATAATATTTCATGTTATTGGTGGTTGTGGGTTGGCCATTTCAATTTTGTTGAAAACAGTGTGCTGCCCCATGGAGAAGGGATGGGGAAAAATTACCCTGAATTAAAAAAAATCTCATGGGATGGATGAACAGATGGAATAAGTTGATATTTGGTGTTCAGCTTCCTTTTGAGGTGGGGGCGCGGTGGCTCAGTAGGTAGAGGTGCAGGCTGCAAGCCGAGAGGTCCTCTTTTCGATTCCCACCTGCGGCAACCGCGTTGTGTCCTTGGGCAAGACACTTCACCTCCATTGCCCACGTGGGGGCACGGTGACGCTGTGCACTAAGGCGTACTGCACGTCGATGGTGCACTTGTCTTCAACCAATGCTAACCCTGCTTGTGTGGAGTTCGTATGTTGGGGAGCTGACAGTTGCTCGCCGTTGCTCGGTGGTTCTTTCCGGGTACTCCGGCTTCCTCCACCCGTAAAACTGTCATGGTCATGATTAGCCATTGTGCAGAAATATGTGACCTTAAACACCACTAAATAAATAAATACTTTTGAGGTGTACACAAGAAATTGTTCAAGGGAAGTTTGAGGGACAAAATTTTCAGTTCTGGGATGGACAAGATTTTTGGCCATGCTATAAATTTCTGAACTGATTGGCCATTTTGAACCAAATTTGGTATGCACTAATATTAGGCCATACATAAGTACTTGATTCATGCAAAAATAAAAATTTCCCTCATCCCAGGGGGAATCACAGGAGTTAAAAATAGAAAAAATTTCAAGAACCCTTATTACTAAAACTGCAGGGCACAGAGAATTGTTATTTGGTTTGAAGCATCCTCATGGCCAGTAGAATTGAATGATGAGCTAAAAATGTCTTGTTGCATTATGGTTTTGGTATAGCCTTAAATGCCAAAAGTCCCTGTGGAAACTTCGAAGTGGGGCAGTACTTGTTTACGATGGTAAAGTAGGACCTGGTTACCAAAGCCTGGGGTGGACATCCTCTGAAGTGGACTGCATCAGTATAAATGATTAGCCATAGATGCTGAAAGGGACCACAAGCAACAATAAATAATGCCAAAGGTGACTTTAAACTCCAAAAAACAAACAAATGTGAATGACTCCACTGTATTTTCTTTCTTTTTTTTCAGAAACACTTTCATGACAAGACACCTTATACAATTATGTTTGGTCCTGACAAATGTGGTTTAGATTATAAGGTAAGTTAATATTCTTAATTGGTCGAGTTCCAACAGGCCCTGCTTTTTATACTCCCCTCGCAAACAAAGTTTGGGGGGGGGGGGGGGGGGGGGGGTATATAGGAATCACCCTGTCTGTCTGTCCATCCGTCTGTCCATCCTTGTGAGCGCAACTCCTCCTAAACCGTTTGAAGAACTTTCATGAAACTTTACACAATGGAAGAACTTCATATGAAGATGTGCATGAAGCAATATAATTCCGTTCTGACATTTCCAAGGGGAGATAATCTAACTTATTCCGTCTGTCCATCCTTGTAAGCGCAACTCCTCCTAAACCGTTTGAAGAATTTTCATGAAACTTTACATAATGGAAGAACGACATATGAAGATGTTCATGAAGCAATATAATTCCATTCTGACATTTTCAAGGGGAGATAATCTAACTTATACATTTCAGGCGCGGGAGGTATCACTTTGTGAGTTTGCTCACAGTAGCTCTAGTTTAAAAACTGTTGGGGGCCTACCAAACCAAATGATGAGAACTTGATGAAAGGCAGATAGGTTGTAAGCCACACTTGTACAGTTTTGTGTGCATGTCTCAGGTGTGTTTATCAACAAATAATGAAATAGATGGGTGAGTGTGGGTACTTTTAGTGGAAGGGGAAATGTCATAGCCAACTATATCAACAGTTTTGTTGTCCTTATTGTCTGTTTGTGGCCGTAACTTTCTAAGTGTCTTATCAGATGAGGTTGGGAAATACTGTCTGTAACACTCACAGTTCAAATATTTACAGCCATTTGGCTTGCCTTCCTGTTCGCCATATGGTGACTTGCTACCTGTTTGTCCCTTGAGCAAAGGTTACAATGTACACATTAGACAAAGTTTTATCGACATACATAACATGCTTTTACTTTAAACTCATTTGTTGACTTTGTCAAGCTGAGCTATTACCATGATTTCTTGTCCGTCGATGAAGTACGTCCACAATTACCTTTGGCACACCGCACAGGTCAAATTTATGATCAGATCGCTTTGAAACTTTACATTCTTGTTTGGGGTGACCTCTGGATGGGAGCTATCGATTTTCTTCCATTTCTGTCAAAAATTGTTGCCGCTGGCGATGTTCTTTGAACTGAGTTTAGTCAGACCTCAATATTTCCCTTTGGCACACCCTACAGGACACATTTATGATCGGATTGCTTTGAAACCTGGTATGCATTTTAGCTCAACTTTGACGCAAGTCAAATTTGAGGTTATGCCATGACCTGTTCGTCCATCGGTCCATCTGTCTGTCAGCAATTCAATACGGCATGGGCAAGAGGCCGTATTTATGAACCAATCTTTACGAAACTTCTTGAGTACCTTTGTTATCACCGTGGGACGAGAACGAGTGTTTTGGGGTGCGGTCCGAAATTCAAGATGGCCACCAGCAGCCATTTTGTACTTCAGTTAGTGCAATCAGTTTTTTGTACAGAACTTCTGTATGAAAGTTCTGATTCGAATAAATTTTTGTATGAATGTTTAGTAACATGGCATACATCACATATAATACGTTTTTTTTTCTCGTGCAGAAATTATGCAAATTAGATGAACTTTGATTTTTTTCAGTGCTGCTTACACACAGTAAG
Organism: Pictodentalium vernedei; assembly: GCA_031216915.1. Classification (NCBI taxonomy): domain Eukaryota; kingdom Metazoa; phylum Mollusca; class Scaphopoda; order Dentaliida; family Dentaliidae; genus Pictodentalium; species Pictodentalium vernedei. The sequence goes on along the minus strand of CM062297.1, from coordinate 235,057,754 downwards.
TACACATGTCAATACGGCTCGGGCCAGGGGCTGTATTTATGAACCGATCTTCACGAAACTTCTTGGGTACCTTTGTTATCACCTTGGGACGAGAACGAGTGTTTCTGAGTGCGATCAAAAATTCAAGATGACGGCCAGTGGTAATTTTGTACCGAAATTAGGTCCAATCAGTTTTTTGTACACAACTTCCATACGGCTCAGGCTAGAGGTCGTATTTATGAACCGAGCTTTACGAAACTTCTTGGGTACCTTTGTTATGATTGTGGGACGAGAACGAGTGTTTTTGGGTGCGGTCCAAAATTCAAGATGGCTGCCAGCCACCATTTTCTACCGTTGATGCAGAAATCTGTTTTTAGCTCACCTGACTGAAAGTCAGGGTGAGCTATTCTGATCACTTTTCGTCCGTCGTCTGGCGTCTGTCGTCCGGCGTCCGTCGTGAAGGTGGTGTTTGGGCCTTTTTCTCCCAAACCACTGGCCGCATATTAATTAAATTTCATGTGAGTAGGGGTTATATAAGGGCATTTTGATTTTTTGTCAAATTAGGTTTCAGCTCATATTGAGCAGAGGGATGGGGCAAAAATGCTCCAATTCTTAAAAAATCTTCTTCTCAAGAACCAGCAATAGCAGAGACTTGATATTTGGTATGCAGCTTCCTTTTGAGGAGTAGACTCAAGTTTGTTCAAGAGAAGTTTGTCGGGCATTATTTGCCTTCGTTATGGGAGGGGCAAAAATTTTGGCCACGCCTAAAATTTCTATTTTCTGAACCGTCAGGTCGATTTGAACCAAATTTGACATGAGATGATAATGGGTCGTAAGTAGTTGATTGATACAAAAAATTTTTTTCTCATTGCCCCTTGGGAACCTCGGGAGCTAAAAATAGGAAAAACCTTAAAACTGCCATATCTCCAAAACTACACGGCACAGAGAATTCTTATTTTGTATAAAGCTTTCTTTTATCCAGTAGAATAGAATGGTTAAAAAAAATCCCTATCGCTTTGATCACAAGGTACTTTTTTCAGGACTTTGAAAAAGTGCTGAGTCAGCACTTTTTAACACTGTAGGCAATGGGAAAAAGATTAAAAAATCTTCTTCTCCAGATCCAGCAGGCAGAATCTTTTGATATTTGGTATGCAACATTGTAGGGTGGATCTGATTCAAGTTTGTTCAAAACGGCCCCCTGGGTTCATATTTGGGCTTAGTATAGGAGCCCGATTTCGAACTTAGTGCATTTCAGGCAAATTTCTTAAAAAATCTTCTTCTCCAGATCCAGCAGGCAGAATCTTTTGATATTTGGTATGCAACATTGTGGGCTGGATCTGATTCAAGTTTGTTCAAATTGGCCCCTTGGATTCATATTTGGGCTCACTATAGAAGCCCGAATTCGAACTTAGTGCATTTCAGGTAAATTTCTTAAAAAATCTTCTTCTCCAGATCCAGCAGGCAGAATCTTTTGATATTCGGCATGCAATATTGTGGGGTGGATCTGATTCAAGTTTGTTCAAATCGGCCCCCTGGGTTTATATTTGGGCTCATGATAGAAGCTTGAATTCGAACTTAGTGCATTTCAGGCAAATTTCTTCAAAAATCTTCTCCAGATCCAGCAGGCAAAATCTTTGAATATTTGGTATGCAACATTGTGGGGTGGATCTGATTCAAGTTTGTTCAAATCGGCCCCCTGGGTTTATATTTGGGCTCAGTATAGAAGCTCGAATTCGAACTTAGTGCATTTCAGGCAAATTTCTTCAAAAATCTTCTTCTCCAGATCCAGCAGGCAGAATCTTTTGATATTTGGTTTGCAACATTGTGGGGTGGATCTGATTCAAATTTGTTCAAATCGGCCCCCTGGATTCATATTTGGCTCACTATAGAAGCCCGAATTCGAACATAGTGCATTTCAGGCAAATTTCTTAAAAAATCTTCTTCTCCAGATCCAGCAGGCAAAATCTTTTGATATTTGGTATGCAACATTGAGGGGTGGATCTGATTCAAGTTTGTTCAAAATGGCCCCCTGGATTCATATTTGGGCTCACTATAGAAGCTCGAATTCGGACTTAGTGCATTTCAGGCAAATTTCTTAAAAAATCTTCTTCTCCAGATTCAGCAGGCAGAATCTTTTGATATTTGGTGTGCAACATTGTGGAGGGGATCTGATTCAAGTTTGTTCAAATCGGCTCCCTAGGTTCATATTTGGGCTCACTATAGAAGCTTGAATTCGAACTTAGTGCATTTCAGGCAAATTTCTTTGAAAATCTTCTTCTCAAGATCCAGCAGGCAGAATCTTTTGACATTGGGTATGCACCATGCTTAGGGGGGTGAGATTCAAGTTTGTTCAAGCCAAGTCTCTAGGTCCATATTTGGACTCACTGTTGGAGCTTGAATTATAACTTAGTTCAAAATGAGGAATTTTCTTTAAAAATCTTCTTCAGATCCAGCAGTCGGAATGTTTTGATATTTGGTGTGCAGCATCCTTAGGGGGTGAGGTTCAAGTTTGTTAAAGCCAAGTCCCTGTGGGAGCCCGAATTATAACTTAGTCCAATATGAGGAATATTCTTTAAAAATCTTCTTTTTTTTTTAGCTCCACTGGTCAGAATCTTTGGATGTTTGGTATAAGCTTTTCTTAGGAGGAGCAGATGCAACTTGTTGAAATCAATTCTCTGGGTTGATATTTCGGCTACCATGTCAGGGGCCTCTTGTTTGTACAGAACTTCCATATGAAAGCTCTGATTTGAATAATTTTTTGTATGAATGTTTAGTACCATGAGATACATCACATATCATACAGGTTTTTTTCTCGTGCTTAAATTATGCAAATTAGACTAACTTTGATTTATTTTAGTGTTATTTTCAGCACTGTCAGTGCAAATGCCAATACGGCTCGGGCTAGAGGCCGCATTTATGAACCAATCTTTTCGAAACTTCTTGGGTACCTTTGTTAGCACCGTGGGACGAGAACGAGTGTTTTGGGGTGCGGTCCAAAATTCAAGATGGCCACTGGCAGCCATTTTGTTCAAAATTAGGGGCAATCAGATTTTTGCGCAGAACTTCCACATGAAAGCTCTGATTTGAATAATTTTTTGTATGAATGTTTAGTACCATGGGATACATCACATATAATACAGGTTTTTTTCTTGTGCAGAAATTATGCAAATTAGATGAACTTTGCTTTTTTCAATGCTACTTTCACACAGTAAGTACACATGTCAATACGGCTCAGGCTAGAGACTGTATTTATCAACCGATCTTCACGAAACTTCTTGGGTACCTCTGTTATCACCTTGGGACGAGAACGAGTGTTTCTGAGTGCGGTCCAAAATTCAAGATGGCTGCCAGTGGCCATTTTGTACCAAAATTAGGTCTAATCAGTTTTTTGTACACAACTTCTATATGGCTCAGGCTAGAGGCTGTATTTATGAACCGATCTTTATGAAACTTCTTGGGTACCTTTGTTATCACCGTGGGATGAGAACGAGTTTTTTGGGTGTGGTCCAAAATTCAAGATGGCCACCAGCAGCCATTTTGTACTAAAATTAGTGCAATCAGTCTTGTACAGAACTTCTGTATGAAAGTTCTGATTTGAATAAATTTTTGTATGAATGTTTAGTAAAATGGAATACATCACATACAGTACGGGTTTGTTCTCGTGCAGAAATTATGCAAATTAGATGAATTTTGATTTATTTAGTGCTACTTACATGTATACACTGCAATTGCACATGTCAATACGGCTCGGGCTAGAGGCTGTATTTATCAACCGATCTTCACGAAACTTCTTGGGTACCTTTGTTATCACCTTGGGACGAGAACGAGTGTTTCTGAGTGCGGTCCAAAATTCAAGATGGCTGCCAGTGGCCATTTTGTACCGAAATTAGGTCCAATCAGTTTTTTGTCACAACTTCTATGCAGCTCGTATTTATGAACTGATCTTCACGAAACTTCTTGGGTACCTTTGTTTTCACCTTGGGACAGGAAAGAGTGTGTTTTGGGGTGCCTTTGTTATCACTGTGCTATGAGAACAAATATTTTGGGGTTCAGTCATACCCACTGTGGGACTCAAAGATTTCTTTTCTAGTTTAGCATCTGACTGTCACCCACCTTTACAATACTTTACCTATGCATTTGTTACAGGCTACGGTCAGTATTTATGTACAGACCGTTACAATACTTTATATGTACCTTTGTTATCAGGTCATTACCTAGATGTTTGTCATTGCTGTGTCGCATACTATACATGTACATGTCTTGACAAGTTGAGCTACAGTGCATTGACACCTTCGTTTCATTTTTTGTCTCAAAGTCATAGCTTTGACCTCTCGTTGGAACGAGCTCATCGAGCTCGTTCCAACGAGTGGTCATAACCTATGTTTTTGAGACAAAAAATTAGTTATTCAAAAATTTTTTTGCAAGTGGCATCTGCTTTTCATGTTAGGTAAAGGGTTAACTTTCCTAAGGTGTTGTCTGCTATTCGTGTTTGTTGAAGAAAACTCAGGTTGGCAACACGTCCTAAAAAATATTGAAAATAAAATTACCTGTGCCATTTGTGGTAAACTTTAAATCTGTGGGAACTCTGCAAAGTGGAGCAGTGCTTATTTACTGTGGTAATCAACTTCTGCATTACTGATAAAATAGGACCCCATAATTAATGTCTAGGATGGAAGTCCTCTAAAGTGGGCAACATACGAATAAACAATTGGTTAAACGTGACTTCTTAACTATGTATTGGCCATGATATTGTCCTAGATGTTGACTTTGACCTTCAACAACAATAAATCAATAAATAAATCTTTGATAGTAGATTTTGACAGATAATTGCTTTCATTTCTGTTTATAAGTATGATTTTCTGTTTTTCAGCTTCACTTCATCTTCCGACATAAAAATCCAAAGACTGGAAAATACGAGGTATGGTAACTTAACCCTTTATCCAACATACGGCCAAAACCGGCCAGCGCTATTCACAAAAATCACCAAATCGAACTCGTTCCAATGAGGGGTCACAACCTATGTTTTTTAGACAAAAAATGAAAAAAACTATTTATTCAAGAATTTTTTTTTTGCAAGTGGCGTCTTCTTTTCATGTAGGCAAAGGTTTAAGTATTAATTTCACCAAATCTGTTTTCTCCTCTTGTTATATGACTTATTTTTATAGCTATGTATGTTATTTTTAGCTCAACTTTGGCAAAGCCAAATTTGAGCTTATTCCATGGCCAGTCGTCCGTCTGTCCGCCAACAATTCAATACGGCTCGGGCTAGAGGCCATATTTATGAACCGATCTTTATGAAACTTCTTGGGTACCTTTGTTATGACAGTGGGACGAGAACGAGTGTTTTTGGGTTGGATCCGAAATTCAAGTTGGCCACTGGCGGCCATTTTGTACAGACTTAGGTGAAATCAGATTTTTGCGCAGAACTTCCATATGAAAGTGCTGATTTAAATAATTTTATGTATGAATGTTTAGTACCATGGGATACATCACATATAATACGGGTTTATTTCTCGTACGTAAATTATGCAAATTAGACTAACTTTGATGTATTTAGTGTTATTTTCAGCACTGTCAGTGCAAATGCCAATACGGCTCTGGCTAGAGGCCGTATTTATAAACCGATCTTTGCGAAACTTCTTGGGTACCTTTGGTATCACCGTGGGACGAGAATGAGTGTTTTTGGGTGCGGTCCGAAATTCAAGATGGCCGATGGCAGCCATTTTGTACAAAATTAGGTGCAATCAGATTTTTGCACAGAACTTCCATATGAAAGCGCTGATTTGAAAACAATTTTGTGTGAATGTTTAGTACCATGGGATACATCACATATAATACGGGTTTTTTTCTCGTGCAGAAATTATGCAAATTAGATGAATTTTGATTTATTTAGTGCTACTTACACACAGTAAGTACACATGTCAATACGGCTCGGGCTAGAGGCTGTATTTATCAACCGATCTTCACGAAACTTCTTGGGTACCTCTGTTATCACCTTGGGACGAGAACGAGTGTTTCTGAGTGCGGTCCAAAATTCAAGATGGCTGCCAGTGGCCATTTTATACCGAAATCAGGTCTAATCAGTTTTTTGTACACAACTTCTATACGGCTCAGGCTAGAGGCCTTATTTATGAACCAATCTTTACGAAACTTCTTGGGTACCTTTGTTATCACCATGGGATGAGAACGGATCTTTTTGGGTGTGGTCTGAAATTAAAGATGGCCACCAGCAGCCATTTTGTACCAAAATTAGTGCAATCAGTCTTTTGTACAGAACTTCTGTATGAAAGTTCTGATTTGAATAAATTTTTGTATGAATGTTTAGTAAAATGGAACACATCACATACAGTACAGGTTTTTTTCTCGTGCAGAAATTATGCAAATTAGATGAATTTTGATTTATTTAGTGCTACTCATACACTGTAAGTGCACATGTCAATACGGCTCAGGCTAGAGGCTGTATTTAACAACCGATCTTCACGAAACTTCTTGGGTACCTTTGTTATCACCTTGGGACGAGAACGAGTGTTTCTGAGTGCGGTCCAAAATTCAAGATGGCTGCCAGTGGCCATTTTGTACCGAAATTAGGTCCAATCAGTTTTTTGTCACAACTTCTATACAGCTCGTATTTATGAACTGATCTTCACGAAACTTCTTGGGTACCTTTGTTTTCACCTTGGGACAGGAATGAGTGTGTTTTGGGATGCCTTTGTTACCACTGTGCTATGAGAACAAATATTTTGGGGTTCAGTCAGACCTACTCTGGAACTCAACGATTTTAGCATCTGACTGTCACCCACCTTTACAATACTTTACCTATGCATTTGTTACAGGCTACGGTCAGTATTTATGTACAGACCATTACAATACTTTATATGTACCTTTGTTATCAGGTCATTACCCAGATGTTTGCCATTGCTGTGTCACATACTATACATGTACATGTCTTGACAAGTTGAGCTACAGTGTCATTGACACTTTCATTTCCTGTGGGGATTGTGGGACATGAAGCAGTGCTTGTTAACTGTGGTAAACAAATTTTATTCTACTGGTTAATAGGACTTTATGTCCAATGCCTGGTGTGGAAGTCCCTTAAAGTCTGTAGGTATAAATGATTGGCTAGGCTTGACGTGAAGTACTTATTTTGCTATCCTCATACCGCCTTAGATGCTGAAAATAACTTTACCCCTTGAGGGCCTTATTCCGACTGATAACCTTTTTAATGTAAAGGAACGAACATGCATTGTTTGAGTAAACTCAAAACTTGTTTTCTAAGTGCATTGTCAATTTTTTCTTGGCAAGCCTTGACTGCCTCTGTGATCTTTGTGGGTTAAACATATCTGAGTTGGCTGATATGTGGTATGTGAACCTTTCACAATAATTTCTTCTTGATCGAGTATGAAAACCAGTGTGGTTTTTTTTTTTTTTTTTTTTTGAGCTGATTACTCAACTTTTGCGAATCTAGCTTGTTAACCCTTTACCCAACGTAACGGCCAAAACTGGCCAACGCTATTCTCAGAAATCGCCAATTTTCATTATTTTTAGCTCAACTTGACAAAGTCAAGCTGAGCTATTGCCATCACTTTTTGTCCGTCGGCGTAAGTACATACGTACGTACGTACGTACGTACGTACGTTAGTATGTTAGTACGTTAGTACGTACGTCCACAATTTCCTTTGGCACACCTCACAGGTCGCATTTATGATCAGATTACTTTGAAACTTGGCATGCTTGTTTGGGGTGACCTCTAGATGGGAGCTATCGATTTTCTTCAATTTCCGTCAAAAAATGTTGCCGCAGCCAACGTTCTTAGAACTTAGTTTAGTCAAACCACAATATTTCCCTTTGGCACACCCTACAGGGCACATTTATGATTTGATTGCTTTGAAACCTGGTATGCTTATTTAGGGTGACCTCTAGATGGGAGCTATCGATTTTCTTCAATTTCCGGCAAAAAATGTTGCCACGGCCAACGTTCGTAGAACTTAGTTTAGTCAGACCTCAATATTTCCCTTTGGCACACCCTACAGGGCACATTTGTGATCAGATTGCTTTGAAACCTGGTATGCTTGTTTGGGGAGACCTCTAGATGGGTGCTATCGATTTTCTTCAATTTCTGTCAAAAAATGTTGCCGCGGCCAACGTTCTTAGAACTTAGTTTAGTCAGAAGACTCAATATTTCCCTTTGGCACACCCTACAGGGTACATTTATGATTGGATTGCTTTGAAACCAGGCATGCTTGTTTGGGGTGACCTCTAGATGGGAGCTATCGATTTTCTTCAATTTCCATCAAAAAATGTTGCCGCAGCCAACATTCTTAGAACTTAGTTTAGTCAGACCACAATATTTCCCTTTGGCTCACCCTACAGGGCACATTTATGATTAGATTGCTTTGAAACCTGGTATGCTTATTTACGGTGACCTCTAGATGGGAGCTATCGATTTTCTTCTATTTCCGTCAAAAAATGTTGCCATGGCCAACGTTCTTAGAATTTAGTCTAGTCAGACCACAATATTTCCCTTTTATACAGGGCACATTTATGATCGGATTGCTTTGAAACCTGGCATGCTTGTTTGGGGAGGCCTCTAGATGGGAGCTATCGATTTTCTTCGGTTTCTGTCAAAAAATGTTGCCACTGGCAAAAAAAATGACATTGGTACCAATGATCTTCAATTTTGCCATTTCATTTATAACTTACCAAGTTCAAGTTTGTCAAGTTGAGCTACAGTGTCATTGACACTTTCATTTTCATTTTTTGTCTCAAAAACATAGGTTATAACCCCTCGTTGGAACAATCTCGCCGAGAAATACACCACTTCTCATTAACATGGCTGAGGATATTTCACATATAACCCTTTACCTAACATGAAAAGCAGACACCACTTGCAAAAAAAATTCTTGAATAACTAATTTTTTGTCTCAAAATCTTAGGTTATGACCCCTCGTTGGACTGTGCTCTCCAAAAAAGGGTGAACAGGATAACTTTAAAGAAATGTCAACTGACACTATTGCTATTTGGCATATGAGTCTTTTTTTAAAACGATATCTTGATCGAATTTGAAAACCTTTTTAGTCTGCCTTTTTTTCTTCGAGTAATGTCCCTTGATCACTGGATTTTTAACTCATTAGCGCTAGTATAAATGTCTCAATTTTATTGATCTTTGGTGTATGGGTTTTTCCAGCAAAAAGAGCTATAGTGATTACTCACCGTCTGTCATCCATGAACATGGTGTTTGCATCTTCTCCTCCAAAACCGCTGAACCAATTTAATTGTCCCCCGAAGTTTTTTTTTTTTTTTTTTTTATTGAAATCAGCGGTGTCCATCCATCCGTCTGTCCGTCCGTGCATCCGTCCCACTTTGTGTCCGGATGATAACTCCAGTTTGGATCATTTGATTGGAACCAATTTTGGTATGTGACCTTCTTAGCCCAAGATCCTTTGTACCAGAGTTATGCCCCTTTTTCGACTTGTCCGTGCGTCTGTCCCACTTGGTGTCCCCATGATAACTCCAGTTTGGATCATTTGATTGGAACCAATTTTGGTATGTGACCTTCTTAGCCCAAACCACAGGTCAAGTTCGAATATGGGTTCGGCCAGATTATTTTTAGCTCACCTGAGTGAAGCTCAAGGGGAGCTTAACTGATTGCTTTCCGTCCGCCGTCCATCGTTAACTTTACATTATCGACTTCTTCTCACGAACAGCTGGACCAAATTCAACAAAATTTGCTGTGCATGTTCCCTATCATATGTCAATTCAAGTTTGTTCAAATCAAGTTGACCCGCCCCTCGGTAGGGCCACGCCCAAAAAGTGTGCTTAAATCTTAAAAAATCTTCTTCTCATAAACCAGCTGTAGCAGAGACTTGATATTTGGTGTGCAGCTTCCTTTTGAGGTGTAGACTCAGTGTTCAAGAGAAGTTCGAGGAGCTATATTTGCCTTCGTTATGGGAGGGGCAAGAATTTTCGCCAAGCCCAAAATTTCTATTTTCCAAACCGATAGGCAGAGTTGAACCAAATTTGATATGAGGGCATATTGGGTAATAAGTACTTAATTTATGCTCAAATTGTTTTTCTCGTCGCCCCGTGGGAACCGCAGGAGCTAAAATAGAAAAAAATTAAAACGCCCATATCTCCAAAACTAGACGGCACTGAGAATTCTTATTTGGTGTGAAGCTTCCTTAGGACCAACAGAATGGAATGGTAAAAAAAAATTGCTATCGGTTTTATCATGGGGTACTTTTTGGAGACTTTGAAAAGTGCTGAGTCAGCATTTGTTCCATTCTGTTGGTCCTAAGGAAGCTTCACATCAAATAAGAATTCTCAGTGCCATGCAGATTTGGAGATATGGGCATTTTAAATTTTTTCTATTTTTAACTCCTGCGGTTCCCATGAGGCGACGAGAAAATTTGTTTTGGCATAAATTAAGTACTTATGACCCAATAAGCCCTCACATCAAATTTAGTTCAAATCAGCCTCTCGGTTTGGAAAATAGAAATTTTGGGCGGGGCGAAAATTCTTGCCCCTCCCATAACGAAGGCAAATATAGCTCCTCGAACTTCTCTTGAACAATTTTGTTGGTGGTGGTTAACGTCACATATTTATGCACCATGGCTAATCGTGACACAACATGGAGATGAAGTCAAGTTTAGTCAATCGTTGATCTACATGTTGCCCATTTTAGAGGACTTTCACCCCAAGCATTGGTGACTGGGTCCTATTTTACTAGTAAAGCAGAACTGGTTTACCACAGTAAACAAGTGCTGCTTACTTCCCGGGGTTCCCACGGGGATTCTCTTGAACAAATCTGAGTCTACACTTCAAAAGGAAGCTGCACACCAAATATCAAGTCTCTGCTACTACTGGTTCATGAGAATAAGATTTTTTAAGATTTTTTTTTTTTTTTTTTTTTTTTTTCAAGATTTAAGCACACTTTTTGAGCGTGGCCCTACTGAGGGGTGAGGCAACTTGATTCGAACAAAATCAAAATGCAATGTCATAACAAACTATTCTCAAATTTCAATAAAAGGCTGCTCGGCCACAGTGTACCCTGAAACGGTGGCTTCATTTGGAGTGGGGGGGCTTTGTAGATATACCCTATATGAATGAAAAGAGAATCATTTTATCCAAACTGGAGTTATCATCCGAAAACCTCAAATCTTACAATTTCAAGGTCAAAAAAGTGGCATAACTCTAATATTTTTACCCCAAAAAGTCACATACCAATAGAGAGCCCATATATAGACCCAGGGAATTGATTTCAATAAACATGTGAAACAATCTTCCAAAGATGTTATATGTGAAATTTGAAAACTTTTGGAGCAGTGGTTTGGGAGAAAAATAGTGTTAAATGTTTTTCCCAGTTTCATCATGGGGTACTTTTTGGGGACTTTGAAAAAATGCTGAGTCAGCATTTCTTAACTCTGTGGGTAATGGGGAAAAACATTTAAGACTATTTTTCTCCCACATCACTGCTCCAAAAGCTTTCAAATTTCACATATAACATTTTTGGAAGATTGTTTCTCATGTTTATTGAAAACAAATCCCTGAGTCCATATTTATACCCCACGCAACGAAGTTGCTGGGGTATAATGTTTTTGACTGGTCCATCCGTCCGTCCGTCAGTCCGTCCTACTTGTTTTCCAGACTTTTTTTCTACACGCTTCCAGATATTGAGCTGATTTTTGGTATGTGAGTCTAACATGGTGGCCTACAGATCAAGTTTGCATTTTTTTCTGCTCCACTGATTTTTACCGAAATTACGGCCCTTGGACTCTGAAAAATTCATCAAAATTAGTTTTTCGCACTTTTTTTCTTCACGCTTCCAGATATTGAGCTGATTTTTGGTATGTGAGTCTAGCATGGTGGCCTACAGATCAAGTTTGCATTTTGTTCCGCTCCACTGATTTTTACGAAAATTACGGCCCTTGAACTTTGAAAAGTTCATCAAAATTACAGTTTTCCGGACTTTTTTTGTACGCGCTTCCAGATATTGAGCTGTTTTGGGGTATGTCAGTCTAACATGGTGGCCTACAGATCAAGTTTGCATTTTGTTCCACTCCACTGATTTTTACCGAAATTATAGCCCTTGAACTTTGAAAAGTTCATCAAAATTACAGTTTTCCGGACTTTTTTTGTACACGCTTCCAGATATTGAGCTGTTTTGGGGTATGTCAGTCTAACATGGTGGCCTACAGATCAAGTTTGCATTTTGTTCCGCTCCACTGATTTTTACCGAAATTATAGCCCTTGAACTTTGAAAAATTCATCAAAATTACAGTTTTTCGCACTTTTTTTCTTCACGCTTCCAGATATTGAGCTGATTTTTGGTATGTGAGTCTAGCATGGTGGCCTACAGATCAAGTTTGCATTTTGTTCCGCTCCACTGATTTTTACGAAAATTACGGCCCTTGAACTTTGAAAAGTTCATCAAAATTACAGTTTTCCGGACTTTTTTTGTACGCGCTTCCAGATATTGAGCTGTTTTGGGGTATGTCAGTCTAACATGGTGGCCTACAGATCAAGTTTGCATTTTGTTCCACTCCACTGATTTTTACCGAAATTATAGCCCTTGAACTTTGAAAAGTTCATCAAAATTACAGTTTTCCGGACTTTTTTTGTACACGCTTCCAGATATTGAGCTGTTTTGGGGTATGTCAGTCTAACATGGTGGCCTACAGATCAAGTTTGCATTTTGTTCCGCTCCACTGATTTTTACCGAAATTATAGCCCTTGAACTTTGAAAAGTTCATCAAAATTACAGTTTTGCAGACTTTTTTCCTACACGCTTCCAGATATTGATATGATTTTTGGTATGTTAGTCTAACATGGCGACCTACAGAACCAGTTTGCGTTTTGTTCCGCTCCACTGATTTTTACCGAAATTACGACCCTTGGACTCTGAAAAATGCATTAAAATTACAGTTTTCCGGACTTTTTTCTACACGCTTCCAGATATTGAGCTGATGTTTGGTATGTTAGTCTGACATGGTGGCCTACAGATCAAGTTTGCATTTTGTTCCGCTCCACTGATTTTTACCAAAATTACAGCCCTTGAACTTTGAAATGTTCATCAAAATTACAGTTTTCCGGACTTTTTTCCTACACGCTTCTAGATATTGAGCTGATTTTTGATATGTTAGTCTAACATGGTGGCCTACAGAACAAGTTTGGGTTTTGTTCCGCTCCACTGATTTTTACCAAAATTACGGCCCCATAGACTTTGAAAAGTTCATCAAAATTACAGTTTTCCGGGCTTTTTCTCTGCTTGAATTCTTTTAATACTGTTGAAACTACAGAACACTGTTTTCTGCAGTATTCCTAGAATCTATGTTTATTTTAAAAAATGATTAGAGCTTGAAATATCGGGGTGCGTGGGGTATGTGAGCGTGCTCACTGAGGTTCTTTAATTGGGCTCTCTATAGGAGCACAAATGTTTAAATTTGTGCAGAATGAGGAATATTCATTAAAAATCTTCTTCTTCAGATCTACCAATCAGAATCTTTTGATATTTGGTATGCAGCATCCTTAGGGGGGTGAGATTCAAGTTTGTTCAAGCCAAGTCCCTGGGTTCATATTTGGGCTCACTGAGGGAGCCTGAATTCATCTTCAGATCCATCAGTCGGAATGTTTTGATATTTGGTATGCAGCATTCTTAGGGGGGTTGAGATTTAAGTTTGTTCAAGCCAAGTCCCTTGGTTCATATTTGGGCTCACTATGGGAGCTCGAATTGTAACTTAGTTCAAAATGAGGAATTTTCTATAAAAATCTTTTTCAGATCCAGCAGTCGGAATGTTTTGATATTTGGTATGCAGCAGCCTTAGAGAGGTGAGATTCAAGTTTGTTCAAGCGAAGTCCTTGAGTTCATATTTGGGCTCACTGTTTGAGCTCAAATTATAACTTCGTTCAATATGAGGAATTTTTATGTAAAAATCTTCTTCAGATTCAGCAGTCGGAACGTTTTGATATTTGGTATGCATCATCCTTAGGGGGTGAGATTCAAGTGTGTTCAAGTCATGTCCCTGGGTTCATATTTGGGCTCTCTGTGGGAGCTCGAATTATAACTTAGTTCAATATGAGGAATATTCTTCAAAAATCTTCTTCTTCCCATCCACCAGTCAGAATCTTTTGATATTTGGTATCATTACGGAGGTGAGATTCAAATTTGTTCAAGTCAAGTCCCTGGGTTCATATTTGGACTCCATGTGGGAACCCGAATTATTACGTAGTTCAATATTACAAATATTCTGTAAAAATCTTCTTTTTTTTTTAGATCCACTGGTCAGAATCTTTGGATATTTGGTACAAGCTTTTCTTAGGAGGGGCAGATGCAACTTGTTGAAATCAATTCCCTGGGTTGATATTAGGCTTCCATGTCAGGTGAGCGCCCTCAGGCCCCCTGGGGCCTCTTGTTTTTAGTTTACATTGCTCAACTTTTCACATCTGAGTGAACTTTACATGAGAAATCTCTCAATCCCCATATATAGGGGAAAGGGGTGGGGTGGGGGGGGGAGCTTGGTGGAGGGGAACTCAAATACTGCGAAAGCAAAATTTTTATGGGCTGTTTGGCCTAAGAAAGTTAAGAACCCATTTCTCAGGCCCTCAAATATGGTCATTTTTAGCTCACCTGAGCAAAGCTCAAGGTGAGCTTTACTGATCGCTTTCCGTCTGTCGTCCATCCGTCGTCATCGTCCGGCGTAAACTTTACAAAACAAACTTCTCCGAAGAAACCACTGGCCCAATATTTTTCAAATGTTGGGTAAATGTTTATTACCTAATGTCTATTCAGATTTGTTCAAATGAAGTTGCCCCTCCTCCTGGGTGGGGCCACGCCCCCAAGGGGCACCAAAATCTTTGAAAATATTCTTCTCATGAACCAGCCGTAGCAGAGACTTGATATTTGGTATGCAGCTTCCTTTTGAGGTGTAGAATCAAGTTTGTTCAAGAGAAGTTTGTCGGGCATTATTTGTCTTCGTTATGGGAGGGGCAACAATTTTGGCCACGCCTAAAATTTCTATTTTCTGAACCGTGAGGTCGATTTGAACCAAATTTGATATGAGATGATAATGGATCATAAGTAGTTGATTGATGCAAAAAAAAATTTTCTCATTGCCCCGTGGGAACCTTGGGAGCTAAAAATAGGAAAAACCTTAAAACTGCCATATCTCCAAAACTACACAGCACAGAGAATTCTTATTTTGTTTAAAGCTTACTTTTATCCAGTAGAATAGAATGGTTAAAACAAATCCCTATCGGTTTGTTCACAAGGTACTTTTTCAGGACTTTGAAAAAGTGCTGAGTCAGCACTTTTTAACACTGTAGGCAGTGGGAAAAAAGTTAAAAAATCTTCTCCAGATCCAGCAGGCAGAATCTTTTGATATTTGGTATGCAACATTGTAGGGTGGATCTGATTCAAGTTTGTTCAAATCGGCCCCCTGGGTTCATATTGGGCTCAGTATAGGAGCCCAATTTCGAACTTAGTGCATTTCAGGCAAATTTCTTAAAAAATCTTCTTCTCCAGATCGAGCAGGCAGAATCTTTTGATATTTGGTATGCAACATTGTGAGGTGGATCTGATTCAAGTTTGTTCAAATCGGCTCCCTAGATTCATATTTGGGCTCACTATGGAAGCTCGAATTCGAACTTAGTGCATTTCAGGCAAATTTCTTCAAAAATCATCTTCTCCAGATCCAGCAGGCAGAATCTTTTCATATTTGGTATGCAACATTGTGGGGTGGATCTGATTCAAGTCTGTTCAAATCGGTCCCCTGGATTCATATTTGGGCTCGCTATAGAAGCCCGAATTCATACTTAGTGCATTTCAGGCAAATTTCTTAAAAACTCTTCTTCTCCTGAACCAGCAGGCAGAATCTTTTGATATTTGGTATGCAACATTGTGGGGTGGATCTGATTCAAATTTGTTCAAATCGGCTCCCTAGATTCATATTTGGGCTCACTATAGAAGCTCAAATTCGAACTTAGTGCATTTCAGGCAAATTTCTTCAAAAATCTTCTTCTCCAGATCCAGCAGGCAGAATCTTTTTATATTTGGTATGCAACATTGCGGGGTGGATCTGATTCAAGTTTCTTCAAATCGTCCCCCTGGATTCATATTTGGGCTTACTATAGAAGCCCGAATTCGAACTTAGTGCATTTCAGGCAAATTTCTTAAAAAATCTTCTTCTCCAGATCCAGCAGGCGGAATCTTTTGATATCTGGTATGCAACATTGTGGGGTGGATCTGATTCAAGTTTGTTCAAATCGGCCCCCCTGGGTTTATATTTGGGCTCAGTATAGGAGCCCAAATTTGAACTTAGTGCATTTCAGGCAAATTTCTTTGAAAATCTTCTTCTCGAGATCCAGCCGGCAGCATCTTATTGGGTATGCACCATGCTTGGGGGGGGGGGGGGGGGGGGGGGGGGGGGGGGGGGAGATTCAAGTTTGTTCAAGCCAAGTCCCTGGGTTCATATTTGGGCTCAGTGTGGTAGCCCGAATTATAACTTAGTCCAAAATGAGGAATTTTCTTTAAAAATCTTCTTCAGATCCAGCAGTCAGAATGTTTTGATATTTGGTATGCAGCATCCTTAGGGGGGTGAGATTTAAGTTTGTTCAAGCCATGTCCCTAGATCCATATTTGGACTCACCGTGGGAGCCCGAATGATAACTTAGTTCAAAATGAGGAATTTTCTTTAAAAATCTTCTTCAGATTCATCAGTCGGAATATTTTGATATTTGGTGTGCAGCATCCTTAGGGGGTGAGATTCAAGTTTGTTCAAGTCATGTCCCCAGGTCCATATTTGGACTCAGTGTGGGAGCTCGAATTGTAATTTAGTTCAAAATGAGGAATTTTCTTTAAAAATCTTCTTCTTCAGATCCAGCAGTCAGAATGTTTTGACATGTGGTGTGCAGCATCCTTAGGGGGGTGAGATTCAAGTTTGTTAAAGCCAAGTCCCTGGGTTCATATATGGGCTCCCTGTGGGAATCTTTGGATATTTGGTATAAGCTTTTCTAAGGAGGAGCAGATGCAAATTGTTGAAATCAATTCTCTGGGTTTATATTTAGGCTACCATGTCAGGTGAGCGCCCTCAGGCCCCTTGGGGCCTCTTGTTTTTCTGCCCCATGCTCTCTTTTTATAATCAAAGCAAACTTAAAATAATAAAAATTGAATGGTTTATGTCTGATATTTTACCCAAATTAATAAAATTGATAAATTTGTCCCCTGAGTGCAACAAGGCTTTGCAATGCTTTTGCACTCAAGGGATGAAATACACCCCCACCAATATTATTCTGTAGATTATGAGGTCTAAAACATAAAACAAACCAAGAATATAAACTTTTGATGACAAAGAAATAATTACAAAAATAAAAAATGGCCTGAGAAACAGAAGATCTACTTTGTGAGGCCTAACAAAGTGGCTTTTGAATTAACAGGGTTCCTCTGTCCTAAGTAGAATGTTTCTCCTCACCACCAGTCTTTGTCCTAAAGTTGAACATTTGATGCTCAAAATTGTCATTTGAATAAGGCAACATTTGTTGATTTTTAGTCGAGTTGTGACGAAGTCAAACTCGACTTATAGTTTGGTGAATGGCGGGCGGGCGGGCGGGCGGGCGGGGCGGGCGGGAGGGCGGGCGGGCGGGCGGGCGGGCGGGCGGGCGGGGCGGGCGGGCGTAAACAATTGGTTTCTGGATGATAACTTGATAGTGGTTCAACTCACATTCATTAAACTTCATACATAGGTTGGTCTTGGTGGGAGGAAGAACCCTATTGATTTTGGACATGCTACGTCTAAGGTCAAGGTCACAGTGACCTTGAACATAGTAAATCTTAAACAATTGGTTTCCGGATGATAACTTGATAATGGTTCAACTCACATTCATGAAACTTCATAGGTAGATTGGCCTTGGTGAGGGGAAGAACCCTATTGATTTTGGACGCGCTACGTCAAAGGTCAAGGTCACAGTGACCTTTAACATAGTATATCGCAACAATTGGTTTCCGGATGATAACTTGATAGTGGTTCAACCTAGAGTCATGAAACTTCATAGGTGTGTTGGCCTTGGTGCGAGGAAAACCCTATTGATCTTGGACTCACCAGGTCAAAGGTCAAGGTCACAGTGACCTTGAACATAGTATATCGCAACAATTGGTTTCCGGATGATAACTTGATAGTGGTTCAACCTAGAGCCATGAAACTTTACAGGCGTGTTGGCCTTGGTGCGAGGAAGAACCCTATTGATGTTGGACTCACTAGGTCAAAGGTCAAGGTCACAGTGACCTTGAACATAGTATATCGCAACAATTGGTTTCCGGATGAGAACTTGATAGTGGTTCAACCTAGAGTCATGAAACTTCATAGGTGTGTTGGCCTTGGTGCGGGGAAGAACCCTATTGACCTTGGACTCGCCTGGTCAAAGGTCAAGGTCACAACTCGACATTGGATCTGTGATCCTGAGCGGCATTTTTTATATGTTAAAGTACTTGTCAAGAACAATAAAAACAAAATGCTTTTAATTCTTAAAATAGAGTAATGTTGAAATTTTGTATCATTTCAGGAAAAACATGCCAAAAAATATACTGGTAAAATAGACGATTATTTCACAGACAAGAAAACTCATCTATATACCTTACGTGAGTGCGATGTGTTTATAAGTGCTATAAAAATTGGTCGTTCTCTTGGAAGAATTTTGTTCCATATTTACATTCATAATAGGTTATTATGGTAAAATAAGTGGATTTTTATACCTCCACTCTCAAAGAGAATGGGTTGTATACTGGATTACATGTGTATGTCCATCTGTCTGTTCATCCATCTGCAGCGATATCTTTCCAGTGAGTGGATAGCTTTCAATGAAATTTAGTGTGAGGGATTCTTATGACAAGCCGCTCCTGCGCATAGGTTACTAAGGTAAAAACAAGTTAATTTTTATACCCCCACTCTCAAAGAGAATGGGAGGTATACTGGATTAAATGCATCCGTCCATCTGTCTGTTCATCCATCTGCTGCGATATCTTTCCAGTGAGTGGATGGCTTTCAGTGAAATTTAGTATGAGGGATCCTTACAACAAGTCACTTCTACACATATAATAAAAAAGTTGCCTACTATCTTTCAACAGAGTTACAGTCCTTATTTTGTGTTTAATTCATTTATACTTCATCACACTGCTGCAGGGGTATAATTGCCTTCAGTGATAGCTCCTGTATTTTCTTGTTTACCCTTTGAAAAGAATTGTCACAGCTTCTAGTGTTACATCAACTGGCAGGTGACGTGTGTCAATGGTATTTCTGCCATTTTTACGAATAATACAGTACAGTGGAACCCTGTTAATTGAATAGTCTTTATGCCTTAGCTGTATTCTTGGGTTAACCTGAGCATTTAATCTATCAAACACGATGCCTGTATTGAATGTACTGATGCTAAATAGGTCAATAAACAAGGGGAAGTTGGCATCTCGACATATTACAAGATTTTTAGTCGAGTTGTGACGAAGTCAAACTCGACTTATAGTTTGGTGAATGGCGGGCGGGCGGGCGTAAACAATTGGTTTCCGGATGATAACTTGATAGTGGTTCAACTCACATTCATTAAACTTCATACGTAGGTTGGTCTTGGGGGGAGGAAGAACCCTATTGATTTTGGACATGCTACGTCGAAGGTCAAGGTCACAGTGACCTTGAACGTAGTAAATCTTAAACAATTGGTTTCCGGATGATAACTTGATAATGGTTCAACTCACATTCATGAAACTTCATAGGTAGATTGGCCTTGGTGACGGGAAGAACCCTATTGATTTTGGACTCGCTACGTCAAAGGTCAAGGTCAACATGACCTTGAACATAGTAAATCACAACAATTCCTTTCCGGATGATAACTTGATAGTAGTTCAACCTTCATTCATGAAACTTCATAGGTGGGTTGGCCTTGGTGCGAGGAAGAACTCTATTGATCTTGGACTCACCAGATCAAAGGTCAAGGTCACAGTGACCTTTAACATAGTATATCGCAACAATTGGTTTCCGGATGATAACTTGATAGTGGTTCAACCTAGAGTCATGAAACTTCATAGGTGTGTTGGCCTTGGTGCGAGGAAGAACCCTATTGATCTTGGACTCACCAGGTCAAAGGTCAAGGTCACAGTGACCTTGAACATAGTATATCGCAACAATTGGTTTCCGGATGATAACTTGATAGTGGTTCAACCTAGAGTCATGAAACTTTACAGGCGTGTTGGCCTTGGTGCGAGGAAGAACCCTATTGATGTTGGACTCACCAGGTCAAAGGTCAAGGTCACAGTGACCTTGAACATAGTATATCGCAACAATTGGTTTCAGGATGAGAACTTGATAGTGGTTCAACCTAGAGTCATGAAACTTCATAGGTGTGTTGGCCTTGGTGCGAGGAACTGTTGTCACAACTCGACATTGGATCGGTGATCCTGAGCGGCATTTTTTATTCAATTAACAGGAGTTTACTCTAGAATCTATATTCATTTAACAGGTTAAATTTGTACTGAAGGTATGGTAAATGGTTTTTGTGTTTGGAAATTATATTCAATTTATTTGTTTATTGGTGTTTAAGGTCACATACTTATGCACAATAGCTAATCGTGGCAGTTTTTCGGGTGGAGGAAGCCGGAGTACCAGGAGAGAACCACCGAGCATTGACGAGCAGCTGTCAGCTCCTCAACATTCTAACTCTGTTCAAGCACTGTTCAAGCAGGGTTACAGTGGTTGAAGACGTGTACCATCGACGTGCCGTATGCCTTAGTACACGGCATCATCGTGACCCCATGTAGGCAACCAGGATAAAGTGCATTCAATTAACAGGGGTATTCAATTAAGAGATATCCAATTAAGTGGACTCCACTGTACTTATTTGTTACATCAACTTGTCCTCATGAGTCTATAAGAGTGGAATATGAACATTCGGAGTCTCTTATCTACTGTAGAAAGGTGACCTGCATCTGGGCAGTATACCAAAAATACCCATCAATATTGGCATTGGTGTTGGTATGTTGTCAATACCAAACATCGTACCGATACCAAGATAAATCATCCTAAAAATACTGATGCCTAACTTGAAGTTTCAGTACTGCCGAGCTCTACTTCTGTCTATTTTTACATGAACTTGAAGTTTTAGTATCACCCAGCTCTAGTTCTGTTTATTTTTACATGAACTTGGAAGTTTCAGTATTGCCCAGCTTAAGTTCTTTTTATTTTTACACGAACTTGAAGTTTTAGCATTTCCCAGCTCTAGTTCTGTTTATTTTTACATGAACATGGAAGTTTCAGTACCACCCAGCTCTAGTTCTGTTTATTTTCACACGAACTTCGGTACCACCCACTCAAGTGCTGTTTATGTTTACAGTAAGAATTCATGACAGTATTGAGCTTTTTTCCAGAAGTAGCTTTTCTCTTTTTTTTCTCAAACCCAGAATTCAACAGAATATAGCTATGCTATGTGATACTGCAAGTGTTTCACCTGTCCTAAGAAGTTTTTTCAGACATTTCAAAACATAATCTTTATGGATTAGGCCCCACATAGCAGAAAGTAGATCTTGTATGTGAGCGGGCGGTTTTTTAGCTCAACTTTGGCGAAGCCAAATTTGAGCTTATGCCATGGCCAGTTGTCCGTCAACAATTCAATACGGCTCGGACTAGAGGCCGTATTTATGAACCGATCTTTACGAAATTTTTGGGATATCTTTGTTATGACCGTGGGACGAGAACGAGTGTTTTTGGGTCCGATCCGAAATTCAAGTTGGCCGCTGACGGCCATTTTGTACAGACTTAGGTGAAATCAGATTTTTGCGCAGAACTTCCATATGAAAGCGCTGATTTGAATAATTTTATGTATGAATGTTCAGTACCATGGGATACATCACATATAATACGGGTTTTTTTCTCGTACGTAAATTATGCAAATTAGACTAACTTTGATGTATTTAGTGTTACTTTCAGCACTGTAAGTGCAAATGCCAATACGGCTCGGGCTAGAGGCCATATTTATAAACCGATCTTTACGAAACGTGTTGGGTACCTTTGGTGTCACCGTGGGACGAGAACGAGTGTTTTTGTGTGCGGTCCGAAATTCAAGATGGCCGATGGCAGCCATTTTGAAGGTGCAATCAGATTTTTGCACAGAACTTCCATATGAAATGCTGATTTGAAAAAAAAATTTGTATGAATGTTTAGTAAAATGGAATACATCACATACAGTACGGGTTTTTCTCTCGGGCAGAAATTATGCAAATTAGATGAATTTTGATTTATTTAGTGCTACTTATACACTGTAAGTGCACATGACAATACGGCTCGGGCTAGAGGCTGTATTTATCAACCGATCTTCACGAAACATCTTGGGTACCTTTGTTATCACCTTGGGATGAGAACGAGTGTTTCTGAGTGCGGTCCAAAATTCAAGATGGCTGCCAGTGGCCATTTTGTACCGAAATTAGGTCCAATCAGTTTTTTGTCACAACTTCTATACAGCTCGTATTTATGAACTGATCTTTATGAAACTTTCTTGGGTACCTTTGTTTTCACCTTGGGACAGGAATGAGTGTGTTTTGGGGTGCCTTTGTTATCACTGTGCTATGAGAACAAATATTTTGGGGTTCAGTCAGACCCACTCTGGAACTCAAAAGATTTCTTTTCTAGTTTAGTATCTGACTGTCACCCACCTTTACAATACTTTACCTATACATTTGTTACAGGCTACAGTCAGTATTTATGTACAGACCGTTACAATACTTTATATGTACCTTTGTTATCAGGTCATTACCTAGATCTTTGCCATTGCTGTATCACATACTATACATGTACATGTCTTGACAAGTTGAGCTACTGTGTCATTGACACTTTCATTACCTTTTTTAGGCCTTAATCTGCTAGTTTGCTTCATTTATTGAGGAAATGGTTTAATAAATTGTAAAAGACTAATAATTTTTTGTCTATTCCTTTCAGTTGTAACACCAGATAATGGTTACCAGATACTTATTGATAAAACTGTCATCAACAAAGGAAACCTTTTAGAAGACTTCACGTGAGTAATAGAAAATGAAATGTTCTCTTCGTTGTTTGACAGGTCATTTCTTTTTGTTTTAACCTTCAATATGTTCTGCAGTTTATATTCTAGACGTTATGTTAGGGTGTACTGTAATTAAGAATATAGTGTGGAGGGTTTTTTTTTTTTAGGAGGGGGTTTGGGGGGGGGGGGGGGGTTATCCCTTTACCTAACACAAATAGAACATGATGCATTAAATTTGAATGGTGATCTTTGTGAACATTTTCCTTGTTAACATTGATTAAAGGGTTAACTCTTAAGGGCCTGGATAAGAATCCTGAAATCCCACCAGCCCACAGCCTTAAAATGTCGAGTGGCTTAGCAGTGATTTCTAGTCGTCTTTGATGCCTTAACTCCTTGCATGCTTCTGTCAGATATTCCTGCCGTTGACAGGATTTCTCTTGACACTGAAATAAGTATAATTTGGGTACATGTAATCAGATTTCCCCCAGCAAATTGAATAGATATTTTTAACAATGATTCCTTGAGTAAAATTTAGATGAATTTGCAGCAGCCATGACTAGATTTGATGAAAACTATCTTGAACATTCTCAGCAGGTTAAGAGTTAATAGGCAGCCAAGACTGTAACTAGAAACCAATGTCTAGCCAATTTGCCTATTGTCAGAGGAACCTCCTCATGATGGCATGTTAAGGGCACCTGTTTTGAAGTCAGAAATAGACCTTTAAGGGTTAAAAGCATAGTCCATTTTTTTCACAACTTTATATGCATATATCTCGCTATTAACATAAATTTTGGATCATACTGTAAAAAAACATTGTGCGGTATTTTGGCCTTTTTTATTCCCAGGGAAACAAAGAGCTGCATCCTTCCATCCACATGAAGTTTGTTTATGTGATGTCATGAACAACAGTTATCAGATTTCAATTAATTTTGGTGTGCTGTTTTATATCAACAATGCCTTGTTTAAATTCAGTAACAACATTACTTTATGAAAAGTAAGGGGCTTATATCCCGTCATTGAATTTGCCACAAAATTGCACTGTTTATGCAATAATTTGAACAATAGATCTTAGATTTCAATTACTTGGTCTGCTGCTTTATATAACAATGTTTTGAATATAAGTCCAATAACTAAGGGACGCGGTGGCTCAGTAGTTACAGAATTGGACTTCATACCAAAAAGTCCTCTCTGTTCGATCCATGCCAGGAGTAACTGCGTTGTATCCTTGGGCAAGGCACTTAACCCTTTACCTAACCTGAAAAGCAGACGACACTTGCAAAAATAATTCTTGAATAACTAATTTTTTTCATTTTTTGTCTCAAAAATATAGGTTATGACCCCTCATTGGAACGAGCTCGTTCCAACGAGGGGTCATAACCTATGTTTTTGAGACAAAAAATGAATAAAATAATGAAAATTGATTGGTGATTTTTGAGAATAGCACTGGCCGGTTTTGGCCGTTACGTTAGGTAAAGGGTTAAACCCGATTGCCAAGTTCTGTAACTGCCATCATTCAAGGAAAATTAAGTGAGTTGTCACCCTTTATTGATTTTGTCATAAATTTCATTGTTTATCCAATAATTTGAACAGTCGACATATTTTAATAAAATTTGATAGACTGCTTTATAGTAACATTTCCTGGGGCAAGTTTGAAAACTAGTGATTCATCAAAAATGAGAGTTACTGCCCCTTGTTTGTTGAATTTTGCTTGAAATTTCATTCTTTTGCAAGAACATGCTGGAACAGTAAACATACGATTTTAATTAATTTTGATATCCAACTTCATATTAATAATGTCTTAGAAAAGTTAAAAAATTAAGATGACTTGTTGAAAATTGATGGAGTTCTGTTTGTTCGGTTTTCCTTGAATCATTCATGTTTATGTAATACAATGGAACCCTGTTAATTGAATGCCCACTTTGCCAATGAAAATTATTCAATTAACAGAAGTATTCAATTAACAGGGATTGTGCCACTTTCCTGTATTCTAAAGATAAACTTAGCATTTATTCTATTATATCTTGTTTGACAGAGCTCCATGAGCTCTATCAAACAAGATCTAATACATTAAATGCCTTTATTGGATGTGCCAAGGCCAAATAGGTCTATAAACAAAGGAAAACTGGGAGAGTCAGGGTAATTTTGTGACAGGTTACAATATTTTTTATTCAATTAACAGGAGTTTACTCTATGACCTGTATTCAATTAACAGGTCAAATTTGTACTGGAGGTATGGTAAATGGTTTTGTGTTGGGAAATTATATTCAATTAACAGGGGTATTCAGTTAAGAGATACACAATTAAGTGGGCTCCACTGTACCATTTCTTATCACATTTCAAAGAAAACTGTGCTAGATTTTTTTCTGCAGATTTAATCTTTAGCTTTTTTAGAGACAATATCATGAATGGGATTGCAAACCAGCTGTGACCAAGTATTTATTTTACGAGTTATTGCCCTTGTTGGTGGCAGGGGTGGCCACCCCATTGCATTGCATTTGTTTCAGAATATTTTATGTAATCTCATGCCTGCTTTTTACAGACCACCAGTCAATCCTCCAGAAGAAATAGAAGATCCAAATGATAAAAAACCTGCAGACTGGGATGAAAGAGAAAAGTTAGTATACCACCTAATTCATAACAAAACAGTTTCAACATTGAAAGCTATTTGTCAGACTTAGGAAAATTGTTGTTTTCAGGTTGGTGTGCCTGTAAATTATGAAAGCATTTAAATCAACTGAAGAATGAGGTTCAGATGAAATTTAATGTAACACAGGCTCTTTTCCTGAGAGACGCAAAGACATGTATTTATATTCCATTATACCATTTATCACTCAAGCATTAATACTGAAACTTGTAAAGAGACGTCATTTGTTTGAAATGACGTCACTAAAAGCATGTTTCTGGATTCGACTACATTGTTACAAGATTGATGGCATGTTGCAGTTAACGCTTAACAATGAAAGCTATTTTTTGTTTGGCATAATAAAATAATTACAATGTTTCTTTTCATGTTCTATCGGTCGATAGTACCAGAGTTTGCTGCTTCAGGTTTTATTTCCAAAATCACACAACTCGGGTACTATCGACCGATAGAACATGAAAAGAAATGTTCTAATATTATAGTAGTTGCCCATCAGTTAGCATGTCAGACTTCCAGTCTTGAGTTTGAATCAGTTCCAGTAGGCATGTGTTGAGTCTTTGAGTAAAATGCTTCACCATCTTGCTCCTGTAGAAGTGTTTTGTTGTTGTGTAATATACATTGCACATTGATACTTTGCCTTTCTACTAGTGTGACCTGGATCCTGGTCAGGAACATGTTCTGGTGGTATGTTAAAATGTCCAATATTTTCTTGCTATTGTTTAGTATTGTTGACACATCCCACAAATTTTTTCACTGGTAAAAATGGATTGTGACTCCAGATGTTGAAATGAAAGATTTGTGGAATCTTGCAAAACTTGTTGATGTGTAAACTATTGAATTACCTGAAGTTGTTGGGAATTTCTAGTTCTGTAGAGTACATGCTCAGATATTGTTCCTCACATCACCTTTGCAGTAAATTCTGAGTTGATTTTATATTTGGCCATGATTAATTAATTTTCGGTTTAGCATCATTCGCCTCATTTTGTTTTTTGCCTGAAATAATAAAGCATTTTCTTTATTATTGGCTCCTCAAATGGGTCACCTCACTCATAGTGCCAGGAGAATACACCATTTCATGTTTCTTCTTGATCCATTGAAATACCAGATTATTGCCAGATTGCTACAGCAATCTGGCAATAATGAGGCAATAATCTGGTGTTATTAGGTGTATAATGTTGACTAATGGTACATTTTGTTATAGGTTGTTCTGTATATAACCCTGACCATTATAAGTTGTACTATCTGAGGCAACCTACACATGCAAGGAAGCAAGCAGTGTGTAAGTCCAAAATGATAAAATATTCACCTTGTGGAAGGGGATATATTATGCCACTTCCCCACAAGGATATAATTAATAACCTCATTCCGCATTTTGGTCCGATAACCTGGAATAATGCTAAACTGAAAATTAACCGCCTTAGAATATTTCTGTTATCCATAAATATTTCTAAATACAAAAGTCATTTTGCAACAGAATTACAAAGCAAGTTTAATACAATGAACCCCTAACTCCAAATGGCTGCACTCTTACGAAGCTTGGTTTAGTATTCAAGATGGCGTTTTGGTCATGCATCAAACATCTGATGTATCGTTTTTTCTTCTGCTGAAGATCTCGCTTTACATCGGATAGTTTTTATTATGTTACTGACATTCGGGCCGTGTTGCCTGGGGTCTTGTTTCCGGTTTTTATTCTGAAGTTGTTTACATTGTTACTGCTTTATTTGTATAGGTAGTTTCCTATTATTTTTAGGGAAACGACGGTTGTAAGTAACATAAAATATTCCGGTAGTGTGGCAATAAATTTTTGGGATAGTATTATAATTTTGTCCACACTTAGGTTCTTTTGGGCTCATCGTACCCTTTGGGAACTTGGGCTGTTCCAAAAAAATTTTTCGAAAATTTTTTTTTTCGAAATATTTTCTTTGGGTGTAATTATTTCTCAATTATATATTTTAATGTTATCTTATATTTAGTGTAGACTTGGTGGTAGTACAATCGACCTATTTAAGCTTTTATGTAATAATATTTCTCAAATAGCAGGGCAAAAAGAGGAAGCCTTTCCTCTGGTTTCATGGTCATTATCTTGCTTGTAGTCGACGTACTCCCACTAATTCTTCCACAACATGTGTCAGATTTAGACAACGTTGGAGACGGGTGTCATGGTTCGTTATTTGAGGCGAGAGGACACTACCGGCCCTCTCGCAGCAAGGGGATACTGCTGGTCCTCCCACCAAAAAGTCACTCTAGTTTTTTAGTTTCTATTTACAGAGGAACAAGAACATGGTGAGGTTATGTGACTCTGTCAGAGAGTGTGCTTCCGTCGTCGCAATATATAATTAGAGCTAGCAGAAAAAGTGCTCAATGATATAAGACAAGGGACTAGACCGCAGAATTTGGGGTTTACTACCTTGTCGCCAGCTAGCTCGACTGGTGGAGCGATTACTCAGGATTTGAGTAACGTGATGCCGGATAGGTCCGTAGCGGTCAAGGAGAGAAAAAACGGTGTAGCGAGCACTATAAAATCTAAACATGCTCACCCTACGACGACAGAAAGGAGGAAACCGGCTAGTTCTGAGGTATGCTCGTCCGGGTCTGCTACGACCGCGAGCAAGATAGAGGCCCCTCTCTCTTACAACAACATCTGGGGTCAGAGGTTGTTGGTAGGAACTTGCATCAGTTGGAGCTTACGTCTATGCCTCCTGTCCGGGGCACTCCTTCTAATAGGCTGCCAGGGTCGGCTAGTTTTACAGCTTCCTTTACGTCTGAAAAGCACACACGACCACACAAAAAGTCTGTTGTCGCATTTAGACAGGGCTAAAAACCATGGCGCATGGTTTTAGTTCCCTGTCGCCAGCTAGCTCGACTGGTGAAGGGGTTACTCAGGTCTCTGACGACTGTGTCTCCAGGTGTGTCCGTTCCGGTCTAGGAGACGAAAAAGGGTGGAGCGAGCACTATAATATACAATCATGCTCACCCTGCGACGACAGAGGGAGGAAGCCGGCAAGTTCTGAGGTATGCTCGGCCAGGTCTGCCAGGACAGCGAGCAAGAGAGAGAGGCCTCTCTCTCTTACAACATCATCTGGGACCAGATGATGTTGGTAGGAAATTGCGCCAGTCGGAGCTTACGTCCATGCCTCCTGTCCGGGACGTTCCGTCTAATAGGCATCCAGTGTCGGCTAGTCTTACGGCTTCCTCTACATAATGGCTAAAGTGCTCTTAATATTGCACAGGGCTATAAACCAGGGCTCGTGGTTTCAGTTCCCTGTCACC
Organism: Pictodentalium vernedei; assembly: GCA_031216915.1. Lineage (NCBI taxonomy): Eukaryota > Metazoa > Mollusca > Scaphopoda > Dentaliida > Dentaliidae > Pictodentalium > Pictodentalium vernedei. Next base: position 235,028,839 of record CM062297.1, on the reverse strand, counting down.
GGTGAAGCGGTTACTTCTGAATATGTGAACCGTGACACTGGGTGTGTCACATTTATATAGTAAATCCTAGCTAGCGGCTAAAGTGCTCAATAATATTAGACAAGGAACTAGACCTTAGCATTTAGGGTTTACTTCCTTGTCGCCAGCTAGCTCGACCGGTGAAGCGATTACTCAGGTTTTGAGTAACGTTACGCCGGGTGTGTCCGTAGCGGTCGAGGTGAGAAAAAAGGGTGTAGCGGGCACTATAAAATCCTAACATGCTCACAACAGAAAGGAGAAAGCCGGCAAGTTCTGAGGTATGCTCAGCTAGGTCTGCCAGGACTGCGAGCAAGAGAGAGGCCCCTCTCTCTCACAACAACATCTGGGGCCAGATTCTGTTGGTAGGAACTTGCTTCAGTCAGAGGAGGTTTTTCGACATGACTTTGAATCCCCCCCCCCCCCCCACTCTCACACACTGTCTTGTATATATATCTTAATACATACATACTATGCATTTGGGTCGTGTTTGATGGCGCCCTCATAGGCATATATGCAGTTTTGTTGCATTAGTTTCCAGTGATTATTTGTTGATTTTTGATATACAAGCGCTTATTAAAATCATCATAATTGCTGCTATTTGAGTTCATCGGTGGCTGCATAACCAGTTATTGGTATTTAGATGATTACATGCTGGATTTTAATGCACTCACGCAATATATTTTTAGGCTATCGCTTTGGTGGACCTTGAAATTATTATATATTTCGGGGCGGTCCATGTTGGAGCCTGTTAATCATACCTACTTCCGTTTCTAGATCCTGGTCTCTATTTTGTTGGTTCTCAAATCGCATATTCTCACGTGTTTATGGTTGTAGATATCGGATAGTACACGTTGGAGAGTGTTGTTACTGGATTTTATGAAGTGTGTTTTCTCTGCAGAGATTGTTAAATGTATTTCGATTTAATATGTGTATGTCATATTTTATATCACCGATTTTGTCGTACCTGTGTATGCCCTCTGTGCTGTACGTTTTGTAGCGGACAATATTAATTACCAGAATCATCACTATAGCCTTGGCTTGTGAAGTGTCATTAAGCACCATTTTATTCATGAATTAATTCCTGAGTGCCTGATCGATAATTATTTATATTGTTTTTTGGTACCGCTTTTATTGATTCCAGAGCTCTCTCCTCTTTCTTTTGAAGATATGTTCAAAAAAGAAGGGGTGGGGGGAGGGGAGGGGGGCAGTTTCACCCCTTCTCTGGCTCATTGGGTATGTAACTATGAAGGAAGCTGTTTTATCCATAATTATATTCTGCATACAGCTGTAGTGTTATTGTATGGTGTAGGTTTGTTGGCAATTTTCTCTCATTCTTAAATATGCCATCCTAATTTTGGGGGCTTAGTCCAGACTAGCCTTAAAAATTGGGAACTCGTTACATCCTAATTTGCATGGTTTCATTCTCAGATTTAGGATTTACATAAATTGGGATCCATATTAGGATATGTCTCATCTATTATGGTATAGAGAGACATACATGTAAATCCTAATTATTCTAAATTCCTTTATCATGGATTGAAGGATTTTATCTATGTTTATCAACTATTTCGGAAGTTCTAGGCCCTCCACCTTTTTACGAATCAGCTAAGTCTGGGCCATTAGTTTATAGAATAAAAATATGAAAAAATTTAAAGTAATTTATATATTTTTTATACTTACCAATGGCCCAGACAGAGATGGCCCTCCCATGAGTGGTCAGTACTGGGCACTCATACCTCCCCAATGAATTATTATGTAATAATCTTTTTTACAAAGAATGATGTTGGCGCCAGTTCCGGTGACTTCCTAGCGTCTACGCATGCACGGAGAGTAAATGTATGGAGGGCCAGATAGGACTTCTAATTTTCGATTTTGCATGCAAATTTGGGGGATTGGGGGGGCAAAATTTGTGTTTGGCCTTAGATAATTTTGAGTTGGCACCAGCAAAGTCTGGGCCATTGGTAAGTATAAAAAATATATAAATTACTTTAAATTTTTTCATATTGTGAACGCGATAACTTTAATAAATGTAATCGTATTTTCATTAAACTTTTTGTTGGCACATATTGTGAGACAATTTTGGTAAAGTTTGATATTCCTCAAATTCTGTTGTCTGTTGTAGGACTTATGCCCCCTGTTTGTTGAAATTTAGCATATGTCTTATAAATACCTTGTTAACACCATAAACTGCACAAATGTTATCAGGCTTTCAAGAAAGCTTGCTATTGGTATACATTTGGAGAAGATTTTGGTTGGCTTTTGTAGGAGTTTGCCCCCTTTTATTGGAACTTGGGTGTTTGTCAGATAATGACATTGTGAATGTGATAATGGGAACAGATGTAATAATATTTATACAAAACGTGGTGCAGCTATACATTGTGAGAAGATCATGCTCAAGTTTGATCATCACCAAATTTCCTTGGCCTTCATAGGAGTGATGTCTCTTTATGTTGAAAACCTAGTGTTTGTCTGATAATGACATTGTGAACACGTTAATTTGAAAAAAATGTGATCATCAGATTTTCACGAAACTTGCTCTTGCTTTTGGCATACACGTGTGGTGATCTTATTTTTTTCTCTCATGAATGCATAAATTTGAAAAAATGTAATCAGATTTTCTTGAAACTTGCTATAGACACACTGAGATGATCTTGTTTTTTTCATAAACTTTTTAATCCACTTCTTTCTCTCTTTGCGGTTGGAGGGTTTTGCTATCACATGGCATGTGCTTGTTTATTTGGGGATTGTCCTCGATTTTATAACCAGTGTATATGTATGCATATTATAAGTGAAAGCTTTATATAATTATATCATATAAACGTGAAACCGACACCCTGTCTTGGTTTTAAGATTTCAGAAATTTCAGAAACTGCTTTCTCTTTTACAGAATAGATGACCCAGATGCCACCAAACCTGATGACTGGTGAGTTTGTTTTTGTTGTTTTTTCTTGTCTTTTTGCTTTCTTTGGTTGGATACCAGTTTACCTTCCATGTTTGTTTGGAATGAACATATGACTGTCCCGTTCTGGAGCTTCATGTATTCTCATTCTCTTGCTTCTTGTAAATGAGTACCTCTCAAAATACAGTTAAAAACTCTGAGGGGAAGTGGCATGTGTAACGCCTGAGAAATTAGATGTTTAACAAATTGTGTCACAAATGAATTTTTATCTTGTTGATGAGGGATTTCTTCTGCCTGTTCAAGCAGCAAAGATCGGACTAGAAACCACTGACAGGTTTGTTTGATTTTTGTCAGATTAAGTTTTACATCAGCCTGTTCCAAAAAGATAAAGATCAGCCTATTTTTTACTCATCTGCTGACAGAAAGTTAGTATTAGCTTATAATGGTCACTCTTCATCTCTTGTTTGCCATCTGTCATGAAGGTGGTGTTTGAGTCTTGCTCCATTCCAATAAAATTTCCTGTTGAGTAATGACTGAGGTAGGGCTTTTTATTAGCTCACCTGACTGAAAGTCAGGGTGAGCTATTCTGATCACTTTTCGTCCGTCGTCCGTCGTGAAGGTGGTATTTGGGCTTTTTCTCCCAAACCACTGGCCGCATATTAATGAAATTTCATGTGAGAAGGGGTTGTGTCTGCGGACTTTGATTTTTTGTCAAATTAGGTTTCGGCTCACATTGAGCAGAGGGATGGGGCAAAAATGCTGCAATTCTTAAAAAATCTTCTCAAGAACCAGCAATAGCAGAGACTTGATATTTGGTATGCAGCTTCCTTTTGAGGTGTAGACTGAAGTTTGTTCAAGAGAAGTTGGAGGGGCTATATTTGACGATGTTAAAGGAGGGGCAAAAATTTTGGCCCCGGCCCAAATTTCTATTTTCCAAACCGCGAGGCCGATTTGAACCAAATTTTACATGAGTGCTTATTGGGTGATAAGTACCTAATTTATGCCGAAATTTTTTTCCCCATAGCCCCGTGGGAACCACAGGAGCTAAAAATAGAAAAAAATGAAAACGCCCATATCTCCAAAACTATACGGCACTGAGAATTCTTATTTGTTGTGAAGCTTCCTTAGGACCAACAGAATGGAATGATAAAAAAAAATTGCCATCGGTTTTATCATGGGGTACTTTTTGGGAAGTTTGAAAAAGTGCTAAGTCAGCATTTTTTAGCACTGTGGGTAATGGGAAAAACATAAGACTACATTTCTGCGAAACCTCTGCTCCAAAAGCTTTAAAATTTCACATATAACATCTTTGGAAGATTGTTTCAAATGTTTATTGAAATGAATTGCCTGGGTTGATATTTGGGCTCTCTATGGGAGCCCAAATGTTTAAATTAGTGCAGTATGAGGAGTATTTTTGAAAAATCTTCTTCAGATCTAGCAATAAGAATGTTTTGATATTTGGTATGCAGCATCCTTAGGGGGGTGAGATTCAAGTTTGTTGAAGCCAAATCCCTGGGTTCATATTTAGGCTGAAAATTTGGGGTGCGGGTGGCACTTAGAAAATTTTGGACGAAAATCCGAAAAATTTTTTTTTGTTTTTTATGCATTTCTGTCAGTTTTAAGACAAAAAAAAAAATTTTTTTTTACCCTGAAAATTTGGGGTGCGGGTGGGACTTAGAAAATTTTGGACCAAAATCCGAAAAAAAATTTTTTTTGTTTTTTTCTGCATTTTGGTCAATTTTAAGACAAAAAAAAATTTTTTTTTTTTTACCCTGAAAATTTGGGGTCCGGGTGGGACTTGGAAAATTTTGGACCAAAATCCGAAAAAAAATTTATTTTATTTGTTTTTTATGCATTTCTGTCAATTTTAAGAGAAAAAAAAAATTTTTTTTTTACCCTGAAAATTTGGGGTCCGGGTGGGACTTAAAAAATTTTGGACCAAAATCCGGAATTTTTTTTTTTTGGTTTTTTATGCATTTCTGTCAATTTTAGGACAAAAAAAAAAAAAAAAATTTTTTTTTCCCCTGAAACTTTGGGGTCCGGGTGGGACTACGAAAATTTGGGACTAAAATCTGGAATTTTTGTTTTTTTGTTTTTTATGCGTTTCTGTCAATTTTAAGACAAACAAATTTTTTTTTTTTTTTACCCTGAAAATTTGGGGTCCGGTGGGACTTAGAAAATTTTGGACGAAAATCCGAAATTTTTTTTTTTGTATTTTTTATGCGTTTCTGTCAATTCTAAGACAAAAACAAATTTTTTTGTTTACACCGAAAATTTTGGGTCCGGGTGGGACTTCGAAAATTTTGGACCAAAATCCGGAAATTTTTGTTTTTGTTTTTTATGCATTTCGGACAGTTTTAAGACAAAAAAAAAAATTTTTTTTTTACCCTGAATATTTGGGGTCCGGGTGGGACTTCAAAAATTTTGGACCAAAATCCATAATTTTTTTGTTTTTTGTTTTTTATGCGTTTCTGTCAATTTTAAGACAAAAAAAACATTTTTTTTTTACACCAAAAATTTGGGGTCCGGGTGGGACTTGGAAAATTTTGGACCAAAATCCGGAAATTAGTTATAGCGTTTTTTATGCGTTTTAAGAAGAAGAAAAAAACTTAGGCTGAAAATATTTTGTTTGGGAAAAAAATCTGTTTTTTATGTGTTTATCTCAATTTTGGGACGTTAAAGTGCAGGAACTGAAAATAGAAGGAAAATCCTGTGTATTGTGTGGGCACAATCGCTTCATCTAGTTGGTATATGCTTTTCTTAGGAGGGGCGTATGCAGCTTATTCAAGTCAAGTCCCTGGTTTGATATTTAGACTACCATGTCAGGTGAGCGCCCTCAGGCCCCCTGGGGCCTCTTGTTGGTAATGGGGGCAACATTAAAAAGCGTTCGGAATTCAAGGGGTCAGCTTTGTGCTGGTTTTAGTTGTGTATAATGTTTGCTGAATTTTTGACCATTTTAGTGGACTATGGGATGGAGATTATACTCAAATACAATGAGTTTGGGTGCCTGGAGTTTGGGCACCTGGAGTTTGGGCACCCAAACCGGAATACCGTACCAAAAACGTCCCGGATATGGCCCTTGCTCTTGTTTTTTTTTGACTATATGATATGTGGTTTTGGTGCTGCAAAAATATACACACTTAACATGAATATTCTAGAATCTGAGAAGAATTGGTAAAGAGATGTTTACTGAAGTGTGTACTCAACAGACATACAGTACAGTCATTGTGGACTGGTTGTAATGCACATGTGGGCAGTGATGTCCATGTATGCATTTACCAGGTAATAAAAATAGTCATCAGTAAAATTTTAATTAATGAAGCACTGCGTTGTACCCGGCTCTTCATTAATGAAGTTTTTGATGATTATTCCTATAATTAGTGTTGGAATCGAATATTATTGCATCCATGGAAACATTGCCCACCCGTGGAAAGTGACCAGTCCACAGCAGCCATACTGTACACACTCCGGCATTGAGTTCTCAACTCGGACATTTTATTTCCACGCTTCTTCGCTACTATTCAGTAATACAGTGGAGCCCATTTAATTGGCTCTTAGATGAATAACCCTGTTAATTGAATATATTTTCTGAACACCAACCCATTTAATATACTTTTAGTACAAATTTCCGCTGTTAATTGCATATAGGATGTAGAGTAACCTTCTGTTAATCAAATAAAACATCTTTAAATCTCTCGGTATAGTGCCGTGGACTGGTCATAATCCATGCATGTGCAGTGGTGTCCACATATGCATTTACCTGGTTATAAAAAGCATCATCAGCAAAATTTTAATTAATGAAGACCGGGTTGTACCTGGTACTTCATTAACAAACATTTTGATGATTATTCCTATATTTAGTGTTTGGAATCTATTATTGCATCCGTGGAAATATTTCCCACTCATGGAAAGTGACCAGTCCATGGCAGCTGTACTATATTTGGTCTCCACACTTCTATTGTAGGTATTTAATCTGTTATATGTTGTTCAACAGAGGTCCATGAGCTCTGTCAAATAAGTAATGTAATAAAATAAAAGCTTAGTTTATCATGGTCAAAGTACTGTTGAAAACTCCAGTTAATTGAAAAAAAATTCACAGGCAAAGTGGCTATTCAATTAACCCTTTGCACTCTGATGTTAAAATACCAAAATTTTGAGCAGCAAATTTTCCCATGATACAACTAGAAATTTAACCAATTCAATCTAGTTTGACAGAGCTCATTGAGCTCTGTCAAACAAGACTGAATTGCTTAAATTCCTAGATGTATTGTGGGGAAAACTTGAAGGTTGACATTTTGGTCTTTTGACATCAGTGTGCAGAGGGTTAACAGTATTCCACTGCATTGGAATGAGTTTATGATATATTGTTATTTATGAGGCATCAGAGCTTTGCATTTTATTGGTTTTGTTTATATGTTTGTTTTTTTTTTAAAAATGAAACCATGGTCTCAACTGAAATATGAAAATTAGTTTCGAGGTAAAAAAAATGAATGCATTTTTACCAGAAAAATCACATTCTTTGAATTTGGAGAATTCGTAATTTGACAAATTTGTGTAGGTCACTTGGCTGTTTTGTTTGGATATTCATGTAGATTAATTCAACAATATTACTTGCAGACTTGCAACAGCAATAGAGAAAAACTCTTGTTAGATTTCTTTTGTCTTATCACAAACATCACAAAAGGACTAATATGTGCATTTTTAGCTCAACTTTGACGTAGTCAAATTTGAGGTTTTGTCATGGCCATGTAGTCTGTCTGGACATCTGTATGTCTGTTAATAATTCAATACGGCTCGGGCTAGAGGCCGTAATTATGAACCAATCTTTACGAAACTTCTTGGGTACCTTTGTTATCACTGTGGGACGAGAACAAGTGTATTTTTACACTGTTTAACCAATGGCTATCTGGCCCTCCATACATTTACTCTCTGTGCATGCGCAGATGTCAGGAAGTGACCAGAACATCATTCTTTGTTTGGCCCTAAAAGTCATCAACAATGAAATGACATCTGTGCTTTAAAATCTCCTATTTTGAGGATGCCAGACACAAATCAATGCAAGAATTGGTGGATACAAGGCTGTCATTGGATGAAGGAAGTGTTCAACGGTGGTTTTGGATGTTCAGGGCTGTAACTTTATAATATTTATAAAATTATTTTATGTTTCCCCAATTTCAGGACATATGTCTGACATCATCATTTTTAAAAATGATTATTCCACTGTGTGTTAAGTATTCCTTCCCTATCTTTCCATGAACCCTTCCTGTTAAACTCTTAAGCTTTTTGGCTGTTTTTTATTGAAATTTTTTATTAAATTTCTTGGGAGTTTAACATTTATTATAGAATATTATTCTGTTTCTTCCCCTAGCTGTGTTAGGTCGTTTAGTTTTGCATCTTCTATACAATGTATCGTTTTTTCTTCATATGAAGATTTAGCTGTGCATCTGATAGCATTTCTTTTGGTTCTGATTTTGGGCCTTTTTGTGTGCCTGATGTCTTGTTTCCTTACATTGACGTTGTTTACATTATCAACGTCCTCATATTTAGGTAGTTTCTTATATTCTATCACTGTAATATACTGTACAATACATGGATTGTTATTCCGGTAGTGTAGCTCATAAAATTTTGGATTTTGTCCACACTTAGGCTCTATCGGGATGCCCTTGCGCTGTTCATGTTCCTTTTGGGAACTTGGGCATTTTTCAAAAATTTTTTTTGTTTACAAAAAATATTTTGAATTTAATTATGATTGTTATTATTCATGTATCTCAGTTATTTTTATATATTGTGGAGTTTGGAGGACTGATATCGACTTTAGTTGATGTACTCCTGCGGACTCTTGTCATTCTTAGCCTCTTATCACGTTTTAATTCATTCTGTCAGTTTCTGTTTCAGAAGAACATGAACATGATGATGATATTCTGACACCCATCCATGTGTGCTACCGTCGTCGTGCCTCTGTGGAGCATATAGAGCTAGCTGCAGTGCTCATTATTACAAGAGTTCGGGCCTTTGGGTAAAGGTTTTAATCTCTTGCAAGCAGCTAGCTCTTCCGGTGAAGCAGTATTCCGTCCTGGGTGCCGGGTAAGTCTGTTGTGGCCTAAGAGGTGGATTGGGTAGAGCGAGCACTATAATATAAATTACTCACCCAGCGACGATGGAAATAGGTTGGAAGTCTGCAAGTTATGGTACTCGCCGAGGTCTGATAGACCACGAGCAGGCGAGGCCCCCCTCTTTAATATAGCAACTTCTGGAGTCAGATGTTGTTTTGAGAAACTTGCACAAGCCGGAGCATATGTCCGCCCTCCACTCGGGACGCTCTGTTTAGTCTGCAGCTGGGGTCGGCTTCAGTCAAGGCTTCCTCCGCTATATTTCACAAGGTCGAAATGAAGTTTTCTGGTTGGAAACTTGCACGAGACGGAGCATATGTCCGCCCTTTACTCGGGATGCTCTGTCCAGTCTGCAGCCAGGGTCGGGTTCAGTCACGGCTTCCTCCGCTACGTTATTTAAGAACACACGACCGCGTCCTAGCTACCCGACTTCGGATATCCAGTCTGCAGCATGAAGAAGGAACCACTCTTCACCCATGAAGTCGGACCATCGAGAGCTTGGGAGACAAGGCCTTGATCATCAGGACGCTCGGAGAAAGGATACGTTTCCGACACACCGTCCCAGGAGCAGCATGCGGCTAAGCAACGGAAATCCGCTGCTCCTCAGGCCTCGATGATGGACATGCTGTCGCAGATTGCGCAGCTAATCGCAGCATCCCAGCAAGTGCAGATGCAGCATCCCTCAGACTCAGAATCTGAGCTGTCCGATGGTGCTGGGTCGGTTCAGTCTTCTGTCCGTGTAGATGCAATGGACCGAGATTCGCAACTGATTCTCTTGGATAGTAAAAGGGATAAGGAAGAGGTTTACCCTTCCCGTTCGGAACAGTACATGGTTGCGATGGCTTTCATCCATCAATACTACCCTGCTTTTGTTCCGCCGAATCAGAATGTTACGATGATAAGAGAGAAACTGCTGGTGTTCTTAGGCGCAGACTTTATCTGGACAAAGGAAGAAGTCCTTTCTTTTCCGGTTCAGTTTATGCAGGTGGTAGCATTCACTATTCGCTCAGATGCAATTGAGATGGCAATTTCTTCAAATAAAGCGAATTTGGACATTATGTCTTACGCAGATCACCTTACAAGAGCTATGGTGCAGCGTCTCAAAGGAAAGGAATTTTGAGGACGTTTGTACCTCTCAGAGTTCTTTCCAGGGCAATTATGTATACCACGTATAACTCCGCCCTGACAGTGGCTAATCTGGAGTTAATCAGATGTGATGCTGCCCTTGCGTCATAATCACTGATAAGATGAAAAGGTGAAAAGCTCTCTCCGAGTCGCTCTGATTTCCAGACATTTTATTTTCGACGACTAGCTTTCGTTAGTCTATGAACAGGCTCCTAAGGAAGCGTCTATAGCTCTGCTTTTGAAGTTGGCGTATCAACGACCCGCTTCAGCAGACGAGTAAAGGAGGGCATTCCAGACAAAAATCATCAAAAGGAAACTCCTCAAGAAGGTACAAGAAACCCTCTTATAATTACTCTGGAGGTTGTCAGTATAGCAACTCGAAAAAGGGGCCTAGGTCTGATCGGGACTATAGGTCAGACGCCCCTAGGCTGACGTGACGAGGTTTTTCGTGGGGAGGATGTGGTTCCTCCTCCCATAAGCCTCGCAGATCATACAGGTGATGGTTTAGACCTCTATTGCTGGCCAGTTATCGGAAGGTTATCAAGCTCCGCAAAAAAACTGGATAACAATCACAGAAGATCAGTGGATGAGAAGTGTAGTCTCGGACGGCTTACAGCTATCATTCCGAGTAAAACCCCACTAACAAGTTGTCCACGTGGGACAAATCTTCCATTAAATTCTTGCATAAGAGAGTTTCTCCAACCGGAGGTATAAGCTCTCTTATCAATGAAGCAATGCAGGTCATGGAGAATCAGTATACTCAAGATTTTTACAATCGCCTGTTCCTCATACCAAAGCCAGATGGTTCATTCCGACCGGTAATAGACTTGAGCTGGATAACAAGTTTATCATGGCTCTAAAAGTTTATTTATTTACGATTGATCGACTATGTGGCAAGCGTAGATCTAAGCATCCGTACTTTCATGTCCTGGTACATCCGGCATTCTAAAAGTACCTGCGGTCCGCCATACAAGGGAAGGTGTACCAGGTCAGAACAATATGCTTTGGTCTGAATTTGGTCCCCTGGGCATTTCACTTGAATAATGAACTCGGTAATGTCTTACTTACATACTCATTTGTCTTCGGTAACATCGACTTACTTGGACGACCTTCTACAGGGATATGGCAACAGAATTATTCTTCAGAATGATGTTCAGAGTCTGCTTCTATAACTCTGATGTCTCGGTTTCATCGTAAATGAGAAAAAGTCAGATCTAGCTCTGTACAGGTCGTCTATTCACTTGGGATTGAGCTTTGAGATTCACAACAATCTTGTTCGCCTCCCGTTACCCAGAGCGAAATTAGTCCGTTGTTGTGCTCGCTTTTGTCTACACTCAGACGCATTAATAGTTAGGGAATTCATGCGACTGTTGGAGTTGTGCGGAGAGGCTGTGGATCTCATTCCGATGGGCCGTCTGCGTGCACGTCCCCTCCATATATTCTTTACTCAGAACTGGAGTGTGAAGATGCTTTCGCTTGAACCAGTACTGTTTTAACAGACCTAGTAAAACAAGGGTTCAATTGGGCAGATATTCAGTGGTTAACTCAGGGAGTTACGCTGCAACTGCCGAATCTGGCTTTCACGATTATGACGGATGTGAGTCTTGACGGGTTGGGGTGCGACCCTAAGTCCCACAGTTTTGAGGTGTCAGGGTCTTTGGGACCCTCGGTTCCAGGAGAGACACATAAACATCAACGAGATGATGTTAATTAGCTAGTGCTACAACATTAGATTCACATAATTACAGACGTCCATGTTCAGTTTGGTCGGACAACTCAACAGTAGTAGCGTACTTCGGGAACCAGGGCGGCATCCATTCATTTCCATTATGCCAACTAACGGAGAAGATTTTCCTAATACGTCATGAATCATCATGTTCATCTTTTTTATCCGTCATATACCGGGTCGTCTGAACGTACTAGCAGACTCGCTCTCTCAGAAAGGTTGCCTGTTGCAATTGGAATGGATGCTCAACAAGCGAGTATTTGGACAGTTTTGCTACCAGAGGGATCGCCCCCATAATAGATCAGTTTGCGACTCACCAGAACAATCAGTTACCATCGTTTGTGTCGCCATGCCCGGACCATTGAGCGCATGCAGTAGACGCTCTGCCGATCTCTTGGGGATGGATGATAGGATAAGCGTATCCTCCAATTCAGTAGATTACGTTTAAGATCAAACAGTCTCGTTGTGAATCCTACTAGTAGCACCTCTGTCATCACAGAAACCTTGGATCAGTCTTCTCAAGCTTCCTCCACGAGAGGACCTTCTTTATCAGGGGAAGTTTTTGTTCTTCATGTCTTTCTCCGCACATAATGGCATAAAGGAGTCTTAGATGTGAGGTAACCATTGCGGTTCCTACATTATTTGATGACTAACACAAGAATGATTAAGTAATGCAGGTGAGGAGGGTTCGATATGACTTCAAATCCCCTCTCCCCCACACACATACACACCGCCTATGTGTTTAGAGGTGATTACCGGGCAAGATGTAGTTTTCTTCCTGCAAGCCTCGTATAAGTTTAAATACATAATGCATTTCTTAACTTTTCGATTGGCGGCTGGGTCGTGTTCTATGGTGACCTCATGGGAACATCCACTTTTTAGTTGGATTGGTTTCCTGTGATTATTCGTCTATATGTCATATACGAGCGCATATTTCATCATAATTAAATTGCTAGTCTTTGGGTACCTCGGAGGCTGCATAACCAGTTAACTGGTATTCCGATGATTACATGCGAGATTTTAATGCTCACACGCATAATAATTATTTAGGCTGACGCTTTATTGTATATTATAGACCTTTGAAATTATGAATTTTTGGGGGGGCGGTCCATGTCAGAGCCTGTTAATCATACCTACTTCCATTTCTAGATCCAGGTTTCTATTAATGTCCGTACTCATCTCGTATAGTGTGTTTACTCTCCAGAGATCGTTCATTGTTGTTCGATTGGACATGTGTATGTTATATATTATATCACCGGTTTTCGACATATCTTCATACGCAGTCTGTGGTGTACATTATATAGCAGGCAGTATTAATTACCGGGATCGTCGCTATAGCCTCAACATCTGAAGTGGCGTTAAGCACCATTTATTAATAATAAATTAATACCTGAGTGACTGTTCGACGAATATTTATATTGTTTTTTGGTACCACTTTCACTGATTCCAGAGCACTTCCCTCTTTCTTTTTAAAGATTCCTTCAAAAGAAAAGGGGGGGGGGGGGTGATTTTTTTACCTCTCCTCTGGCTTGATAGGTATGTAACTATGAGAGAAGCTGTTTTGTCCGTAATTATATCCTGCATACAGCTGGAGTTTTATTGTGATGGCATATGTTTGTGGGGGATATTCTCTCATTCTCAAATACGCCATCCTAATTTTTGGGTCTTAGTCCAGGCTAACCTTAAAAATTGGGGACTCATTTCATCCAATTAGCATAGTCTTCATGCTAAGTATACGGAATTACTTGAACTGGGCTCCTTTTGTATGATATGCCTTCTCTATTACTGTATAGAGAGAAACACATAAAATTCCTAATAATTTTATTTTCCTTTCACCTTGGATTACAGGATTGGAACTATGTTGATCTACTAATTCTGAAGTCCTAGGCCCTCCACCTTTTTATGATTCAGCTAGTCTGGGCCATTGGTTTACAGTGTAAAAATATTATAAATTTACAGTAATTTGTATATTTTTATACTTACCAATGGCCCAGACGGAAATGGCCCTCCCATGAGTGGGCACTCATACCTCCCCGCTGAATTTTTATGTGGTACTCTCTTTTACAGAGAATGACGTGGGCGCCAATTCCGGTCACTTCCTGACGTCTTCGCATGCACGGAAAGTAAATGTATGGAGGGCCAGATAGGACTTTTAATTTTTGGTTTTACAAGCAAATTTTGGGGATTGGGGGGTTCAAAATTTGTGTTTGGCCCTTAATAACTTTGAGTTAAGCACCAGCTAGTCTGGGCCATTGGTAAGTATAAAAATATACAAATTACTGTAAATTTATAATTTTTGGGTGCTGTCCAAGATTCAAGATGGCCACTGGCAGCCATTTTGTACCGAAATTTATGCAATCAGTTTTTTTAACAGAAATTCTGTATGAAAGTTCTGATTTGAATAAATCTTTGTATGAATGTTTTGTAACATGGAATACATCACTTATAATACAGGTTTTTTTCTTGTGCAGAAAGTATGCAAATTAGATGAACTGTGATTTATTCAGTGCTACTTATACACAGTAAGTACACATATCAATACGGCTTGGGTTAGGGGCTGTATTTATGAACCGATCTTCGCGAAACTTCTTCTTAGGTACCTTTGTTATCACCATGGGACGAGAACGAGTGTTTTTGAGTGCAGTCCAAAATTCAAGATGGCTGCCGGTGGCCATTTTGTACCGAAATTAGGTACAATCAGTTTTTTGTACAGAACTTCTATATGAAGGTTCTGATTTGAATAAATTTTTGAATGAATGTTTAGTAACATGGAATACATCACATATAATACAGGGTTTTTTCTCGTGCAGAAAGTATGCAAATTAGATGGACTTTGATTTATTCAGTGCTACTTATACACAGTAAGTACACATGTCAATACAGCATGGGCTAGAGGCTGTATTTATGAACCAATCTTCACGAAACTGCTTGGGTACCATTGTTATCGCCTTGGAACGAGAACGAGTGTTTTTGGGTGCGGTCCAAAATTTAAGATGGCTGCCAGCGGCCATTTTGTACCAAAATTTGGTGCAATCAGTTTTTTGTACCGAACTTCTAGGACTACGTTTGTTATCTTCATGGGATGGTAATGAGTGCTTTTGGGCTTGGCCCAAAATTCAAAATGCCTTTCGGTTGTCATATTTATGGGAATTGTGTGTATTACATTTTTTGTACAGAACCTGTAAAGATTTTTTATGTCAGTAATGTTTGCTATAAATTTATTGTGTGCCTTTGTTATCATTGTGGTATGAGAACAAATATTTTTGGGTTCAGTCAGACCCACTTGGGGACTCAAAAAGGGAGATAATTAAAAATCTTTTCCAAAAACACCAGACAAGGTAATGTTTCTTGAATTCAGCATCCCTAGGATGTGTATATTCAAATGTGTTGATGCCGAGTTCCTGTGTTAATATTTTGTGGTGTTTGGGGAGGGTAAACATTAGCACAACCCAATTTTCTATTTCCAATGAGAAAAATAAAACCTCCTCACCTGTGGGAACCTTATGAGCTAAAGATAAAAAATTCAAATACCTATATTTTAAGAAGGACTGGACAAATATTTATCAATTAGTATGAATCAACCTCAGAAGGGTTTGAATCAAACAGGCCAAAACAATTGCTAACATTTGGCTTATGGTGCTCCATACAAGGATCCCCATTGTAACATTAACCTCATGGAGATTACTTTTCTAGTTTAGCATCTGACTGTCACCCACCTTTACAATACTTTACCTGTCCATTTGTTACAGGCTATGGTCAGTATTTATGTACAGACCTTTACAATACTTTACATGTACCTATGTTATCAGGTCATTACCTAGATGTGTGTCATTGCTGTGTCACATACTATACATTACATGTCTTACACAAGTTGAGCTACAGTGTTTCATTTTTATTTCTATTGATTTTGTCCATTTAAAAAAACGAAAATTAACCTAAAATCAAGTTATGTTACCAATCTGTATACTTTGTTACAATTTCCATACCACAGGGATCTATCAAACACTCATTTTGCCTTTATGATTGTTCATATTATGATTGTTCATAGGGATGAGAGTGAACCAGAGATGATTGAAGACCCTGATGCTGTAAAACCAGAAGGCTGGTTAGATGATGTTCCAGAACTTGTTCCTGATCCTGATTCCGAGAAACCATCAGATTGGTAAATGTTGTTTTATTGCTATGCCATTGCATTGTCTTTTGAAATCCTTGCAGACATTTTTTCAATACAATATTTTTCTAAAATATGGAAAATTTTTTTTCTTACTTCAAAAATACTGGTCAAAACCCCTTACAGGAACAAAACAAGCTCATTATCTCATCCCAACATAGTCTACCTTATACCCATACACTTCTCTTTAAAAATGTCAACCTTAGGCCTAATAAAATATAAATTTGTTTCTCAGGCCCTCCCACATGGTCCTTTAGGCTGCTGCATGCTCTCTTTTTATAACCATTGTAAACTTTAAAAGAATTAAAAATTAAATGGTTTGTCTGATATTTTACCCAAGTTAAAAAAATTGATAAATTTGTCCCTTGAGTGCAAGAAGGCTTTAGAATTTCCAAAACCTTCTTGCTCCCAAGGGATGCAGTACACCACCACCCATGCTATTCTGTAGATTAGGAGGCCTAAAACATAAACCAAGAACATGAACTTTGATGGCAAAGAAATAATTACAGAAATAAAAAATAAAATAAAAAAATGCTTGTCTGCATGCAATTTTACAAGTGATGGCCTGAGAAACAGGAGATCTACTTTGTGTGGCCTTATATACATTTATGTCTGAAATCACTAAAACTGGTTCATGTACTATACTCTTAATATTTCTTGGGTCATTTTGCTATAGTTATTCCTCCACTTTCAGGAAACTAAGGGCTTGAAAAAAGTACTCGAGTGCTCCAACTGACATGAAAGTTTTTTTTTTTTTCCATGTGAACCCTGGACCTTCTATGGAGCATACACACACAACACCGCACTGGGTAAAATAAAGGGGGGGGGGGGGGAATATTCTGCTTCCAACATTTTGCTCCCCCTCCCTCACTATTTAGCTTGGCTACACCCCTGTTAGCACCTTTTCAATTTTGCCAATTTCTTTTGTTTCTTTTACATGGTTATATTTTGAATTTGATCGTTAACATTTTTCCTGGGATTTTCTTAGTCTCCATATTTGACCATATAACATATAATAACACTTTGGCCAGCCGCTGATTTGTCGCGGCTCTCAGATGAGAAGGACTTGGTTACCCCTGTACACCCAACTGCCTCCATATTCCCACGCTTCTCCTCTCCTCCCAACACTCGGAGACGAACTCTTTGATGATATCCCTTGCCCCATTCTTCCCAATCTCTCCGATTAGCATATTAACCCTCTCCTTTGAGTCTCCCCCTAACCACATGTCCTTCAGTCTTCCATCCACCTTCCCATTATACTTCCAGTGAATCTTATTCTTTTAGACTGGTACTTTGGGCATTCTAGAAGAAAGTGTTCCAGGGTCTCCACCATGCCCAAATTACACATCTGGCACTCTTTTTCATTGTTCTTCCCAATTTTTCCCCTCAGCTCCAGGGATCGCGACCTCAGCTTGAACAACAGTGACCCTCCAAAGGTGCCATCAAGGTACTCTTCAAAACCTGGCTTCTCTTTATCATGCAGGCCACCCAAAGACTTCTTTGATTTAACCCCCTCTCGACAATTACTGTTACAATCCTCCATAACCAGACATGTTAACCTCCAGAATAATTTTTCAGGGAACCTGAGGGTGATTTTCAGGGAAATGGGATGGTTTTCAGGGAAAAGTTCGCGCTGGGACAAAATAAAAGAAAAAACTTGTGGATTTTCAGCTCATGGACCACTATTAGCACCAGGTTATATCCAGAACTAGTTGTCAGTTATGCTGATGCATTTATGCTATGTCAAAAAATCATAAAATAACTGTTGATTTGCCCCCCCCCCCCAGATCCTCTTCTTCGTGAGCCTCCCCCTCCCCACCACCTCCCACCCATGCTGTCCCACAGAGCACATCCACCTGTGGTTTGCTCTTATCAAAGTCTAGACTAGCTAATAATTTCCCAAGTCTGGAAATGTTAACAGGAAAAGATGTCCTAATGTTCAGTTACTTCAAGAACATTAGTACTTGGAAAGTGTCTTTATCAAACTTCATGCATGTGGGACGTTTGTGCCCTACACAAAACTTTTCTTTTCATCATTGAAGCATTTTTTTTTAATTCCATTTGAAATTTTCTGGGTACAGATGGCCAACAGTTAACAGTTCTGTAGTCAGCACAACAGAATAAATGTAGTGTTAGAAAATAAGTCCATTGTGTTTAAATATGCAGTCATGATTTTTTGGCATTCTAAGCGACTTTAACCTACTTTTAAACTGTGCTAAAGAGTTGTTGTTTACGTTTTGATTTTGGAAAAGGGATGAGAATTAAAGCTATTTTATGAAGGAATAAATAAATATATATTATTTAATTCCTTTTCATGTATTTTAATTTCCAAAAACTGCATTTAAATGAAGGTGGAGTTTTCAATTTTTTGAAAGTAAGTCACCTATTTTCACTTCGACAATCGCACAATGATCACGAATCTCAGCGGAAAAAACACAGAAATAAACATGAACACAGTTGAAATATATATCATAAAATACCCTTTTCTTAAAAAAATTTAACTTAAATCCATATTTTACTGCTTTGTGAGTTTTTGCCAGAGTTTGAAATGCATGTGATTTGACTCCGAACGTTTTTCATAAGTTACAATGGGAACGAAATATTTGACTGTTGTTTTCTGGGATTTTTGGTCCAAAACTGATTCCCGTCCGGGAGGCCGGGAACTACACCGAAATTCCGGGACTTTCCCGGGCATTCCGGGAGAGTTAACATGTCTGTCCATGACCTTTTCCTTGACGATATTTTACCCTGGTTTGCCCCAACGTCCAGATCCGGGATCTCCAATGAGTAGTTCTCTACTAGCTCCCTCACTTGGACCATCCACCCCGTCTTGATATTTGAGTTGAAAATTCTCAGGAACATCCCCTTACACCATCAGCTGTCGGGGAGATTTACCAAATAAAATAAGATAACCGGGTTTCAACAGGTCTATCCTTTATCCTCATCCACCCACGCTCACCCCTGATTGCTTCTAGCGCTGCGGCATTACTCGACCCTGTTATTCATTGGCCTGTATCGTTCTGCAGGATTTCCATGCTCTTAAAGGTGGTCTGGTTTAGGGGTACCACCTCCGTACCATATGTTATACTTGGCAGACCCATCATTTCCCAAATAGTTTTCCCCACGAAAACCTTATTGAAACTATTTCTCCCTATAAGTTTCATTTGGTTAAGGATTCGCTTCCCCTTCAGAATCAATTTATTTCTGTGGTTTCGGTAGATGCCTCTTCCTGTAATGTTTATATTTACCCCCAAATACTCGTAATCACCTGTCTCTCCTACACTGAGAAGTTTGCTGCTGCCTTTTCTTAGTCTCCATATTTGACCAGATGAATGTTTTTAACCCTTAGGGGCCTGGGGATTTTTATACATCTTTCTACACTTTGATACTGTACATCCTGTGACTTTGCAGTTGTTTGCAGCCAAGACGTGCTTAGAAACAACTGCCAAAGCTCTTTGAATGTAACTTGCAAGTTTACCCTGAGACTGTATGTTTGATATCTGCTTTATGCCCCCAACTTCCGAAGGAGGATTTAGGGGTTCTAGTGAAGCCCTCCATCTGTTTCCATCCATCCATCCATCTGTCTGACCATCCATCTGTCCATACAAACGTTTTGCATTGTAATTTCAAAGCCATCGCTCGGATTTGGATCTCCTTCGGTATGCTGATAGACCTGCATGGGGGATTGATTATGCACAAGGAACGGGCTCTGTCCAATCATTTTTTCCATAGTTATGGCCCTTTTTCAATTTAGATAATTTTTCTGTTTTCACACATTCCACTTTGAAAATTTTCTGTCCCACAATACCTTCAAGGTTACTTCGAACTTGCATACAGGTCAGGGGCTGTGGCCCTTGCTTTGCGTTGCCCTTGTTGAAGAAAAATAGATTCAAGTTGGAAATGGGCCTTTAAGGGTTAAGTTAACATTATAGGGGTTTTATTTTCATGTTCTATAACAATTGAACAAGGATTGATCATCAATTTGCGATATGCTGTTGAAAACACCACCATCAGGGAAAGTATTGATAACTCACCTGACTTCTGATCCATAATGGCGATGTCTGAGTCTTCTCCTATCCTCTAATCCTATTCAAATAAAACTTTTATATGAATGATGGTTGGATCAGACATTTCAAATTTAACTCAAATAAGCTTCCCTTCATTGGGTGGGATGAAGGCAAAACCATCCCAGTTTGAACTGATAGATGCAATGACTTGATATTAGATAATTTGTTTTCTTTTGTGGTGTAGTATGAAATTTGTTCAAGGGAACTTTGGAGGCAGTATTTGTTGACATAATGGGAGGTGCAAGATTTTTAGCCACCCAAATGTCACATTTTTGAAACACTTGGGCTAGTTTGAGTGAAATTTTGCATACATTATGAATAGGTAGCATGTTCTTAATTTATGCACAAAAATTAGTCTGTAGTCACCCTGTGGGAATCCACCCACATAAAACAAAACCTTACTTGTGATTTTTATACCCCTCTCCTCTTTGAGGAGGGGGCATTATGTTATCACCATGTCTGTCATCTGTCCATTAACTTTTCACATTCCGTCATTTAACTAAAGTTTTACCAACCAGATCTTTACCAAGCTTCATATGTGGGTAAGGTATGATGAATGGAAGAAGCCTATTTATTTTGACCACGATGTGCCAAAGATCAAGGTCACAGTGACCTCCAATGTTAAATACACTTGAAATTGGTTTCCACTCTGTAACTAAAGTTCTACCAACCAGATTTTTACTAAACTTCATATGTGGGTTCAGCATAATGAGTGGAAGAAGCCTTCTTATTTAGACTATCATGTGCCAATGGTAAAGGTCACAGTGACCTCCAATGTTAAATGCACTTGAAATTGGTTTCCACTCTATTATAACTAAAATTCTACCAACCGGATCTTTACCAAACTTTATATGTTGGTTAGGTATGATGAGTGGAAGAATCCTATCCATTTTGACCATGATGTGTCAAGGTCATGGATCTCCAATGTTAAATACCCTTGAAATTGGTTTCTGCTCTATGACTAAAGTTCTGCAAGACTGGTCTTGGGTTTTTTTTTTTTTTGTAATTCTATCCATGATATTGCAGGAGGGAACATATGCCACGCTTTGCATTGCTCTTGTTTTTAACTGCACTGCAAAAGGAATTTATATTTGGTATGTAGCATCTTTTTGAAGAGTACAGTCACTTTTATTATAGGGTTTCTCATTTTAACAGTTTGGGTAATGAGAACAGTAAAAAAATCTTATCACGAACCACCAGTCCAAATGCTTTCATGCTTGACATATCTGTATAGGAATGATTTCCAAGTTTGTTGAAATCAATACCCCATGCAATTGGAAACTCTTCAACTTTTTTTCTGACTATTGTGTACGATCCCTGTCATCTGCTGTAACAGTAAACTTTAAAGATTGATTTTTATTGACCTTTGACTTTTCCTTCATCTGTAGGGATGAAGACATGGATGGAGAATGGGAAGCACCTCTAATAAGTAAGTTTTATTAATGCTTTGAATAACTGACAAGTACATGTTTTTCTGATCTGTTGTTGTATAACTTAGTTCAGAAGTTGAACTGGAACCTTTGCGGATAGTGTGTTAATCTCACTTAGCTGATTGTCTTACTGTATAAAGAAATAAATCTTAACTTGCAGAGTGTTAAATTATTTTTGCTCTGCCAAAATTTGTTCACACGACTTTCTATGCCTTGTTAAAATTTACTTCAAAATATAAAGCCCAACTATGGGCTTTCGGCACTCTACAAGTTATGTAAACTTGCTGTATTATGTTCTCTTGTAGTGTGTTTCTCATTAGTCATGTAAATCTAATATGTTGTTGATGCTTGTTCACACATGCATTTTTTCTCATTGACTCTCTCAACGCTGGTGGTCTTTTGTTAGAGGACGGATTGAATTCTTTCTAAAAATGATCTCAAAAATCAGTTTTTAGAAAAAGTCCAATAAAATATTATTGAAGGCTGACTCATCAAGAATTGATGCTCTGAATGTGTTTTGGTGCGGGGTTTGAGGAATAGGCCTGAGTCTTGGTTTCAAGTTGAATGCTCGAAGGTTTTTAAATGTACTGTTATCGAGGGGGGTTCAAAGAACAGCTGATATAAGGGGATGTAACTGGTTGTTTTGTATATGAATATTCATCAATCGCTATTGTTAGAGGATGGATTGAATTCTTTCTAAAAATGATCTCTAAAATCAGTTTTTAGAAGAAGTCCAATAAAATCTTAATGAAACTGACTGTCATCAAGAATTTATTCTCTGAACAGGTTTTGACATGAGGCAGGAGGAATAGACCTAAGTCTTGGTTTCCAATGCTCAAAGGCTTTTAAATATACTGTTATCAAGGAAGGTTCAAAGAACAGCTGATATGAGGAGATGTAACGGGTTGTTTTTATATGAATATTCATCAATCGCACATGCTTTAAATTCTGTAATGTTGTGTTTTTGATTTAAATACTGATGGGGTGAAATTGTGGGTTGTTTTTATACCCCCATAAAACGAAGAGTGGGGGGGGGGGGGGGGCGTCATCATCGGAACTACTTCCACAGTTTTAGCTGCATTTTCATGAAACTTCACAAAAATGATCAATATGATGAGGGGAAGTGCGTGACATAATTTTTTTCCCGCTTGGTTTCAAGATGGTCGACTGGTGGCCATATTGGATTTTTTTTTTTAAAATGTGGAGCGAACTACTTCCACGGTTTTAGCCGCATTTTCATGAAACTTCACAAAAATGATCAACATGATGAGGGGAAGTGCTTGACATAATTTTTTTTCCCGCTCGGTTTCAAGCTGTCCGACTGGCGGCCATATTCGGATTTTTTTTTTACTTAGAAAAATTGAATGGCCCTTTTCAGTCACCCACACTAGGCGGTATGCCACGGTGGGGGTATACCGGGCGACAGATCGTCTCTAGTTCTTTCTGAGTCTGTCTGAAAGACAAATTGCAATGTCTGGAACCATCTGTGGTTCACAGTCAACCCAATGCAGTGTGAATGATGGAAATAATCAATCATTATACCCCCCCCCCCCCCTGCCACAATGAGTTGTGGGGGGAGATATATTGGAATCAACTTGTCTCTGTCCATCCATCCTTCTGTCCATACATCTGTCCATCCGTCCAGAAACATAATTATACCCCCACTTTTCTTCTTCAAACAATGGGGTATACTGGATTGTGCCTATCCATTCGTCCATCCATCTGTGCATCCATACATACATTTGTTTGTCCGCTCTCAGACGTCTGTTCACGTTATAACTTCAACATTACTACTGATTTTGATGAAATTTCGTACAGATGTTCACGATCTTTTAAGGAGCATCAGCCGTTTTGCTGTTGGAATTTTTTGTCTGTGAGTTATGGCCCTTTGAATATACAAAAATTTGGCTGTTTTTAGTCTGTTTGCATCGTACCACATTTTTGGGTTATTGGATCTCAATGAAATATGGATTGAAGGTTGTTTAAAGGAAAGGCTTTCAAATGAGTCTCTAATAATATTTCTTACTTTTCACTTTTTAGACTTATCCCCATTTTTAACTTTGAAAATTTGCTGTTTGCCTCGTGAAATAGCCAATTTTGTTGTCTACGCCTCATAATTCAGGTTTGGGTTATCAGATTTCAATGAAATTTGAAGATTGTTTATGAAATGCTTTCAAATGAGTCATGTCCCTGCAGTAAAACAAAGAAAATACATGCAAATCACCTCTCCACATGTGGCATTATGCCTTTGTTTTACATTTCTTATGTGGATGGTCCGATCGTCACTAGACTTCAATAACAGGTGTTTCTGGCCTTCACAATTACCTTGCTCTTAAACAAAGACAATAAATTTGCTGTTTGCTTTGTAAAATAGCCAATTTTATGTCTGTTCACCTCATATATCTGGTTTGGGGTTAGCGGCTCTCAGTGAAACTTGGAATGAAGATAGTTTATGGGAATAGCTTTCACAGCATCATGGTTCATTTCTTCTCTTGTCATTGTTTGGCGATATGCACCGTGAGGGTATGCCCTGGGGCATGGCCCTCCTCTTGTTTTGTCTGGAGATTTTCTTGGCTGTTTATGGACCATTGTCCTCAAAACTTAGTATGAATGTTCACCACCGTGATAACCTGTGCACCAGCAATTATAGTTCCAGTCGAACAACTTTTGCCATAGTTATGCCCCTTTTCGACTTCTCTTGGAATGCTAGAATTTTGTCCTGAGATTAAGATGTTTATGGATCGATTCCTTTAAAACTTGGTATGGATGTTCACTAACATGCGAACCTGTGTGCGATTATAGTTTCAATCTCCATTGTGCAGAAATATGACCTTAAACACCAATAAATAAATAAATAAATAAATAGTTTCGATCAGACTTTTTTTTGCCAGAGTTTTCATCTCAGAATGCCTTAATTTTGTCCATAGATTTTCTCAGATGTTTATGGGTTGATTCCTTTGAAACTTGGTATGCATGTTTATTACCATGGGAACCTGTGCACCTGAAATTATAGTTTCGATCAGAATTTTATTTGCCAGAGTTCTGCCCCTTTTTGTCTTAGAATAATCTTTGTGGGGGGGGGGGGGGGGGGTGTGGACAGGCCCATCTGGGACACCTCTAGTTATTATAATTCTTAATAATTGATTTTACTTCATGTGCCAAACACTGCACATATCAGACCTTTCCAATGTTAGAAAGGCTCCTTTCTATTCCTATCATACCGCATGTACTTATATAATATAACTGATTCCTTTAGAATACTTGTAATATAAAGTTTTATTAAAATAAAAAAAAAAAAATTTTTATACTGTACCAATGACCCAGACTTAGCAGACTTAGCTGGTGCTAACTCCAACAAAACCAGGGCCAAACACAAATTTTGCCCCCCAATCCCCAAAATTTGCATCCAAAACAAAAAGAAATCATGTCCTAAAGGACCTCCATACTACGCCTCTACTGCGCATGCGCAGTGACGCAGTCGTCCCGAAATTGGCGCCAATTATCATTCTCTGTTTGGCCCTTCATCAGTCAACATCTCACTGATCTTTGTGCTTGTAAATCTCAGTTTAAAGGATGCCAGACACGTAATTTTTGGAGAAAATGTGATTCTAAGGAGGATAGAAGGAGGAGAGGAAAAAGAAGTGGCAAAAAATAATCAGGGCTGTACTTAAAATTTTTTGATGAAATTATGTTAAGTTGCCTATTTTCGAGGCATGGGCCTCTTGTTGTCATTCTTGCTAATTGTTGCACTGCTTATTCAGTGTTTCCTCTCCCCTACCCTTCTAAAGTTCCCCCTGGCAATTCTCCCATGCTTTTGGCATATTTTTGAGAAATTTCATTTCTAAAATTTCCTGGGAGAGTTGCTTGGTTACAGAATGTTTTCTGTTATTTTCCCCATAGTTACGTTTTCACCCATGGGTGTATAACGTTTGTGTTCTGCATCTTCCATCTAATGTTCTACAGAGTCTCTGTTTTGCATCAGATAGAGTGTAGTTGATGACTGATTCCGGGCCAGTTTTTTCAGTGCCTGGAGTCATGTTTTCTAGTGTGTTTACACTGTTTGTTTTCATTGGCAACAGCCTTTTTTGAGGGGGGCTGTTTGCCTTTGTGGTAGTTTATCTCATTATAAGATACATTTATATTATCCGAAAGTGTCTCATTAATTATTTTTTATAAATTTAAAATTTTTGACCACACTTTGCCATCGGATCCATCGGGGCTCAACGTTACTTTTCAGCAACTTGGGCTTCTCTGAAAAAATATTTTTTCAAAATTATTTTGTTTTGCAATTGTTTTTTCATTTATTAATGGATCATGTTATTATGTATCTTTGTGTCAGGGGTTTTTGCGAGTAACTAGGACTTATTGTTGCTCTTTCACAATGAAGGGACATTGTTCAAATTGTAATAGGAAGAAATCTTCCTCTGACTTTCATGATCATTGTATTAATTGTAGTCAGTGTTCTCGCATTAATCCCTGTCCTATATGTGAACATTGGGATGAGAAACATTGGAAACGTGTGTCACGATATGTTGTTTCTGGAGAAAGAGCGATGCCGGCTCTTTCTCCACAAGGTCACTCTACTCTCTCAGTTTCTATTTCAGAGGAACCAGAACAGGGTGATGTTTCCATGTTATCTTCTTCAAGTGTGCGTCCGTCGTCACAAATGAATTCAGAGCTAGCGGCAAAAGTGCTCATGGAGATTAGACAAATGTCGTCCGCTAGCTCGCCCGGTGTAGCATCCATTCACCGAATGGTTCGGCAGCCGGGTTCGTCCGATGCGGTCCAAGAGGAAATTTTGGGTGATGCGAGCAGTATAAACATAATAGATGCACACCCAGTGACGGCAGATAGTAAGCGAGAACGGATGAAGCCTTTTAGTCCGGTTCATAGCTCGTCCAGGTCCAGCCGGGCCGCGAGCGAGAGAGGTCCCTCTCTCGTACAACAACATCTGGGACCAGATGTTGTGGTACAAAATGTGTCTTTAGCGGAGCATACGTCCGTCGCTCGGGACGCTCCGTTGTATAAGCAGTCCGCAGAGACTGTTAAGGCTTCCTCTTCTCGTCAGCGCACACGACCGCACCTTGGCTGCGTGACCGCCGATATTTTACCAGCTTCGTCGATGAAGGATTCTTCGGCGACCAGGTCACACCATCCGGCAGCCAGGGATTCGAGACCGATGGACTCCGGACGTTCGCATAGGAAAAGTATGCGGGAGCCATCTGATGCGGAGCTGCCCTCGGCGAAGCAGCGAAAGACTGCGCCTCTGCAGGTCTCGACGTCGGACATTCTTGTGCAGATAGCACAGCTTATCGCAGCATCCCAGCAACCGACAGAAACGGTGTCGGATCAAGAATTATCCGACGGCGCTGGGTCGGTACGCTCCGCCGAAGCATCGGGGGCGGACGACCGGGAACATCGGGAGGTCTGACCGGATGGTGAAAGGGATACGGATGACTTGGAGCTATCCCTTTCGGAACAACATAAAGCTGCCGTGGACTTCATCCGGCACTTTCTCCCTCAAGTTGTTCCGTCGGGCCAGACTGCTGCGCTTCCGGACAAGAGAATTATAGCGTCATTGGACTCTGAATTTTTTGAGCGGTTCAGGGACATCGCTCCCGAGTTTCCATCGCAGTCCAATAATGTTGCAAGAACATTTGAATTATTGAACGACGCTATATTTAAACTTGCTTCCAGGACGGGGAAAGCAGGTTTCTTGTCCGCTAATACTCTCAACCTGCCTTTCATTAATGCAAGGAATAAATTCGATACGGCAGGACAGGGTATACCGAGAGTTCCTCTGCGTATGGACGACGAGGTGGAAGACTTAGAGCTATCATTACCGTCGTCAGCTTCTATTCCAACCGCGGTGTTGGAAACAGCTATTGCGTCTAACAGAGCCAATTTAGATGCCTTATCTTACGCAGATCACCTTACTAAGGCGTTATCACTGCGCCTTCAAGGGGAAGAGTTTCAGGATATACAATCCTCTTTAAGACTTCTTTCAAGGGCAGTAGCTTATTCCACGTGTAACTCCGCCCTTTCAGTGGCAAATCTGGAGTTGGTTAGACGTGACGCAGCCCTAGCTACATCCACACTAGTGGATTCTAAGGTGAAGAACTCTCTTAGAGTCGCTTCGGTCTCAGGAGAACTTCTCTTTGACGGCAAGCTTTCCGCTATTTATGATAAAATTAAAAAGAAAGCTAATGATTCTCTGTTGTTCAGATCGGCTCCTAAAAAGTCGGATACAGCAGACACGAATAAGACAGGCACTTCTGGGTCTAATGCGCCCAAGAGAGGTTCCTATAGAGGTTCCGGTGCGTCCTCTTGGTCTTATTCGAGAGACCGTCAGGATAGCGACTCTCGTTCGGGACGTCCTTCAGGCCGGGACAATCGGTCGGACGCCCCGAGGTCGACGAGGCGAGGTGCGGGTCGTGGAAGACGTGGTTTCTCCTACCGCAGGCCTCGCAGGTCCAGGAGGTGATGGCTTAAACCTCTATCGCGTTCCGGTTGGCGGAAGGTTGTCGAGTTTTTCACAAGAGTGGGCGTCGATTACGGACGACCCTTGGGTGAGAGGAGTGACTTCGGAAGGTCTAAAGATATCCTTCAAACGAAAGCCTCCATTAACTCGAAGTCCAAAGTGGACTCATCTTCCGTCAAATCCACAGAAAAGAGACGCTCTGTTATCAGAGGTGCAGTCTCTTTTAATGAAGAACGCGGTAGAGGTCGTAGAAAACCAGGAATCTCTGGGATTCTACAGCCATCTGTTTCTGGTTCCGAAACCAGATGGCTCGTTCCGTCCAGTCATAGATTTGAGCTGGATAAACAAGCTGATCGTCGCTCCGAAGTTTTATATGGAGACGATTCGATCGGTCAGAGCGAGTATTCGGGTGAACGATTATGCAACGAGCATAGATCTCAAAGATGCGTACTTTCAGGTCATGGTACATCCGACATTCCGAAAGTATCTACGCTTCGCAGTCCTAGGAGTGGTGTATCAATTCCGGGCGATGTGCTTCGGATTGAATCTAGCACCCTGGGCTTTCACTCGGGTAATGAACTCGGTAATGATCTACTTCCGAGCTCATTCGTCTGCGGTAACGTCGGCCTACCTGGACGACATTCTTCAGAGGTACGGCAACGAGTTAACGCTTCAGAACGATGTTCAGAATCTAGGGTTATACTGGATGTTAATAGAGAACATGAATGTTATTGTGCTCAATTATTAAGGGTAGTGTATCTTTCTAATTTAATATTAAATAAGAAAGATACATGTAAAGCCTAATACTCCTTTTCTCCTTAAGGGGTTACCTCTTTACTATATAGTTGAGCTTATTGGATTTTCCTCTATGTCCTAGGCCCTCCAGCCTGTTTACTATTCAGCTAAGTCTGGGTCATTGGTACAGTATAAAAATGTTAAAAAATTTATAGTAATTTATATATTTTTTATACTTACCAATGACCCAGACGGGGATGGCCCTCCCTGGAGTTGGGAACTCTTGCCTCCCCGCTGAGTACATAGCGCTGACCAGGCACTGCCAGTAAGAATGATAATTGGCGCCAATTTCGGGACGACTGCGTCACTGCGCATGCGCAGTAGAGGCGTAGTATGGAGGTCCTTTAGGACATGATTTCTTTTTGTTTTGGATGCAAATTTTGGGGATTGGGGGGCAAAATTTGTGTTTGGCCCTGGTTTTGTTGGAGTTAGCACCAGCTAAGTCTGCTAAGTCTGGGTCATTGGTAAGTATAAAAAATATATAAATTACTATAAATTTTCTAACTTCTCATTTAATTGGCCTGTAACAAAATAGCCATTTTTTAATGAACTTTCTCCATTGTTCCCAAATATGTTTATTTTGTCAAGGAATGCATTCTTGACTCCACCCCCTCTCCTCCATCCAGTGTCTGCTTAGTTATTTTTTACAGAATTTGGTAATCTTACATGAAATTCACTCATATATATGTTAGTTTACCAAAGTTTTATTTTGTAATGTTAGTACAAATTCTACTGAACAGGTTTAAATAAGCTTGCGTTTTTATGTGTACCCATACACATAATGCCGGCATCCGGGGTGGCCATCCGTCGTTCGTCCATCCGCTGTCCATCCTTCTGTCTGTCTGTCCATCCGTCCGCACATCTGTCCATCCGGCATCCGTATCCATTTCTTTGTCATTCGATAACTTGAAAAATATTGCTTGGATTGTCAAGTTACTTTATATTTGTGTTCAAGTTATCTATGTGCCAAGCTGTATAGTTTTTGGTGTAAATCTGATAATTTGATCCTGAGATATTGACCCTTTATCCTTCAAATTGAAAATTCCTCCAATCCCTTTGGCATTCGATAACTTCAAAAGTATTGCTTGGATTGTCAAGTTACTTTATATTTGTGTTCAGGTTACTGATGTGCCGAGCTGTATAGTTTTTGGTATAAATCTGTTATTTTGATCCTGAGATATTATCTCTTTATCCTTCAAATTGAAAATTCCTCCAATCCCTTTGGCATTTGATAGCTTGAAAAATATTGCTTGGATTGTCAAGTTATTTTATATTTGTATTCAGGTTACTGATGTGCCGAGCTGTACAGTTTTTGGTGTAAATCTGATAATTTAATCCTGAGATATTAACTCTTTATCCTTCAAATTGAAAATTCCTCCAATCCCTTTGGCATTCGATAACTTGAAAAATATTGCTTGGATTGTCAAGTTACTTTATATTTGTGTTCAGGTTACTGATGTACCGAGCTGTATATTTTAAGGTGTAAATCTGATAATTTGATCCTTAGATATTAACCCTTTATCCTTCAAATTGAAAATTCCTCCAATCCCTTT
Source organism: Pictodentalium vernedei (assembly GCA_031216915.1). Taxonomy (NCBI): domain Eukaryota; kingdom Metazoa; phylum Mollusca; class Scaphopoda; order Dentaliida; family Dentaliidae; genus Pictodentalium; species Pictodentalium vernedei. The sequence goes on along the minus strand of CM062297.1, from coordinate 234,998,464 downwards.
GGCATGAGATAACTCAAAAAATATCAGTCCGATTGTCATGTTACTTTATATATTTATTCAGGTTACTGATGTGCTGTGCTGTATAGTTTTTTTCATGTAAATCTGATAATTTGATCCGGAGATATTAACCTTTTATCCATCAAATTAGACACTCCCCCAATCCGTTTCTATATGTACCCATACCATGTATGGAGTACATAATGTCGGTATCTGTGGTGGCCCTCCGTCATACAGCTTTCTACTAGTTGCACGTATGGGTACACATCTGACAATTTCATCGGCCTATTTTTCAAGATAATGATAGTCTTTCACACATTTTTTTTATTTCGTTTTCTTTCCACAGACAATCCAGATTGTGCTGATGCACCTGGCTGTGGAGCATGGACAGCACCAAACATTAAAAACCCAAAATACAAAGGAAGATGGACAGCACCAATGATAGACAATCCAAATTATAAGGTATGCATTCTTAATGTTTTTGAATGTGACATTTTATGAGGATGCCCATTTTAACATTATTGGCAATGAGAAAATGCCAAGCTATTATCTTTCTTGTGCTCCATCAACTAAGTATTCTTCAGAACCTTAGGGCCAAATCTAAACTAATTTGGTACAAAGCATCTTGGTTGAGAATACTCTTCTGATTTGTTTCCACTGAATTTTTTATTCCCCTTCGCGTGGGGTTAATGTCCCAAAAGCCTAAAACGCTTTAAATATTGTCTCAACCACTTGCAATAATGCTTAGATTCTGAAATGGACTTTACTTTAGTGATGCAGAGATTCAAGTTTTTTTCAAAGGAACTCACTGGGCCAATATTTGAGCGTAACTGTGGGATGATGCCCATATTTTTATACTGTACCAATGACCCAGACATAGCTGGTGCTAACTCTTAAAATATAGGGCCAAACACAAATTTTGCCCCCCAATCCCCAAAATTTGCATCTAAAACTAAAGAAAACATGTCCTGAAAGGCCCTCCACACCTCGCCCCCACTGCGCATGCGCAGTGTCAAGGACGTTCCGAAATTGGCGCCATTTATCATTCTAAGTTTGGCCCTTCATCAGTTAACATCTGACTGATCTTTGTGCTTTTAAATCTCAGTTTAAATGATGCCAGACACATAAATATTAGTGAAATGGTGATTCTAAGGAGGATAGAAAAGGAGGAGAGGAAAAGAATGTGTGACAGAATATTATCAGGGCTGTAACTTAAAATTTTTTAATGAAATTATGTTAAGTTACCTATTTTCAAGGCAGCAGCCATTTTGTTGTCATTCTGATTATTTGTTACACTGTTTTTTCAAGTGTTTTTCCTCTCTCCCTGTCCTTTAAGTTCCCCCTTGCTATTCTCCCATGCTTTTGGCATAGTTTCTGTAATTATTATTACTAAAATTTCTTGGGAGTTTTAGCTTAATAACAGAATGAATTCTGTTCTTTCCCCATGTTTACGTCTTCACCTACGGGTGGTTAGGCGTTGTGTTCTGCATCTACCATCTGATGTTCTGCAGTTTCTTCCCTGGAAGTCTCTGTTTTGCATCAGATGGTGTATTTTTGGTAACTGATTTCGGGCCTGGGTGCCTGGAGTCTTATTTTAGTGTTTTTACACTCATTGTTTACATTTACAACAGCCCTCTGTGTGAGGGGGGGATTTCTAAATAATAATATCTTTATGTTATTTTAATCATAACTAGATACATTATTATTGTTCGTAAGTGTTGAATAAATTGTTTAAAATATTTTTAAAATTTTTGTCCACACTTAGGCTTGGGATCCATTGGGGCTCAACGTTACTTTTCAGAAACTTGGGCTGTTCTGAAAAAATATTTTTTCAAAATATTTTGATTTCAATTATTTTTTCTATATTAATGGATCATATTATTATTATGTATTTTGATTGCCAGGGGTTAGTGCGAGTACCAGGACTTGTTTTCTTTTCACATTGAAAGGATATTGATCAATTGTTTTAAGAGGAAGTCTTCCTCTGACCTTATTATCATTCTATATGTGGTCAGTGTACTCGCATTAACTCCTGTTCTGTATCGTATGATTTCGATGACAATATGGGAAGCGTATGTCACGGTATGTTGTTGGGGATTTGGACACTCCGGTCCTTTCCCCGCAGGGTCACTCTACTTTATCAATTTCTATTTCAGACGATCAAGATTAGGGTGATGTATCTGTGATGTCTTCCAACAGTGTGCCTCCGTCGTCACAATTAATGAAGGGCTAGCGGAAAAGTGCTCATGTAATACGCCAATTGCCTAAGAGGACCCTAGTAGGTTCGACGGCCTTTGACGTCCGCTAGCTCGCCCGGTGTAGCGTCCATTCACCGAATGGTTCGGCAGCCGGGTTCGTCCGTTGCGGTCTAGAAGGAATTTTGGGGTGATGCGAGCACTATAAAATTAACTTAATGCACACCCAGTGACGGCGGATCGGAGGGAGAACGGAGGAAGCCTTTTAGTCCGGTTCATAGCTCGTTCCGGTCCATACGGACGGCAAGCGAGAGAGGCCCCTCTCTCGTTCAACAACATCTGGCCCCAGATGTTGTGGTACAAATGTGTCGTTAGCGGAGCATACGTCCGTCGCTCGGGACGCTCCGTTGTATAGGCAGTCCGCTGAGACTGCTAAGGCTTCCTCTTCTCGTCAGCGCACACGACCGCACCTTGGCTGCGTGACCGCCGATATATTACCAGCTTCGCCGATCAAGGATTCTTCGGCGACCAGGTCACACCATCCGGCAGCCAGGGATTCGAGACCGATGGACTCCGGACGTTCGCATAGGAAGTATGCGGGAGCCATCTGATGCGGAGCTGCCCTCGGCGAAGCACCGATAGACTGCGCCTCCGCAGGTCTCGACGCCGGACATTCTTGTGCACATAGCACAGCTTATCGCAGCATCCCAGCAGCCGACAGAAACGGTGTCGGATCGAGAATTATCCGACAGCGCTGGGTCGGTAGCCGGGGACTCGAGGCCTGCAGACTCCGGACGTTCGCATAGGAAGTGTGCGGGAGTCAACGTACATGGAGCTTCCAGCGGCAATGCATCGTAAGTCCGCTACTGCACAGGCCTCGGGAACGGACGTGCTTTAATTAATAGCACAGTTTATCGCAGCATCCCAGCATCAACTGAATCTGTCGCATATATTTTATCCGACGATGCTGGGTCGGGACGCTCCGCGGAAGCGGGTACGGACGTCCGAAAGTTTCATCCGGTCCGACGGGATACCGAAAGGGATTCGGTGGATGTCAAGCTTTCCCTTTCGGAACAACATATGCTGCGATGCCGGATAAGAAACTGATAGCGTCGGTGGACTTAGAAATTTTTGGTTCGGTTCAGGGACATCGTCCCTCAGTTCCGACATAGTCCAATAATGTCACACAAACTTTCGAATTATTGAACGACGCTATATATATTATTATTTTATGCTTGCTATCCAAGCATTTCTGGTTTCTTGTTCGAAGAGTTATGGAGATGTCTTTCAAAAGTGTGCCTCTGTCGTCATAGTTAATGAAGAGTTAGCGGCAATAAGTGCTCATGGAATATGTCTATCGCTTACGGAGTGACATTCGCTAGCTCACCCGGTGTAGCGTACATTCATCGAATGGTTCGGCTGCCGGGTTCGTCCGTTGCGGTCTAGTAAGGAGATTTGGGTGATGCGAGCACTTTAATTACTTTAGTACTCACCCAGTGACGGCAGATTGAGGACAGATCGGAGGAAGCCAACAACATAGGGGACCGCATGTTGTGGTTCAGATATTTTACATTCGGAGCATATGTCCGTTGCTCGGGACGCTCCGTTATATTGACAGTCCGAGAGACTGTCTTTAATGCTTCCTCATCCTCACAGCAGGGCACACGACCGCACATTGGCTACGTGACCTCGAGTATCCGATCAGTTTCGGCATTCAGTGATTCCACAGCGAATAGGTCGCGCCATCCGGTAGCCAAGGGACACGAGGCCTATACACTCCGTTCGCTCGCATATTGGAAGTATGCACGGGGTAACGATCTCGGAGCTTCCTGCGGCAATGCATCGTAAGACCGCTGCTCCTCAGGCCTCAGTGACGGACGTGCTATCCGAGTTAGCACAGTTGTTTCGCAGCATCCCAGCAATTGACAGTTTCTCGGTCGAATCAGGAATTATCCGACGGCGCTGGGTCGGTGCGGTCCGCGGTTGCATCAAGCTACGGACGACCGAACGCTTTATAGGGTCCGACAGGATGGCGAAAGGGATTCGAAAGATTTCGAGTTTTCCCTTTAGTAGTATCGGAAGATGCCTTTCATATCTTCTGGCAATTCTTCCAGTGATTATTTTTCGGACTTCATTGCTGTGATCTTGGATAAGAGACTTATAGCGTCATTGGACTCGGATTTTTCGATCGGTACAGGGACTTTGTCCCTGACTTACCGACGCAGTCCAATATTGTCATTACAACATGTGTTTTATTTTTCGACGCTATATATTATATATATATATACAAGCCTGCTACTAAGCATGATAGTTTAGTTTCTTGTCCGCGTGGCTCATTTCTGCCATTTTATCTTTTCTACATATAGTTTATTTTGGCAGAGCAGGGCATACCGAGAGTTCATATGCGTCTAGACGGTGTGATTAAAGACTGCATATATTCTTTTTCGCCGTTTATGTCTTTTCCAATTTCAATGTTGGGAACGACATTATGTATAGTAGACTTAACTTAGACGCTTTATTATACGTAATCCGCCTTACTGAGGCGTTATCATTACGTCTTCAAGAAAAGATTTACGGGATATTATTCTCAATGTAATTTCTTTTGAGGGCAGTAGTTTGTTCACGTATAACTCCGCCCTTCAGTGGCTGATTGGAGTTGGTTAGACGTGATGCAGCCCTAGCTACATCCACGTGTGGATAGTAGGTTAAGAACTCTCTCAGAGTCGCTTCGTTCTCGGAGGAGCTTCTCTTCGACGGCAACTTTCCGGCAATCCATGAATTGCTTGATTTATACATTCTCTTGTCTATCTAGTGTTACAAGAGATTCAGACTGGGGCAAACATTCGGTGGTTGACTCAGAGAGTGCCGCCGCAGTTGCCGGACCCTAGTGTGGCTGTTATGACGGTTGCCAGTCAAACAGATTGGGATATATACTGATCCCTACGGATTCGAAGTGCCAGGGTCTTTGAGTTCCGCAGTCTTTTAGCTATCAGTTTAACTTCCGCGGAATAATGTTTTTTTAGGCTTGCTTTATGTCATTGCATGAACATTATTCAGAAACGCATGCCCAAATTCCTGTCCTTTAATTCGACAGTAGTGGCGTATCTCCGGAACCAGGGAGGCACTCTTTCGTTTCCGTTATTCAATTTAATGGAAAGAATCCGTCTGTTGGTTATAGTACACCAAGTTCAGTTTTGGTCCGTCATATTCTGGGTCGTCTGATTGTTTTATCGCACTCCCGTTCTCTTACGGGTCGCTTGTTGCTGTCAGAATGGACTCTCAACAAACAAGTATTTAATCAGATTTGCTATCTATGGGAGCTCCCAATGATGTTTTATTTATGACACAGCTTGCTAATCAATTGCAGACGTATGTGTTGGCTTGTCCAGATCTCTGAGCTAATACTGTTAACGCTCTATTGATCTATAGGACGGGATGATAGGATACGCGTATCCTCCGGCGCTGTTGTTTTAGCAAGTATTGCTAAGATAAACAACCACAATACATTTCTGTTGATAGCATCTCTATCTTCACAGAGATCATGAGTAATTTACTCTCTTGTCTACTGTGGATCTTAACGTGAAATCTTCCTCTATGTGAGGATCTTTTTTCACTGGGTAAATCGTGTCATCTTTATCACAACCAGCAAGGTCGCAACCTTCATGTATTCCGTTGTGTGGTCCGTATTGCATTGTAAGCACTGTACTGGACGAGCTTTGGACGCGATTTCTTACTATAGGAGATCCTCTTCTTCGCTATTCTATGCGACTAAAGTGGAGGCTCTTCCGTCGTGGTGTAGGGATCATTATGTTCATATGGTTGATCCCTCCATACTACGCATTGCTAGTTTTTAGTATACTTGTTTCACAAGATCTACTGCAGCCTGTTGTTTTTTAGGTTATAGGTTTATGTTACCCCATACCTATGCACTCTACGATAGTTTACAATTGAGTCTTTTGTCTCTTTATCTAAGTCAGTTAGTAACTTTTGGATAAATAGACTTAGAATCTTTAGATTAAATTCCTATACGGATTTTAACTTCGGTTCTTATTTAGCTAGTAATCATTTGAGCCTCTGGAAACAGTAGTTTCAAATTCTGACCTTTTAGACAGTAATTCTGTTGGTTTCTCTTTTACTGTAGAGTCAGTGAGTTTCATGCACTATCGATGGATGATTTTCACTTTCATAGTTTCGGAATCAATACTTCCGTTACTATTTAGGTTGGATTGTTGCATAAGAGTTAGGTTCCTATTATCCGGAACCTATTATTTTAAGGTCCTTCCGTCTTCGTATAGGCATAGGCCTTTACTCTTTCCGGGTACAGTTTATGTATTTATAAACAGATATCTGTTTATTACAAGGGCGTAAGCTTCTTCTGTCTTTGATGTCTAGTGGAAGGACGTTACGCTCCATTTTATTGTTAATGGATTCTATTAACTAGCGTACTGCTTATGGTATATCATTGGCTTAGCAGTTGTGCTTAAGATTTCGGCTCATGAAGTAAGAGTTCTTCTACTTCTTGGGCTTACATTAATAGTGTTGCTATTATAGATTTTTGAAGGCTGCTCATTGCGCTCAGCCATCCATTCATGAATTTTATCTCAGAAATATCGAGTCCATTTCTGGAGGCCTCTATTGTTAGGTCTATTTTCTACTGCTCAGAATGTCATTCACTTAACAGTTGCTACTATAGCTAGGTAGGCTGTCTGTTTCGGCAGTGGCTCCGTTCGGCTGCCCTCTTCGCTCTGGGCTATTTGACCCAGGGCAAGAAAAAGGGGGGGGGGAGGGTGTTCCCTTGGGTCACCTGTTTTTACTATGAAAACAAGGGGATACCTCCTCCGGAGTTAGTAATTCTGAGCTGTTATTGGGATGGTTGTTTAGTGAGAAGTTTAAGTTTATAAAATTCATTCAAGTCTTAGTTTTTAAAGTATAGCTTTTGAATATTGCATATGTCAACGGACATGATTATGCAATTCTCACACACTTTTAGGAGTATAAGAGTCTCTATTCTCTAGACTTACTTTATTATTGGCTTACTTTAAAAATTATTAGTATAAGGATTATTGGATATTAATAGAGTACATGGATGTATGAAGCTCAATTTTTGGAAGGTGTTGTATCTTTCTAATTTATCATAAATAAGAAAGATACATGTAAGGCCTATTACTTCTTTTCCCTACAGGGGATGACTATATTTTATTTTATTGAGCGTATTCCATTTTGCTCTATGTCCTTGGCCCTCCAGCCTTTTTTCTATTCAGCTATGTCTGGGTCATTGGTACAGTATAAAAATGTTAAAAAATTTATAGTAATTTATATATTTTTTATACTTACCAATGACCCAGACGGGGATGGCCCTCCCAGGAGTTGGGAACTCTTGCCTCCCCGCTGAGTACATAGCGCTTACCAGGCACTGGTTATTAGAATGATAAATGGCGCCAATTTCGGAACGTCCTTGACACTGCGCATGCGCAGTGGGGGCGAGGTGTGGAGGGCCTTTCAGGACATGTTTTCTTTAGTTTTAGATGCAAATTTTGGGGATTGGGGGGCAAAATTTGTGTTTGGCCCTATATTTTAAGAGTTAGCACCAGCTATGTCTGGGTCATTGGTAAGTATAAAAAATATATAAATTACTATAAATTTTTTAACTTTTTAAGACTTCATTGAACAGAGCTATGTTTTTGCTTGAGAACCTTTTCTAGAACCAGCAAAAACAAATGGCAAAAAAAATTGCTTTTGGCAGTGTCATGGCAGATTAAAGTATTGATCTTGCTCTCCACTTACTGACACACTCATCTCTTTTGACAACTTGAGACAGGTGAGCGTTTTAGGCTCACTTGAGCCTCTAGTTTCTTGTTATAAAAGTAAAACATTCTGAAATGGGTATCCTTATTTGTTCAGTCAGTGGAAAGGGGTTTTGGGCTTCTAACAATTTTTTTTCTCCTTTTAATTTTTTGGTCTTTTCTTGTCATGCCTACTGGAAAAGAGAAATAGTAACAACAAACTAGCAATAATACAGAAATTAAAAAATAAAAAAAACTACATGAATTGTAAAGAAAATCTTTGTGTATAAATAAACTGCTTTTTTAAATAAAAAAATGACAAGTATCAAGGAACCAGTATGAACAGTGCTGAAAATGAACAAAATTGATGAGTGCAGTTTTAAGCTCCCGCGAAATCAGAGACGAGAGTAAATTGCACCCATAAAATGTTGGTATATGAATTTTCGAAGAAATACTGTCACCAAACACCAGAAACCTTAACCCTTTGAAACTGAGTGGCCGTTTTTCCAGCCAGGAACATGATACGTCATAACACCATTAAATAGGATGGCTGTTCAGTTAATAAGCGGGGTAGACCAATCAGTATTTTCAACATGCAGCCCTGAGGCTGCATGTTGAAAATATTGATTGATCTACCCCAAATAATGAATATGGACTCTTTCTAATTGCTGCCATTGAACTGGCATGGCAGATACCACTAATGATCAAAGAGTTAAATGTATAAGGAATTGCTGAATTATGGCAGTAATTTGCCACTGGCCAGAGAGTGCTGCTTTCTCAAAACAACACACATTTATGTGCCTGCATAGTATATTAGTGTTCCACAATATTTTTCAACGAGTGCACCTTTTAGCTCCCATAAAATAGAAAACACGGGTGCTGACGGGAGCAATTGCACTCGCTGTCATCTCATTTCCAGGACTTTATGAATGCATTTTTGACAGAGCATTATAATGTTGATTTGTCAAGCAGGGTAGAATGAATAATTCAATGAAAATTTTATAATGAAATATTAACACAATTCATATCTTAATTAATTTTTGTTGTTTTTGTTATTTTCAGGGTATTTGGAAGCCTGCAAAAATTAAGAATCCTGATTACTTTGAAGATTCAAGTCCATACAAGATGTCTCCCATTGTAAGTATTAATAAACACTTTTGAATTAGAACGGTAGCTCTCCTTTTTGAAAAATCAAATGTGTGTCCCAACATTATGTAATGAGAATATAGAGGATATTGATGCTTTTTTAGTGAATATCAGTAATTATCTCATGAGTGTGGACCTGAAAGTTTTATTTTTCATGAGGGCTTGCACGAGTGCTAAACAATATTTTCAGATGCACTGAAAATAGTGTTGATTTTCTTTTTATTATACACTATGTGACATTTTACTATGCAATATTCAGCCCAATTCGACTGCAAACATGTACGTTTCAAAACAGTAAAAAAGATTGTCTCTTCAGGGCAAAGTTCAAGGCGACATCATGCGCCGAAGTGATATCATTTAGGAAGCTACTGGGGGATATTCCTCATTATCTATCAAGTCGATAGATATTGAGAAATATCTTTTAGATAAATTTGCAATAATTCACAGGCTAGCATATAATAAAATGTGATATTTATACATTTTGGCCATTAAAAATTTTTTCTTCTTTCTTGAGTAATTTTCCTTCAATGTTAATCCATGAAACAGTCAATATGAAAATAGTTGGAATTAAAAATCTAACTCCTCTCACTATTATCAAAAAAAACAAAGTTTTCAGAAGTGAAAATTTTCCGTAATGCAGTTGCAAATTGAACTAACTAACTAATCAACACCACATTTTGTACATAGGTTTGTCTCATGAATGCGCAGGGTTCAGTCCAACTAATTTTGGCTGAGTTACGTCCCTTTTTCACTGTGCGAGCCCAAAGTTTAACTCTGTCACATTTGGAATATTTTTTTTCAATTCTCTTTTTCAAATCCTTCAGACAGAATCCTTTGATATTTGTTATATGGCACTCTTATGGGGCTCTGTATGGGAACCTAATTTTAACTCAGTCCAATATGAGGAAATTTTTTTTCAAATCTTCTGCAGATCTATCAAACAGAATTTTTAGCTCACCAACTTTAGTTGTGTGAGCTTATGGCATGGCTCGATCGGTCGGCGTCAGCGTACATGTCCAATAATATTAAAGCTTCTGTTTAGGTCACTTACTCGCCCTATTTCCATATCATGGCCTTTATAATGCTGCTATATGATGATTATTATCATTTTACCATGATTTAACCCGTCATACCCAACATTTTAGACATTTTTCTTGACATTTTTAGTTGCGTTTAGTTTTCTGTTTTGCTCAGAATTTCATGTTCAACTAAGTGTTTAGGTCAGCTGCTGTGCTCTTTCTCTTCCCATGGCACTTATATTCATTATACATGTTCCTCAGTATCATTGTTCCATGATTAACCCCTCATACCCTGCATTTTAAACATTTTTCTTGACATTTTTAGTTGCGTTTAGTTTTCTGTTTAGCTCAGAATTTCATGTTTAACTAAGTGTTTAGGTCAGCTGCTGTGCTCCTTCTCTTCCATGGCACTTATATTCGTTATACATGTTCCTCAGTATCATTGTTCCATGATTAACCCCTCATACCCTGCATTTTAAACATTTTTCTTGACATTTTTAGTTGTGTTTAGTTTTCTGTTTAACTCGGAATTTCATGTTTAACTTTGTGTTTAGGTCAGCTGCTGTGCTCCTTCTCTTTTCATGGCACTTATATATTCATCATACATGTTCCTCAGTATCATTGTTCCATGATTAACCCCTCATACCCTGCATTTTAAACATTTTTATTTGTGATTAGTTTTCTGTTTAGCTCAGAATTTCATGTTTAACTTAGTGTTTATGTCAGTTTCTGTGTTTTACTTTTAAGAGGTTGTGTTTAGGTAAGCTTTGTCGCATGTTATGAGCCTGTTTGATACAGTTCTTGTGTTTGCCAAAGTTGCTATCAAAGAGGAATGTTGATGAGTTATAGGGCATTGGCATTCTTCTTGTTTGATATGCAGCATCCTTAGACGGTTCAGATTCAAGTTTATTCAAATCAAGTCTCTGGGGTCAAATTTTTAGCTCACCTGACTGAGAACCCCAGGAGCTAAAAATGGAAAAATGGAAATCTTTTCAAATGCCCATATTTCCCAAACCACACAGAACAGAGAACTGTTATTTGGTATGAAGCATCCTCAGGACCAGTAGAATTGAGCAGAAAAAAATTGCCATTGGTTCTGTTGGGAGGGGGGAGAGAGGGGCATCGCAAAAATGCTGAGTGAGCATGTTTGCAAAATTGTTTTTACAAATTTTCTCCACAACCACTGATCAGAATCTTTTGATATAGGGGGGGGGGGGGGGGGATATTTGAACTCAATACAGGAGTCCGAATTTTCAACTTAGTACAATATGAGGAAATTTCTTTCAAAATCTTCTTCAAATCCACCAGTCAGAATGCTTTCATATTTGGTATACAAAATCTCTAGGAGGTTGGGGGAGGGGGGTGTCACATTCCAATTTGTTAAAATCGAGACCCTGGGTTTATATATGGGCTTCCTATGTGTGCCCAAATTTTAACTTGGTGCAACATGAGGGAATTTCTATAAAAATATTCTTCTTCAGATTCACCAGTTAGAATCCTTTCATATTTGGTATACACATCTCTAGGTGGGTAAGATTCAAAGGGAGTCTGAATTTTAACTTGGTGCAATATGAGGGAATTTCTTTAAAATCCTTCTCCAGAATAATCTCTTAAAATGTTTTGATATTTGGTATACAACATCTCCAGGGGGGTCAGATTCAAGTTTGTTCAAAACTAATCCCTGAGTTAATATTTGGGTTTTTATGGGAGCCTGAATTGTAACTTAGTGCAATATGAGAGAATTTCTTCAAAAATCATCTTCTCCATATATACCAGTCAGAATGCTTTTGTATTTTGTATACAACATCTCTAAAGAGATGAGATTTAAGTTTGTTCAAATCCGGTCCCTGGGTTAATATTTGGGCCCCCTATGATGGTACGCATTTCAACTTAGTGCAATATGAGGAAATTTCTTTGAAAATCTTCTTCCGATTCCCCAGTCAGATTGCTTTCTCATTTGGTATACAGCCTCCTTGTGATGAAAGGGAAGGGCTCAGACTCAAGTTTGTTCAAGTTAAGTTCCTAGGTTGATATTTGGACTCCCAAGTTTTGCATTACTGGAAATAGAAGCATTATTTCTGTGGTAGAATCCCAGTACTAGAAAAAAATCATCTGGGATGGACAACAGAGTTATAAATAATTAAATAACTTCATTCCTCTGTTGTGTTAACTGGCTATAAATGTTAATTAAATCCTCCTTCAAACAACGATTGTCACGTGTTCACCTCGGGGCCCCATGGTGCCTCTTGTTTCATAGTGCAATAACCTTTTCTTCACATCCAGAAGTCATAAATCTTTTGATATTGGGTTTGCAGTATCCTTCATTGGGTCAAATTCCAGTTTGTTCAAATGAAGTCCCTGTGTTTATATTTGGGCTCCCTATGGCCACCAAAATTTTAACTAAATGCAATATGGGAAAATTCCTTTGAAAATCTTCTTCAAATCCACCAGTCAGAATCTTTTGATATTTGATATCCAGCAACCTTAGGAGGTTCAGATTCCAGTTTATTCAAATCAAATGCCTTGGTCATATTTTGGCTCGCTGTGGGATCCCAAATTTTAACTTGTGCAGTATATAAAGACCGTTCTTTAAAAAATCTTTTTCTCATTCACAAGTCAGATCAGATTCTGACTGAGCTGATTGTGGTAAATTTTAGTTAGATGTGAATGTGTCCCATTTGAGCAAATGTTAATCTTATATGCTCACAGTGTGGCAGTGTGAGCATTTTAGATTAACGTTTGCTCAGATGGGGCCTGGGGGGGGGGGGGGGGGGGGGGGGAGAGTTCAGAGGGTCCACTAGACAAAAAGTTATTGGCTTGAGAAGAAGATTTGGAGGGTTTCACTGATTTTATGAAATTACTCTCTCGAGTGTGATGGGGGGGGGGGGGGGGGGGGGGGGGGAGGGAGGGAGTTTGCTGGAGATTTTTTTCTCTTTGCTTCAAAATATGTTTTGAATGTGGTCGAGTGATTCTGCGCAAAAAAGAAAATTCAGCCCACATACCCTGGCTAAAATAGAAGTATATTAATATGTAGATGTTGAATGTGACCTTAAAATCCTTCTTTAACCCTTTACCCAACGTAACAACCAAAACCGGCCAGCGCTATCAGGTGCTATTCTCAAAAATCGCCAGTTAATTTTCATTATTTTTTTCATTTTTTGTCTCAAAAACATAGGTTATGACTCCTCATTGGAACGAGCTCATTCCAATGAGAGGTCATAACCTATGTTTTTGAGACAAAAAATGAAAAAAATTAGTTATTCAAGAAATATTCTTTCCACGTGTCATCTGCTTTTCATGTGGACCCATGGGCTTCTTGTTTCCTTTTGCTGCATAATGAGATTTGAAGGGGTCTGAGTGATTTTACGCAAAAAAAGAAAAACAGTTCACCCAACAGACTCTTCTCCTCCCCCCCCCCCCCCCCCCCCCCCCACACACACACTCCCCTATCTAAATTAGATTAACTTTATTAATATGTAGAAATGCTGATTGTGACCATAAATCCTTCTTTAAACAATTTCATCAGGTGAGCAATTAAGGCCTCCCTTTGGGGCATCGTGTTTATATTTATATTATGCGATAAGAATACCACAATTTTTCAAGCCCCATGCATCCTTATGTGGCTGAAAACCAGTCATCTTGTTAAGCAACTCGAAATAACTTTAAACTTTTGCTAAACAAAATTATCCATTTGTGGTTATTTTTGCCAAAACATGCCTGGAAACGTGTGTATAAATTGCCATGCTGTGTTGCTGTGGGTTCAGTCCCAGGTCAGAAACAACAATTCTTAATTCCTCTAAAACTTGATTGTGTCCATCAAAGTAAGTATCTTTTTCCTTATTTATCAACAGGCTGCTGTTGGTTTGGAATTATGGTCAATGTCGGATGATATCGCCTTTGATAACTTTCTTATCACTGATGATCAAGCTGTAGCTGATACCTGGCATCAAGATTCTTGGGATATAAAAAGTACAGAAGAAAGAGCATCTGATTCAGTTGGTGTGAGTAATATTTCTCCAATCAAAAATCCAATTCCACTATCTATGGTGACCCTTCCATGTTCTCAGAAAGGTGCACAATGGAACCCACTTAACTGGCTATCTCTTAACTGAATTACCCTGTTAATTGAATATAATTTCCCAACACAAAACTATTTACCATATCTCTGGTATAAATTTGACCTGTTATTTGAATATAGGTTATAGAGTAAACTCCTGTTAATTGAATAAAAAATCTTGCAAACTGTCAAGAAATTACCACGACTCTCTGCAGTTTTCCCTTGTTTATAGACCTATTTGGCCTCAGTACATCCAATACAGGCATTTAATCTATTGTATTTTGTTTGACAGAGCTCATGGAGCTCTGTCAAACAGGGTATAATAGAATAAATGCTAAGCTTATCTCTAAAATACAGGTAAGTGACACAATCCCTGTTATTTGAAATCTCCTGTTAATTGAATAATTTTCATTGGAAAAGTGGCTATTCAATTAACAGGGTTCCACTGTATTAATATTAGGATCATGCGAATATAGGATTTCCACTCCATTCAAATGTGCTCCCAAAAATTGTGAATCAGTCAAACATTCAATATGGAGGATTGTCCATTGTTATGTCTGTGACCCTGGCGGCATATTGAGGCAATGAGATGTTGTGAAGATGGTGGAAGAGTAAACCTGTGATGGCTCTCAAATCCCGACTGATAAAATATTCCAACTACATCACATCATTAAAGCATGCCTTCGCTGAAGGCATGTTTTAATGATGCAGTTGGAATATTTTGCTTTCACTGAAGGCATGCCTTGATGATCTGAAATATTAGTCGCGATTCTAGTTAAAAAGTTTAAAAAAATAGTCGAATAATAAAGAAGTTTTTCCTAAAATATGTAGGCATTACATGGATATTGCCTTAATATGGATATTGCCTTAACCCCTTACCCAAAGTAAAGGTTAATTTTCATTATTTTTTAATTTTTTGTCTCAAAAATATAGGTTATGACCCCTCTTTGGAACAAGCTCGTTACTCAAGAATTTTCCATGTGTCGTCTGCTTTTCATGATAGTTAAAGGGTTAATATGAATATTAGAACTCTAATTGGAATATGCTTAACTGTTTTTGGCCCAAGGCCAATCTGCTTGACCCAGAATATTCCAGACAATTCTTAGAATCCTTTTCACGAACTGATTATGTGTAGTTTTGTGTTACACTGTTCCATGTGCCCTTTGCTTTTCCAGACTGAAAATTTTTTAAATTAGTACTATTTATATGTCTACATACTAGGTTTAATTTTTGCCTTCTGAATGTAATCTGTACTGCTTTTCAGAAATCATACAATTTCTGACTGCTCTTTCTTTAAACCTTGTAACAAAAAAAACAATATTCTACACTAATATGTGTGTTAACTATTATTTTATGAGCCTTCTTTAATCCAAACTTGGATTTGAAGGCTGTCATATAATTTTTTGGTGTGGAACGTCCAAACTTTGATGCAAATTCTGTAATTTAATTTTGTTCAGTACATCCTGGTTTCTGCTCTCGAATTAAAGAGCCATTGTGCTAATTGAAACCGAACATGACATGATTTAGGTATGGCAAAAGGAAGAACCATATTTATTTTAAGTACTGTGCCAGAGGTCAAGGTCATAGTAACTTTTCTGGCTTCTGCTCTCTAAAGTTCAGCTGGGCCAAGCAAACCCAAATTAGACGTGGATTGTGTATAAGGAGAGGATGGACCCTAATTATATTGGGGGTCATTGTGTGAAAGGTCAAGATCATGGTGAGCTTTGTTACAAATTATCTGGTTTCCTTTCCCTGAAGTTCCGCTGGGCTGATGTATCAGGGCATTTTTAGCTCAACTTTGGCGAAACCTTTGTTATCACTGTGGGATGAGAACGAGTGTTTTGGGGTGTGGTCCGAAATTCAAGATGGCCACTAGCAGCCATTTTGTACCAAAATTAGTGCAATCAGTCTTTTGTACAGAACTTCTGTATGAAAGTTCTGATTTGAATAAATGTTTGTATGAATGTTTAGTAACATGGAATACATCACATATAGTACAGGTTTTTTTCTCAGGCAGAAATTATGCAAATTAGATGAATTTTGATTTATTTAGTGCTACTTATATACTGTAAGTGCACATGTCAATACGGCACGGGCTAAAGGCTGTATTTATCAACCGATCTTCACGAAACTTCATGGGTACCTTTGTTATCACCTTGGGACGAGAACAAGTGTTTCTGAGTGCGGTCCAAAATTCAAGATGGCTGCCAGTGGCCATTTTGTACCGAAATTAGGTCCAATCAGTTTTTTGTCAGGACTTCTATGCAGCTCGTATTTATGAACTGATCTTCACGAAACTTCTTGGGTGCCTTTGTTTTCACCTTGGGACAGGAATGAGTGTGTTTTGGGGTGCCTTTGTTATTACTGTGCTATGAGAACAAATATTTTGGGGTTCAGTCAGACCCACTCTGGGACTCAAAGATTTTTTCTAGTTTAGCATCTGACTGTCACCCACCTTTACAATACTTTACCTATACATTTGTTACAGGCTACGGCCAGTATTTATGTACAGACCGTTACAATACATTCTGTACATGTACATGTCTTGACAAGTTGAGCTACAGTGTCATTGACACTTTCATTTTTGTTTTTTTGAGGGGGCGGGGGGGGAGGAGGAATTAGCTGGCCAACTCCAATTTTTGTTGCAAACCTGAAAGTCTCTCCTCCAGGAAGTGGAGACAGAAGATATAACACAGTATTTTGAAGCCTTCTCAATTGTAGCATAGCCATAGGGTTTGGGGGGGGGGGGGGGGGGGGGGGTTGTGAAATGTTCCAAGATACCATCATTTCAGATTTATTTTTAATGGGTTTCCCCAGGAAAGGATAGTTCCCTTAGACCACACCGAGTATTAAAGATAAAATTTATCAGCATCTCTGCAACAGACCATTTGTAACTCTGGGCTTGTCTGGCTGATCCATCTGGAAAGTTTTAACAGTGATTCCCCAAGAGAAGTAAAACACAAATGATGTTGTGAATGTGGAATCTGTCACATCACTGAAGCAACTATCTGTTCTCAAGCTAAGAGCATTCCAATTTGTCTGATTGCCACAAATCATACAAAGAGATTTTAAGCAAAATATAGCTCCAGGAAGAAATACTTTGCTCTCCTTCATTGTGGACTAGTTCTTTCTAATACTTTCCAAATTTAGCACCTCGACAGCACCCCTCACCGAATTGGTTTGGGCTCTCACATTCCCCTGGCATGATTCCTCGGTCCACTCAAGATTATGGCTTCCAAAGTATAGCTTATGATCCCACATTATTTTGCCATTTAAAGAAAAATTGTGGATTTTGGGAACCACATTGGAATTCCAATGTATTGCTGTCATTCCAGAAATGTTAACAAGTCTGGTTCCTCTGTCCTCCAAACAAATCTTGTTCATAATTCCTATACTATATGGCTGAGTATTCCCGATCTTGCATGCATATACACTTTTCAGTTGTATGAGCGACCGACTGTAAATAGCTCATAATGCCCCACAGGTTAGAAAAATAGGTGATGTCCAGATGTTACATCTGTCCATCTCCAAAATAGTTCAGATTCCTAATTTCTATTCATTTTGCAGACCTGGTAATAGAAGAAGAGTTAAATAGGTGATACTTGGTAGGATTTTCAGAATATCTCTATTCAAAAACTTCTGAATCAGCCTGACCAGAAATGATTTGAATCATCTGGATGAGTTTGAGTCAAATCAAATGTTTCAGGACCCTACTTGATTCTTATTGTGTTATCAAAAAGTGAAATTTTTGAATTACGAAATTATTTTCAGAAGTGTTCATCTGCTTGGACAGCTTCTGTGCAGGAAACATTTGAAAAACATACACCAGGCCATTAGTCCTTCAGTTATTTTCTCTTGTCATTACTTAACATTTACATATGAATGTGTAAAGTAGTGGAGAAAACTTAATTGGGTTTTTCTAAATTGCATATAACAAACCCCAAACCATTTACCTTATCTTCAGTACAAATTTGAGCCTGTTGTTTGCAAATAGGTTAAATAGTACACAGTCCTGGAAATGAGACGGGTGCAAGTGCAATTGCTCCCTCGGCACCCGTGTTTTCTATTTTCCGGGAGATAAAAAATTCACTTGTTGAAAAATGATGTGGAGCACTAACATACTCTGAAGGCATATAAACGTGTGTTATTTTGAGAAAGCTGCACTCTGTGGTCAGTGGCAAGTTACTGTCATAATTCAGCAATTCCTAATACATTTAACCCCTTGAACCTGAGTGGCTGCTTTTCTGGCCAGGAACATGATACGTCATTAAATAGGATGGCTGTTCAGTAAATGTGTGGGGTAGGTAGACCAATCAATATTTTCAACATGCAGCCTTGGGGCTGCACGTTGAAAATATTGATTGGTCTTCCCCAAATAATGAATTTGGACTCTTCTGATTGCTGCCATTGAACTGGCATGGAAGATACTACTAGAATTCAAAGGTTTCTGGTGTTTGGTGACAGTATTACCTCGAAAATTCATACACTAACATTTTACGGGTACCATTTACTTTGGTCTCTGATTTCACAGGTGCTTAATACTGCACCCGTCAATTTTGTTCATTTCCAGCACTGAGTACACTCCTATTAATGGAATAAAAAGTCTGGTAAAGTGGAGAAGAATTGTGCCTGCAATTTGTTTTTTGCCCTCACTTGCTGAAAACATGAAATTACAAAAAAGTGAATAGAAAATTATGTTGGTGAGATGACAGAAATAAAAACTTTCATATTACATTGTTGCTTATAAATTGACAACTTGTATTTTCAGAGAACTATAATTCAAGCAATTAAAGACCAAACACATGAAAGACCCTGGCTATGGGCTGTGTTTATTGTTGTAGTTCTGTTACCGATCGTATTAATTATTGCATACTGCTGTATGTCTGCACCCGAGGTAACATTTTGAGACATTGTAATATTGATATTGTGTTAGTTGAATGTTTGTATTCCTTTCTGACCAGAACTGTTTCTACCATTCATTATTTCAATTTCAAATATTGAAAAGTTTATTAGACCTAAAAAAAAAGTTTAAAATCTGTTTCTCAGGCCTTCCCACATGGTCATTTGGCTGCCGCATGCTCTCTTTTTTAAGCCAATGCAAACTTAAAAAAAATTGAAATTAAATGCTGATATTTTACCCAAGTTGATAAAATTGATAAATTTGGACCTGCAGTGCAATAAGACTTTGCAATGCTTTAGCATCACAAAGCCTTCTTGCACTCAGGGGATGAAATACATCACCATCCATGCCATTCTGTGGATTATGAGGTCTAAAACATAAAACAAACCAAGAATATGAACTTTTGATGGAAAATTACAAAAATCAAAAATAAAATAAAAAAACGCCCGCCCACATGCAATTTTACAAAAAATGGCCTGAGAAACAGAAGATCTACTTTGTGGGGCCTTATTTCTAATATTGAAAAGAGTCTGTCAAATTAGTCCTGACTAATATTATGATAGCAGTCTCTTTTTTTTTTTTGTTGGAGCTTGCATATTAATCTCATTCTTGTCAGGTGACATAGACTTTGTTTGTGAAGACAAAAATAGACTAATTTAGGCCTAAAAAATTAAAAATCTGTTTCTCAGGCCCTCCCGCATGGTCCTTTTGGCTGCTGCATGCTCTCTTTTTATAACCAATTCAAACTTGAAAAAAAAATAAAAATTAAATGGTTTATGTCTGATATTTTACCCAAGTTAAAAAAATTGATGAATTTGTCCCTTGAGAATTTGTCCCTTGAGTGCAAGAAGGCTTTGCAATGCTTTAGCATTGCAAAGCCTTCTTGCACTCAAGGGATGAAATACACCACCACCCATGCTATTCTGTAGATTATGAGGCCTAAAACTTGAACCAAGAACATGAACTTTTGATGGCAAAGAAGTAATTACTGAAATAAAAAATAAAATAAAAAACCGCTCGCCCGCATGCAATTTTACAAATAATGGCCTGAGAAACAGAAGATCTATTTTGTGTAGCCTTAGAAACAGATTTTTATCCTCTTTTCAAAAGAGAATTGCAAATAATGGGTTCAAATATAGTTTGCACACAGAAATATTTGAATATAGTGTTGTTGGCAAGATCAGTTCTGGACAGTGAATGGATGGAATAAGATAAAACACTGACTTTATTAATGTTTCTTTGTAAATATCCGATTACAGTAATTGTGTTCATTAATTTATATTATGATGAAGAAAGAATGAATACAGAATTGATTATCCAAACTTTCACAAAACTGGGCAAATGATCGTTTCATTTGTCTATCAGTCACCTAAAAAAATAGGTCTACTAAATTTTTTTTTCTCCTGGACTACTGAACCTTAGACAAATAATTCGAAAGTTTGAGAAACAGTAATCAAGTCAGGGTTTTTCTTCTCTCTAGTTACAGTTGTGTTTCTGAGTATTAAGTTTTATTTTTTTCAATTTTGCTTTACCATCTATAGCAAGGAATATGGCACACACTAAAGTCATCAGCTGACCAGCGGCCATGGTTGTGGGCTGTATACATTGTTGTTATTCTGCTACCTATTTTCCTGTTATCAATTTGCCTATGTCCTAAATCTGGACCAATCACGGTACAGTTATAAATTATTTTTTCATACACTTTTCTGATTGAGTTATTTTATATTTTCCTTTTAGGCTAAAAAAAAAAATGATTTGATTCTCAGGCAATCCTTCAGTGAAATTGAAGCCCATTTGTCTGCCTTGCAGTGTCTTCCTTCAATATTATTACAAATTGTATTGTATTGATTCATAGATGGTGCTTTAAGATTTACAGGGAAGGAACTCTGAAATGTGAAGAGCATAACAGAGATGCAAAACAGTTTTATTTATTAAAATTGATGAATTTAGTCATTTTATTATGCACTTAAAGTATTTTTAAAACCCTCCCTATCTCAGTGATTTGAAAAAAAAATGCAAGAGAATCAATCAATTTATTTTATGTGGCCTTATTCAGATGAATGTTGTTGATACTTACATAGTACAGTGGAGCCCACTTAACACTATCTGAAAAAAAAATCTCTCCACAGTGTGTACCCTTTAGTGATCAGCCTGTCCATCCGTTCATTTGTCCGTTAGTCCATCCATCCATCCCATGTCTTCCACTCATTTTTGCCATCAACTTTCCACCTGTCAGACAATAACTTGAGAATGCTCAGAGCAATTTCATGATTTTTTGGTTCCAAGTATATATTGATAGAACGAATCTCCCTTTTGATTTGTGTCGCAATCAAAATTGTCATTCCAGAGTTATGGGACTTTATTTGTCAAAATATAGGCAATTTTCCACATGGACAATAACTTGAAAATGATTTGAGCAATTTTTAGGATTTTTTGGTTGCAAATATATGTTAACTGGAATCTCCTTTTCGATTTATTTCTAAATTAATGAACACAGTATGTTGTTGGTTATGATTATTGTACAAGAATATAAAAAAAAACCTGACAAGTACACATGTATACTCATATTGTGTGCTTCCCTCTTGTAATTAATAACGGGCGTATCATGCGCTCATGGCGCAGCTGTTTATTGGTATATACCTTCCCCATGGCAAATTACAGATGGAGTTCTTTTTTTTTTTTGCTTGCATCACTCAGTTTTTCATGCAGTTACAGAGTTATTGCCCCAGAACGTGGAAATTTGATAGTTATCACTCAGTTTTTCTTGCAGTTACAGAGTTATTGCCCCTGAACTTGGAAATTTGATAGTTCTAACAGGTTTTCCACACTTTCTCAGTTATGGATGGAAATATTGAAATAATTTTTTGTATGCAGCTTCCTGATGGGTACCATCCACATAAAGTTTAAATTTCATTCCAATCCTTTCGTTTATCGAAGAGTGATTGCCATTGAACTTGGAAATATCACATATTAGCTGTGGTTGTAGCTTCTCATCCATCATACAGACGGCTGTTGTTGATGGAAATTTTGCTGTAAAACAAGACTTTTCATTATAAATATCTCTTTTATATAATATAATGATGATGTAAATGCCCTGGACCCTGGAACCCCAAACAGTTATTGGTACTTTTGTTTCACCGGCCTCTTAAGACAGGTGGTTTCTCAAGGAAGATTTTACTGTACTGTATTCTATTCGAGTTGCAAACCATTTCAAATGCGGTACCCACAGTGATTGCTTCCATCACTTTTACATCTAGTTGATTTTATATCAGCAGTGATGTAAGGTAAGTGGAATGTAATGCTATCGTCAGGATATTAACTGTTGATTTACAGGTCAGTAACCTGGTAGTAACATTCCATTTCACTTACCTTGCTGCACCATGTGAATGTTTTACACTGTCATGCACCTCAATTTCCAGAAACAATAAAAAAGAGACCATGTCTCAATGTTGGATGTCCAGCCCAAATATTTTCTGATATTTTAGGAGTGTGATTGCACACGTTTCATTTTTATGTATAACCATACTATGTATGGTACACATAATGTCGGCATCCGGGGTGGCCATCCGTCGTTTGTCCATCCATCTGTCCGTCCGGCATCCGTATCCATTTCTTTACCATTCGATAACTTGAAAAATATTGCTTGGATTGTCAAGTTACTTTATATTTGTGTTCAGGTTATTGATGTACCAAGCTGTATAGTTTTTGGTGTAAATCTGATGATTTGATCCTGAGATATTAACCCTTTATCCTTCAAATTGAAAATTCATCCAATCCCTTTGGCATTCGATAACTTGAAAAATATTGGATTGTCTAGTTACTTTATATTTCTGTTCAGGTTACTGATTTGCCGAGCTGTATAGTTTTTGGTGTAAATCTGATGATTTGATCCCAAGATATTAACCCTTTATCCTTCAGATTGAAAATTCCTCCAGTCCCTTTGGCATTCGATAACTTGAAAAATATTGCTGGGATTGTCAAGTTACTTTGTATTCATGTTCAGGTTACTGATGTGCCGAGCTGTATAGTTTTTGGTGTAAATCTGTTATTTTAATCCTGAGATATTAACCCTTTCTCCTCCAAATTGAAAATTCCTCCAATCCCTTTGGCATTCGATAACGAAAAATATTGCTTGGATTGTCAAGTTACTTTATATTTGTGTTCAGGTTACTGATGTGCCGAGCTGTATAGTTTTTGGTGTAAATCTGATAATTTAATCCTGAGATATTAACCCTTTATCCTTCAAATTGAAAATTCCTCCAATCCGTTTGGCATGAGATAACTCAAAAAATATCAATCCGATTGTCATGTTACTTTATATATTTACTCAGGTTACTGATGTGTTGTTCTGTATAGTCTTTTTATGTAAATCTGATAATTTCGTCCGGAGATATTAACCCTTTAGACATCAAATTAGACACTCCTCCAATCCATTTCTATATGTACCCATACCATGTATGGTGTACATAATGTCGGCATCCGTGGTGGCCCTCCATCATACAGCTTTCTACTAGTTGCGCGTATGGGTACCCATCTGACGATTTCATCGGCCTATTTTTGTATTTCATGTGCATAGGAGATACACACGACCAATCATTTGCCTTTCCTTGAGAGCCCTGTTGAGTGGAGATAACAACATGTGCCCATTTATATGTTTGTTCCCCTGTCTCTGAGATATTTGTCCATCTCTCCCAGTTATAGTGTTCACTGTTGCCTTGCCATGGTAGGTTGGTAGTAGATGAAGAAGCATGTGGGAATGGTTCTATGTTAAAGTGCATGTCATTAGGCCCCACAAAATAGATCTTGTTTCTCAGGCTTTTTTTGAAAAGTTGCATGCAGGCGTAATTTTTTTTATTTTACTTTCTATTTTAGTAATTTCTTTGCCGGCAAAAGTTCATGTTGTTGGTTTGTTCTATGTTTTAGGCCTCATAATCTACAGAATAGCATGTGTGATGGTGTATTTTGTCCTTTGAGTGCAAAAAGGCTTTGCAATGCTAAAACATTGCAAAGCCTTGTTGCACTCAAGAGACATACCTATCAATTTTATTAACTTGGTTAAAATATCAGACATAAACCATTTAATTTTTATTTCAAGTTTGCATTAGTCATAAAAAGGTAGCATTCAGCAGCCAAAAGGACCACGTGGAAGGGTCTGAGAAACAGATTCATAACTTTTTTTAGGCCTTTCCTTTCTTATGTGGTGAAACAAAAGTATTAAATGTTTCGAGATCTTTAAAAATGTGTTTTTCATAAAGGAGTATTTTTGACATTTATATTTTTCTGAGATACATCTTGAGCAACAACAGAATCCTTTTTCACTTCAACGTGGAATGGTAACTTTCCACAGGTGGGCAATATTTCCATGGTCATAATAATATTAGATTCCACACACTAATTATAGGAATAATCATCAAAATTTTAATTTATGAAGCACCAGGTACAACCTGGTGCTTCATTAATAAAAAATTTTGCTGATGATGTTTTTTATTACTGGTAAACACATGTGTGGACATCACTGCCCATGCATGGATTACAATCAGCCAATGACGACTGTTCTATTGTAGTCCCTTGTGAATATCTGAAATTCTATTCAGATTTGTGATTTCATCTTCTGATTCTGTCACAAAACGGAGATATGAAATCTTTATCCACAACCTACGCCTTTGAAAAATAAACAGTGCCATTGCATTTCGAATTGTGCTCCTTATTACCACTAATGACCAAGCGTACAAATAAGTAGCCTGTGATGGTCATTGACACGCTGATCTTTCATGTTTGACAGGTGCCATGTCTTTTGTGTCTGACATAATGACCAATACAATTTCATGTAATTACATATGAGAGTCTTACTTTAACACATGTCTAATTTTATTAGGCCTTATCAATACCAAATTCTTGACTTATGGTTTATTGGAAAGCTCTCGAAAAGAGAGCTTTCCAATGAATGATAAGACAAGATTATTGTCAGATCTGCATATTTATACAATTAATATTTTTCAAAGAACCTGGCATAGAATTCACTATGGAATTTAGGATCAGATGTTTATGAGCTCAATATGAGAAACAAATTATATATGCCGCTTCATAGGGAGTTGAGCTTTCTGCATACTACAGATTTTCTACTTTATACATTGTACAGTAGAGCCCACTTAATTGGATATCTCTTAATTTAATAACCTTGTTAATTGAATATAATTTCCAAGCACAAAACCATTTACCATACCTTCAGTACAAATTTAACCTGTTAATTGAATATAGATTATAGAGTAAACTCCTGTTAATTGAATAAAACTTGTAATATGTCGAGAATTTAACATGACAATCGCCAGCTTCCCTTGTTTATTTTTGGCATCGGCACATTCAGTACAGGTGTTTAATCTATTATATCTTGTTTGACAAGATAGATTAAATGATAGATTAAATGCTCAGGTTAACCCAAGAATACAACTAATTGTCCACAACCCTGTTAATTGAATACTCCTGTTAATTGAATATTTTTCACTAGCATAAAGACTATTCAATTAACTGGATTCCACTGTACTGTATTTTTGCCAGGGTATATGGGCAAAAATTATAATTTGCATAATAGTAGTGCAGTACATATATTCGGAATGGTGAATCGAAAATGTTCTTTGTCATGATAAATAACTGGTTCAGTGCAAGAAGCCCTTATCTGGACACCAATGAAAACTGATCATACTCTAAATTGAGTGTTTGTAAGGAGTCATAAGATGGAACGCAACTTTGGTGGAGTACAGGGGACTGGAATCAACAACTTGAGTCCAACACGGGTTGTTGATTCCGATCCGCGGTACTCCACCTTAGTTGTGTTCATTATTTATTTCTTGATTAACTTTGAAATGAGTGAATTCCCTGTAGGCACCCCAGGAAAAGAAGTGGTGCTTGTTTACTGTGGTAAAGAAGCTCTGGTTTACCGGTAAAATAGCCCCAGTCACCAATGCTTGGGGTGGAAGTCATCTAAAATAGGCAACATGGGTAAAAATGATTAACTAAACTTGACCTAATCTCCATGTTGCAGTCATGGTTAGCCATTGTGCAGAAATATGTCACCTTAACACCAGTAAATAAATTAATAGAATTGATTGAATGAAGCTGGTAT
The DNA here is from genome assembly GCA_031216915.1 of Pictodentalium vernedei. Lineage (NCBI taxonomy): Eukaryota > Metazoa > Mollusca > Scaphopoda > Dentaliida > Dentaliidae > Pictodentalium > Pictodentalium vernedei. The sequence goes on along the minus strand of CM062297.1, from coordinate 234,972,247 downwards.
TTTAAAAGAAAAATATCACCTTTGGCAGTCTGTTTACATCCTTGCTTGACATTGTTTTGTGTCAAAGCATTTCATTCACGTCATAACATCACTCAGATGCTTAAAATGACCAATCAGTTGCATTCTTACATGACATTCTCACAAGTAGGTCAAATTCCTCTCGTTGGGTACTTATCATACTTCTCAATGTCTGTACTGCAGTGTGCAAAATTTCAAACTTGACTCTAACTGACTGACCATTCACGTGGCTTGGAGATGGCAAACCGAACGCTCGGATATGTAAAACTTCCCAAAAATTTATCATTAACAAGTATTCATATATTGCGTGGAATTGAAATATATATATCCTCTCCACGCAAAAATCTGAAAATCTGTCCGGCTCAAGAATGGCTGTTAAAGTGCTGGAAGCCCATATTCGGGCTTTATTTCGAACTGCAAGTACTTAAAGTTGAAGACTTCATATTTTGTGAATTTCCTTTTTATCTTAGATTTTGAAGTAAAATTATTTCATCTCCATCGATTTGCACTGTTACAGTTTATGGGAGACTGCCTATAAATTGTAACAAGACAAAAAATGTGAACAAGTCTTGAGGCTGAGAAAACATTTAGAACTCTACCAGTTAAGTTATTCAGACTTTGCCATTCAAGATGCAGTATTTGGCAAACCGGTCATCCGTTCGCATAGATTTTAATTTGCACAACCACCACGCGAACGAAACAAGCATCCTCATAAAATTTTGTACACTCTACTGTATCCAGTAACATCGAATTCACACACCAACCGTCCTATAATGAATTGATTTGAAATTTCTGAACCCAGTTCATTAAAATCGATTTTAATGAACAAGGTTCAGAAGTTTTTTTTCAAATGATGACAGATTTGACATACTTTTTATCACACAATGTGTAATTTAATGCTTTACCCAACATAACAGCCAAAACTGACCAGTGTTATTCACAAAAATCACCAACCAAATTTTATAGTTTTATGCCTCGAAAACATATCTTTTGACTCCTCATTGGAATAACCTCATTGAACTTGCTCCAATTAGTGGTCTTAAGCTGTATTTTTAAAGGCAAGACATGAAAATTTTCACTTATTCAGAAAAAACAATTTTGGGCATGTCATCAGCAAGTCGCTTTTGGTAAATGGCCATTGAAATACAAGAGTAATAGTAAATTCATTCAGTTCTACTGGGGTTCATCGTGGCTCTGTGGTTGGACCATTGAATTCTAAACCGAAAGGTCTAATACTGAAATGGTTAACCGGATAACCGGTTTGAAACCAGTTACCTACCTAACCGATTAAAAAAAACGTCAACCGGTTATCCGAAATATCAACAGTGATCGTCATTCTGCAGTTGAAACGTAGATTACACCTCGAAGCAGCACTGTATATATTGAGAAATAATTGACTTTGGCATTCAAAATTTCGTTAATGATCGGCAATTTCCTTGAGAACTGAGTAACCGCAGAAACTATTCCGTAGTATGTATACAAACGAACATTGTCGAGTACTCGACAACGTTCGTTTGTATACACACAACAGACTAGTTTCTGAGAATAGTGCTTTCTAATTCGTATAGTTTTGAACCCAGATTCGGTGAAATAATGTCTACGGATATTATCCGGTTATAGCTCTCGGTCAGTTGGTTACGAAAATGAGCCAACCGTTTCAGCTCTGGAAAGGTCCAAGATCCGATCCTAACCAGCAGTTACTATTTTATGTCCTTGGGCAAGGCACTTAATCCTGATTGCCCAAGTGAGGGCATTGTGTACTAAGGCACACATCGATGGTGCATGGCCTGCATCCAGTGCTAACCTTGCTTGTGCAAAGTTAGTAGTTTGGGGTGACCAACAGTTGGTCACTGCTGCTCAGTGGTTCTTTCCAGGTACTCTTGCTTCCTCCACCCATAAAACTCTGACACGAGGGGACTCTGGCTGTTAAGTGTCATTAAACCCCAATAAATAAATTCAATTCTACTTTCAAATAAACTTACTCCCACTGTTACAATGTCACGTTGACGTCTGTGTCGTCTCATGTTCATTCGATGTGTTACCGATGACATTTTCCTGATGAGGTATTTGTTTGAATTATGTTCCAATAAGAGTAACATCCTCGCCCTCTGTGTGGATGAGAGCTGGTGTAGTTTCTTTTGTTTACGGCTCCAGTAACAAATGTTACCATCTGACGTCACCACATTAATTATTTGAAATGACGTCGCCCGTTTCGTAATTGCTTCATCAACGGAGTGACTAGCAAGCTGCTTCATTTTTCTGAATTTTTCACATGTGCAGCAGATGGTGTACCGGATAAAGTGTTGTTTAAATTACAAACCTATTTACAATTTGAACTAAGATGGTATGAGTTTATCTGGTTTATTGATGATTTATCCAGTGCCATTGTGGGTATATGAGAGGTTTATTTACTAAACCTGTGATCGTTAGAAGTTGCCTTGCAGAAGGCAACTTTTGATGATAAGTTTAGTAAATGAGCCTCTTGTGTTTCACAATGTAGGTTTTGGGCTATGGGAAGTGTCTTTTGGAACATATACATTATTTTTATGAGTGGACAGTAACATGGTTTGAGGTTTGCGACTTGGAGCATATGTTCAACCTCGATGCTTCATGTTTCGGTTGAACTTAAGCTCCAAGCCACAAACCTCAAACCATGTTACTGCCAATTCATCACAATTATTTATATGACAAAATGCTTTGTTTTGTTGATGTGCTTGAAATTAATATTTAGAAGTGAAAATATGGATGCTCATTGGTTAGAGCATCAGGCCATAAAATTTGAGAGGAACTATTTTATCATTCATCTGGTGGTAATCTAAATGAAAAAACAGATGACCGAAAAATTGTTCATCTTGAACTACTAACAGTTCGTCAAAAAGTTGTGTCTTATCCCCTTATTTGATAGCACTGTTTTAAAATGTTCCTGTGGGAATCTGTGAACTGTCACACAGTAGGACCATCGTGGATGGGTCAAAATCCACAGGTTGTCATTTTCTCCACGCATATAATTCAGAGATGATCCGGTATGACACCTAGCAAAATTATCCCGGTGCTTCATTGGTGGAAATTTCTCGAGGTGTCATAGTGGATCATCTCTGAATTATATGCATGAAAGAATGCCCAACCATACATTTTGACCCATCCACCATGGCTGTACTGTAATTGGTCCTCTTTATTATATCCAGATGAACAGTAAATAGGTTAACTCAGAATAAAGGATTTTATTCTCTGGAGCATTGGACTTATTTCAGTTCTAGATGAATCTGATATCTGTGTGTTTTACTTTCAGCCAGAGGATATTGCTGCCAACAAAAAGAAAACTGATGAACCTTCCCCTGATGATGAAGAGAATGAAGATGGTGAATCCAATGATAAACCAAAAGCTGATATAGGAGCGGGTGGAGACAATCCAGCATCAGCTAAAAAGGCTAGCAAGACAGACCTGGAAGTAGAAAATGTATGTTTTGATCTTCCTGGCCCAAGGGTGTTTTTTTTTTTAAGCTCTCCTGATGCATCATTTGTGTGGACAGTGGTCACTTTCCATCAAACAGTGTCTGGCATTTAATATTACATTTGCAACTTCCTTGAAACAAAGAGACCCCCTTTCATTTCCAGGATAGACATAATTGAAATAGTCCTGGAAAGAACATTTTATGCCTCCATACCAGTTTAAAATCTAATGGTGCTTGGCCAGTTTGAAAAAGTTGTAAATTGGGTGTCATGAACTTGATTTCTGTAAAAAACAAAATGCTCCTTGCCCAGTGAGACACCACACTGACTAAAAAGAAGAAAAAAAATCTAGTGTCTCCCTTTCCCAAACTACATGGTACAAATAATATGATTTATTAATGGAGCATTCTTACAATTAGAGAATGACACTGGTCACATTCTACACTATTCCTTTTAAACAAACTGATATAATATTTTTTTTATTATATGCTAGCCTGGGAATTATCACAAATTATCTAAAAGATATTTCTCGATATCCATCGACTCGATGGATAGCGAGGAATATCCCTCAGTAGCTACCTAAATAACGCCACTCTACACTGCATCATGTCACCTTGAAGGGATGATCAGCTGATCTTTATCATTTTGAAACATATGCGTTTGGGGTCGATTTGCGCTGAATATTGTGCAATAAATGTCTCGTAGCATATAATAACAAGACTAATTTGGTTAAATTCCTAGTCGCATCATGGGAGAAACCTGCCACTTGAAATTTTTATATTTTGACATCAGTGTGTAGGAGGTTGTTGGTGATCAGAAAATTATATCAACCACATTCTCTGCACATTCTCATGGATGGATATGAAAATATAATTAGGCCTAAAAAAGTTTAAAATCTGTTTCTCAGGCCCTCCCGAATGGTCCCGAATGGTCACTTTCGCTACCACATGCTCTCTTTTTATAACCAAAGCAAACTTGAAAAAATAACAAGAGCACCGCTCGGCATTGCATCATACGCCCGTGAACTGTTCAAATTGTACCATTTTAACACATTTGCAATTTTTTTTAGAGTGCGAGAAATTTATACTGGCATATATATATATATGTTACGGTCAGACTTTTGAAATCAGTGATTTTGTGAAATGACTAAATTTTTCAGTCATTTGAGAAAAAGACTAAAAATTAAGGACAATAGCTTCACAAAAGGACTCAATAATTTAATAATTTCAAAAAAAAATTCTTGATTTCACAGTTTGACTGTAACATATTTATATAGATATATATATATTAGAAACACTGAAGCTTCCTATCTTTAGTTATTTATTTATTTATTGGTGTTTAAGGTTAGAGGATTTCCAACTCAAGCATTGGTGAATGAATGCTATTTGGACTGTAAAATCTTATTTGTTTTCCAAAGAAAACAAGTACTGTTTCACTTCCTGTGGTTTACATAGAGGCATGTGTATAGAAAAAGATATAAAGTTTAAATAGAACACATCAAAACCATGAGATTTATTTGACTAGTCAGTTTGTTAATTGGGTAATTATTTGACCAATTAATTATTTGACACAGTAAGTCACACAATATTGGTGTGTTTTCTTTGAACTTCATACATTTTTATTTGCATTTTCCAACGTTTCATGGTAGTTTTGCAATATATCTGAAGTGAGTATTAGATTTATATGGTTGAGACCCCATGATCACACTGTGAACCTGTTCGACCTCTCTAGCTTCACTTGACAGTGATTTGTCATGCTGCAAAATTATAAAGGAAGCCAAAGTGGTTTCACTATTATGTGTCAGTGCGAGAGGTTTCAAGAATTACTTTACCTTATACATCATATAATGTCCAACAGGGGCCATAATTCAGGCAAAAATTGTTCAGACCGACCCCATATTCGAACTTGACCTGTATTTTGTTGTGATTAAACCACATACCAAGTTTGGAGCCGATCGGAAAACAAATACTAAAGTTATCATCCAGAAACCAAATATTTGACGAATTCCAAGTCCAACAGGGGCCATAATTCAGGCAAAAATTGTTCAGACCGACCCCATATTCGAACTTGACCTGTATTTTGTTGTGATTAAACCACATACCAAATTTGGAGCCGATCGGAAAACAAATACTAAAGTTATCATCCGGAAACCAAATATTTGACGAATTCTAAGTCCAACAGGGGCCAAAATTCAGGCGAAAAATGTCCGGACCGACCCCATATTCGAACTTGACCTGTATTTTGTTCTGATTAAACCACATATCAAATTTGGAGCCGATCGGAAAACAAATACTAAAGTTATTGTTCGGAAACCAAACTGACGGACGGACGGACAGACGGATGCTCCAACATTTCGGGTTTATGGGCTACCAAAAAAACATTTTGTATGTCCAAAACCTTATTTTACCCAGAACCCCACCCCCTCCACCCTAGAACTTATATTTAACCCTAACCCCACCCCTCCACCCCAAAACCACACCCTACCCCTAACCCTACCCCACCCTGACCCTAAACCCTAAAAGCCCACCCCGGACCCTAACCCCCACCCACCCCCAGGACCTAACCCCCCCCCCAACCTTAAGCCCTACTCTGGGGCTAACCCTAACCACCACCCCACCCCTGACACAACCCCACCCTAGCCAAACCAATAGGATTAGGAGCTATTTTTTGGTTTAGGGGCTACTAAAACTAAAATCCCACCCCTGACCCCAACCCTAACCCCCCCAGGACCTAACCCTCCCCAACCTTAAGCCCTACTCTGGGGCTAACCCTAACCCCACCCCACTCCTAACCCTAACACTACCTTAATTTGGAGGTAGCCCCTATTAATAATATCCCCTAAACCCCCAATGTTGGCCCGGACAGACGGACGGACAACGCCATACTATAATACGTCTCGTTTTTCAAAAGGGCGTATAAAAAAGAAAATATGCTCTATTTTTAGTCAGTATCTGGAATTTCTCATGAGTGTGGACCTGAGAGTTTTATTTTCACGAGTGCTTGTGCGAGTGAAAAATAATATTTTCAGGTCCACACAAATTTTTTTCGGTACCTTTCTGAATGATGTTATGCTTCGGCGCATGACGTTGCCTTGAAGGAACAATCGGCAGCTTTTTGTTGCTGTCTTGAAACTGTTTGTAGTCGAATTGGGCTGAATATTGCACAGTAAGATGTCATGTAGCATGTAATAAAAAGAAAATCTACGCTGTTTTAGTGAATATCAGGAATTATCTCATGAGTGTGGGACTGAAAGTTTTATTTTTCACGAGCAAGCTTTAGTGAATATCGGGAATTATGTCATGAGTGTGGGCCTGAAAGTTTTATTTTTCATGAGTGCTTGCTCGTGAAAAATAAAACTTTCAGGCCCACACTCATGAGATAATTCCCGATATTCTCTAAAACAATGTAGATATCCGCAATATATTATGGGTTTTTTTTCTTGTTGAGTCTGTTGACTCATTTGAAGACTCTGATTTAATTATGTCTCCGGGGTAATATGTAAAGTTAGTATAGGGTCTTTGAATTTCAACACTGATTATAATGCAGATAACACCTTTGTGACTGCAACATACATGCCCATTTATGAGTCTTATTGTGTAATGACAATGATCACTCAAGGTTTTTACTGTCCAAGAGACTGTCAGCAGTTGGTTAACAATTCATTGTTCATAGCATATCTTGGGTATCATTTGTTGCTGGGTTGTCACTATTTGTGTGTCCAAACTCCCGGGCCACCAGTCTTAATTATTTTAGGAATTATGGTCAATTTGTTAGCCCACATTTCTGTGGAGTTTGCAGACATTTGATTGAGAAAGGTGTGTTGCAGTGATTCAAGGTAAAATAATGTTTATGGTATTTTTGGAATATTTCAGTTGATCAGTTTGCTTTTCAGCTGAGATATTAAAGACAGCTGAATCTAAGCGTAGGTGATGGACTAGGACTACTTAAGGGCTACACTGGTTTCGGACCATAAGAGTGGCTTGAGAGCTTGGATGTGTTCATCTTTTGGTGCCAGTGTGTCCCAGTCAAAGACTATGTCAAATAACTGGGAGCGCGGTGGCTCAGTGGTAGACTGTTGGACTTCTGTGCTAGAGGTCCTGAGTTTGATCACTGTATGGGACCGGGACGACCTGCTTTGTGTCCTTGGGCAAGTCACTTTATCCCTGTTGCCTACATGGGGGCCACGATGGCGCCGTATACTAAGGCGTACTGCACGTCGACAGTGCACATGTCTTCAACTGCTGTAAACCTGCTTGAACAGAGTTAGAATGTCAAGGAGCTGACAGTTGCTAGTTGATGCTCAGTGGTTCTCTCAGGGTACTCTAGCTTCCTCCACCTGTAAAACTGTCACGGTCACGATTAATCATTGTGCATAAGTATGTGACTCAAAACACCAATAAATAAGTAAATAAATGTCGTTTAACATACTTCAGGAGTGTGGAGGTTCAGTGGTTAGGGCACTGGACTTTGAAGCAAAAGGTCAACAGTTCATTCCTGACCAGCGGTAATTGCGTTGCGTCTTTGGGCATGTCACTTAATCCTGATTGCCCATATGAGGGTATGGTGGCATTGTGAACTAAAACATACGGCAGGTCGATGATGCACTTGCATTTAACCACTGCTAACTCTACTAGTGTGAAGTTAGTTAGATGGAGCATCTGGCAGCTGCTCAGTGGTTCTCTCTGCAGGGCTTATATTTCAATGAGAATCAGAGAATCGATTCACACAAAGATTCACGCAACAAAAATGGCGAGAATCCATGTACATTCTCACTGCACCTCTGCTAGGATTTGTGTGAAAAGAATTAGTTATGAACCTTGCTATGAACCAATTACTGATTATTTCTCGGCCGATTATGCCGATTCCGATGGTTGCAATAGGACCCAGAGGGAAATCTGTTAGTGCCTATCATACTGCAGTATTTCGTTGAAAGATCGCTGAATTACGAAATCATAATACCACATAAGTTCTCAGAATATGCATGTTTAGTGCTGGGCAATATTAGCCAAAATAATATTTGCATTTTTAGTCGAGTTGTGAAGTCAAACTCGACTTATAGTTTGATGAATGGCGGGCGGGCGGTAAACAATTGGTTTCCAGATAACTTGATAATGGTTCAACTCATGTTCATGAAACTTCATAGGTAGGTTGGTATTGGCCAGAGGAAGAACCCTATTAATTTTGGACTTGCTTGGTCAAAGGTCAAGGTCACAGTGACCTTGAACATAGTAAATTGTAAACAATTGGTTTCCGGATGATAACTTGACTACGGTTCAACCCACATTCATGAAACTTCATATGTAGATTGGTCTTTGTGAGAGGAAGAACCCTATATATTTTGGACTCACTAGGTCGAAGGTCAAGGTCACAGTGACCCTGAACATAGTATATCAAAACAGTTGGTTTCCAGATGATAACTTGAGAATCGTTCAACCCACGTTCATGAAACTTCATAGATAGGTTGGCATCAGTGAGAGGAAGAACCCTATTTCTTTGGACTCTTTAGGTGGAAGGTCAAGGTCACAGTGACCTTCAACATAGTAAATCGTAAACAATTGGTTTCCTGATGATAACTTGATAATGTTTCGACCCACGTTCATGAAACTTCATAGGTAGGTTGGCATCAGTGAGAGGAAGAACCCTATATATCTTGGACTTGCTAGGTGAAAGATCAAGGTCACAGTGACCTTCAACATAGTAAATCGTAAACAATTGGTTTCTGGATGATAACTTGATAATGGTTTGACCCACATTCATGAAACTTCATAGGTAGGTTGGCCTAGGTGAGTGGAAGACCCCTATTTATTTTGGCCTCACTAGGTCAAAGGCCAAGGTCACAGTGACCTTGAACATAATAAATCGTAAACAATTGGTTTCCAGATGATAATTTGACAATGGTTCCACCTACGTTCATGAAACTTCATAGGTAGGTTGGCATTCGTGCAAGAAAGAGCCCTATTTATTAGTCGAGTTTTGACGAAGTCAAACTCGACTTATAGTTTGATGAAATGATGGGCGGGCGGCGGGCATAAACACTTGGTTTCTGGGCAATAACTTTAGTTCTATTTGATGCACCTTTACCAAATTTATACCAGAGGTTACCCTATAGGAAAGGAAGACACCTATCGATTTCAGAGTTTCGTGCCCCAAGGACAAGGTCACTGTTACTATAAATGAATATTTTGTGAGAAATTGGTTTCCGGGCAATAATTTTAGTTCTATTTGACGCACCTTTACCAAACTTATACCAGAGGTTACCCTACAGAAAAGGAAGACACCTATTGATTTTAGAGTCTGGGACTCCAAGGTCAATGTTACTATAAATAGAATATTTTATGACAAATTGTTTTCCGGGCAATAACTTTAGTTCTATTTGACGCACCTTTACCAAACTTATACCAGAGGTTACCCTATAGGAAGGGAAGACACCTATTGATTTCGGAGTCTGGGACTCCAAGGTCAAGGTCACTGTTACTATAAATAGAATATTTTGTGACAAATTGGTTTCCGGTCAATAACTTTAGTTCTATTCCGTGTATCTTCACCAAACTTATACCACAGGTTACCCTATAGGAAGGGAAGACACCTATCGATTTCGGAGTCTGGGGCCCCAAGGTCAGGGTCACTGTTACTATCAATAGAATATTTTGTGACAAATTGGTTTCCGGGCAATAACTTTAGTTGTATTTGACGCACCTTTACCAAACTTATACCAGAGGTTACCTTATAGGAAGGGAAGACACCTATCGATTTCGGAGTCTGGGACTCCAAGGTCAAGGTCACTGTTACTATAAATAGAATATTTTGTGACAAATTGGTTTCCGGGCAATAACTTTAGTTGTATTTGACGCACCTTTACCAACCTTATACCAGAGGTTACCTTATAGGAAGGGAAGACACCTATCGATTTCGGAGTCTGGGACTCCAAGGTCAAGGCCACTGTTACTATTAATAGAATATTTTGTGACAAATTGGTTTCCGGGCAATAACTTTAGTTCTATTCCGTATATCTTCACCAAACTTATACCACAGGTTACCCTATAGGAAGGGAATACACCTATTGCTTTCGGAGTCTGGGGCCCCAAGGTCAAGGCCACTGTTACTATTAATAGAATATTTTGTGACAAATTGGGTTCCGGGCAATAACTTTAGTTCTATTTGACGCACCTTTACAAACTTACACCAGAGGTTACCCTGTAGGAAAGGAAGACACCTATCGATTTCAGAGTCTCGTGCCCCAAGGTCAAGGTCACTGTTGCTACAAATAGCTTATTTCTTTAGAATTTAATGTCAAAACTCGACTTCTGGATCTGTGATCCTCTTGCTGGATTTTTGGGGGGTCAAAGGTCAAGGTCACAGTGACCCATAGTAAATTGTAAACAATTGGTTTCCGGACGATAAGTTGATAATGATTAAACCCACTTTTGTGCAGTCACAACTCGACATTGGATCGGTGATCCCATTGGGATTTTTGGAAGTTGGGTTGGGGAAAGATCGTTATAAACGATACAATCACACGATATTGTTCTCTTGTGATGAGTGTGTGTTATTCTGGTAAATAGTGTTAATATGGTTTTGTGTAAGAATACAATACCCTTGGCTATATTTACCAGGAAGATACTGAGCACACATACTTTGTGTCCTAATTGAATAATAACTTTAATGTTAATGTGTGTTGTGAAGTTGTATGCCGCATTGTTCACACAACGTCAGAATATATTATTTAATTCTCATTGTTCAACTTGTTACCTCCCTTGATGTTTTTCTTCAGTGTTTACACCAAGGGAGGTAACTGAATTAAAAAATGAACTTGACAAACTGAAAACGTGTTTGTGACTTGCTTGTTGCGTAACAATCATCTACCATAAAAAAAGAGTGTTTTTTTTTAGTTTTTCTCCAATTTTCATTTCTTATTGTATTGTGATGCTTTCATCATGAAGTACTTCAGACCAGCGGCTGAACACATTTTATTTATACATGTACCCACTGCAACATTGTACAGCACATTGATTAAAGACAGGTGACGTCAATCAGCTGGGAATAGTGGCGATCTCATACCGATTGCAGATGGTAAATTCTGTAATATCACGTCGCTGCAAATCCCTAAATATCCTGATATGCACCACACACGTTTTTAATGGGGAAATTTTATTGAAATGGCCAGATATCAAAGAGATTTTAATAGTAAGAGTTAAATATAGAATAACCGGAAACTGAACAAGAACAATATTGTGTGATTTTATCGTTAATAACAATCTTTTTCCCACACCCCAACCAAAATACAAATATTATTTTGGCTAATATTACCCAGCACTAAATATGCATACTCTGAGAACTTTTGTGGTATTAAGCTTTCGTAATTGAATGATTTATCAATGAAATTCTGTAGTATAGCTGGCACCAACAGATTGTCTTCATTGTCCTACTTCAACCATCGGAATCGGCATAATCGACAGAGCAATAACTGGTAATCGGTTGATAGCAAGTTTTGATAATCGGTTCATCACTAATATTTTGCACACTTGATTATCTACAGCATATTACATTGCATTGTTTTTTGCAGATAAACTAAACTTAGTTTATCGGTACATCTCTGGACCAAGCCTGAAAATAAGCAGTCTGTCATCTGCAAAGTGAGGTTTCCAGAGGGGGACTTTGGTGATGGTACCCTACACAGCAGAGTAGAATCATCAAATTTGCCCTCTGGGAACCTCAGTCTGAATCAAGGTCTCAGGCCTAACAAGAAAGAGGTACTCAGACGGTAAATTGGGGAATTATAGCCCACCTTAAGGGTTAGGGGCAGCAAATTCACCCTCTGGGGACCTTATTCTACAAATGACAGATTGCTTATTTTCAGGCTTGCTCTGGACAATAACCTCACCAGGTTTTGATCGTGAAACTTGCATTGCTTGTGCAACATGGAATGGCAGTGCATTGCATACCAAAATTAGTTCATGATGACTCTTCATGTTTAGCGGCCCATGTCAGAAAGTCTTCAATTATTGTTGGAGTTCATCTCTGTTGGTGTTTTATTATCACTTTAATCCTCTATCTAGCCTGAAAACTTGCTAACAGAATTTCTAAACAACTAAAAATTTTAATTTTTAGTGTCACAAACATAGCTAATTACCCTTCATTGGAATGATCTCATTGAGAGTTCAATGTCTGTCCGTCCGCCTATATGTGTTTACATTTGACTATTTATGTGGCTAGGATTTGTCATAAGTGGATATTTATGTGGCTAATTACTGAAATTTTCTAAGCATCCAAAAATCATCAATGTGTCTAAATAAGACACTTTACGTCATAGTCACATTATAGGTTGGAACAGCGATGTCCAAATTTTTTGGACATCGATCCATTAGCAGCCACATAATTAATAGCCTCATAAAAGTTGAGGAGCCACTTAAAAATATAAGACTCCACTTAAAAATATCAGACTCATAAAATTATATATGGACATCCACATGAAAGTTGGGAAGCCCATTTAAAAATATATGGACAGCTGCATGAAAGTTTGGAAGCCACTTAACAATATAAGCCACATAAAATATATATGGACATGGGCACATAAATAGCCATTTCTTAGAAAAGTCACATAATTGGCAGCCACATAATTGATTGCCACATAAAATTTGAGAAGCCTTTTAATCAATATAAGCCACATAAAATTTGAATGGACATTGGACGCATAAATAGCCAAAAAGGCCACATAATTTTGAGATGCTACTTGAAAATATAAGCCACATAACTATTGGTTGGACAAAGCCACATTAATTTGAGAAGCCACTTAAAAATATAAACCATGTGACTACTTACAGCCACATTATTGATAGCCACATATCTACTTAGATATGAGTACATCTATCCATCCATCCAAACAAATTGGGTTTATGTGCCTAGTTGTTCGTACAAAGCTCTGTTATGTGTCTAGTCTGATTTATGTGACCAGCCACATAAAGTTGAACTAACAAATGGTGTTTATGTGTCTAAAAAAGTGGGTTATGTGGCTAAAATGTTTTTTATGTGGCTAAAAAGTGAGTATTGTATTTTCAGGGATTTTATGTAAGGGCAAGGGTTAAGGTTAGGGTTAGGGTCAGTGAGCTGAAAGGGTTAGGGTTCGCTACCATCCAGAAATTAGACTTAAAAAGAGTTTTTAGTGGTTGTCCATGCATTTTAAATTCTCAAATGTTTTAGCCACATAAACCCTGATTTTTGGAGCGTCCATCCATCCGTAAACAATTGGTTTCGGACTGATTACTTCATTTTGGATTTTTAGCTCAACTTTGACGAAGTCAAATTTGAGCTATTGTCATGGCCCGTCGTCCGTCTGTCCGTCCGTCCGTCTGGCCATCTGTCCATCTGTCCGTCTGTCCGTACGTCAACAATTGGCTATGGCTCGGGCTAGAGGTCGTATTTATGAACCGATCTTTACGAAACTTCTTGTGTACCTTTGTTATGACCCTGGGACGGGAACGAGTGTTTTTAGGTGTGGTCCGAAATTCAAGATGGCTGCCAGTGGCCATTTTGTACCGATGGTGCAAAAATCAGTTTTTTGTACAGAACTTCTGTATGAAAGTTCTGATTTGAATAAAGTTTTGTATAAATGTTTAGTACCATGGGATACATCACATATAATACGGGGTTTTTTCTCGTGCGTAAATTATGCAAATTAGACTGACTTTGATTTATTTAGTGTTACTTTCAAAGCAGTAAGTGCCAAGCTGCTATGGCTCGGGCTAGAGGCCGTATTTATGAACCGATCTTTAAGAAACTTCTTGGGTACCTTTGTTATGACCGTGGGACGAGAACGAGTGTTTTTGGGTGCGGTCCGAAATTCAAGATGGCTGCCAGCCGCCATTTTGTACCGACGATGCAGAAATCTGTTTTTTGTACAAAACTTCCATATGAAAGCTCTGATTTGAATAATTTTTTGTATGAATGTTTAGTACCATGGGATACATCACATATAATACGGGGTTTTTTCTCGTACGTAAATTGTGCAAATTAGACTAATTTTGATGTTTTTTGGGGTTACTTTCAGCACTGTAAGTGCAAATGCCAATATGGCTCGGGCTAGAGGCCGTATTTATGAACCGATCTTTACGAAACTTCTTGGGTACCTTTGGTATCACCGTGGGACGAGAACGAGTGTTTTGGGGTCCGGTCTGAAATTCAAGATGGCCGATGGCAGCCATTTTGTACAAAATTAGGTGCAATCAGATTTTTGCACAGAACTTCCATATGAAAGCCCTGATTTGAATAATTTTTTTGTGTGAATGTTTAGTACCATGGGATGCATCACATATAATACGGGGTTTTTTCTCGTGCAGAAATTATGCAAATTAGATGAACTTTGATTTTTTCAGTGCGACTTACACACAGTAAGTACACATGTCAATACGGCTCAGACTAGAGTCTGTATTTATGAACTGATCTTCACGAAATGTCTTGGGTACCTTTGTTATCACCTTGGGACGAGAATGAGTGTTTCTGGGTGCGGTCTAAAATTCAAGATGGCTGCCAGTGGCCATTTTGTACCGAAATTAGGTCTAATCAGTTTTTTGTACACATCTTCTATACAGCTCAGACTAGAGGCCATATTTATGAACCAATCTTTACGAAACTTCTTGGGTACCTTTGTTATCACCGTGGGATGAGAGCGAGTGTTTTTGGGTGTGGTCCGAAATTCAAGATGGCCACCAGCAGCCATTTTGTACCAAAATTAGTGCAATCAGTCTTTTGTATAGAACTTCTGTATGAAAGTTCTGATTTGAATAAATTTTTGTATGAATGTTTAGTAACATGGAATACATCACATATTGTAAGGGGTTTTTTTTCGTGCAGAAATTATGCAAATTAGATGAACTTTGATTTATTCAGTGCTACTTACACAATGTAAGCACACATGTCAATACGGCTCAGGGTGGAGGCTGTATTTATGAACCGATCTTCACAAAACTTCTTGGGTACCTTTGTTATCTCCTTGGGATGAGAATGAGTGTTTCTGGGTACGGTCCAAAATTCAAGATGGCTGCCAGTGGCCATTTTGTACCGAAATTAGGTCCAATCAGTTTTTTGTCACAAGTTCTATACAGCTCGTATTTATGAACTGATCTTCACAAAACTTCTTGAGTACTTTTGTTTTCACCTTGGGACAGGAACGAGTGTGTTTTGGGGTGCCTTTGTTATCACTGTGCTATGAGAACAAATATTTTGGGGTTCAGTCAGACCCACTCTGGGACTCAAAGATTTCTTTTCTAGTTTAGCATCTGACTGTCACCCACCTTTACAATACTTTACCTATACATTTGTTACAGGCAACGGCCAGTATTTATGTACAGACCGTTACAATACTTTATATGTACCTTTGTTATCAGGTCATTACCTTGATGTTTCTCATTGCTGTGTCACATACTATACATGTACATGTCTTTGTCTTGACAAGTTGAGCTACAGTGTCATTGACACTTTCATTTTTTATCTCAACCAAAGTTTGTATGTGTATCACCAGATAGTAATCCAGGCCAAGTTCGATTATGGGTTCTGTCCAATTATTTTTACATGAATTATGGACCTTTTTACCTGTGTCACCAGCGGCAGAGCAGGTCTAGTAACCGCTCGACTCTGTCCGTCCGTCCATCAGTCTGTCCATCCGTCCGAAACTTTTTTTCCGTCAAAGTTTTCTTGGCTTCTATGAAAGGGAATGATTATATATTTGGTCTGCTGTTTCATAATGATAAGTTGTATCGTGTGAGCAATTTTCAGATCTGCCGTGCAGCCACTTCCTGTTTGCCGATACTTTGAAATTTTACTGTACCCACTGAACATTGAAATTTTCCGTTGAGGTTTTCTCAGCTTCTATGCAAGGGATTGATTTTATATTTGGTCTGCTGCTTCATTATGATGAGTTGTATCGTGTAAGTAATTTTCAGATCTGCCGTGCAGCCACTTCCTGTTTGCCGATACTTTGAAATTTTACTGTACCCACTGAACATTGAAATTTTTCATCAAACTTTTCTCGGCTTCTATGCAAGGGATTGATTTTATATTTCATCTGGAGCCTGATGATGATCAGTTGTATCGTGTATGCAATTTTCAGATCTGCCGTGCAGCCACTTCCTGTTTGCCGATTCAATTACAAGCAGCGACGCAGGTCCAGACCCGGTATTGGTCTTGGCTTGTTCAACTTAGAATTTGACTGTCTATTAACATTTTTTGTTTCTGACTAATAACTCCAGTTTGGGTTACTTGATCAACCGCAGTTGGTAGGTGCATTACCCAGCTAGTAGTACTGGTCAGGTTTGAATATGTGTTCTATCCAATTATTTTTACATGAGTTATGACCCTTTTTTGACTTGAGAATTTGACCATCTATTAACATTTTTTGGTTTCAGACCGATAACTCCATTTTGGATTATTTGGTCTCAACCAAAGTTGTTATTGTATTACCCAGCTAGTAATACAGGCCAAGTTCTATTAAAGGTTCCGTCCAATTATTTTTACATGAGTTACAACCGTTTTTCGACTTAGAAATCGGCTTTCTATTAACATTTTTGGTTTCCGAACTCCAGTTTGGATTATTTGATCTCAACCAAAGTTGGTACAATTCAAAATGGCTAATGGGTATATTTAATCATGCCTGGTGGTGCTCTTGTAAATAGCGTTGACCAGGTTTTGGCTGTTCTGTTGGATAAAGGATTAAAATGGAGAATCTCCAATTTGTGTTAAGTGAAGTTTATGAAACAGGCTCAGTAAATGAGGTCTGGACCAAGCCTTTGGCTCGATGCAGGCCTAATTTACTAGATAAGTTTTGTGAATTTCACTACAAAGTGGGGAGAAGTTGAATATTCTCTTTGTTACTTTGTCCAAAACTTGTTAAAAGATTTCTAAATGGATCAATAAACATCACTTCCTGTACGTCATTGAATTACATTGTTAAAAACAATGTTTCACAGAGCGTGTGCATAAAGTAGCAAACTGATTTTAAAGTACAAGTTTAATAGTTGGGAAAAGGGTGAGATCATCACACTAAAAATAGATCATATCACTGACCAAGTGTGTTGGTAATGGATACTAGAATGTCATAGAGACAATATACTTTATAACTCTTTACTGTTTCTGAAATGTTATTACTTTACTAAATTCCAACATATGACCCTTGCTGTTGAAAGTGTCAACAAACCCCAATAGTTCATTAGCCGATTTGAACATGTCGATACTGGATATTTTAAAAAAAATTATTTTTAACAATTTCATTGCCTGTTTTAAAAATATGAAGTGATTATTTTAAAAAGACTATACTACTCAAAGTTTGCTAAGCACCAAGTATATCCAACTACCTGTTTTACGTTTTAGTTGAAATATTGTAATGAAAAGTGTATATATTTTTTATTTAATTATATCTTTAATGATTTAAGTACTGAAATTAAGATTTTATTTGTGTTTGACATTATTTTTTAGCTCAACTTTGGCGAAGCCAAATTTTAGCTTATGCCATGGCCCGTCGTCCGTCTGGCCGTCTGTCTGTCAACAATTGGATACGGCTTGGGCTAGAGGTTGTATTTATGAACCGATCTTTACGAAACTTCTTGGGTACCTTTGTTATGACCGTGGGACGAGAACGAGTGTTTTTGGGTGCGGTCCAAAATTCAAGATGGCTGCCAGCTGCCATTTTGTACCGACGATGCAGAAATCTGTTTTTTGTACAGAACTTCCATATGAAAGCTCTGATTTGAATAATTTTTGGATGAATGTTGAGTACCATGGGATACATCACATATAATATGGGTTTTTTTCTCGTGCAGAAATTATGCAAATTAGATGAACTTTGATTTTTTCAGTGCTGCTTACACACAGTAAGTACACATGTCAATACGGCTCGGGCTAGAGGCTGTATTTATGAACCGATCTTCACAAAACTTCTTGGGTACCTTCGTTATCACCTTGGGACGAGAACGAGTGTTTCTGGGTGCGGTCCAAAATTCAAGATGGCTGCCAGTGGCCATTTTGTACCGAAATTAGGTCCAATCAGTTTTTTCTCACAACTTCTACACAGCTCATATTTGTGAACTGATCTTCACGAAACTTCTTGGGTACCTTTGTTTTCACCTTGGGACAGGAATGAGTGTGTTTTGGGGTGCCTTTGTTATCACTGTGCTATGAGAACAAATATTTTGGGGTTCAGTCAGACCCACTCTGGGACTCAAAGATTTCTTTTCTAGTTTAGCATCTGACTGTCACCCACCTTTACAATACTTTACCTATACATTTGTTACAGGCAACGCTCAGTATTTATGTACAGACCGTTACAACACTTTATATGTACCTTTGTTATAAGGTCATTGCCTAGATGTTTGTCATTGCTGTGTCACATACTATACATGTACATGTCTTTGTCTTGACAAGTTGAGCTACAGTGTCATTGACACTTTCATTTAGCTTTTGAATACGATAACCATTTTCCATTATTGGTAAAAGAGGACATTTTTCAGTTTGCCAAAAAGTTGACGGAGCTAACTGGTATGGGTTCAGTATCGAGTATGAGACCCATTACTGTTAATTACAGCTTGACAATGCCTTCTTATGCTCCCAATCAGGTTCCTGGTGGCCTTTTGTGGAATGTTCCATTCTTGGACCAGCATGGCACCAAGCTCCTGGACACTTCTTGGCTTGACGACACGGGCTGAAATTGCAAGCTGCAACTCATTCCAGACATGTTCATTTGGATTGAGGTTGGGCGATCTTGCTAGCCAGTCCATACTCTCAATCCCCTCCCCCTGTTGGTACTCCTCGACAGCATGGGCAACATGAGGATGGGCATTATCGTCCATCAGAATGAATCTATCACCCACTGCACCTGCATACAATCTGACGTGGACAACCAGGATCTCCAGTATACCGCTGCACAGTCAATGCACAACGTTCAAGGATAAAGAGCTCTGTACGTCCATCCCTGCTGATGCCGCCCCAGACCATGACTGACCCTCCACCATAGCGGTCATGCCCAATAATGTTGGCTGCATGGAATCGCTCTCCTGGTCTTCTCCATACTCTAGACCGCCTATCTGTGTGGTCTAGGCAGTACCTTGACTCATTTGTAAAATCGACAGGTCGCCAATCTTCTCTTGTCCATCCAACGTGGTCCATGGCCCATTCATATCGTGCCTGGCGGTGGTTCTGGGACAGCAGAATGCGAATACATGGTCTTCTTCGATCGAAGACCACCTTCTTGCAACCTTGCCCGGATAGTCTGCGTCGAAACATTCTGAAGGTCACTGCGAAGCTGGATTGCTGTGGCAAAGCGGTTCCTACGGGCCTGAATGATCAAAAATCGGTCTTCAGCTGCAGATGTTGCCCTGTCTCTGCCACCACCATGCCATCTTACCAGTGTGCCATACTGCTGAAGTCTTGCTTAGGCTCTGGTGATCACCGTATGGTGCATACCGAGGGCTTCAACCTGACGATGGGTAGCCCCTTGCTCCACCATCCCTACAGCCCGCCACATTTCTGCTTCAGACAAATGTCTTCTTACATTAGCATTTGCCATATTCAATCATTAAATTACAAGTGCTTGTGTTGAAATGAAGCTTGAATACCCTGCACATGTCACGTACATGTAGACAGTGCACGAAAACATCGTGAAAATCAAGGGGTCCATGCTTCCCATGACTGTTACGGAAAGTCTGCCTGTCAAGAGAGCTAATGTAAAACACTTGGGAACCATCTCAATACATTCCTGAATCATATCCACCAAAAATATTGCAAATATGTTACAAGCAAATTTCACAATGATGTGTCAGATATTTGGTGCTTAGCAAACTTTGAGTAGTATATTTAACATTTGCGTTAGTATTATGAATTAGTCCTTACAGCTGTCGGGTTTAAGAACAACTGATGACATTAGTTATATCACAATTGGGGCATAATCTAGGACTTTTATAAAGAGACTACTGATCATTATGAAGTAAATCATTTAGTGGCAGGGCATTTAGGATGCTTAATAGCATGCAAAATCTGGACACTGTCCAACTTGCTTAGGTTTCTAAGAAATTTCACAGGTTTGAATATCGTTTCATTTCTTCAGATGAATTCTGTACAATTTTGCTACCAGAAGAAAATGCATCCCTTGAAAGTATAAAAGTGCTAACTGTAATACAGTGGAGCCCACTTAATTGGATATCTCTTAATTGAATAACCCTGTTAATTGAATATAATTTCCAAGCACAAACCATTTACCATACCTTCAGTACAAATTTTACCTGTTAATTGAATATAGATTATAGAGTAAACTCCTGATAATTGAATAAAACATTTTGTTATTTGTTGAGAATTTAACCTGACAATCACCAACTTCCCTTGTTTATTGACCTTTTTGGCATCAGTACATTAAATACAGGCATTTAATTTATTATATCTTGTTTGACAGAGCTCATTAGATTAAATGCTCAGGTTAACCCATGAATGCAGCTAAGTGCCCACATCCCTGTTAATTGAATACTCCTATTAATTGAATAATTTTCACTGGCATGAAGACTATTCAATTAACAGGGTTCCACTGTACTTGTACATTGCAGTTGGCAGTTGTGTACTCTCAAAAAACTGGATGAAAATTTTATGAGAAAAATATTCGGTTTCCAACAGCAAAGAACCACCTGATCAATCAAAGAAGGTTATTATATTAGGCCTTGACATTATTGCACGCCTGGCATTCTTAAAATGCAGGAGGGCTAAAAATCGCACCCCTTCCATGGTCTAGGGGAGCGATTAGCTCTCCTCAAGCTTACAAAAGCTAAAAGTGGCAAAATGAAGTTTTACTATTAATAAATTCTGCCTTGTGGACTTCGTACATTGTATTTAGTGTTGCTAACAAGGTAGTCTCTGTGAGACGGCTACACTGCCCCTTTCACACCTCCAGGCCTCTGTGTAAGGCCCAAATGTGTGGGAAGGGCAATGTAGCTATCTTACAGAAAGCACTAACATAGCAGAGATCTGAAAAGCTGTGGGTTATTATTTTCTAAGGCCAGGTGGGCTAGTTTTCACCCTCCTTAATTTTTTTAAGGCGAGCGAATAAATCGCTCTCCTGAAAATGCCCAGCCTGTTATTGGACATTATATTATATCTATTTACAGAATGATGAAGGTGAAGAGGCTGATGTTGAGGATGAACCCACTTCAAAAGACAAACCAGGGTGAGTAGAAACTCTTGTGGAAGTTTTCGTGTGATCAATCAATAATTATAACTTTGTTATTGAAAAAGTGTTGAAAAAATATATGAAAATTTGTATGACCTCCAATGACTGAATATAAGTGGTTGGGGCTTCCAAGTGCAGTTGATAGGAGACAACATTAATTTTTTTTATGGCTTCTAAGAGCTGATCGTTGGTGGCTTGTTATCTTTTTTAATCCCTAAAAAAATTTGAATTAACAAATCAATTTGAAGGCACATAGAACACATTGGAACTCGGGGAACAAAATAGTAACTCAGATTCCCCATGCACATGTGGTTGGTGATAAAATGTTCTTTTTGTTGATAGTCAATTAAATAAATTGCTGAGTGTCCTAACAGTTGTTTTTGTAGACATGAAGGCATGTCATAAACACAGGACGACACACGTGTGTGAATGGGTTAATCGATATGGCACTTGTGCCATCGTGGAAGGATAAAACTCAAGGCCTGCAGCCTCTCGTTTTATCCTTCTGCACTGGCACTCCTGCCATATCGATTAACCCATTCACACACACGTGTTATGTGTATATATGGCTAAAATAGTGGTTTATGAGACTAAAAAGTAGTTATGTGGCTATAAAGTAGTGCTCAAACGACTAGTGAATTCCAAAGTCGACTAGTCAATACCCAAAAGTCAAGTCGACTTCGACTAGTCATTGGTGATAACTTGTCTCCTTATAACAGTGTTGGTGTTCTGGTAGAGTGCTGAAGGTCCAAATTTGCCTTCACTTGGGCATTCATATACAGCAACTTACTGGAACATTATTCTGTTAATGTGCTTCTAATTATGCTAAGAGTGAAATTATATAGTCTTATTTAATTTGCCTTGTTGCGATTTATGGGAGAGTGCCTAACGGCACTCTCCCATAAATTGCAACAAGGCAAATTAATAACATATCCTGATAGCCCAAAATAATTCAGCACTCTACTAGTACCAGTTAAAACAAACTACTGTCACTACTATTAGATGGCAGTAGATGTATACATTGATTGCCCAATATTGCTGTTCAAACTGTCTGACAGTGGCATAGAAGGGATACTATTTACCTAAAAGCTTGAACTCCTCCGACTAGTCGACTGCACAATTGAGAGTGGACTACTGGTTTGCCCAGATTCGATATCGACTAGTCGACTAATGGTTTGAGTACTACTATAAAGTGACAAAAAGTGGGTGTTGTATTTTCAGGGTTTTATGTTAGGGTAAGGGAAAGAGTTAGGGTTAGTAAGCTGAAAGGATTAGGGTTTGTTACCACACAGAAATTAGCCTTGAAAAAGAATTGTTAGTGTTGTCCCTGCATTTTAAATATTTTAGCGACATTAGCCTTCTTTCGTGAGAATGTCTGTGTGTCTGTAGGTCTACAGAGTTGGTCTCACTCTCTATTTTAAGTTTCACTTGGCCAATCAATACCCAACATGACATGTTTGTTGGGCGTGATAAAAGGAAGAGCGCTATTTATTTCTTTGGGGTGGTCATTGTTCCAAAGTTCAAGGTCACTGAACTTGAACTTGGAAAATTTTTCAGTTGTTAGTTTCTGCTCTCTAATTAAAATTCAGCTCGGTCAATCAAAACTAAACTTGATATATAGGTTGGGTATGATGAGAGGAAGAACCCTATTCATTTTGTGGTCACTGCTCCAAACTTACAAATTTTAAAGTGACAACGGACCTGGTACGAATTTCTTTGAGCTGTTGTGAGTGTGTCGCGTTTCAAATTTAACCACACATCCACAGTCTCTGCAAGTGAAACTGAAAGTAACAATAGCGCAACAGTTTTGAAAATTCTCAGAATTAGAGTTTCAAAATGTCGACAGAGGCAACTACAGCAAAGCGTCGGGAAAAAGAGTAACTCGAAAAACCTTTATGAAATGGCCATTCAGTGGTGGCTTTTTAATTGAAGCGGATGAAGATGGGAATAATGAAAAAATGTGCTGTAAAATCTGTTCTCAGCACATTAAGGCAATTCGTCAAGAAGCGAAGCATCATGGTATAACTGGGCCGCCCCTTCAATCAATTTTAAGTTATGTGAACGGTGTGACTCATGTCCATAAGGGAAACATCAAGAAACCCACCCGAAGTGGCCTACATGAATGGGCGAAGAAGTTTTCCGGTCCCAAGAGCCCTGCGCCGGCAAAGAGTCAAACTCCCGCACTGCCACAATTTAACATTGCTACAGAGAAAAATTATACCAAACTTTTAACACAGCTTTGGATTTAGTGCAGGCAGAGAAGCTGTTCTCGGATTTCCCCTTTGCAGTGAATATGCAAAGGCGCAATGGCATCAATATTATGCCTGGAAAAGATGATAGATTTAGTTGCTCACTTTTTGTGGAATACTTGGCAAAAGCTGTCAAAAGTGATGTTCAAACGATGCTGTTATCGGCAAATTTCATGTGCAGAAAGATGGATGGTTCAGAGGCTAGGAAGACAGGCGAGGAGAAGGAACTTGTTTATTGCAGATTGGTTGTGAGGGGGGCAACTGATTGAATTATTCCTTAAATGTCAAAGAATGACTGATTTCACTGGTGCGGATGCAGGGCAGTTAAGGCGTCATTTGATGCGTTTTTTCAGAAAGTCTATGATATCCCTGATAATAGGTTTCAGGTACTGCTCGTTGGTATATGTGCTGATGGCACAAGTGTCAATATGGGATGCCTTTCGGGTGCATGTACAGTGATGAAAAATTCTCGACCCTGGCTCCTCATTGTGCATTGTATGAATCATTGTCTCGAACTTGCGGTGGCCGATGCTTTTATCACAAATCAAACTTTCAAGTTACTGGAAGAAATGATGATTAAAATGTTTTATTTGTTTAAAAACAGTGGGAAGAAAAAGTGCCTCATCATGAGAGTGGCAGAACGGCTTGGGGTGACATGGGTGTCATTCAAGAAGGCTCAAGGAACTTGTTTCTAGGCACATCATTATAATGCCATCAAACCCACTTATCAAACTACTTATCGTTACTATTGTTTGCAGAAAATGTGATTGAGAGTAGCAGCAAAGAGTTTAAACCGGAAGTAAAAGCTCAGCTCAAGGGTTATCACAAGAAATGGCTTTCTTATGAATATCTTTCCTCAATGGAGCTGTATCGCCAAATTTTGTGCGTAACAACACACGTCATATGACACTTGAAAAACACAATGTGCTTCTCTCAGACGTGATTTTTGTATTGGACGAATGTAAGGATAACTTAAAGCAGATATCAGATTCCAGTGAACCACCCTTTCCTTTTTCTATTGCAATAAATGAAACGGAAAGTGAAGCTACATTCACTTCAAGTGCAACAAATATGCCAGCTTCTTATCAATTTAAAGAAAGATGTAAAATGACCGATAAACAAAAGGCACGTGCTGATAAATGTATCACTAATGTGAGAGAAACATTCACACTCACAAATGTCAAGCAAGGTAAACTACAGGTTAAGAAAATCAAAGAAAGTTTGATTCCGAAACTTATTGATTGTATACAGGAAAGGATTGGTACCTCTTTTGATGAGCCTGTCATCAAAGCTATGCAAATTGCTGACCTCACATCTTGGGATTGTGACAATAAAGACTTTGGTAAAGAACAAGTCAAAATATTGGCCGAACATTTCGTTGCCCCTCTTCAGGAACACAAGTTCAATTTGGACCAAGCCATAAGAGAACTTCAGATCTTCAAAAAGATGAACAATTTCAAATACAAAGGTTTTAAAGGGAAAATGTCATTTTGGGAGAATATTTTCAATGAATTTTATGACAAGTATCCGCACTTTCTACTGATAATTGAGCTCTGTCTGGTGATGGCTTTTTCAAGTGCAACTGTTGAGAGAGGTTTCTCGACTCTGAAGAGACATTTAAGTGATTCGCTTTTACGACTCAACAACAAAACATTAAATGATTTACTAATGGTGAAAATAAATACTCCAGCGGTCAGACTTGACCCACTGTATGAAACAAAACTGGTTAAAAAGACAGTCATTATGTATTTGCATTCAGACAAACTTAAGCGTGGTCGTTACAAAACAACAACAACAAAACAAAGTACAACTTTGTCACAAATGCAAGACTGTGAAAGCTCGAGGACAAGCGATTTATTTTTACCGATACCTTCTTCATCAGTCATTGGAAACACCGACAAAGTGAATCAGCTCT